>CM061043.1:77637514-78837514 GCA_030762985.1 Adelphocoris suturalis
TAGGGAAATGGTACTTCGACGTTTTTCATCCCACAAAATTCGTTGACCATTCGTTCGAAAGCTCTTGATTTTTCCAACCATATTAAGTTAACTACTGCGAATTGCGTGGCCAACAAGCTGAGTTATGAGCTCGGTTATATGAATAATTGTTTACACACAGGTGATCATTCTCAATAATTGATATTGTGAACATGATTACAACCGCTCGTTAATTTCATTGAGGTGGTGTTTCGATGATTTGATTCATAGCAGATGATCCGAATATTGCAAGAACGGTTTGATTTGTGAAGCGGTGTAATTCACTTCAATAGGTAATTTCTATACCTTACACTCTAGGAAGCTGTAATTTCGTATGTAGTCTCTTTAGGGCATTTACTTGACGATGCCCAGGGTCCGGATCAGCTGAGTGGCTCTTAGAGCTTGCATACGAGTCTACAACTAAAGACATAAAATGTCCTAATGTGTTGCAGACTCGTATGCAAGGTTTTATTTATTTATTTTATTTTTTATTATTATTATTATTTTTTTTTTATTTTTTTTTTTTTTTTCACGCCGTTGCTGGGGAAATGAAACTTCTTTATTTTCTTTTTATAAGATATGTACTAGAATACTTTTGTTTATTATCCTTGACTTTAATTGACGATGTTGGAAGTGGTTTCTTTTACTTGTATGACAGTTCCCGTCAGAATCCAAGAGAATGCGCGTCCGTCGCTCCGGCGTCGGGCGTGACGCTCAAGTTCTTGAAATGCTGCGTTTGGAGATAGATGAGAATCTGAGACCTGGAAAATCAATCTTCTCCGAACATAGCACATCAATGCTATTAGTACGAGTTGTATCTCTCGGGGTACTGTCACACTACCCTCTCTCGAGGATTTAGGCCCCATTGCACCTCTGGGGGGCGACCTAAGTCCTTGATACTTGATGGGATGTTAAATATGAGTTTGAATGGTAAAGAAAATTCACTCTGATTGCAGTCCGTAATCAGCTGATCTAATCGGAGATCGATACGATTACGATATTACGATCGTAATTATTACGATCGTAAATTTATTTGCCCAATATTACTATTATAGATAGTTTCCTAATCTGATTTCATTCTGAATTGCTGATAGGATCAACATAAATGAATTTATTCAAATGTGAATTATTTTTCAGGTCCAGGTTTTTTATAAGGAACTATTTCGCGTAGTTTGGAGTAGAGAAGATTTACTGAAGAACGTAAGAAACCTTAATGCTTAGCAAAACCTTGTGCTCAGAAGATGTCAAAGAATGTGGGATAACAGGGCCAATAGATGAACAGGGCTCTATAGTTAAACAGTTGGTTGATTTCTCCTTATTAACAAAGGATACGGTTCTTTTATCGAAAGTGGTTCCTTCATGTGGGATACCTTAGTGTGATACTTGAGTTGAAACTACATATGTTTGTTCGTTTCAAGAGTGGTTGTTTCCAGGCGTTTGCAGTTTTTTCTGATTTTGGTAAGGAAGCATGGTCTTATTAATAAGGTTTTTCTGATTATTTATGAAGGTTTTTGTGTATCCAAAAGAATTTCCAGTGAAACTAAGTTATCTTTGAACGTATCCATCCAGGAAATAGACCGTTAGAACAGATATTTATTTTACAATAAGACCGTCCAGTTACTGGAACCTCAAAAAGCTTGTGGCCCAGAAGTTGGGCAGTCTTATAGTAAAATAAATATCCAATCTAAAGGTATATTTCCTGGATGGATACGTTGAAAATAATTCAAATTCTCAGATAAATCATTGGAATACAAAATAAACTTGAATAATCAGAAAACTTGGCGCTGCGCGCAGACCCCCAGACCCTCTTTTGCTTTCACCTTGAGCCTCGACTAAACATTGGAGGGACGTGGGACACTCTCTATTTCCAGTTTCAGCTTCATAGGTTGAATTGCAAAGAATTTACCCCCGGATCTGGCTCAGCTGATTTAGAGGGCTCTAGACTTTATGATTCGTTCCTAGATGTCCCAAGGGTTCTCCATTTCAAATTTCAGCTTCATAGGTTGAGTAGAAAAGAAATTAGATCCGCCGCTACTTTAGTCTCGTTTTTGTTTTTACAACATTTTGCGACATGTTTCACTTTTAGGTCTCATTAAAAGCGTATTCTACGCTGAAACTTATTATTTATAACACCAAAAATTTTCCTAGTTCTTGAAGCGCATTTCAGAACGTCTAGCTGAGAAGTGGCAAAAGCCCTTTGGTCAAGTTATGGGGTGGGCCAAGATAAAGATCCAATTCTCAATAATACGTACGAGCTGTGCCATTGTGACTGCGAGGAACACGCCGAAGATTAAGAGAATTTGGAGCAAACTGTGGAGCTCCATTGCCTATAATAAAGGACTGAAGAAAAAGAAAGGAAGAAAAACTTGTGAAAACCAGCTAACTCCAACAAAGTCAAACCGTAACCCTACTTTATCATAGTGATTAAAATTGTTTGAAAAAATATTTACATGACCATGTTCCATTGCCAAAATTAGAAAAAAAAACTAACCTCCAGACATTACCACTGGAAACAAGCTGAATCACATAGTTTGAACTCAAACACATAAGCTTCATTGTCAGTGTGCGTTCTGCGAGTTCGGAACGGTTCCAGGCAAGCGCAGTCGAGTTTTGTCGTTTGCAGTGCCAGATCGCCCAGTACCACCGCAGTGTTTTGCGAACCCAGTACCGAACAGTTCTGGCAGTCCCCCCCCCCTTTTTTTTTTTTCGGAACTTTCAGAAATCGAAAGCAAGGACGTAGTAAACGCATGCGCATTTCACCATTTTTTGGATCTCGTGGAGCAAACAACTCTCTTCTTCTTCATCGAAATCATACTTAATCATACTTTAGTCTTTATACGTTAGTCTCTATTCTATGATCGAAATATCAACTAGCTCGTCAAGTTCGGAAAGCAATATTTTTGACGATGGTGTTTGGTTTGTAAATGATGAAGACGAAATTGAAGTTATAGTTGGATCTCGTCTACATCCACGAAACTCAATTTTTTTCGGGTATACTCCTCAGTCATTGTTTTTTTGTTTTTTTTTTTTTTTTTGGGGGGGGGGGGGGGGTAATATTCACGGGCTTAATAAGTAATAGATTCACGGGAACTAAAAATATTCTGAAAAGGAGCTCCGGAAGGTAACACGAGTTGAGTGAGGTTACTAACAACAACACAGGTTATTCCACTTCCCAGTTCTGAAATCGTTCGCAGTGCAGAACGCGGTTCCACAAGTTCCAGAACGAAGCTCAAGTTACACCAAATTTTTCTCCGTGAAGTAGTGATAATGTATTTGCCCGGGAAAAAGAACCACAGATGGCAAAGAACCGGATCCTTTGATTGGAGGTTCATGAGTCTCTTGTAATTTAACACTTTTCATGTTCCTACCTGTTTCTATGGATCCCCTTATGATATCTTCACAGTTAGTTTTTGTTCGTCCACTCTTTCACTGATATAGTTTCAACTCTGTTCTGCAAATATTTTTTACCTCCCGACAGTAAAGCGAAACCATTCTTCTTAATTCTTACATATTTATACGCCTTTAACATAGCCATGTTTCTATTTCAAATAAAATGCCCTCGATAAAATAAAAAACAAAACAGCTCAATTGAATGCCGAAAAACAGGTACATACCTAAGTGATGAAAAACAGGGGTTTTTGAGTTTGGAGAAAAACAGAAATTTAGGGAAGGGGGCCGTTTTTCAAGGCAGGTACTCTATCCTACAATGATAGTTACTTCATTTTGAAGATATTGAAAATGAGGTCGGACCATTCCTTTCCGTTGATTTTTATCATTGGCTGGATGAGATTATGGCGTATCACTTTCTGATAAAGAAATATTTGCACAATTATTTATCTGGCTTGATTCCGCGCGTTCAAAAAGTTCTGCCATTCCCGTTCACCATGTTTTTCTTGTTTAGAACTTCCACTGAAACGTCCCAAGCCAACTTGTAAGTAGAAAAGATGTTGTTCATTACTCATTATTTGAGTATTAATACGAGTAGCATAACGGAATTGCGTACCAAACGAAAATTCTCGAATCATTTTCACATACCTACCTAGCTTTCTGTTCGATTAATTACGATACTTATTCGATTTGTATGCTATGCCACGCTTTTGTGCTGCTATAAGAAACTGATGATGAGAACATAATTTAGGGATTCGGTAGTATCTATCAGAAATAGTATTGAGGGAACGACAGACGGATAATTAGTTGTGGAAAGTTACCTATAAACCATGAGCAGCACAGCACCTGTAGCGGGAAAAATCCCTTAATCTTTGAAAAATCATTTTTCAACTTTTCACTGCTCAAACTCACTGATTTTATATGCCTCCCAAATTGTTTTGGAAAAAACTACAGAAAAAATCAATTTTGACGAATTTTGACTCATGAGCCTCGTCATGGATAAAGTAAACAACTGTCCAGTTACTGGACAACTAGTGGACCGAAGCAAGTTTTGACTTTGATAATTATTTCAAATTTTTACATTTATTTAATCTGAAAAACATTTATCTTATCATATTATCTCAAACGTTGAGAAGATAGGAAAATAAAATGTTGAAAGATTGGATCAAAAGCTGATTTTATAGCGAGAATTTGAGCAAAAAAGCCGTCTTAAGTGTCCAACTACTGGGCCAGTTACCCTATAATAAACAGCATTGTGTACCTTTATATTGGTGCTTAATTTATTTCCGTTACAGCAAACTCTAATCCTCTACTTGAAACGGCAGCCCAAAATAAAGTTCTCCGCTTATGGATTCTTCACGTTCGGTCATCCTCTTATGACGTCTGTGAGTACAAAACTGCGTATATATTACTGTAAGTACCCGAGATCCGTCCAAACTGTTTTAACTAATGCAATAATGCAAATTATTACACAATGGTTTATTATTTCTGTGTTAGATAGCCCTTATAGGCAGATGCCTATAATTTATTATAAAACCCCGTATGTAATATATATGATCAGAACATGGCGCATCGTGACTCCGAAAAGAGTTAACATTTTTTCAGTTCCAAGACCCTTCAATGTTTCGCTTCACAGTAAAGATGTTTAAAAAAAGGTCGATAGATTAGGAAAGAACATAGGTTCAGAGGCCCCTCAGCTGATCAGTGCGCCTCCGTACCTCGTAATTGTTACCGACAAGTCTTAAAGGAGCTCCATCTAAATATCAACACCGTGGGTCGAACAGGAAATTTAGCCTCGGAGGCTTCGAGGCTCATCTGAGTCCCTCCATGCTTTGTAACTGTAATTGTTTCAGTATCATAAGTCAATTAAAAAACAAATTAGGTTCAAAAGCCCTATAGCTGATCAGTGTGCACTGATATTGAATTTATTCTTGATATTACTAAGGAGGTCCACTTAATCGCAGATCAGAAGGTTGACATCAATATGCCTGCATAGATATAGACACATGCAGAGTAAAAATTAATGATATTACATAAAACATCTCCATCTTACTGGTCTCCCTGATCTCGGTATAACGATATTTAAGTGAATAGATACCTACCAATTGAAAATAACATAAATGTATAGATCATTGAAATGGTTTTAACAATAATTAAAAACTCCATAGTGGAATATAGTCAATCAAGATGTAGGAAACGTAAACCATCGAAATCAGTCATTTAGGGAATGGGAAAATGATGTTTGAAGTAATTTACGTTAGCACGTGCGTAGAATGGATTAATAATTTGATTAAAATGAAATAGGTAGGGAACAATCTACAGCCTAACCCACAAGTTTCCAGATAATGTAATCAAAATCTGAAGAAAACTAGACCTTGTTCCTGGGAGTACACTTAAGCGCATGCGCTGGAGCTAATAAAGATGCAATCAGGTTGAAATTAACATGGAATAATTAAACCATACTCCCCCCAACTATGCATTAAATTTGAGTGGGATTAGACGACTAGGGCGTACAAATATGATGCTTGAAGGAATATACGTTTGCGCAAGCACAAAATGAAGTAATGATTTGAGAATTATGGAATTAATAGTGGATCATTTACAGCAAAACCAACACATTCCATCGGATCATCAAAATAGGATGAAAACCAATGAAATTAGGCTCGTCTAAAAAGGAATACACATTCGCGCATGCTCAGTAGCTACTAATGATATAATCATGTTGAAATGTCTACGGAATGCAGAAATTAACATCTGCGACCAATCCTCCAAATTTGAGCGAGATTGAACGACGGTGGCGTGAGAAAATGATGCTTGATGGATTTTACGTTTGCGCATGCACTGAGTGAAGTATTGATTTGGGAACAAACAAACTCATAGGGGACCATCTCTCCACCCTAACCCACACATTCCGTGAACATTTCATAAAATTCCGTTGAATATTGTGGAATGTAAGCTTGTTACAATGATTTGCGACTGCACGACAGACGCACTCACGTACACACACAGACACACACACAGAAAGACACGGAACGAAAGTTGTTCAGAATGATCAAATACGTAAAATGCGAGGGGAAATTTTACAAGTGGAAAAAATTAAAACCGTTTGATTTTAGTGGAGACCACAACTTTTCCATCCTTCAAAAGTGAAAACAATACTTCCGCTACCTACAGATAGACATATGAACCCCCACTCCCCCCCCCCCCCTCTTCCGCCAATGTACTCTTCATTCCCATCATAGTGAGTATAGTGGATTTATACATGTTTGACTAGGGGTAGGTACCCCTAGAGGAATGCCTTTAGACAAATCCTGAGTAGGGAGAATTTCATGAGTCTGGTGATTCGGATTTGTTCCTTGATGAGAAACTTGTTGAAGGTGCTGAAAAGTACCTTCAGATTGGTGTTTATCCCTGTTTCCAAAGGGGTGATATTTGTCGGACTCATAGGCACATGTCTCGCCATGTAGAGCGGCGATGTGCCACTCTTTTTGAATATCTCTTGCGTGGGAGAGATATGTTTCATCCGTCGAGGGACCTCTTTGTGTCCACTGGCAGTGGAAGTCTGTGGGTCTTGAAGAGTACCTTTTTGTTCATTAAAAGTGGAAGACTGGAAGTTCTGAAAAGAACTGTTGTCTTGTGAGTACCCGGTCGCAAAGGACGGGTATGTTTCCTCGAGCTGGTAAGCCATGCGAGGAGCCCCAGTTGTAGGGGTCTGAAACTCGTGAACTACGTCTATTCCGTTGTTGAAAGGCCGGAATACGTGAGTTTCTGATTGTGTTGGAACCCTCTGTGTTTCAAGAGGGGTTGTCCGGGCGTAATTCGCAGGGAGATCGGCGTGTGAAACGCCGGTGATTGTCGCGGAGGGGAAGCCTGAGCTCCCCGGGCCCGCGTAGGCAGCGCCACTATTTATTGTAAGTACATCAATGTACAGTTTTACGTACATGAATATAATAAGGTATATATAAATCAGTCCTCTGTCGATCTTTGTCTTTTTGGCAGAGCTGGCTCGTCATCCTCACTGTCTGTGACATCTGCTTCTTCGAATGGAGTGAACGTGGTGGGCTGATCGTAGTTCAGTTCTTCGTCAGTGTCGTAGTCTGTGTCCTCTTCATTGAAGTCGGGCTGTGGGGAGTTTTCACACGTAGTCCTACAACAGTTTTTGCACACAGCTGAACAAATGAGTCCTGCTTTTTTGCAAATGGAGCCTCCTGTAGTGCACTCACTAGCCCACTTGCACCTGATGATGTCAGGAGATGGTCTGGAGCAGCTTTTAATGTTGTTCTTTTGGGATTCACGCCTGAAAATGAAAAGATTGATATGACATTTCTGTTAACGTCACAAGCGTGGATTATACTAAGAGCAGTAATATCAATAAAGGTGTGGTACCGTGAACAATGAACGTGAGCACTAGTAACACCAACCTCGTTTGGTTAAGCTCCAGCCCTAGGCAGATGGTATTTTTAGGTGTTTTCCTGCACATCCAAGCCATGTTTGAACTTGTAGGTATGCCCTGTAGGAGTGGTACTTCGCAGAATCTTGAGTAGGTGGCAGTCTGGCTAATTGAAACGTTGGTTTAACCACTACAGTTTGGAATGAGCGGTACCGCAAGCCATCCAAATCATCAACCTCCACATTCCCTCCATACATCTTCCCCAAGAACTGCTCTCCAGCATCAGAGATTTGGTTTGGCGTTGCTTCTGGGTCCTTAAAAATGCTGACTATGTCTGACAGCCAAGGATTTTTTACAAGCACTTGCACGGCTTTCTTCTTCCCAATTCCAAAGGGAGCTGATGTTGAGCCCCTCCCACTAATTGCGTGCAGGAAGAGAATGTCATTAAAAATACCATCTGCCTGGGTAACACCAAACGAGGTTGGTATTACTAGTGCTCACGTTCATTGTTCACGGTACCACACCTTTATTAGATATTACTGCTCTTAGTATAATTCACGCTTGTGTCGTTAACAGAAATATCATATCAATCTTTTCATTTTCATTTGTGAATCCCAAAACAACAACATTAAAAGCTGCTCCAGACTATCTCCTTTACATCATCAGGTGCAGGTGAGCTGGTGGGTGCACTACAGGAGGCTGCATTTGCAAAAAAGCAGGACTCCTCTGTTCTGCTGAGTGCTAAAACTGTTGTAGGACTATGTTTGAAAACTCCCCACAGCCCGAATTCAATGAAGAGGACACAGACTACGACACTGACGAAGAAGTGAACTACGATCAGCCCACCACATTCACCCCATTCGAAGAAGCAGATGTCACAGACGGCAGTGAGGATGACGAGCCAGCTCTGCCAAAAAGACAAAGAACGACAGAGGACTGATTTATGTAGGTATACGGTATTATATTCATGTATGTAATAACTGTACATTCATGTCCTTACAGTAAAAAAAAAATTGTTTTGGACTATTGGAATATTATACAGCACACCTCACTGTGGTGAAATCACCCCCAAATAATATATTACAAAAGATGTCGAACTGCCTTATAACAAACGCCTTTGAAACCCCGAGTCAAGGGCGAACGAGGCAAGCGCGCCCTAGTGAGGTGGAGGGGAAAAAGCCGCTTCACCCCCGGGACACACCGAGGGCGCCCAACAGATTACACTGGGCGAGCCAATCTCGAGCCTCCCCCAACTCCGTGAGGGATATAAATACAGCATCCCATGGCCCAGTAGCTCATACTGATCACAGCAAGCAATCTAGAACCTTCTCCTCTCTAAGAAGACCTTCTCCTGCAAACCAGAAGCGATACAACTCCCCTGGCTGAACCGGAAGATGAATTTATAAGCTGGCTGCGATTCAACTCCACCGGCTTGTAGAGAAGAGAAACTCCCGCCTACTAGAACTTCCAGACGTCCGAATAGGTCGAGCTAGACACTTCGTCTACCTCCCTATTCAGCCCCCGTATCAGGCCGGGGCCCGAGACGGTAACCCGACGAGGCGACACCGTCTTGGAGCAGTAAGCCTTGCCCCCGGGTTCGGAGATTTACCTTCGAACCGCCCGCTGGGACAAGCAGTACGACCTCAAGCAGGGCCCACAAACAGCCCGGCCGTTACACATTTCGGCGGACCCGCATTATTGATAGGGCTTCACTCATTCGTTAAGCGTTGGACCACGGGCGGACACGTTTCACGTGAGATGACATCTCCGAAGTGGTCGTCCCGACTTTAGTTCTTTTCAGAGCTTAAAGACTTCCCCGAGAATGGAGCGGACGCCTACCTTCTGCCTTCTCGGGGATACACACGAAGGCAATGCGGCCGAAACCGAGGTTTCAACGCCCGACCGCCCTTCCGCGCCTTGTGAGAATCTCGCGGGCGTTTCTTCAACCCTTAACCGGCCCAAACCCTCAAAGGGCGTGGGCTTAGTGCTAACGTCACCCCTTAGTGGAGATATTCAAAAAGAACGGCACATCGCCGCTCTACATGGCGAGACATGTGCCTATGAGTCCGACAAATATCACCCCTTTGGAAACAGGGATAAACACCAATCTGAAGGTACTTTTCAGCACCTTCAACAAGTTTCTCATCAAGGAACAAACCCGAATCACCAGACTCATGAAATCTTGAGAACAATTTAATAGATGAAATTAAGCATTTAGGTACCAATTCGGACAATAGGAGCCGCACGGACAATAGTGTTAATAAACTCGATTTCGCAACGTTATAATATTCCTTTGGAACTATATCACCTGACAATTTCAATATTGGCATTATATCTGCTGATATTTACAAGGCAATTTTTATTTATCCCAGTATCACTATCTAGCGATTATTGATGGAATTTAGAGCTTGATAGTCTTATCAATAGATCCGCTAGCAGCGCATATAAATTCGAAGGTGTTTTCGATGTTCGAATCCTAAGTGAAAACGAACCGTTCAACGTACAGCGTTACGGGTGGTTTTAATCGATTCTTTGGGATTGTATTTATCATTGACAAGCAAAAATCCATTACTGTTACCTTGAAAATGTTTGAGATCTCGATTTTTGAATGTTTAGCCCTTGAATGCCACCCTTTAGGGCTGACAAAAATTGATGCCGTGCTTTTAGGACCATCTAGACCCCAAATGCGATTTTTGACGCAAGTTTCATGAAGTTTGGTCTATTAATTTCGCAGAAAAGCCGAAGACGGACGGATTTTCTTTTCTTTCGATTTTTGGATTCTACACATCTTGAAAGATAAACCAACAAATTTCCAGGGGTTTTAAATTTTTTTTTCTTGATCTATTACAAAGGTTCATTATTGAAAAAATTCGTAAACACTTTACAAGCAGATACCATGTTACATGGATATGTCTTTGATTGGGGATTTCATAACGGTTGCCCTCGAGAGTTGTAAACAAATCCTTTAACTTTGGACTGTATACCGGCTAGAAATAGAAAATATTCAACATAGCTGTGGAGAGAAGCCACTACAATGAGTTTTTATTGTTATTGGGTTATTGAAAACGGGTCATGTCTAGCCTGTCCTCTACATGTTATTAACTCCCCAAATGATGTCAACAACAAGCAGTTGACAGTAAATATTAAATAATTAATATTAAATTTCGCCAAACTGAATCATGCGCCGCCAAACGAAAATTTTATAGTCCAATCAACTTAGTTTAGGAATGTAGCCAGGTACGTAAGGAGGGGGAAATCGGTAGCTTGAGATGTGAACATTTATCACATAAATCAAGCGCTTTTCAACGAGTGGCGAACGATCTCTGTACGATGAAAACTGCGGAAGTTCCATTCCCCTAGCAACGGCTGGGTTGGACGTGAAAATGATTAGTTTGGAAAATTGTGACATCAACTTTCGCGTGACGAAAATTTTTGGTTGACTCCCCAGAGCAAAGACATATCCATGTCAATAATAAACCAAAAGTAGTATAAGCTCGTCTACAACCACTCTTAGAGAGATTTTACGCAAATCAGTTTTTTTCCTGAGATGAGTGGTCTTAATGCTCGCTTCGCTCGCATCTCGAAATTACATATATCATCAAGAAGTCAATCCCTTAGTGAAAATTCAGATTATTTAGGCGTATGGATTAGCATCCTGTTGTGGCGAGTTTTGACGAAATCAGGAGACACGGTAGCATGTTATAAATAAATCTGAAATATTTGATACTACAACCCGTTTCCATTCACTTTCAGTTCTCATTTACGTCCATAATAGAACATCTTTAAAAGCATTGACCGGTATATTCCAGATGTACGAACTAAATCACTCGCGACGAAGTTGTGGAAACCCATTTCAAAACGGAAGTTAGTGAAAAACGTTGTCTATTTCCACGAATAATAAAGAGTTACAATGTTGAATCGATTGCGACGGTTAGGCCATCATCAGTAACAAACAATAACATTGTTTTGTTGTTATTGTTTGTTACTGATGATGGCCTAACCGTCGAAATCGATTTAACATTGTAACTCTTTATTTTTCGTGGAAATAGACAACATTTTTCACTACCTAACTTCCGTTTTTTTTTTCCAGATGTACATATAAAATTGAAATTCCCGGTCGTGCAGAATGATCATATCGCACCTGTCCTAGAATAAGGGTACAACTCAAAAATCGCGATTTTTGAGTTAGTTGTGGTTCTGAGAAGTAGAAACGGTCTAGTTTGTCTGTAGAAGGTGGAGATATGTGTAGGGCACTCTAATTCCGCTAGAGAGTGCGTGTGTCTTTCTTCTATGGAGGGAGTAACCAATTCACGTCCTAGGAAGAAAGACACAACTCAGTTGAGTTCAAACAGTCTGTGTCTCGTTTTGAGTTGTTTCCTTTTTGTGTGGACAATGTCGGCATAATTTTAACTTGTGTCTTTCTTTTCTGAACATTTTGGATCCTGACTGGTGAGATTTCAGTGTTTGAGTTTGAACAACTCAAAAATTCTTAAAAAATCAACAAAACCGTTCCCCCCACTCCCTTCCCACTGGGAAAAAAAACTATTTATTCACCATGGGGCGTTAGAGTAATAATGTAGGAAACAAGTTCGCAAAGATAAATTATGTTCATCGTGTTCCAAAGAACGGGTAGTCAATGGTGTGGAAGGAAAACTTTGAATGCGATTTGCCGAAAATGACAATTTTTGAGTTGTACCCTTATTCTAGAATGGGTGCGATATACGTGTTTTTTTTTTTTTTCCATATTATATTTTGTTAAAACACTTCGTGTGCTCTGGATATGTTAACAATCACATCTATGGCAGAAAATCGTTATATAAATACCCAATGTAGGTACTACTGTTCAAACCAATTTTAGGATTTTAACAGTTTTTTCGAAGTTTTCCAGACTTTCCAACACATTTCAAGTACATTTTCAGCACCATTATGAGCACAAATTACTGAATTTCTGGTTCAAAGTTGGTATGCTTTTTCGTAGTATTGTATTGAGAAAATATATAACTACCTGCTTTATAATTTTAAGCCGTTTTTACTATTTTTTAATATACGTATTTCGTTAAATTTGAGCTATTTATCATGCTCGAAAAGTGTTGTCCAACGAATTCATCCTGAAAAATTGCAAGACATCGAAAATCTGTTTCTAGTCGTAGAATATGATTTAGAACCAGTTTATTTGCCATAAAATTGGCAGTTAACAATTTCTTTGACTCAATGCGCCCAAATTTCAAAACAAAGTAACAAAATATATTTTATTTTTATATTATATTTTTATATATAAATATATTTTACTCTTTGCGTATGTGGAAGGTTTGTGTTCGCGACGATTCTTGTACAATTCCTACATATTTGTATATAATTGGCCGATAATTTGTTCCGAAAAGAGGAGAGAAAATTAACGAAAATTCGCTCTTTTAGTTCTCAGTTTAGTTTTAGTCATGTAGCATGGCTGGAAAAGCTCATCTTGTAAGGAATATTTTTCTTGGTAATGCCCTTTTTGTTAGGTACCTATATTGCTAGGATCTCAGGGTGTGATTGGGATAGTTTTCAACCAACCCGCCTGAACCTGAAATCTAAAGCATAGTGTTATCACCAATGATATATGTGATCAGCTGTCTAGTACTTTAAGTTGCCCAGAATGCCACAAGGAAGCGCTAGTTGTGCCTTTAGGTGTGCTCCCGCGAGACTCTCCTGAAAGCAACAGGGGGGTCCAGGGGCGGAGCTTCTTGCGAGGCCCGAAGGGCCGAGTTCTTTTAAAACTTATTCAGCAGCTGACGTCCTTTCCTTCGTTGTTTCAGATAATTGCAGCAACGACTACCTATTTAGTCATATTTGAACAGTTCAACAACTACTGAAGAATTTTCAGTACTCCCTCGAATGTACGGCTCACTTCGTTTTGGAATTGGAATGTGCCTTTGAATTTGATTGTGTCTCCTTGCAAAATTTGTTAGCTGTCATAAATCATTTCAATTATGCTAAACATAATGTAATAATATAATTGTGCATAACATAGTTTGTAACCACAGGTCACGAATTTTACAAAAAACTTTGTTCGTAATAAAACGAACTAAGTGCATGAGATGTAGTACCCGGATCATCGATGTATAGAGTTTTCCTTATTTTATTTTAGAGAAATTACTTATGCATAATCTTACTCTTAATCTTAATTAATTAATCAAACTCTTGCACAGAATGTATTGAGTTGATCCAGTAAGTAACAGCAATAGTGAAATAAGTGTTGCTTATTTGGAGCTACCCTGATGTAATATAAGTACAAGATTTTATCGTAACTTAGTACCCTGTACCGTCCAGTATGTGTCAATAAAGCTTTAGTGTGACTATCCGTTTATCTAAGTAAACCTATATTTGAGTCAAATAAACAGTCATTTTTTATATTTTTTGTGACAACAACCAACTTTCACGCCTCCACCTCAGCTCAACACTCAGAACCCTACTCAATTACAGAACTAAATTTCGAACACAATTTTTTTAAATCTCTTACTTTTCCCAGTGGATTTCTGTCTATAAATCTTCAAATGATAAACGATTAAAAAAAAAAAAAGTTTTCGTTTTTCAACATGAACTCAGCTTTTCAGTGATCTATACAGTTTTTGTAAACCCTTGAAAGCGACCGATTGGGCGACCATTTGTTTGAAGACGCGAAAATTGATTTTTTTACATAACGTGTTACTTACAGACTGGACTATTATATTATTTTATTACTAGGATTTGTAATATCCTCTTTTCCTGAAAGTATATTCACCCACAAGTGAGAATTTGAAAACTGTGTTTTACCTACAGCGATCTCTTAATTTTTCACATCAGTGTATATTTGGTCGATTACAAAGGTTCAATAATGGAAATAATGAACCAAAAAAAAGTCCCTCCTCATAAAAATTAACAAAACACTTAGTAACCGAAAAACTACTTGTTTGAGGGCACTTTGTTCCAATTTATTTGAAGGAACAAATTTTAATTATTATATGTAGATCATGATTTATGCTGATGTAAACTGAGGATCATCAGATTCGTAGATGTTGGAGGCACGGTGTCCGTAACAGCCAAGACTCTGACACTTCATTGCTTTGATTTCTCGCTATAAATCATGGAAAACGTCATTGTTGCAGCTATATTAAACAGCAACACACATCTGTTGTAATTATATTTGTTTTTATTATAATAAACAGTTATTTTATTCATTTATCTTGATTTATATATTGATTATTTAAAGTTGCACGTTGGATAATGGGTAGATATTTACGTCTGCCAAGTTGGGTGTGGCAAAGATTTCCTAGCATCCGTATTATGTATGTATAGACTATTGAAATGTTTTAAATGATCTTCAAAAATGCTATGGTGGGAAATAGTAAATCAAGATGTAGCGAAAAACGTCAAAATCGGTCAATTAAGGAACGAGAAAATGGAGCTTAATGTAATTTATGTTTGGCAAGCGCAGAATGAATTAATGATTTGAGAACAGTGAAATTGTTAGGGGGCCATCCCACAGCCCGACCCGCACATTCCCTAAGAATTTCATCAAAATCGGATGAAAACTGTGGAAATTAGGCTGAGTACAAGGATTTGCAGACACACGACAGATAGACAGACCAACATACATGGGACGAAAGTTGTTCAGGATGGTCTAAAACGTAAAGTGCGAGTGGAAATGTTCATTTTGGAGACAAAAAGTAATTCATTTCCCCAAAGTGAAAACAATGCTTCCGCTACCTATAGGTAGAATCGAAAGCAAAAATATGAGATAGTATTAATTCAAAACTTCATATAACATAAATAATTCATACATTTCATTTCTATAATAGAGAGGGAGAGAGAAACTTTATTGACAAAATAATAATATAATTTTCCTTCTTCACATAGAGATGTGTAAAATAAATTGTAATTTATAAGTAAATGAAATAAATACCACAATGAAGCCTACCGAATAATAAATAAATACTACTTGTTCTCTCCGGTAGAGTTGTCTAACGAAAATCCATCAATAAATCATAATCCATTCAAAACTTACCCATCATAAAACGAAAAACATCCAGTAAAATACAGAAGACAATTCAGTTAATTTAACAAAGACAAAAAAATATGAATAAACAGAATAAATCATGAGCACTGCTCAAACTATGTTTGAGTACAGCAAGGATGAACATTTTTAGATTCGAAAAATTAAAAATATTGATTTTGTATTTGTACAAATTGGTAACACTTTGACTGTACGCTGAACGATTCTGTTCTCACCACAGGTAATCTCAAATTTGAATCGAAACCAAATATAAACAACTCTGGCCCAATGTTCAGCACTCTTTCTGTCAAACTCGGCACGCTTACTGTCCCTAGCCTTTATATCCTGAATTGCCTCTTGTATGTCAAAGAAAATCTGGGCACCTCAACAAAAGGATCTGACGTACATAGCCATTTCACAAGAAATACAGATAAAATATGCCCGCCAACTGTTCGTCTGACTACGCTACTTGTTAGCCCTGATCAAGTGGGGCCTCGCCTGTTTGACCACTTGTGCCGGCTTCTATGAAATCACTTACAAGGAAGGCCTTCAAGAAGAATGTCAAGAATCTATTAATTCAAGCTGAACTTTATTGTGTGAACGACTTTTTTAAAATGTCCTTTTAAGGCGATATCTTCGATGATCGTTATACCTACCATATCATGTTTCAACTTATTTATTTGTTGTGTAAAGTCTCGTTATAAGTTTTTCTTGTAGCCAATGTAGATTTTCTTCTCAGCAGCCGAGGAATTTTATAAAAGTACTCGTGCTAGCTTTTTATATAGTTTCTCTGTGATAGAATTGTTGATAATATTATTATTAACCATTGGATATATTATTCTTCTCATTATATTTTGTTGTTAATTGAATGAATGAATGTTTTGTGTGCGTATAATTTATAGATTGACTGGCTGGTATATTTTATTCAATTATTTCGGCCTGGGGATCCCGGTTGGCCTGAGGGCGGTCTCGCCTGGGGTTTTCTCTTGACTCGATTACTTAGTCGTGTCTAGGGGAGCTCACCTAGCAATGGGTGGGCACCCTCGGGAGGCCGCCATGGTGGGTCAGGTCCGGGCCTGGCCGGGGCGCCCTGGCCGAGCCGCCCTATGGGCGGGTGTTTGAGTCTGCTGGCACTCAAACTCTTTCAATCGCTTGTTGGCTACAGGAAGAACTTTATTATAGTCATGTTGAATGTATCTCTTATGGACAATTGTCACACATTTTATGTTTTGACAAATAAATAAATAAACTAAACTAAACTAAACTCCCTGAAAACGCAAAATGTTGGGGAAAAAATACATTGAATTTCTCCCGGCCGGGGATTGTACTTGCTGCAGCTAAAGGTGGTAGTTAAGCCTCGGTTTACTCGTCGTTAACCCACCGTTAAAGTAGGATTATTGTTGGAACACACAAGCCCTGAAAGTAGATAAATAAAGATAATGGCAAGGAGGTACATGTGAAGGGGTGGTGGGGGACGTTGTTGGAAGTTAGTGGTCGGAAGAAGTGACGCTGGAAGGGGACGAAGGAGTTAACCAACTTAGCGACGTCCATTAAGTTATTGGAGTTATTCTGGAGGAGAAAATGTGATTGGTTGGGAAGTGGCGGCGGCGGAGGCAGTTTCTGCGGCGAAGGGGTCGGACGAGGGGGGAATCCGCGGTTAGCCGATGACCGCTGAACGTTAGGTAACCGAGTTAGTCTCAAACGTGGGCTTTGATGTCAGGTGTCGATTCAATTAATCCCCCTCCGCCGCCTCTTTCGCGCCACCCTCTTCCCGCCACTTTCCGCAGCCGCCTCCCGCACATCTGCTATCGTTGCCAATCAAGGGAGGATCACTTTAGAGGTGAGGTACCTCTCCGCCCCCTCCCCATCAAACCACCATCATAGCCCCCCCCCCCCTATCATTCCCACCATTTCCCAACACTCGCTATTAAGAGGGAGAAAGACCCCGCGACTTGGAAGCGGACACAACTCCCAAATGGATCACTATCATTTTAATACCACTCGATCTTATACTCAATACAACCTCAAAAAAGGCAAGAACAAAATCAACGGAAAAAAAAATCGAGTTTTGAAATTTTAATGATTTATCCTGCACCTCCACCAGAATAGTCAAAAATGGCATTGAACAAGGTGTCCAAAGTGATAGAAATTTCACAAGTGTTACTCAATAAGTATGAATGGAGTAATTTTTACCAATCTTGTGTCAATTATATTTGTTCCTAATGAAATTGAAATTGAAAAAAACTATACCGGACCTTTTGTCACTAAAATGATCCTAATCCCCTTGATTTGCTGTTCAACTTATAATTTGAGGATACAGTTGGAAAAAGCAATTCCATAACCATCAATACGGCGTACTTGCTCAACACACAACACTGTAGTCTTCAAGTCAGAGGGACGCTGGATGTCCCAGGGGAAGATTGCTAAATGACGATATACTGCTCTAATCCAGTAGGAGATGGAAGAGAGGCGCCTTGGCTATTAGGTGGGATTGCATCCTGGAAAACTGCTTGTGGTGGAGCCTCAGGCGAAGGGATTGGATGGAAGAATGTGTGCCCTTGAGGAAATGCTGATGCGTACATTTATAAGACGTATCCCATCATGCACAGCCTCAGCCTCTCTGCTGCCATTTGAGGCAAATCCTCAGAAGCATCCCTGGGCCCCTCTTGCTCTATATCAATGGGAGCGTTGGCCACCACTGGATGCTTCTGTCATACATGGGCACTGAGGCCTAGCTCTATCACAATGGACACACTGGTGGGCATTCACTGGGGTCCTGGGAGAGGAAGAAGAATATGATAATGAGGACGATTCATCATAGTTTGAATTCAATTAACTGTCTGCTTGCTAGCTGTTTGCTCTCAATTCGGAGAACAGCTGATGACGTCCACGACGCCCGAGGCAGTCGGAAAAAAGCCCCAACTTGGAATACTGATGATAATGAAGAAAAGGGAGAGGATAGCTCAGGCCCCCATGATCGCCCCCCGAGAACCCCGCTGCCAATGAGCTGGTGGGTGTCGGTGATGAGGCTTATCTCCTTATGTGGTTTCCATAACGGAGGATACGAGAGTAGAAGGGGTGGGAGAATCACCTGCTGGCCATTCTGCCATCCTCCGTTCACCCAGAAGGTACCTTGATTTGCACTGCTGGGACAGATTTGGCCATGACTTGGGTAGAGATATGATGGGGGGGGGGGGGATGAAAACAGCAACCCCAAACACACACCCACACACTTTTTTTTAGTATTAAGGGTGGAATTCATAGACATAGCCTGAATGAGTGTATTCACTCACACTCACCTAAATGGAGGGTCACCCTCCACTCACTGGTTCAAATTCATAGTTGAGTGGGGTGGTTCACTCAATAGTTATGGACACACTCAGATTACACGAGTTTGACAGTCCACTCAGGGGACACTCAGCGTTTTTTCAACTTAAGTTGGCAGCTCTGACAGTATAATTTAGGGGAAGTTTCCCTGGTTTGAGGGGAAATGGACAGGAAACTTCCCTCTCACATTACACACTGATCGATATGTTCTCAAACGATATTCTTTCCTTTGTGTTTTTGCTTTTTGTGCTGCTGTCCTTGTTCCTTGGGGAGACAGGACATAGGCCTTATGAGACAAAGACGAAAGTCATTGTTCCTCCCGCCTGGATCGGGGCAGCCACAGTTGAAATGAATCCTTGTTACTTGCTTGTTAAAGTGCAGATAATTTGTGTTTATGTATAGAGTTGTGATGGAAAAGAAGTGAGAAAATGAGGAAACAATGATTCGCCAGTTAGTTTTGAAGAACAGAGATGTAGTTGAAAATAAAAAGGGTTATAAATATAATGAGACTGTTGGACAAAAAGAAGACGTGAGGTTTTGGGAGAGCTTCAAGCAATTAAATTTTCTTGGAATTCTCATTGATTGTACATCCTGATGAACATGGAAGGTAAGTACCTACCATCAACTCATTCCACAAACCAAGACGAATCGGAAAACCAAGCACTAAATACAAACTTGTTTTGTAGAGATCGCATAAAATCAAAGAGAGACCAGCACTTTCAGCTGTGATGTTTATAAATACTTTCCATTTATTTTAGGATCATTCAGGGTCGTAGTTGTCCATCGGAATAATTTGCAAAATATTTCGTTGTTGATTGTATAACAGTCGAATGGGATATCTTGGTCACATCAAACTGCCGTGGGATCTAACTACCGTTTAGGTACAGCCTACCTTTTCTTATGTGCCGCTGTTTTTGAATAAACTCCAAACAAAATAAACTATGTATGCTCTACTATATTACCAGTGCCTATATCTACGTGAAAATCATAATAAATGTTAATCAGTTGACGAACTTAAGTGAACTCCTGCTGTCACTCAGGATATTGCACCCTTGAGCTGAGGGTGAAACTCATCTCAACGCCATTTTTTTTTAGTGAATCCCGTTGAGTGTGATTTTGGGTTGCACACTCAGTGCACCCTCAGGGTCGCCCTCAAATCACGTCTATGAATCGCACTGAGTGCATGAATTCCCTTATTGATACACTCAGGGGCCCACTAAGACTCAATTCCCGATTATGAATTCCACCCTTAATAATGATTAACAGGACATCCGGCAGGACTTTCCGACCGTCACATCACGGTCATCAATTTCAATAGGACGTCCCTCCTATAGTATGCGAATACTTGCTCATATTACCTAGCTTCAGAGGGACGTCCTTAAAGTGAATTTAACGATTAGAGCCCAGCCTATTTGTCTTAAATCTATTTCAAAGTAAGTAATGATATTGAGATTAATATTTTATCATTTAATAATGATTAACAGTACATTTCCAATTTCCGACCGTCACATCACGGTCATCAATTTCAGCACGGCGTCCCTCCTATATTAAATGTGAAGCCTTACTAATATTACCTAGCTTCAAAGGGACGTCCTTAAAGCGAATTAAACTATTGGAGCCCAGCCTACTTGTCTTAAATCTATTTCAAAGTAAGTATTGATATTGAGATTAATATTATCCCATTTTCGTGCATTATTGGGCTATTGGTTTTAATAATGAACCTTTGTGTTCATAATATTTAAAACGAAAACTTCGAATTTTGAGGGTTGCTAAAGACATTCCATCATTTAATAATGACTAGCTGGTTCACCCGTGCGTTGCACAAGTTGTTCAGTGATGACAAAGATACCCCATCCCCCCACCCCCCTACACCGAAAACTCCTCCTTCTGTGGGTTAGATTTGATAAATTTGAAAAAAGTAGTATTTGACTTGAATTAGAGTAATAGAACAATGTTCGACAATCAAATCCCCAGTTGGTTCGTGATGACAAAGATACCCTGTACACTTGTACAAAAGCGGATATTGAGGTTGAATAAATAACACAACTATTAAAGTTGCTGAGCTTATAATTAACACAATCGGTTCCAAGAAAGTCAATGTTTAAACAAAAGATCGAAATACATAGAAAATATAGCGTTATTACAAACGGTTGAAAATACGGTTTACGAAGTTTATAAATGTGAACTGTATGACGGTGTTAATTCGACTGAGTCCAAAAAGCTAAAGCCTGGAGTTTAAATACGAAAATGAAACCTATTGAACAAAGCTGAAAGAGAAGGGTCTGGGAAAATTCCCAATTATCTGCTGGAGACTGAGGTAGGTAAGTAGGTATTTAGGCTTGAGGAAAAACCCAGAGAGGGCTCAACTACTGAAAGAATGAAGGGATAGGATGTATGCATTGAGTGCTTGTCATGACCATGTCAACGGGGTTTTGACCTCTAGTCAGGTATTTTACCGTTATAAAGTAACATACACCATCCCCCCCCCCCCCCCCTTCCACCCCAAAACACCCCCTAAGGGGCAGATTTGAAAAATTTCAAGTAGCCTGTGATTTAAGTTAGACTAATCCAAAAATATTCGTCCAATCAGATCCCCAATTCGTTCGATGATGTCCAACATACGCCATGTCACCTCCCCCCCCCCCCCCTATAACACCCCCTCTGGCTCAAATTTTAAAAACTTCAGATAACATATCATTTAAGTCGGACTGATACAGACATTTCCCCCCACTCATATCAGTTGTCCAATGAACCCTGTAACAATGAATAGCGGACAAACATACGAACAGACAGATAGAGAAAAATTGAGAAAATGGTACCTATCGTCTACAAATAGCATGAAACGGAAAAGAAGCGCACTTTGCTGTAAAGTGTCACTATCACAAAAGATCAACAAAAAAGAGCACATAACTTGAAACGTCACTATCACAGAGGATCACCAAAGTAAAGAAAGTTCTTGCGCACGTAGCGGTAATCGTCACTCACAAA
The DNA here is from genome assembly GCA_030762985.1 of Adelphocoris suturalis. Classification (NCBI taxonomy): domain Eukaryota; kingdom Metazoa; phylum Arthropoda; class Insecta; order Hemiptera; family Miridae; genus Adelphocoris; species Adelphocoris suturalis. The sequence continues at coordinate 77,659,636 of CM061043.1, forward strand.
TATAGAAGGATGCACTCTTTGCCTGAGGGGGGATCGACATATAGGATGGATCGTCATATTAGTTGGTTGTCAATTGTCAAATGTTATGGTTGCCGGGTCACCTGTCAACATAAATATTTTGGTTGTCACGAAGATCTTTCACTTCTCCTACGATATACGGAACACTTGATACTACAACATCAATTCAGATTTAGGAAGAACTTATCATACCCGCTTCAGCTTCAGCGATTCACGACATACATAAAACAAGCATACCACAAAAAGCAAGTATGCCGTGCAGCGTTCTTGGACGCTGAACAAGCATTTGATCGGGTATGGCATACTGGTCTCTTAACAAAAATACGACCACATCTTCCGAACAATTTATTCAGCATTATCGAACACTATCTCAGTGAACGAACTTTTGAAGTTGATGTGCAAAATGAGCTGTCAACGCGACGTGAGATAAGAGCTGATGTTCCTCAGGGCAGCGTTCTTGGCCCATACCTATACATTTTCTATTGCCTCTTCCTACCAATCCCAACTTCTCAGGCCTATATGCAGACGATCTTGTCTATTCAGCAAGTGATGCTGATTCCGAAGTCGTAGCCAGCAGACTGCAGGTATTCATTGATGAATTAGGTCAATGGTGTAACCGATGGCGACTAAAGATAAACGCTGCCAAGTCATGTACTGTCTCCTTTACATACAAAAGGCAATACACTAATGTTCCTCTTACTTTTATGGGCCAAGCGATACCAACAGCAGAATCACACAAAATTTTAGGAGTAACACTTGACAGAAGGCTCACCTTTGCTCAACATATTAAGGATCTACTGAAGAGATGCACATCGAGAACGTCCCAGTTGAAGTACCTGCTACGAAATCCTGTTATGACAATTGAGAATAAAATATTGATTTATAAAGTATTCATCAGGCCCCTTTGGAGTTATGCTCTTCCTATATGGGGAACCTGTTCCAATTCACAATTTCGACGGCTGGAGCAGCAGCAAAATCGGGTATTGCAAAGAGAAATTGTACAGGCTCCCCCATTCGTAAGGAACTCGACAATCTACCACGATTTCGATCTCGAGACTCCACAGGAATGTCGTGAGGCTGCAATGCGACGATTTGTTATTAATAATATTGAGCACTTCAACAACCTTGTATGATGGATAGATAGATAAAGTGCATACATTTAAGAACAAGAAACAAAAAATTTTAAATAACACTTACGCCTTGGCACGATGGCCGTTAGGCGGAGGACGGCCGTTGCCATACATAATAAATACATATATTAGAATTGTCCTAGTATTAGTAATATCTTTCTCACAATAATTTCTAAATTTTTACATTATTATCATTACATTATCATATTATTAATTTTCCCCTTATTGTATAATTCCATACATTTAATTGAATATTCTAAATATGAATATTGATTCACCATGTCCCCACCGGAACTTTGCACTGCACACTCCTTCTTCTAAACTAATCAAAATTGAATTCATCAATTAGAAACTTTCTGTATGACCATGCTGCTCTAAAGAAACGAATCAAGTTGCAGTAGTACCCGTCTTCATTGAGGATCTTGATGACCTCCTGGGTGGAAAGCTGCGGTTTTCCTAAAAATTGTGTCCTCATGCTACTCAGAATGGTACATCTTCCCAAGAAGTGCTCAGTGGTCTCCTGCTCCCCAAGGTTGCACATAGAACAGAGCTGCACAGCGTCCTGATTCCATGGGCGACTGTTCAGTGGGAGCAACTCTCCTCGCAGCCTCATTACCACCTTCTTCTCCTCAAAGCTGAGACCTGAATTGGTATAACTGGCGCTTTTATTAAGTTGTTTGTTCAGGAGATGAAATTGCGCCTGATTTGAACGCTCAATCAATTGCTGCTGAGTCTCAAGTTTTATTCTTTAAAATACTCTTGCAGACATGTCGCTCCACGCTGCCACAGAATCCGTAGTAAAGGGTATGTCATGCTTCACGGCCAGGTTTCTCCACTCAGCTACCCAACCAACGTTTCCGTGAAGGCAAAACTCGGCCGTGATTCTCGTCCATCTGCCCTCCGGTGCGGAGAGAACGGAGGTGATGTACCGTGCATTCAGTGTCAAGGTGTGCAGAAAGATACGCTCAACTCCAGTTTCATGAAAGAGGAAATGATTGGGAGTGTTCATAGGAAGGCTAAAGAGCCTCTTGAGGAAGAATCTCTGTATCTTCTCCAACTCATCAAAAACTAAGCAACCCCTAACCTGGGCAGAACAGCAGACGGACGCACGGAGTACAGCCTCAAATACCTTGAATTTCACAGGTAGCGAGATATCCCCAGAAGCAAAAAGGGCATGCCAAACGGAGTTTATGGCGAATTTAGCCACCTTGAACTTCTGTTTGAAGTGAAGTTTCAGGGAGAGATTGTGTGTTAGTTTCACCCCTAGGTATGTGTATTCATTTGTGGTAACCACCCTTTTCCCATCCAGCATCCAATCTTCACCCCTGGCGAGCCTTCCTCCCCTTGGGCGAAATACCAACACCTTGGATTTTTCCAGGTTAATGGACAAATTCCAAAACCGGACATAGGAATTTAGGTCTACCATCATCATTTGCAGGGCTTGAGGGGAATCTGCAAGGAGAACTAAGTCATCTGCAAAAAGCAGAATTTTTATCTTCAAACCCCCAAATCGAAGGCCCCCTCTCAACTCCTCCTCCAAGTCGTTGATGTAAATTGAAAACAAGGTTGGACTGAGTGTGCAGCCCCGCCTCACACCCATGGTAGTCTCAAAGCCACCAGACTGCTCACCTTTCCTTATAAAAGACCATGTGCTTTCATACATAGCAGCAATAGCCTCGACCAACCTAGTAGAAACACCTGCGTTCCGTAGCTCATACAGAAGAGCCCACCTGTCCAAACTGTCAAAAGCAGCCCTCAGGTCCACAAAAAATGCATATGTTTTTTTATTTTGGCTGAAACGAAGTTGCACAATATTGGTCAGCACGAACAAATTGTCGTGGGTTGAATACCCCTTCCTGAACCCTGCCTGGCCCTCACAGCCACAACCTTGTATGTGAAGGGTTTCTTCAACCACAAGACCCAAGGCTCCAAAGACCTCGCCATATCCTGGACATTATCGATATGTAACGACGTATATGTGTCATTAATTAGTTAAATATAAAATTTATATCATTCAAGTACCTTTTCTATGTTAGAAGGTACTTTGTATTGTGAAGTTCAGTGTGTGATAATCTGTCAATGAGGCATATTTATTTAAAAATGGTCTCAATAAAATATTTGACAAAAAAAAAAAAGAAGATCTTTCAATGATCTGTCCAGTGCCTAAAAGAAATGTTATGGTTGCCGTGTCACTATCACAAAAGAACAACAACTGCACCTTTTAAACCATCTCTGGACTTCTACAAATAATTTAAGGCCAAAATTAGCCAAATCGGTCCAGCCGTACTCGAGTTTTAGCGTGACTAACGAACAGCAATTGATTTATATATATATATATACATAGAAAGATTAACAGGACATTTTCATTTTCTGACCGTCACGTCTCGGCCGCCAATTTATGATGATTTCTGCTTACAACCGAGTCGTTGCAAGGGAAATGGTACTTCGTCATTTTTCATCCCACAAAATTCGTTGACCGTTCTTTCGAATGCTCTCGGTTTATCCAATCATATTATGTTAACTACTGCAAAGTGCGTGGCAAACAAGCTGAGTTATGAACATGGTTATTTGAATAATTGTTTACACACAGGTGATCATTCTAAATAATTGACATTGTGAACGTGATTGCAACTGCTTGTGAAATTAATCATTCTACAGTCAGGTTAGTTCATAATGATTAATTTTACACATTATTAGTTCATTATGGTTACTTAGCAATATTAGTTTATAACTTTACGTAATAAATTAGCTTTCCTTGACACTACAATGGCTTAGGGATCATGAGATGTTGTGATGAAATGAGAGCATTCCAAAAAGTGGCAAACGATTTTCCTGCTATGAAAACTAAGGGAGTTACACTTCCCTAGTAATGCATTGGTTGTACGTTAAAATCTATAGAAAATCAATACTTTCGCCGTAACGTGGCGATCGGAAAGAAAATGGAAACGTCCTGTTAATCATTATTAAATCTGACAGTGGAACCATAGGTCAACCGTCATTTTTTTATTTTTGTTTTCATTTTTATTTATTCATTTTATTTTATTTTATTTTTTTATTTTTAATAAAACTCTCCTTAAAGGCGGATTGGGGACACCATTAAACGAAAACCAAAAAAACTAAATTGACAGAGTAGCGAGGACGCCCAGGCCCGACGCAGGCCCTTGAGCTCAAGGAAGCTGAAGGACGAAGAGGGAGAGCGGGATGAAAGGAAATGCCCCTATAAAATGAGCACCAGTTTAAGAAAGATCCCCTCAAGACGCGAGTGGCGATAACATGGAGCACTTATGCCAAAATGCCCAACTCTAGTATATCCGTGGCACTTACTCATACCCACACCCCGCGCCATGATACAGTAGTGGCCATGACCTTGATGTTTTATTTGTTTTATCATTTTTTTATTATTATTATTTATTTTATTATTATTATTTATTTTTTTTTTTTTGTATTATTATTTTTCTTTATTATTATTTTTTATTATTTTTTTTTTTAATCACTCCTTTCAGCATAGATCTCGCTGGCCGCAGGTCATTTCTGTCATATTTATCTTGATCCGCCAGGTCTACCCCTTGTCTACACTGCCACTTACCACCGCCAAACATACACACACACACTTACACACAAATAAGGAACGAAAGTTGATCAGCAAATGGGAATTTTGATATCGGAGGAGAGAGAAAATTAATCTCCCGAAAACAATTACAATGGTCTTGCCATGGGTAGACAAGAAAACAAGACCACAGGATTTCCTAAATAGAAAGTCATATTTAAATTTCTAAATCGCTTTCTTATTGGGTACATATATCATTCCAAATTAGCTCTAATACGTATCAGCTTTGTAGGTTGAAGCGTGAACTTTGGCGTCAATCTCCTGGGGGCTGACCGATCGGTTTGTACTCTTATTTATTATGCGAAAACTACCTACAAGTTACACAGTTTGAGAACGACACAAATCTATTTTTTTAAATGTGCTTTCTGTCCCTTTGTAGCTACATTTCTCGATATACCTGAAGTAGAAAAAATTATTATCCTTGCCAAAATTTTCCATCGCCCTTAGCCTACTGCTCACCAATCCTTCCAACAATTCTCCCCACCAATCGCAGCGTCGTCATTATCTGGAATACTTGAGTGATGTTTCATTGTATCGTCAATCAGTCATCGACTAACTGCGACGTCACTCGTTCACTATTGGCTCTCCCAAATCTGCAATAGTTTTCTCATTTTTAATACCTTTTAGATTCCTGATGAGGACTATGTAGGCGAAAGCTCTTGGATGTACAATAACCAGATGACAAAACTTGCCAAACAATCTCATCCCTTCACACCCCTCTAATCATAGAAAATGAAAAGCAACCCACCCAATGGATTCAAATCTGCAATATTGATATGCTGAAAACAAATTGAGAGACTTTTTCTCCAGTGCGTAGCTTATAGTTATTTCTTTATTATCACATAGAAGAACAGCCAAATTCCACATAAAACTTGGAACGGAGTGAAGGATGCATTGTATTACCCTGTTTCTTCTTTTTCTCTACTACCCCCTCCCCAGAAAAATAATTTAAATGGAAAAGGTCTGTTCCAAAAAGAGGAAAAACCGTATTCTGGGTTTCAACTAACGAGATTCAGAACCTTTCCCTCTAATTTTCAGGATGGATGGTCCGTTGAAGAGTTGAAGCCAGGATTAAAGAGAATACACAACGGAAAAAACCTTTGCGGAGCGAATGGGATATTGTAACGAGGGTTTTTTTTAGCGCACACTTGTCCATTTCGATCTCATAAAAGCTCTTTTAATCCGTACCAGGGGACAAGGTGGTCGGATGAAAGAGAGATGCGTGAGTTCACATTATTAACTGAGCTGTGATTCTGATGGGATGGTGTTGAGGGAAAAACAATTTTTTCACACTTCATATACTATATTGGGCTATATACCACGTGCAGATGGATGAGGTAGCATGACCATGACAACGTCTCCAGTCAGCCAGGGTAAAAGTGAACAGGAGGTGAATTAAAACCAATTCCTTTCCGAGTTCGATTAAGTCATACACAAACCACACAAAGATGAATGTTGAAATTCCCATTCATTCAACTGCGAGATGAAATTTTCTGCAAATGAAATCGTCCATAAAATAGCTTTTCTTTCAAATTTCATGAAAACTAAGAATCTTAAATAAATAATGGGGGCCCCCATTTGAAAGTCGAGAGATAGGAGTCTTAGCGCTACCTTCGCATATTATAATCTAAATCTGATCTCACTATTGTTGTAGTAGGTACACTCAAAAATAAAGGAAAGTTACTGGTTGATGATTTTTAATGTCTTAAAAAGTTGAACTAAGTTTAGAAGGTTGAACCTTGTATATCACAATTATCATATTATTAACCCAAATTATCAGTTAATTGATATATTTATTTGTATTCACACACACGCAAGATATTATAATACACATATTAAAAAATTCTTGGACCCCCCGGCCCCACCCCGATTTTCTGCTTAGAGCCTACGGCTCAAATTCAAAAAATATAGACCATGCTTATAACGCCTAAATAACAATTATATGTAAAGAAAGACTCGGGTCCTCACACACGAGTAATTTTATTGCAGAAAATTATAAGACTTCATTACCAATAACCAACATCAAAGGAAGTATTCTTGTCTTATTATAATATAGAAACGATCAACTTTTTCTGTAGAAAGGTCTTCCTAACCAGATCGCAATATATTATGTAATTATAACCAACCGACTGTATCTCTATTTTCCTTAGCTAGCGCAAAATCTTATGACAGCTCTACATTGGGGTCGCATTTTCGCAACACAAAACGTAAAGCATTGGGCAGTTAAGCTAGTTCCATCCTAAAATGCGAACTGCATGCACTCGTATGAGGGGGATAACATTACTGGATAATGTAAGCAAGTTTAGTAGCTAGGATGAGGGGGACTGGGGGAGAGCTAAAAGGAGGAAAGACCTAACCGGACACTTTTTCTCCATGTTTGCGGGTGCAAGCCACTAGTCACGGATACCAATATTGGTACATTGTGACAAGTTGCTACGTAAGTTGAGTAATAGAGATGGACGTGCGGTTCCCACCACTGCTTGTAAGTAGGTTCTAGTGGCGAGGAAATTTCCAAAGGGAGATATTCTCTACTACCAAGCTAGGGGAACATTACTTTCACAGTGAGGGTACCAAGAACGGATTCTAGTTCTTGCCGTTGATACTACCGACTATGAATTCGCTCTGATAGACTGAACCGGGGTTTAATATCGAGTAGAAACTAAAATTGGGGAAAGATTCAGCGTGAAATTTGTGACTACTGAGATGAGGGTTACCGGGAACTCACCATGTCGAGGTGATTACTATTGAAAATGGGAACAGCCGGGCCAGAAAATAGGCGCTTGAGCGGCGGATTACCACGGGAACTGCTACTAAATTGTCCACATGGGACGCATATGTAGTAACGGGTGTAGATGAAATGAATTCGAGGAAAAATGAGCGATCTTCATCTTAACGTTAACACTGTGTCATTAGGGAACTGTGGAAAATGAGCTTGTTACAAGGATTTCATATTGGCGCATGCGCAGTAGCTATTAATGATACAACCATGTTGAAATTGATAAACGATGATCAAATTGTCATACCCCAACTATCAGTCAGATTCGAGCGAGATCGGACGCCTAGGGCATGAGAAAATAAAGCTTGGTAGAATTTACGTTTGCGCATGCGCCTATTGAAGTATTGAGTCAAAAACGATGAAACTAATAGGGGACCGTCTACCCTCTAGCCTTTTGGGGACCGGTGCCGTACATTTACGTCGTCGGTGTCATGCTCTGTGTGGCCCCGTGCCGTATTCATCCGAACTGGATGAAATTTTCAGGGAACGTGTGGGCTAGGGGGTAGACTGTCCCCTGTCAGTTTCATTGTTACCAAACCAATACTTCACTCTGCGCATGCGCAAACGTAAATTCCATTATGCTCTATTTTTTTACGCCTGTTGTCCGATCTCACTCATATTTGGATAGTTTTTGGAGGATGACGATTTGATCATCCCATATCAATTTCAACGTGACTGTATCATTAATAGCTACTGCACATGCGTCTATGTGAAATCCTTGTAACGACCTTAATTTCCACTGTTTTCATCCAATTTCGATGAAATTGTCAGAGAATGCTTGGGTTCGGTTGTACATTGTCCCCCATCAGTTTTATAGTTTCCAAATTAATACTTCATTCTGCGCATGCGAAAACGTAAATTCCATTATGCCCCATTTTTTCACACTCTAGTCGTTCGATTTCGCTTAAATTTGGTTTTAATCCGATTTTGATGAAATTTTCAGTGAATGCGCGGGTTAGGTGTACCTATTTCATTGTTTTCAACTCATCAGTTCATTCTGCGCTTGCACAAACGTAAATTACATTGAGTATCATTTTTTCGTTTCTTAATTGACCAATTATGACATTTCACGTTATCTTGATTCACTCTTTTCCGCCATGGAATTTTTCAAGATCATTTAAAACTTTTTAATGATCTATAAACGAGTTTATGATAGGTAAACGAGGAAGCTATGTGCCACATTCAACATGGTAGACTTTTTTTTACCTTTGCCTTGTGGCTTTGGAGACGAACAAAGTTTTTTGCGAAGGGGTGGGAACAAAAAACCTTTTTCTTAGTCGATGACAAAGCTTCGTTTTAAAAAAATAATTAACAAACAAACAAACAAAAATCTGTGGTCTTCGTGCCAGTAGGAAATTTAATCGAGACTACAAAAGAGTCTTTTCTGTCCTTAAGTTGGTTTTATATGTAGGGAAAACGTCTCATTCCGTTCTGCGTTGTTTTTCATACATAAATCGTACCTATGACATGAAGATACAAAAAATGCGTTGGTTGCCCATTTCAGATCTTTAGGACATGCAGTGGACTTGGACAATCTCAAAATTGTCAGAAGAGAATCTAATTTGCAAAAAAGAATATTTTTAGAAATGGTTACATTTAAATTTAAATTCAATTAACTTCGGAATAGACTCTCAAAACTTGAGCAAAATTTACTCGTATTCGATTGTGGTTATTTATAATTACCGTCAACAGTCAACTAGGTAAAACATAAGGAAAAACGTTGTAACCTACATAAATGTAACAATTTGAAATTTGATTTTCATAAACAGATAACTTTAAATTTGATTTTTTATCACAAAATGGAAAGGATAAGTAGATATTTTACAATTTTGCATTTGTTATTTTGAATTTAATTTTCGCCTTCTTGAAGAAGCCCCAGTTCCTGGGGAGAAACGTTGGAGATTAATCAAAAAACAATTGAAGGACAGAAAGGCCTTTTTTGTAAAGTCTTGCTGTAATGAAGAAACGTTACAATAGGAAATTTTATCATCCTGATAATGTGAGATTACCAAAATTGGAAACGCAATAGGTCATTTCTTATTTTACCAGATTTATTACATTTTCTGGTGTGCGATCAAACAGAATTTAATCCCCCACATTTTTTACATGGTAAACATATTTTACATGTATATACTCCCACAAGTTTGTGTGTTACATAAACTTGTGTTATTACACTAGTTCATTATAACTCTTGCCATTTATAGTTGGACTAGGGATGCGTAGGTAGGAGTTTTACTTTATCTCATTTTTTTACATATCTCAGTTATTATTATTACTAATATTATTATCATACTTATTTTATCTTTTCAATTTTTGAATGTCTACGTCAATTTCGATACGCTTGGATTCTGATATAGTTGTTAGGTACCACTGCAGTTCTTGTTACGTACAGACAGACTAGTTGTATTGAATTTTATAAATTTCCTCTCGGTACGTCTATATATTTCTTATTGTCCGATTCCATCCGATTCGTAGAATGCAGGAGGATTGCGACAGACTTTCTCATACTGTAGCGGATGGAAGTGTTGATATTTTCACCACCTTCAGCCGGAAAGTTTAGGCCACGTTTACGGAACTTTCTTTCTATTAATTAGCCCTTAGCCCTGACTATATTTCTTTTTTCATATTAATCGATAGTCGCTATGCATTGTCATATATTTTTTCTTATTTGTATATGATCTTGTTTGTTGTCTGATCATGTTTTGTAATGTATTAAGAAAATTGAGCTTTTGCCCGTATTATAAATAAATTGAAGTGCTGATGAAATAATAAGCATTTGTATAATAATTTGCGGTTTTCCCCCTTTCCATTGATTGCAAGGGCTAAATTTTACCTAGATCTGGGGGTGTAATAAATGTGGAACTTTTCAGGCTTATCAGATCTCCTAAATGGTATTTTTTCTTCAGGTATTTGACGGAGAAATTCTCGTTTGAACCCCAAAATTCGTTAACTTTTGTTGAAAGGATTCATGGAAAAATTATTCTCCTTTAAACTGATGGGTTAGAGGTCGAATTCTAAGTAATTAGTGTGCAAAACAACACCTAAGCCAACTTATCTAAAGCCTATCTTTTTGCGCGTTTATTCTTTCCTTCAATAAATTGTGCCTATCCAAGCTTGAAATCGGACATAGCCCAGGAGCCAAGGCCGAAAATAGGTACCTAGTGATTTCAGGAGAAGGTTTGGCATTAAAATTTAGAAATTTAGCTCTGAGTGAGAAAATCTTTGTCAGCCATCTCGATATTGGTGGAATACAAAATGGTGGCCTCATAAACTTGGCTTAATTTGCCCATTTTAAAGTTTTTCTTTGATAATTCCTAAACCGTACATCCTCCAAAAATTTGAAAATGTAATAAAGTTGTAGAACATTAAAAAGAAAAACGATTCGATCCCAAAAACTATGAATTACCTTCAAGAATAAGGAAATTAAGGACAATCGGAAATCGGGCTTATTTTAGGAGGGTCCTCTCCTCCCGTCTAGACTTTTGACCTTCAAAATCACCTAGTGGAGTTAATATTGTTCTGATTTCAGTCTGCCAAAGCTCATTCCACTCAGGGTTAAATACTTTTCAACGTTCATATCGAGCATATTTTAGCTGAGATCTTTACCCATTGACGTACAGCCGAACTCATAAATTTTATGATATCTTACACATGAAGTTCGCAAAAACGGCCTTTTACTCTAATGGGAAACCATCTCAGCTTAAATATGCTCGTTTTGAACTTTGGAAACTATTTAACCATGAATCTAATAAATTTTGACAGACCTGAATCAGACCAATATTCGGACTATTATCTAACTGCCTTATTCAGTTAGATAATTAATAGTTTTTGAATAGCATCGCTTTGGTTTTTTATTCCCTACATTTTTGCTGCATGTAAAAATTTCGGTAGGATGCACGGTTTAGGAATTATTTGAAAAAAAAAAAAAAAAACTTTAAAATGGGCAAATTAAGCAATTTTCATGAGGCCGCCATGTCAAAACGGAAGTTAGTGAAAAACGTTGTCTATTTCCACGAAAAAATAAATAGTTACAATGTTAAATCGGTAAATGTTTAAATGAGGACATACCTCAATATATTTCACCACTGATAGTTCCATTTCTATAAAACTTGGAATTATCCCTTCACACTGTTGAAACCATATTTAGTTATTTTTTCCCCCTTTTCACTTCATCTGATTAGCTGTAATCCCCCTTCACTTTGTTTGCACTTAATTGGTTGTACATCATCAGGGACGGATTAAAGGGGGGCGGTGGGGGCGGTCGCCCCCCCCCCCCCCCCCCTGAGAGGCAGAAGAAAAAAATTCTTGCGAGGGAACGTCAGAATAGAATCACGCCGTCACACTTGTATGTTGTAAAAAATACGAGTATAGATGAAGGAACTTTATGCTGTGGGGAAACTGGGATAGTAGGTACCGGTTTTACTAATCTGTCACGGCCAATTTACTAATTTGTTCGTTTGAATTTAAGTAGGCCTACTAACTGCGTAGGTGCCACGGGGTATCAATTGGAGATTTACGTGGGTAGTGTCAGAATTTTCGTCGGTAAACTCTCATCTTTCTTCTTTAAAAAACATTAGGCAGCAGGCAAGGAATACAGTTTTAATTAATGGGGATAAGTCTGTGTTTATCAGTTTATTTAACAAGTTACGGTAGGAACCTACGGTATTTGTCGCTCGTTTACCGCTTTTGGTAACGGTAACAATACATAATCAATAGCCATAATACATAATCAACCTACCTACTGTTTCGACCTGAGAAAGAAACGAATCGTGTTTTCTTAACTGATTGCAACCAGTGTTTTTCGATTGAAGTGAATTATTCACTGTTTCACATTTACCAGTGATAGACAAAAAATGTTCATTTAAATTCATCGTGAATGTTTATTAAATGGTTTTTTACTTCTAAAGTAAATTTAAAAAATAAAGAGTGTATTATTATTTAATCCTGTGTTGACAATATTGTATAATTTATAAATAATATTACATCACGAGGACTGAAGTTCTCCAGCGTTTTAAGTTTCATTCCCTGCCTTTTTCGATATAATTTTGCCAAAAAAATTACTTACCTATAATCATTTTGTTTTTTTATTTTTGTGTGTACATGGATGTTAGGTAACCATGCTAAAATTTGTGCAAATAAAAATTATGTTTTTCATGTTGATTTTTACATCCTGATATAAAGTGTGGGTCTATAACCTCTCAAACTGCTAGTTTTTCAAGATCTTGTTTCAAAAAATTCTCGGGGGGGGGGGGGGGGGTCCTCCAGGTAGAGGACTACCGCCCCCACCCACGAAATTCTATTAATCCGTCACTGTACATCATGCCCCTTTCCTTTCTCTTGACCAATGGGATTCGATCTCCCTTCACCTGTGACTATAAAAACTGCGTACTTTGTAATGTGTCTTCAGTAGTTCTTGTTTGTTACTGATGATGGCATAACCGTCGAAATTGATTTAACATTGTAACTCTTTAATTTTCGTGAATATGGACAACGTTTTTCACTTACTTCCGTTTTGAAATGGGTTTCCACAACTTCGTCGCGAGTGATTTAGTTAGGCCGCCATGTTGTATTGCACCACTCTCGAAATTTCAGACAAAGATTTTCACACTCAGAACGGACTAAATTTTCAAATTCTGTTCTCAAACCTTCTCCAGAAATTACTACTTATTTTTTACCTTGGCTCCTAGGCTAACACGGCTGTTCGCTAGTGATGCTTCTGTGTATGTACAAAAGCCTTCTGCTAATCTGCAGTTGTCCAAGTTTGTCTGGTCGATTGCTCCCTGAGCAAGTTATAATCCAACCCGAAAAGTTCCCATGAGCTTCCTCCCACGGATATCCGCCAACTTCTCACCATCAAGCTTAGGTGACTCTCAGCGTACCTAGTTATTGGTGTCATGTCACAGTTGAAGGCGGTCATCACCGGTGCAAAAGTCAACCATTTGGGAAACCAACAAACAAACTGGTAAAGAAAGTTTGCCAAGCGTTCATTTATACAAACTGAACTAAACAACAATTTACACTTGCAAAACATCTTAAAGAATTCAATCATAGTTCCAATTTGAATTGTCTGATGGGCAGTTTGTAGAATTCTTTCATTTTTGTCCAAAGAGAGTTATCTTGAATGTTTTAGAAAAATTCGTAATTATCAACAGTGATAGATCAGGTAAATGTTTGAATGTGAATGTCCCTCAACATATTTCACCATTGATAGGTCCATTTCTGTATATCTTTGAATTATCCCCTTCACATTGTTGAAACCAGATTGAGTAATTCATTCCCTCCTTTCACTTCATCTGGTTGGCTATAATCCTCTTCACTTTTTTCGCACTTGATGAGCGAAACCCATGGGTGTGGAAAACGAACTTTAACTATTTCTCAATTGAAGATGATGCCATGCTAAGAATTTCGGCACCAACCTCACTCTCTTAGTATGAGTAGTTTTCTTTCCACGACTTTTCAGTTTCTCGCAGCAATCTTTGAAAAATCTTAGAAAGAAAACTACTCATCGTAGGAGTGCGGATGGAGTCAAATTTTATTAAATTGAATCTATTTTCATTTAAAAATTTAAAATGAATACGTAGGTAACGCACATTGTTTGTATCTCCCGGCCATGTCCTTTCTCTCGAACAATGGTATTCAATCTCCCTTTACTTGTGACTACATAAGCTGTGCCCTATCTAATGTATGTTCAGTTATTGTTTTTTACTCATGATAACCGTCAAAATCAATTTACCATTGTAACTCTTCATTTTTCGAGGAAATAGACGATGTTGTTCAGTAACTTCCGTTTTTGTTCATTTATAGTTGCTTCATGTGCTTTTTGATTCACGTTAGAGGATGTTGGGAGACATTCAGTATCATATTCCCCTATCCGCCATTTTTAGAATGTTCCCCTAAAGCCAGTACACATATGATTACTGGTGTCAAATACCTTCACCTTTTCATCCAGGCATGCTAGTTTCATCATCGTCGGTACCTGAGTATCTATAACATGAAGGGGAAACCTCTGTACGATGAAGTTTTATCACATGGTTTGTTGATGCTTCTACGACGATTCTCAGCTTGTTTGATATGTATCGGGTTAAAGAGGCCACACTTTCATGCACCCGTGCACTGTAGGATCCAAAATGCAGGAGAACGCTTTGCCATTGTTCGGCATCAGTGCCACTTGGTCCAGCGCTCCCACGAATTCGCCTCGCTACGTCTTCAAGTCGTGACATGGCGTGAATGATTCTAATGCAGGGTACTTTTGAGTAAGATGTTTGTCTTGAAGTGCTTCGAACACGGTTTTTCCATTTGGCAGAATGGTATTAGCTTGCATCACTTTTCCTCCAGATCTGTCAGTTTTCCATCTTGTTGCATCCCGTAACTTCCCTTCACAAGATGTGTGGAAATTCGCACTTTATGATTTTCATTGAGATCCATTTGAGACAATTTGAACAGTCTACTTGTTCGCTTAGCTTCCATGAAAGTTCTTCGTATTTCGTCGTATTGGCCTTGAACCCACATATCCATATTTTTCCCCAATAGGCGTCTAATGTCGGTTCCTGGTTTTACCCTTTTCTCTTTTTGTAGAATTGTGGAACATATGAAAAATGCCTTTTCAAACTGACCGGTTCTGCTGCTGTTGGCTTTATTTTGAATCTCTAGTCAATAGATCTACGAAACGTCGGCCAACTGCACCCTGTGGAAGATGGTATTGTTTACCTTTCAATTTCATAGCTTGTTACCACCTATCGCTCCATTCCTAATCCATCCCACTTCCTGCTTCATAAACCAGAGGTGCTCCGGATGCTCTCATGAAAAGGTCATTTATATTAAGCCTCTGCGCGTTTAACTTCCTCCACAGAGTGGGGACAACACACTAGCTTGGCTTTGAGAACTGGCTTCATGTGACGATATCGACGAATTGTCCATCACGCGTTAATGATTTTCAAACTCCGTTGATTAGTGGTAACGGGTAACGTGGTAAATCAACGCTAAAATTTCACATTCTCGTAATTTCAAAAGTCAAATTTTCATAAGAACACAATTTTAGAATGAAATAAATTGGATGAAATGCAAACTATCGAACCAAAAGTACCTTCACCTCTACCAGGAACTTTCCACCAAATGTTTCTCACTTTATCACCCAAAGAACCACCTAAAAACACGATTCAATGATTTCCTCGATACGGCAATGTGTCTTCTTATGGTTGCCCTGATTTCTATCTGTCGGTAGATTTTAGTAGGTAGATTAGGAAAGAAATTAGCCTAAGAAGCCACTAAGCTGATCAGTTCGCCACCATAACTTGTAATTGTATTATTCGTGTTCCAGAAGCTCTCCATTTCTAATTTAATCACCGTACGTCGGTTAGGAAAGAAATTAGTCTCATTGGCCCCTCAACTGATCAAAGCTCCTCCATTCCTCGTTATTATTTCCTGGGTATCACAAAAGGAGTTCCATCTTAAATTTAAGAACCGTATTTCGATTAGGAAGAAACTTAGCCAAAAAAGGTCCCTCAGCTGATCAGAGCCCACCCATAATTGTAATTGAATTCTAGATATGCCAAAGGAGCTACACTTCAAACTTCAGCACCGAAGGCTGATCAAGAAACTAATTAGTCTCATGGGTTTCACCTCCGTAACCGCTTTGTGTATTGCGATTCTATGGTGGTCGGGCGGAAATTGACTTTTTCATCAATAAGCCAACGTACATGTTGGCACATACTAAGAGAAAACTATCGCTTTACAAGTACCTCAGATCTACGTACATCGACGCTGACTTAAGTACCCACCAATTGAAAATCGATTAGATAAAATAAATCACCTACCTACGCTTCGCTATTCTATCTGTAATCTATTTTATTTTAAAATTTTTGGAGCCATTGCAATAGCTTCATTCTTTACGAAAATTCGGTAAATTGAACGGGAGTTAACATTATAGTTTTTTGATAGCTTCAAAATTTTTAAGGAAAAAATTACATTAAATTTTAATAATAATTTCTAATTATCATTAAACATAATAATTATTTTAAATTTTAGATACCCTATATTTTGGTGGAGAGACAAATTGTCAGCTTAATTCCATAACTTTCGGAAAGTGGAACTGGCTCGAAGATGCTGGTTCGCTCTTTGAATCCCGGTTTTAAATTCCGTGAGAAGCGGGGGCTCGACGGGTCAACACCGCCCGCCTCGTGGGTCTGTGAGCTAAGGAACGAACGGTGGAATTGAGACGCCACGCACGTAGGAAGCTAATTGTCAGACCGGAGGTTTTGCGCGAGGCACCTGATTAGTAGTTCGCCTCAATCCGCCACTTACATCAACAGCTTAACAATACTCGGGGCACAAGGCACAACCATTACACACCAGAGCTTCCAAACCAACTTCTCAAGTCGAGGCCCTTAATGAATAAACCGGCATCACGTTCCGCCCCTTGTTGGATTTCACCATCTGTATCTTCCCTTTGTTGGTAGCAAATTAGATTTAGCTGTTGGAGCCGACTCATGCATAACGGAGGGGTTGTCGGTAGGTACCGAATCCGTATCCCCGCCTGATCGACGTATCTTGCACTCGTCTTTGTGCGTGATAGTCAATGGTGTTATAGTAGATGAGACTTTACAAAAAAGGCCTTTATGTCCTTAATTTTTTTTAAATTAAACTCCAACGTTACTCACCAGGAACTGGGGCTTCTTCAGGGAGATAAAAATTTAAAAGTGTAAAATATCTACTTACGTATATTTTTAGATAACACGTTTACATTAGTCATTCATTTTCAGATTTATTTATATATATTTATTATATTTATGAACAAAACACTGTGCTCACTACCTCTCCAAAATCGCTGGTCTAATTTGGACCAATTTTTGATACGTTGCACTACCATTTCGGAACTTGTGCCTCACTGACTTTGGTGTGGATCCGCTGACCACGAGCTGTAATATCAATCATACAAATTGCAAAGTCGTGCTCAAATCTCTCTATTCACCGAAGGACGTCGAAATTTGATAGGGAGCCTCTGGAAAACAAGAGACGAGCAAAGTGAAGGAGGCCATCCAGGGTAGCTGAGTGAATTAAAATCTCTCCGGTTTACCTTAGGACGTTGAAAATTGATAGAGAGCCTCTCTGGGACAACAAGAGACGGATAACTTTACAGGCGCCATCCTGATCAGCTGAGTGTGCTAAAAGTTATGTCGTCTATCTGATTTCAACGGAATTTGATAGGGAACCTCTCTAGGATCAAGGGACAAATGAAATGAAGAGCTCCACCCTGGGCTATAGTAGACCGATTCGAAAAGTTTATTCAAAAAGTCTTCTTACGCAAATTGCATTGTTAAACAATTCGATTTTTCGATGTTGTTGTGAATTGGCTTTTGCTGTAAAATTAAATAAATAAATTAATTAATTAATGTAGATAAGTTGCATACACTGTAACTTGATATGAAACTGTTTCTTGCACATAAAATCCTAAATTTGAATTACGTTTCAAGATGCGTCCAAAACACACATCAAACGCAAACCACTATCTTGTCCATGATCTTTAAAGGAAATCACCAAACACAAACAACAACACATAAAACAACAATCTAACAACGCAACAACATCTAAATGTAACTGCATAGGCGTAGAAGCCTACCGAGGAGACATTCATTAAATTAAATAAAACACTTACGCTTAACTAGTCTTTCTGTGCCAGTCCTTCAAGAGTTGACTTGCCAACTGAAAACTATGAGTAAATCGCCTACCTACGCTTCACAAGAAGTTATAATTAACTCGATTTCGAGAAGTGAGAATTCCATTGGAATATATATCAGCTGATACACTCGTCGATACCTTGAAAGATTTCGAGAACTCCATTGTTTAATATGTCAGCCCTCGAATTCTACCATTTAAGGTTGATCGAACTTGATGCCGATGTTGCCGGCATATTGCCGGCCGAAGTAGGTATGATTTTTCAACCAAATTTCATGAAGTTTGGTCACGTAGTTTCGAAAAAAAGCTTCGAACAGGAGCGGCGCGGAGTACGGCGCAGACGAGTTTTTTCGATTTTTGAATTCCACGCATTTTGTAACGTAAACCTACAAATTTGGGCGTTAAAAAAATGTTTCTTAGTTGATTAAGAAGGTTTAATAATGAAAATATTCATTAGAGATTGCAAAATACGGTCATGTCGTGTCGCTGGGAAAATTTGGCGAAACAATGTGAATGATAGAATGATAAAATAAAAACTAATTTCGGGTATGGAATCAAAAGCCTAAACAATTACCTTCAATTTGCACACAATTTTTTTGTAAATTTTTGTATTCAAATACCTATGTTCTCATAGCCAACTTTCTGAATAATGCGCACATACCATAGCAAGTAAGCTATCGGAATAACGAGTATAGGGTGCCCCCACTGAAATCTTATTGCACTTGTTTTACTTGAAGCTACCTAATATACAGATCAATGGTGAACATCGTCATCCTCCAAGTCTACTTGAAGGAAACAAAGGTGGACATCTACATGGAAGCTTTCATGCTGGCCGCTCACCTATTTGAAGGAAAAATTTTCACAGAGTAGAGCAACGCACGGGAATTACTTTTACATTGAAGCCGGGTCTTGAGTAAGAATGATGAAATTCAGGGCTCTGGGGAATTCGAAGTCATACATAACAGTGATCACTACCTTCTCTTCCAGCTACCATGTAACGGTGGGCATCCTACTGAAGCCTCCATGCTGGACTTTCCACTGGCGCCTATGTTTGTGGAAACAACTGTGGACTTCCAACCGAAGCCTTCATGCTGGCCTTTTCTCTTGAGCTTATTTCAAGGGAACAGCTGTGGACATCCATAGGAAGCTGTAAGTTGACCTCGCGAGCCAGTTTTAGGATTGTGCTACATTGTACAACCTACTTAACTATGTCTGATTCTAATCATGTTCGTCAAATCACAAGTTTAATAATTTGTAGCGTTTTTTATCATCTTTTTTTCAAGTCGAGCATATTTTCGTTTACAAAATGTGCTGTCTTCAGAACTTATCGTATTGTAATGCTTCATATTTCAGCGATTGAAATTTATATTCATAACAAATATATACTTATTTTTGACTAACTAGATCTTTGGAATGTAACTATCTATAATTCGTTCTGTAGGCTGTGTAATGCAACATCAATTACCTCTCCTACCCATTTTTCTTTTTTTCCACGCAAAGTAAAATATTCACGATTTCCAGACTTTCACGAACGGCAGAACGGAAGAGCTGGAGAATGAGAGTAATCAGGATCCTCATTAATGGGCTTTGAGCATCAAAAGATGTAGAGGGGCCGTGAGGAAAAGGGATACCTTCTCTCCATCCCCACCCCTGCTCACCATCTCCCTCACTCTATCTTTCATTTTTTCTTTCTCTCTCTGTTTATTATGGAAGATATAGTGACGGCAGGGTGGAGGGGACCGCTGCCAAAGATCCTACGCTTCCATTTGATATCAAAGAAGAAGTAGAAGAAGAATCCTTACCCCTCCCTTCCCAACCCCCAGCTCTAGTAGGGTAAACCGAATCCCCTTTTGAACATCGTGGGATGAATGGAACAGGAGGAAGTAGAAAGTCACGTCTAAAAAGTCACAGAATAGTAAGTGACGTTATTTGATGTTTAGGTAATGATGAAGGAACGTTGGAATTGGAAACTTCGACCATTTTTAATCAGGAATTAGAAGCTCAATTTACTGTCGGGCTTTGTCGTCAACATGCGCCTGAAGAATATTTCAAGACAAGATCTGGCAAACAAAAATATAATAAATATTTTCAACGCAGTTATTCAAAATCGGGTCAAACGTGATTTTGGATTCTCGTAGGCATATCAAAACTTTCGCGACTTGAGCGAGATAGTTCCGAAGAGAATGTTGTTGTACAGACTGTACCCTCTGAACAAGCGCAATCGTGATAGTTCAGGGGCCAAGGCCGAAAATGGGTAGAGATTTCAGGAGTAGGTTTGAGACTAGATTTTGAAAATTTACTCCATTCTGAGTGAGAAGAGCTTTGTCTGCCATCTCAAAATTGGTGGAATACAAAATGGCGGCAACATAAAGACGGTTTAATTGCCCATTTTAAAGTTTTCCTTAAACCGTACATCCTACAGAAATTGTTATACGTAAAAAAGTAGTAGAGCACAAAAAACAAAACGGTCAAGTCCCAAAACTCTGATTTATCTTTCAAAATAAGCGAATTACAAACAATAGAAAATCGGGGTAATTTCCCCCCGTTATGACTTGTGCCCTTCAAAATAACCTAGTGGTCTGATTTCAGTCTGCCAAAGCTCATTCTACTCATGATTGAATACTTTCCAAAGTTCGGGTCAAGCATATTTTAGCTGAGACCTTTTTCATCATAGACCTACAGCCGAACCCATATACTCGTATTTCATGTCATTTTGCACATAAAGTTCTCAAAACAGCCCTTTTTAATGGAAATCAATGGAAATTATACATATCTGTCCAGAGGTGAAAACATTTTAAGGATATAAAAACTTCATTTATCGATTCAACAAATGATTTGCGACAAAAAATCTTAACGGAGATTTTTATTAAACACTGTTTTCGATTAATTTAACATTTATGATATTTTTCGAGTACTCAGCTCTGTGACATTCAAAACTGCCATAACATCTTCACACTACAGGCCCACCGGTTTTTTCTTCCTTTTTTCGAGTCTATTATGCACAGTTTTAAGTGTTTTTAATGGGTAAAACTAGTTAATTAAAGTGTAAAACTCGGTTATAACAGAATTTCAGAAACCTGCAAGTGTTTCAATTCGTTTCAGCGTGATGAAATGGAAACCGAACCCAAACTCATTGGTTCTTTGTAGGTTATTTTCATAGAAAACCCTCAAATTCATTAAAAACTACATTTTTTAACATAGAACCATAAGTTTCTCCACCAACTAGTAAGTAAATGTACTACATCATCGTTTTTCCCGTGGAGTAGGTACCTTTCAAAAACAGCTTGAAAAACTCCCTTTGGCTCACGGATCATTAACAATGTGTTTCTGGTGTGTGCACTGTCGTTGCATTCAATCAATCAGTCTGGTGGTCCGCTAAATGGCTGATGGAAGTAGCGACCAACGCGCGACTTTTTGTACTAATCCCAGCATTTTCAGCTAGGTACGCGGTCACATTTCTGTTACCTACCGTTAAGACCAAAATACTCGTAGCAGAACCTGCTAGTGTCGCGCAGCCGAAAGTCGCTGGTGTGTGCTAGGACCTTAGTGCAGGCTAAGTAGGATTCTTGTCCACTTTGCAAGCTTCATTAGTTCAGATGATAAATCCACAACTCAAGTAAGATTCTTGTCCACATTGCAAGCTTAATTAGTTCAGATGGTAAATCCACAACTCAACAAGTTTTGGAGTCGTTAAATTCATCACACACGCAGCCACAACAACTGTATTTCTCCAGGACTAATATGCTCTTCAAAATCCTGAGTACCATCATTAAATATAACTCACCAACATTAAATATAACCATATCATCACATTATGTTGAACTTCTTATTTTACGTATACAAGAAATAGCTGAAATTGATCTTCCTGAAACTATGTGACAAAAACAACTGAAGGAAAAAAGGCAGAAGAGAATCGCCTAAGGGTCAGGTCTGGGTCCTCTGGCGAGATTAGATATCGGAAATTGAGTGAAGTAAAATAATGTGATTACAGAATTTTCCCCCCTTTAGTGGATTTTCGTGGGAGTTCCTTGGAAGAGCCTCCGCGGCGCTGAAACGAGTTGGTGAAGTGGGTTAATCCTTCTTCGGACCCCCGCGAGAGCCAATCTCCCAGCGGGACGGGTGGACACAGAAAATTACTATCTCATCGATCTCTGAGGGTTAACTTCTCGAGAAACAAATCCAATGTACACAGCCTCTCGGCTTCCTCCTATATCCTCGCCCGTGTTTCCGAGCCGTTGCCGTGATTGAGCTAACCCCCCGTCTCTACACCGTACCCACACAAACGGAACATCCGATCTCGCCCTTCTCGGAAACATCGCTTCTATTATCCGCTTTTCCGCCCAACAATGAGCCGTGGTCAGTTGATCGATTCGATACATTTGCAAAATTAAACAGTCGTGCAGAGGATTCCGTACAATGGAGAAAGGCACAAAAGTGACAGCCACTGAACGAGATCCTGAACCTGATTAAACATGAACCTTATCCCTTAATCAATCTGTTGCTTTTTACTAGTTTTTTCCCCTTACGCCGTAGCGACTGGCGGCTCGGCCATGCGCTGTCTGACAGCCCAGTATAGTTTTTTACTATAAAAAATAAGGCGAGGTTCGAAACTCATTCGGCACAGAACCCACAGCGCACGAAAACTGAGCTAAGCAGTATGAGTGCAGAAACTCATTTCTCGCCCTGTGCCCACACCGCCAGAGGTTCAGTAACTTTCCACACCAAGTAGACTGGACTTTATCAAAAACTATCCATCCCAATTTTGCTTCCGAGTCAACCTATTAGTAGTGGAAGCATTGTTTTCACTTTTGGGAGATAAAAAAACCGTTAAAGATTTGATGAAATTTATGTTGATGAAATCTTGAGAGAATGTGGGGTTTAGATGAAGATGTTCCTACCAATTTCATTCCATACAAATCAGTAGGTACAGACGTAACCAAGCATCTCATGTTCTAGTCTTCCGATCTCGTTCAAATTCTGAGAGTAGTTAGGAAAAGACGATTTAATCACCATATGCCGGTATTATTACGATAGCTTCATTATTTGCTGCGAAGCATGCGTGAATTGGAAATCCTTGCAACAAGCATAACTTCCACAGTTTTTATCCTATTTTGATCAAATTTTCGGAGAATTATTTATTTATTTATCAATAAGGGGCATAGCCCAATAAACAAAAGAAAATAAACATTAGCCAAGAGAACATACATCATAAAATGTGCGGGTTAGGCTGTAGATGGTCTCCTTTCAATTTCATTGCATGGCATATAAATCAATACTTCACGCTACGCAAGCACAATCTTAAACGTGAATTCAATATTAGCTGTTGCGAATGTGAAATCCCTGCGACAAGCATAACTTCTCCAGTTTTCATTTGATTTTGATGAAATTTTCTGGGAATGAGCGGCTTAGGCTGTGAATGTGGTCCCCTATAAATTTCATCACCAAATAATTGGAAGTATTCACTACACATGCGCAAATATATAATCAATCAATTATTCAGATGCTGATATTCAGATGCAGGTATCTGGGACACCTCGAAAACAATTACAAGGTAAGGAGGCGCATTGATCAGCTAAGGGACCTCTCAGGCTTATTTTGTTCCTTTTCGACCTTTTCAAAACTTTTAGCATGAAACATGCTTTAGCCATCACCTAACTGGGCAAAAATGTGACGAAACCGTGGAACGAAAGTAACGCGGGATTTTTACTTTCCGAACATCCAAACAGAGTGGAAAGTCCACTTTTACATTCCCAACATCCCAACAGAATGGAAAGTAATGTCCATTTTTACTTTCCCAACATCCCAACAGAATGGAAAGTAATGTCCATTTTTACTTTCCCAACATCCCAACAGAGTGGAAAGTAATGTCCATTTTTACTTTCCCAACATCCCAACAGAGTGGAAAGTAACGTCCATTTTTACTTTCCCAACAGAGTGTAAAGTAATGTCTACAACTTTGACATATCCATGAGCAGGCCCATAAAGAGCTAAAAATAAAACACGGCTTAAGCAATGTTCCATGTTTCTTGAATTTTAGCCGAAGGATCTAAGCAGTAACCATCCGGGGGTCCAGAAGGCTTGCCCCCTGGCCAGGCTCCAAGGGCCGATTTTTCTCTAAATTTTTTGAAATTTACTAAAAAGCATACAATTTTGAGATTCCGGAGCTGTAAAGGGGTATACTCTTTTGGGAGTCACAAAGCAACTTGTTTTTATGATATACCTACCTACTATATCGGGTCTTAATAATTATATACCAATGATCTGAGGCAAACGACTATCTAATACAGAGATAATAAACCTTTGTGTAATAATTTGCAGCGTTCTTGGTAACATATTCTGAAGAATTACTTTGCACAAAAAGCGCTCCAATTTCAAAACAACATAACAGCAAACTAAATTATATACGAAAAATAGCGCACATCATACGATCATGTTGCAAGACTGGAAATTGACTCTTATTTGCACTTTTCTTGAGTGCTTCAACTTGTTATTGAAGGTAATAAACTCACAATAGGCACCCAGTTACAATAAGAAGCTAGTAACAAATCATTATAAAATTGAACGTGTAGATTCAATCCCTACAATATTTTGCCAGGGAAATGTTTCTTCGTGATGGGGGGAAAACAGGAGTGAAGAGACGAACGTGCTAATGACAAGTTTCCCTCGTCCCATACAAATTCCGCCAGCCACAAAATGCAGAAGAGTCAAGTGGCCTGTGGCGGAGATATCAAACCAACTTTTTATTCGTCCCTCGTGACAATGTTTTACCCTTACACAATGCGGTCCCGCCGTGTTGGGGGCGACCCCTTCGGCCGGAATTGTTAAGAACTGCCTCGGCCCAGCGCCTCTTGGATAATTCAATGACCTCCAGCCCGTTCCGACGGGACCGACTTTTACGCTTTTCCCGGGGTTTCTTCTCCGGTCGCTTCCCGATTCTGGAAAGTCTTTCCCTCCCGTTGGTCTGATAAGAAATTAATTTATGCTCGCCACCCGTTTCGACAGTTATAACCCGAGGTAAATCTAGCCCGGGGGAGCCGTTAAATTCGCAAGAGGCGGGAAGTTAGAATGACGACTGGCCGTTTCTCGGACTCGAAATAGGGTTAGGAGGTTCGTTGGATGTCCTTTAGCCGAAAGACACGACACAAGAATAATGTCTTCTAGGGCTAGACTAAAAGTTTATTGTTGGAGGGAGATTGTTGATGGTAGCTACCTTTTTTCTGGATTGGCAAAATATAACATTTACATGAGAATTATTTTATCGTCTAGCGAATGTTCACATCATTGGAAGCTATTTGATTTTATCTAAGGTAGTTTACAGGACCGGCCTAAGGCGAATATTGCAAGTGTGCTAGACTCACACTCTATGCCCCTACCGGGGGGTAAAAAGTATCCCCCCCCCTCCCAGGTAAAAGGGGAGCCCCGGGCCCTCACCCGGGGAAATTTTTGAAATTTAAGGTCTAAAAACATAGTTTTTGTACACTTTTGCGCCTTTTAGAACATTAAATTCATGTCTCTCAATTTGATTTATTATTGATTGACTTGATAGGTTCAATACTCTTTCCAGTACCTTAAACCACTATTATGTTAAATAAACCAACAAAAACTTCTGGATCACGTTACAATGATTTTTACACTTATATTGCAAGTACTTTCAGAATGAATAGGTAATGCGTAAATCACCGCCCGCTGGACCTAGGATAAATTTCTATATCTCATGGGTAAAAGAAAATGAAACAACAGAACATAGTGAACCAATAATTGAAGAGTTTAACAATGGCGCACACACAACAATAGTTTATTAACTATTAAACGGGTAGACGACTGCTCTACTGACCTTGGACAATGGTCAAGGGTATCAGACTCATTGGGGTAGAGGTATTCCCTTGAAATTCCACTGTAATAGATTTGAGACAAAGTTCCTTCTAATTTAAATATTTCTACCTAACATTTAGACCAATTTCTAAAAATTGGCCAATTTCATGCCCCTTCAAAAGACTTGACTGTTCGGCTGCATACGGCAGGCACCCCTCAGCCCGGCCCTGGAAGTTTACATGGGTCCCCCCCCCCCCCCACTCAAGGATGAGTGCGCGCCCCTACCCCGCCCCCCTAAGAGCTGAAAATTGTATCAATCACTAAAGATTGACACCACGTTTTGACAAATTTTCCGACCGACACGACACGCTTTCAATGAATTCGCTTCTTGAGGCGAAGCCGGAAAAATTTGCATTTCTACGAATTATTTTGTCGACGCTACCCAGAGTAGGAATCACATAATCATCCCGGGTTTAATCTATTTTCGTGATTCTTATTTTGTTCGTTGTTAATATACTCTAGTTGTGCAACAAACCTTGGGAAATCCGATTTGCGGTTGGGATGAATAGTGGAGAGGGCCCCATTCATTCAAGCGCTGTTCAAGCTACAGTCCTCGACCGATTTTCGTGATTCTTATTTTCTTCTTTCCTAATTTTGGTCTAGTTATGCAACAAACCTTGTGAACCCCGGATTTGCAGTTGTGATGGGGGGTGGAGGGAGTGGTGTTACCAATTCATTCAAGCGCCGCCCAAAATACAATGTTCGACCGATATTCGTGATTCTTTTGTTGTTCAATTAGAAATTTGGACTAGTTTTTGATCATTCTGAACAACTTTTGTTTCGATCTGACCGTGTGCCCACAAATCCTCACAACACGCATAACTTCTAGTTTTCGTTCGATTATGATGCAATTTTCTGGAAATGTGCGGGTTAGGCCATATATGGTTTTCCATCACTTTCATTACTCATAAATCAATACTTCACTCTGCGACAGTGACACTCCTGTGTAACGGTAAAACTCATCATACATAATTTTTTCACCGCCTATTCATCCGATCTCGCTCAAAGTCAGTCGGTAGACGGGGAATAACGATCGTATTTAAATCTCAACACGATCGTATCGCGAATTCTTGTAACAAGATAACTTCTACAGTTAATAAATAAATAAGCGGGAGGGGTTAAAAATGTTTTTTCTTGGTCGATTACAAAGGTGCATTATTGAAAATAAAATACTAAAAGTTAACAGGACATGAACAGTTTTTTTTTTTTTTTTTTTGGTTTTTCAATATACAATGGCCATAATCTTTGCTCAAGGCATTAAAAATGGTTCGTGCCTTATTTTTTTTATTCCCTCACTCAAATACCAATAGGATTTATTCAACTTCAAATAAGTAGGAATAGATCCTGGGTCATAAGTACCTAACCAGAAAATTAAAAAAAAATAGAAGATTCAAGTATGAACCTCATACGGGATTAATAATTTCTTCATTTACCGATACTCACACACACAAAAAACCAATATTGTTCAGAAAGATCAAAAAACGGAAAATGCAAGTGTATATTTTATTCTGGTGATAACAATTTTTTTAATGTTCAGAAGTGAAAACTATACATCCGCTAGCTATAGGTAGACTCTGAAGATGGCTATCTGATTGTCAGACCTCGTATTTTGCCAATGTTTTCGCGTTATGTGGAAAAAATACTGTCTATCGAAGTCGGCAGACTTTTTTAAACAAAATCTTGCAAAGATGAGGGAAACAGAGAAAAAACATGACACGTTTCTGTGAATGAGTGGGATAAAGTACATTCGTTGGAATCGAAATGACGGGACGGGATATAGGGTAAGATAATTAATGGCGGCCTGATGAAAGTGCAAAACACCTGCTGGTACAGCAGATAAAGACGACCGAGACTAAATCAATTAATCGTCATCCGTCATTATGCAACTCCAATAAACCGATGTTCGATTCCTGGGAAACTGATTCATTCCGCAGATTCATTCTTGAATTGGAACGAGCGGGAATGGGACCTCCCGACATCGGGTGGACGCTTTAATGGGATGAATCGGAGCTATGACAATTAACCTGATGACACTCTGATCTCATCAATAACTAATGCATAAACCATAGCCCTCCCCTCGAGAGGTCACCCAATCGGAGCCGAAGTGATGTACTGCATCTCATTCAAAATGAAAATACCTTCGGGTTAAGCTGATCAGCCGTGGTCGCCTTGTCTAGGTGAACTTTTCCGCTTCTCGCTAAAAGAGTGAGTAAATTCACTGATGATTAACTATGTGCTGAACATGATTTCCTCTACAGCAAGCATAATTACAATGCTAACTATGATTTCAGCCTTTTGATGAAAGATAAATGCTGCAAATTGCTTCAAACAGATTCACTATCCCCCTTAGTATAGATAGCCCTCCTAAGCAGTCAGCAGGATAATTAGATTAGTGTTGCCTGTCGGTATGCATCCCCTGGTCCAGCCGTGAAAATTTCATGAAAATCTTGTGAAAATTAGGTGTAATGTGCTACAAGAATTTCACTCTTATCGCCCAGGTGACAGAACTGCTTCCAACTTTCTAATACTCTACAATGAAGGGAGATATAGATGTAGCAAGAATTTCATTTCTGCACAAGGCTAAACTTGTTGTGACATATCAAAACCCTACCCTAGGTGCATACATGCATAATGCGTGCATACTAATAATAACCTCCTCATAAACTCGTCAATCAATGCAACGGATAAAATTACAACGTAATCCTTTCAAGAAATCGAGTTGGGTATACCTTTTGCCTCCTATGGACGGACTAGTACGCGTAGGTAGGTGTTTTTCTTCATTAATTTTCTTTTTGTAGGGGCCTAAATCCTTGTATTCTTGAAAAATGGAGAAGATACCATTGGTTCAGTTTTCCTTCTTGTTGGTTTTCTTTTGGTTGGTGCATACGTCTATACAGTAATACCCTCCTCAGTCTCTCTCTTTCTAGCATTATCTTTCTGATGATCTCTTCAGCATGCCTAGCGGTCCAATGAGATCTAGCATTTCAGCTACCATCACATTCTTCGACACTGTCAGGGGTTCTTCAACTACCGACTTAACTCCATAATTCTACTTAACCTTGTGATTGTTATCAGCGACAACCTTACAAACATTTTAGATATATTCGTTCATATTCTTGTATATATAATTTTTTTTACTGAAATCACCAGAGGATGATGGACAAGTTTTATGCTGATAAAAGTAAAACTAAAACAATTGTATTTAAGGGAAGTGACTAAGTTTTGTTGCGGGAGAAACATAAATTGTAGATACCAGTAACAATTACAATAGTTTGTTCATAACCACGTCCTTTCTTGCTAAAAAGTAATGACAGAAGACATTATAGAATAAACTAATGATTTATCATCATAAATTGCATCATGAGATGCTTCAAGTTTGTAGTCATGATATGAATGAGGATTTTGCTTGAGAGAGCTGACGCTGACTCTTTAGAAGATATCAAGAAAATGGCACTTGAGAGAAAATGGCACTTTTTTTTTTACTGAACCTTATTATTGATTTATTACTGATGCTTAATTTTCAGCAATAGCAAAGGCAGACATTTGCAGCTATTTTTAGTACCCCTGAGAGTCTTTCTAAACCTTAGCTATCGAAACAGTTGAATTATTGGGCACCATGCAATGGAACATCTTTGGAACAAATTTGAATCTTATAATAATAATCTAATGATAATATTTAAGTTAGTTCTATACCTTCTACTTGATGGTCTATTGTCTTGGTCTATTACAGATGTTCAGTAGACTTCAACTTTAATTGAGTCTAGTTGAGTAAGACTGGTGTTGCAGGGGGGCGGGAATGGTGGTTATTAAGGAAAATTGTGGTAAATGGCTATTTAATATTGAGATTTAACAATCATCTCTAAAATAATAATAATTAGTTATTCAAAAGGTCCCAGTCATGCAGCATGACCATATAAACGAATTTTCGCAAGAAAAAATCCGTTAAATTGTATAGAAATTTGAGTAATTACTGTTCTGAGATGAGTTAAGGAAGTCACCCCAGAACTCGAAGTCCCGTGAAGTAACAGGGTGTAGATTCCTGAGGTTTGAGGGAAAGATAGGTACTTACCAAAAAGCACTATGTCCTGTGAAGTATCAAGGAATATCTCCCGGAACACGAAACCCCGTAGAGGATAGGAAAGAAGGTTGGTTTGGTTTGGAGGTTGAGAATTGAAAATACAGAAATATGCTAGGAGAATGTTGCTCGGACCAAGTGGGTGGCTCTTTTGTACTACTTGTCCATGTAGAGAGAAGTAGCCGGGTGGAAGGGGACAAGCTGTGATCACCTAAGCCCCTCGAGTTCCCTAGCTGACCGAATCGCTCTTTTATTTAGCAAATCATTATGTTAAAATTTGTGGTGCACAGCATCCTACCTATCTTCAGTTCAATTTTCGATTAAAGAAGATTAAGCAATTAAACAATGGTGATCTACAATAAGCGTGTCACCTCTGTCTGAGATCACGAACCCGGATCAGTATTTAAATTGTTTTGCATGTTTTTTCGTTAGGTACATACATTACTACAACTTCTAACGTTGTGGCTTTGCAATTTTTCAGTCAACTTATATTGGTGGGATTGGAGACGGTTTTTATGTCATTCAACGCTCAATTTTATGGTTCACAACTTTTCTTTTTTCCAAGAACAATATGTCAGGAGGTTTGATCCTCTAAAACTGTAAGAACGAGTGAAAAACACGATCTTAAAATTAGAAACCACAGGCATAAAAGCACATTTTATCCATAACGCAATTGTGAAATTTCCAATGGTTTGGTCAGAAAATGAATCTTTTACTTTAAAATCCTCTTTTAGCTCCATCGTGCACCAACCGACTCTTTTCTCCTAAAAAATAATATAGCATAAAGTTCGGGTTGTATGATTTATGGAAAACGGAAAACTCCCCACGGTCAACCATTCTACAGCGATATCATTTTTAATTGAAATACTAAATTCACCAACAAAATGAAGGAATAAGTAAGTAAAGAGAGTTTTTCCACCTTTCCTGGATGAGTTGAGAAAAAATAAACTGTGTAGGGTCGGGAATGGGAGCACTGAAAGTAATGAAGTTGGCGAGCCCTTAAAATAAACAGTAATGGGTGTTGGCAAGTAGTTCGACTTTAATGCTCTTTAAAGTACCTCCGTTTGAGTCAGTTCCGTCACTACTGAGGGCGAAGAGGGGGTCTGATTTTTCGTGAAGCGAGAATTTTCAACGAGGTAGACGTAAGCTAATATGAGCTCGAGAGAAAAGAAGAAAAAACTGTTAACAGCCTCTTTTTATACTTTTGTAGCGACCAACTTTTTTTTCCAGGGAACTGATGCCCGGATTTTTGGTTGTATTGTTTGGCATGATTTTGAGTATTTGTACTAAATTGTAAGCAAGCCGTAAAATCGATTGAGTTTTATTTCAGAAGGACTTGCACTTTTAAGATCACATTCAACTTAACACATTCAGCTTTAAAAATGTAAGTCGTTATGATGTGGCTTCGAGTCTATCTTCTGATGGCAGAAGTATTTTTTTCACTTTTGGGTGGCAAAAAAGAACATAGGAAATCGCACATTACGGAATTTGGGTTTCATAGAATTCTTATGAAACTAAGCCGCACAAGATAGGTTTCGATGTCTCATTCGAAATTGTCCATAAACACACACACACACACACTATATATACATATATATATATATATATATATATATATATATATATATATATATATATTAGCAGAATTTTGAGTAAGACAAACCCGATTTGAGCGCTAGAAATTGAATACGAATTAAAGGGGGGTGCCTAACACTATGTTTTAAGCAACAACTAAAAATCAGGAGGGGGGGGGGGGGGTTGAATAGGCAAGTACTTCGTTTTTTCCCCTCGCTAGCGAAGATAGGGAATCTTCGTGATCGTGATAGAAGCCGAAAATTTTT
This sequence comes from Adelphocoris suturalis, assembly GCA_030762985.1. Taxonomy (NCBI): domain Eukaryota; kingdom Metazoa; phylum Arthropoda; class Insecta; order Hemiptera; family Miridae; genus Adelphocoris; species Adelphocoris suturalis. Next base: position 77,691,626 of record CM061043.1, read on the forward strand.
TTTTTCTCCAAAATCAAAATTTCCATGTGTTTTTGCGTTTTAGATCCGTGTGTGTCTGTCTGAAGTCTGTCCTGAAGGGCGAGCAGGCACTGGCGGCGTAATGATGGGATGCTGGCTGAAAAAGAGACAATACCGAGCCCAGCGGCCTAGGCTGGTGCGTGAATATAAGCACTTGAGCCATCAAGTGGGAAGCCTAGCGAACTTAACTATCTAACTCAAGCAGCCTCCCCGCAGTAAGCCTGCCAAAGTCTAACCCATAGGTTAGCTTTGGCAGTAATTGGGCAGTAAGAGCATGCGAAGAAGACGCAGCTTCTGCTGTGGCTTCAATGGAGCCATGGTGGCACGAGCTTGAGCTCCACCAAGGTCCACATGGCTTGCAGCTATGGTGGCCACACCCATGAAGTCAACTCCAAGGTAGCGCCAAACCTCCAGCACGAATCGGGAGGAGATGGGAGACTGTAACACACACGCACATACACAGACAGACAGACCGAAGATGTTCAGAATGGTCTACAGCATAAAAGGCGAGGGGAATTTTGATTTGGGAAACAACAAATTTTCCATCTTCCGAAAGCAGGAACAATGCTTCCGCTACCTATAGGTAGATTCGTAAGCAAAACAGAAATATTTCATCATCAACTAGTGATTTTCGTTCATGATATTGAATTTTCATTTCATTTTCCAGTTTAGATTCCATTAAGGTTTAACCATTAGCGGTAAAAAAAAACATTGAGTACACTTTTCGCTCAAAAAGCACATCAGTCAGATTTACGAACTCGAAATAAAGCTAATAACACGAACTAAGCCAACTCAATCGAGACAAAGTTGTTAAACCCTATGTCAATTAAGAACGTTGTTCATTATCACGAAAATAAAGAGTTACAACGTTAGATCGACTTCGATGGTCAAGTCACCATGAGTAATTCCATGACTTCTGCAGTTGCATGTATAGTTTACGCCTTGCGGGATGGTAAAACAATGTGTAGGTATACATTCTACTCAGAAACCATAATAATTTATTCATATTATCCTTCCTCTTCTTATTCCTTTTTATGGTTTTGTCGTGGAAGAATAACATCCATGAAATCCTGAACAAATGTTTTTAAGGCATGGTGAAAGTGTTTTACAAGATAGAAAATGAGGATTTTTCGGGTAATCAGAGCCACCCTGCCATGAGACCCACCAATGAAGCGTTCTCCCGTCAGAGCGCTCTCAAGTGCATCCTGTGCACAAGACCTTACAGATAGGTTGACTTGGACCCATTATGTATTACCAAAGCACTGCTCGTGCGTACATGACGCAAAATGAATTTCATCACTCTCAAATCAATAGTATTTTGAATTAATTATATTCAACTTGGCCGACACATTTTTCTTGAATAATCGTACGTTGCTTCATTACTGAAGGATATGAATAAGTATTAGTGTTCGTAGAGGTTTACGCCCACTCTCTTGAAGGTTAAACATCGATCCGTTGATAAAATGCTTCATAAAACACTTTATCAGTTAAATATCCAGCATTTCAAACAAGAGAGTGTCGGAGATGAACACTAATCATCATTGATTTAAAAGCTAGACACGTCCCCACGGTAGAATTTCATTCAGTATATCAACGAGATTATAAAACAAGCATAAAAAACCGAAACTGGGAAGGGACGAGACTCGGTGGAATGACAAATGATGTCGGTTTTTTTTTTTTTTTTTTTTTTTTTTTTTTTTTTTTTCAAACTGCAAGGCGTCGCAATATTTTCCCACGCTTCTTCAGCCTTTGTCACTGGCTCCCGAAAATGCTCAAAAATGCCGGTTCGTGCACGATATATAGGTATTATATACACCCCGTTCTTACACCTGCGCCTGCATAAATCCCAGACTCCGACCCCCTATTTTATTTTAATTTACTCTCCCCTCCCCTCCTCCTCACAGCATCCAACGATAATTATGATAATGAGGAATATTTTTACTCCGATAAAAAGGTGCTTAAGTGAAATTAATAGTCGCGTAAAATTACTCGCCGGTGCCACCCTCCCGTGTTTCGAGTGGGGGAAATGCCATCTAGGAATTGTGCGTCTCCCTTGTTCCCGGCGGAATTATGGGAGGAAAGTATTGAGATTAATTAAAAGGAAAGGATCACTGGCTGAGTAAATAACAAGGTTTCGCTTCGCGGCCCCGACCTCCGGGACGACACGGGGGCGGAAAACTAATTTTTCATGGGACCGCCAACTTTTTTATGGGACGGAATAATACAAGCCGTCTTATCTACCCTGCCGGAGTAACTTTGGTAATTCCAACTCGGTCGACCCCCGTGACGCTGAGGGGTAAAAATGGCGGACTCTTCCCAAATCTGGGACTAGAAACAGGTGATTCCCAAAATCTCCGTCATTTAACTCTCAAACATAATTTCTCATGGCTTTTTTTTACAAAAAATATGTCTTATGGGTGGGTCCGTAACAATTTCGCGTTACGAAAAATGCAACGTTTTCTGATGACTGAGATATGAGGATAACTGTTTTCCTAATCAACCAACAATGCTGATATTGCAAACGGTGCCTGTCAGGGGTTAGTCGATTAGAATTGTAACAAAGGAAATTATTCTGATCAATCAGAAGAATTAAAACGGCCCAATTATTCTTAAAATCCCTTTATCCCTTCAGTGTAGTGGAAAGGGCAGGAGTACAGCAAGAGGAACTAAGTAACCCGAGCGTCACGTCTACTTGACGCCAAAATGATTGCGTTCTTCAGTTACGGCGTTAAAGATATACTCTACTGCCCGACCGATCAGTCAAGCGGGCTTAGCATAGTCGAAACGCAGACAAATCTCTATGCTTAACGCCACAAAACGCTGCAAATTATCATTAAACTAAGGTTTACTGTGGCATTCATTGGAATTATATCAGCTCATGCGATTTTTACTATGTTAATCCAGTTTTGATTGGCTTTCATGTTGACGATTATATTTCCTGTCACAGAACTTTATAAATTTAAAAAACAATAAAAAAATGTATAATCTTTACCCATAAATCATAGCCTAACGAATTTTCCAAGTTACTTTCCCGATGTGACAAAAGGTAGTGAGGTATGTAATCGTGAAAAGGTAGGTAAAGAAATAAATGGAAAAATACGTAGAAACTGTCCCCAAACTAGCATTTTCATAGGGGGTCATTTGTTACAAAAACCTTCGATTCCATAGAATAAAACCACTTTTTTCAGCATACTAAGATACTTTTCTCCCCCAATTAAGAAAGCTAAATAAAAATGCACTACACCGTTGGAAAGCTGAGATTGTGATGCGGCTTTTAAGTTTACAGGATGGAAATTTCCATATAGGAAGTTTCAAGACACAAGCTTTGAAGAAAGTGAAAATTTCGGAATTTTACAAATTTTTCACTTTCGGATTGTTTTTCACCCGTTCATTCCATTTAAAAAAATTTTAAAAGTCATCAGGGAGATAGGTAATCTTACGGTATTTTTTTTTAACAGTATAATCAGATTTGAGTTTTGACAGGAATTTTAGGGAGTTACGACAGTTTTTGTTCACCGAAGAGATGAACAGATCTAAAAAGCTTTATATCATAAAGCGTAGAATAGGATTATGAGTATGTTCATACTCATAAACAATCTCTTCTAATTGGAATTAGTTTCATATAATTTTAATAATATTTGCATCCTTCAAGTTTTGCAAAATCAGTTTTATTGCGTACAAGTTCTCACACACAATATTATAACATACAAGTTCCAAATCATTTACAAAGCTTAATTATCTGCCTGTTCATCAAGATCATAAGTACACTCAGTAATTTCTACACCATTATTCTCATTGATATATTCTATGAAAGTGATGATTGGCGTCATAGAGTAGAGAAAGAAAGACCGGGGAGGCCTCGGGTCGAATCGGGATCGTTCGGATAATGACTGACGCTCGGGCCATGACGGTTTTCACGGGGAGACTCCTCGAGCGGCTTGCGTTCCTAGCAAGGGAGGGGGGGGGGGGTTCCGTATAAAAGCTTTGCTTCAAAAATTGAGTTGATTCCTGCCGAATTCGAGGGTAAATTTGATAAAGGGATTTAATTTATTGATTTTTTCGGGAAAAGAATTTAGTTGTTTTTCTGTGCCCTTCCATGGAAAGATAATATCATAGACATATCTGTACCAATAGAGGAAATTATTGAAGCAAAGCTCTTATACGGACGCCCCCCTCCCCGCTAGGAATGCTCGCCGCTCGGGGAGTCTCCCCGTGAAAACCGTCATGGCCCGAGCGTCAGTCATAATCCGAACGATCCATTCTACCCGAGGCCTCCCCGGTCTTTCTTTCTCTACTCTACGACGCCAATCATCACTTTCGTAGAATATAGCAATGAGAATAATGGTGAAAACATTACTGAATGTACTTCTGATCTTGATGAACAGGCAGATAATTAAGCTTTGTAAATGATTTGGAATTTGTATGCTATATATTGTATGTGAGAACTTGAATGCAATAAAACTGATTTTGCGAAAATTGAAGGATGCAAATTATTAAAATTATATGAAATTAATTCCAATTAGAAGAGATTGTTTATGAGTATCAAAATACTCATAACTCTATTCTGCGCTTTATGATATAAAGCTTCGCTTCCTTCGGGCGTCCGTAGACGGCCCCATTTTTGTGTAACAAGTTGTGAATATTTGTTGCTCAAGATAATCCATGTAAATATCTGCAAGCAGAGGAGATAACGGACAACCCATAGCAACCCCTGTGTATAACATTTCCCCTAAAAAAAATAACAATAACAATAATAAAGGTTACAACTAAATTCTAAACTAAAAAAAAATCAATAAATTAAATCAATCAATTTTTTATATCTGTCCATCACGAAAAGCATGATTTTTCAATTTATAGAAAATATATATATAGCAATATATCTATCCATAGTACTTAAAATCACCATTTAGCCCATAAGCATGCAGCCTTCCATAGTATGATCAACCGAGCACTATCTATTCCAATGAGTAAACAAAATTTATCAAAAGAAAAATCCATTATCGAAAGCATAGCGGCTAGTAACGGATATGGAGGAGATCTCGTTGATACAATACGGGATAAGGTTCTTTGGAAAAAGAGTAGGGAAAATGTTTCCAATCTGGCTAGGGAAGATGTAAATTTAGAAGAAAAGCAATGGATAAGTATACCTTATTATGGGAAAATTTCTGATAAAATCGGCAAAATTCTATCATCGAGAGGTTACAAAGTAGGGTTTAAAATTAAAAATAGTCTTAAACCAATACTAGAATCCGTAAAGGACAAAATCAATGTTCAGGATAAAAGTGGGGTTTATAAACTAAAATGTTCTTGTGGCTACGAATATTGCGGTCAAACTGGTAGGAAATTCAGGGAAAGAATCGACGAGCATCTGGAGGATTTCAGGGAAAATAAGGGTAAGTCTACATTTGCCAAACATCTTAAGGAATCCAATCATAGTTAGAATTTTGATTGGACAGATAGACAGTTTGTAGAATTTTTTCATTTTTTTCCAAAGGGAGGTATGTTGAATGTATTTGAAAAATTCAAAAGTGACAGATGTGATAAATGTTTAAATGAGAATATTCCTCAGTATATTTCAACACTGATAGGTCCATTTCTAAAAAGCTTGGAATTATCCCTTCACACTGTTAAAACCATATAGAGTTATTTTCTCCCTTTCTCTTCATCTGATTAGCCATAATCTCTCTTCACTTGGTTTGCACTTTATTGGTTGTACCTCCTGCCCCTTTCCTTCCTCTTGACCAATGGACTTCAATCTCCCTTCACCTGTGACTATAAAAGCTGTGTCCTTTCTTATGTGTCTTCAGTTACTGTTTGTTACTGATGATGGCCTATCCGTCGAAATTGATTTAACATTGAAACTCCTCATTTTTCGTGGAAATAGACAACGTTTTTTCACTAACTTTGTCATGGGTTTCCGCAACTTCGTCGCGAGTCATTTAATTCGTTTCCGTTAATGTTTATTAGAAAATACGTCTCTTACTCTAGCACAAGCTTTTGGCAAAGCTCGTGCCTTGGAATCAACTCAACAATATTCCCTTAGTTGCCCAACTCCCACCTTAACCTGTAAATGCTGTTACTTCTGAGAACAGTAAGTCTGATTTCACAATTACAAGTCCGCCAGAGACTTGTGAGGCAACTTCAAACAAGATCATATAATCTTACTTTTGAGGTAATAAGCGCCATTCTAGATACCAATTCAAGCAAAGGATGAAAAATGCAAAGAATGTGGCAAATTAGAACATTATGGTCGGCGTGTACGTGAGTCACGAAGAAAATACAATCTAACTCGGCAATTTCTAACTCTGTGAGTGTAATCTCTGCCATTACAGCTGCATCTTCACCCCAGCCATTTCATAAAGCGTTTGTTCCAGTAAAATCAATAATGTGAACTGTTTGATCGACACAGGAAGTACCTACCAATCTAAAAACAAATCTACCTTTCAACTAAATCTAACAATCTAAACAAAAACAAATCTAAACTACAATCTAAACAAAAACAAAAACAAAAATCTAAAATAATAATAAATAAAATATAATAAAATCTAAAATAATCTAAACAAAAACAAAAATCTAAACAAAATCTACCTTTCTAAACAATAAACTCCTGAGTAAGTGCCATGCTACTAAAATACCTTCCAACGAATGAATAACAACGGCCATTTTTTCGTTGACCCTTGAGTCGAGGGCTGCTGTCATATCAACAATGAATTCAAATTCTTCAATAAAGCTGGGTTTTAATAATGATTAATCTGTGTTCTGATGTCATTTATGGGCATGACGTTCTGACAACCCATTTATTGTAACATACCGCTGAAAACCTACAATTCGGCTGCTGCCAATTTTCCTCTCGTGTCATTATTTACTCTTTTGTCAGTTCAAATTCACCAAGTAGCCAATAAATAACACCACAACTCAAAAGAAGTTTAGAGTTAATAAAAACATAATTAGATATTTAATAACATAACATAATTAGATGCAAAGATAGTGGAACCAAGAGTTTCTCCGTGAGAGCTCAGGTTCTTGTAGTTAATAATACAAGTCATAAAAATAATGTGTATTGAATATTCCCAAACAATTAACAGGTATAGTATGTAGACGCATATCCAATACCAAACATTGAGAATATTGTGGCAAGTTAGCCCAGAACACATATTAAAGTATCATTGACTTGAAATTAACTTATCACCAGGTACCTACCAAGTTTAGAATCCGAAAAACTGAACACAGAATTCGAGGCAGATAAAAATCTTCACCAAGCGAGACGCTAGTCTCGCATTGCCAAGCTTCCAGTAAACCATTTTGGTTGCATTGCCAAGCTTTCAATAAACCATTGAAACGAGACGCGCCGAGATAAGTAACAAAGTAGAACTTCGGCCCCATTTCGGTCCCCTTCCGACCTCACCCTGTCCGCTCAAACTAATTTTATTTGCATATCCTGGGAGGGGGTATGCCCCCTGAGTCGCCTGATGCCAAATATGTAACGGTAGTTTTTTTGAACACCCAATTCTACCGTTTCACCTCAGCCAATTGTGATGAAATTTGAAACATACTACATTTGACCTGACGAAGTGCCTTTGTGGGGTTTCGGAGCCGCTACGAACAAGCCCTGATCAACTGAGTGAATTAAATTCTCTCCCGTTCACCCTAGGAAGTTAAATTTAATAGCAACACTATATGGGACATCATGATACGAATAAACTCAAGGGCTCACTCCTGATCAGCTGAGTGAGCTTGATTATCCCCTGTTTACTCTAGGAAATTGAAATGTGGTAGAAAGACTCTCTAGGACATTATGTGACGAATGAATTGACGGGCTCTATTCTGATCAGCTGTGTTTGCTAAATCATCTCCAATTCACCGTAGGAATGAGAAATTAGATAAGGAGCTTCATTAGGGAATTAAGGGATGAACGAAATTACTGTTAAGCTATGAGAGCTAAACTATCTCTTTTTCACCCTTAGGAAATTTAAATTAGACAAGGAGCTTCTCTCGGACAGCAAAAGTAGAATGAAATGTCTGACTGCATCCTGAGCAGCAAAGAAAGAGACTGTGCGCTTACAAAAGATGCCAAGCCACAAAATGCATGATATCATTTAATTTTGGCAAGCCAATAGTCTGATTCTCTCACCCTTTTCTACAGCGTTTGGGAGTGATGTGTTGAGTTTGGCAAATTTTCGCCAATTACTCAAAAGACACTATTGCTGTTCTCCAAATGCACCATTTATAACCCAGGTACCGGAAATTTCACTCCAAATTCTCAATTTCTTTGAAAAAATGACTAGTAAACTAGACAGTACCTAAACCAAAACCTCGAAAAGTTTGAAGAATTGGATTCAATTTAATACAATACGTGAATGATTCAAAGAACTTCGTTGGGTAGAATCAACATCCAGAATAAATATGATAAAAGGATACATGTTATTGCACTCCTTTGTACCGTCTGTAGGCATGTTATTTTGTTTAGCTTCATTGAACCCTCCTGTGCCTTACTCACCCTCCGTCTCCTTTTGAAGTGACATCGGCCGATCCAGGAGACGGCTGACAAATTAGAGGAAGCGCTCAAGAAAAAAAGTCAAAAGCCACCTACTTGAACAATCAGGCGAAGTTCAGAGCGGAAGTATCTTCTTATTTGATATGTAAACAGTTCGCACAAAAGAGGAAGTCTGAACACGAGGCGCCATTGAAGTCGAGAACTTGAAAATCTGGCAAAGAAAATGAGACAAAGGAGCAAAGCCTTGTGGCATGGAGGAGGAGGGGTTTAATGTTCTCCAAGAGTGAACCGAGGAAAGAGCCAAAATTTAACGGTCGAGATCAAAGAAGTGGGGGAAAAGTTAATTAAAATTAAGTCAAGTGCAAAATACATCTTGATTAAGCGATGTTCGTTCTGTATCAGGTTAATAACATATACCTTTTGCGTGTTTTGCCTAACTGTCACTTCGGTTAACCTTTTACGCGTAAAATTACTCGCTGAATATAAACACTGTGTTGTTACCTAATGAGATTTTTAACCCCTAATAACAATTTTCTTAGACCATCATATGTCCAAAAAGTCTGTCCGACCAAATTATTTACCTGAAAACATCAATATATCAGTTCCTCACTTTGTTTACCCTGGAATCTGGAGGGAATTGGAAAAACACGGTTCCGAAAACTGCGAAATTTTTAGAAGATAATAATTGTTCAAATCTTTCGTCTGACCCAACTTCAAAATACCAAACTTTAGTTCGAAACGTAGTTCACCAATCAAAAAACAGTTTACATAAGAATATTTATGTACCTACATTCCAAATTTTTATAAATGAATCTTGATGCCCCTATCTAGGTTATATTGTCTCCCAAAAATTCATAAGGAAGGAGTGCCGATGGGACTAGTGGTATCTTATATCGGAGCTCCAACTTACAAATTGGCTAAAAAAAATTTGTTTTAGAAATAAAATCAACATTCGGTCTCAACATAATGTACTAAATTCTCATGATTAGGTTTCCAAAATTAAGGTCATTCAAATACCTTCAAATGCTAAACTCTATCTTTCGATGTGATTAGTTTGTTCACCAATATTGATGTAGCTAGCTGAAAAGATGTGGGTTGCAAGCTGATTCACGCCTAAAAACTTGATATTTTTTTAAAAGATTAATTGTATAATTTGATGTCTGTTTGTATGGATCAAAACTATTTTTTATTTGAGGGAAAATATTATACTCAGCCAGGAGTTGCCATGGGTTCCCCGTTAGCTCCTCTACTCGCAGATATTTACATGGATTATCTTGAACAACAAATATTTAAAGCGTGTAACCCAAATAACGTTCTCTGTTGGTATAGATTCCTGGAAGATATTATATTTCTGTGGACAGAAACAGAGAGACAACTAAATTCTTTTCAAGAAAAAATCAATAAATTAGATCCCTCTATCAAAATCACCCTTGAAATATGTGGGAATAAACTCAATTTTCTCGATCTGTCCACACCTTTGGTAAATAGAGAGCATAATTTTTCAATTTATAGGAAAGATTCATACAGCGATATAACTACCCATAGTACATCAAGAATCAACCTTTAGTCCATGAGCATGCGGCGTTTCATAGTATGATCAACCGTGCACTATCTATTCCAATGAGCAAACAAAATGTATCAATAGAAAAGTCAATTATTTTTTTAAAAAATAGCAGCAAGTAATGGATACGGGGGAGATCTCGTTGATACCATATGAGATACGGTTTTGAGGAAAAAGAGTTGAGACAAAGTCTTCAATTTGACTAGTGAAGTTGTAACTTCAGAAGAGAAGCAATGGATAAGTATACCTTATAATGGGAAAATTTTTGATAACGTAGGTAACACTATGTCATCTAGGGGTTACAAAAGTGAGCTTTAAATATAAAAATAATCTTATAGCTTTACTAGGGTCCATTAAAGACAAAATCAATGTTCAGGATAAAAGTAGGATTTATCAATATTGAAATGTTCTAGCGGCCATCTTCTGGTGTAACTGGTAGGAAATTCAGGGAAAGAATAGAGAACATGAAAAGGATTTCAGGGAAAATATAGCTAAATCTAAATTTGCAAATCATTTTAGGGAATTCAAACACAGTTACAAATTGGATTTGGCAAATAAACAGTTTGTATTATTTCTTAATTTTTGAAGAAAACTCGGCGCTCCGCGCCTCGCCAGGGGGCAAGCCCCCTGGACCCCCGGTTACCTCTATTTACATACTTCGGACGAAATTATTGAAACACAGAATGTGTTTGCGTTGTCGCGCAACCAAGTGACAACCAAACAAGCGTCATTGTTTACTATTCATTTATAACATCAATTTATATAGTTATAGTATGAAACTACGAAAAAAAATACGAAATAAATTCGTGATAAATCAAGAGCGATTTATCAAGTAAATGTCCTAAAGAGGCTACATACGAAATTACAGCTTCCTAGAGTGTAAAGTATAGAAATTAGCTTTAAAAGCCACTCATCTGATCCGGACCCTGGACATCGTCAAGTAAATGTCCTAAAGAGGCTACATACGAAATTACAGCTTCCTAGAGTGTAAAGCATAGAAATTAGCTTTAAGAGCCACACATCTGATCCGGACCCTGAGCATCGTCAAGTAAATGTCCTAAAGAGGCTACATACGAAATTACAGCTTCCTAGAGTGTAAAGCATAGAAATTAGCTTTAAGAGCCACACATCTGATCCGGACCCTGAGCATCGTCAAGTAAATGTCCTAAAGAGGCTACAAACGAAATTACAGCTTCCTAGAGTGTAAAGTATAGAAATTACCTATTCAAATTATTTAACCTCCGCTTCACAAATCAAACCGTTTTCGTAATACTCAGATCACCTGCTATGAATCAAATCATCGAAACACAAGCTCAATGAAATCATCAGAAATTAACAAGCGGTTGCAATCATGTTCACAATATCAATTATTGAGAATGATCACCTGTGTGTAAACAATAATTTATATAACCATGCTCATAACTCAGTTTGTTGGACACGCACTTCGCAGTAGTTAACATAATATTGTTGGATAAATCGAGAGCTTTCGAACGAATGGTCAACGAATTTTGTGGGATGAAAAACGACGAAGTACCATTTCCCTAGCAACGACTCGGTTGTAGGTACGTGAAAATCATCCGTCACACATTTCGTTACCATCCCGCGTTCCATTTTCGGCTAGTTAGTCCATGGCTAAAACACATTCTGTGTTAAAATACCTCCGTACGTTGCATGTACTGGAAAACTTCAAAATTATCAAAAGTCGGGTACCTAAATGTTTAAAAATAAGGATATCCCTCAGTCCATGTCACCACTGATTGATCCATTTCTTTAAAGGTTGGAATTATCTCTTTGTTAAAACTAGATTAAGCATTTCTTCTCCTTCCCGTCACTTCATCCGCTTAGCTATAATACCCTTCTCTTTGTAGACACTTGATTGGTTGTACCTACTTCATGCACTTTCCTTTCTCTCGACCATCTGGCTTCAATCTAGGGCTCAACTGATGATGACTTAACCATGGAAGAAGAGAGATGGTTAGGGATGTTTTAGGGTTAGGGATGGTTAGGGATGCTTTCTCTCTTCTTCCATGACTATCAAAATCGATCGAACATAGACAACGTTTTTATTCAACTTCCGTCTTTTATTCCTCTAGGTGGTCTTCTTCGAGTTTTTTTCTGCCGGGGTCTTCTTTCGGTCACAGTAGGTAGTGCTAAGCAGTAGGTAGGTATCCATATGGTTTTTCGTAGGTATATTGCACAATGAGTAAAATTTTCACCATTATGAATGCTGAAAAATAGACAGAGTTGAGCAGCTTGAAACCAAACTCATGGGACTCTAGCTCAACTAATAATGGGAGTATTGTATCATCCAACGTCCATCATTCTCAATCAGGAGAGAAATATGCTTAAGGGCAAAATTAAGCCCCACTTACTTTTCCGCATATTGTCCCAGAACATTTTAACACAGAATGTGTTTTAGCCATGGACTAACTAGCCGAAAATGGAACGCGGGATGGGAACGAAATGTGTGACGGGAAGCGAGAGGTCGTGGGTTCGAATCCCGGCCAGGCCTGAAATTTTTTTTTTTTTTTTTTTTTCTCGTGAGACGAAGGTCGTGGGTTCGAATCCCGGCCAGGCCTGAAAATTATTATTTTATTTTTTTTTCTCGTGAGACGAAGGTCGTGGGTTCGAATCCCGGCCAGGCCTGACATTTTTTTTTTTTTTTTTTTTTTTTTTTTTTTTTTTCGTGAGACGAAGGTTGTGGGTTTGAATCCCAGCCAGGCTTGATTTTTTAACAACGCAATTTTCGTAGTTTCATACTATAACTATATAAATTGATGTTATAAATGAATAGTAAACAATGACGCTTGTTTGGTTGTCACTTGGTTGCGCGACAACGCAAACACATTCTGTGTTTCAATAATTTCGTCCGAAGTATGTAAATAGAGGTAACCGGGGGTCCAGGGGGCTTGCTCCCTGGCGAGGCGCGGAGCGCCGTTTTTTTTTTTTTTTTTTTTTTTTTTTTTTTTTAACTTTATAATAAGTACTGCTTATCAATCATTGATATTGAAATAAGTAATGCTATTGCTTGAATCGCTATTGATTGATCAATTCAATGATCCCATAATTCAACTATTTTATAGGCTTATAATCACATATTACTGCACATTGGAAGGTATTTTTGCATTTTAGTAATTTTTTTAAAACTTTTAAATAAAAATCAATTTTTCAGGACTGATTAATCGAAGAAATCAATTCTGGTTTTCCAATTAAGAAATCGATGTCAAAATCGATTATTAGCCTTCGATGTTTCATCTTGAACGGAGACCTCCAAAAAGTAAATTTGAATTTTTTTAGCTAATTTTCGTTGAAAATGAAGCTATTGCAATAGCTTGGAAATTTTTAAAATCGAAATTATTGAATAATTTCTTCATAAAAATCTGTTTTGAGGCATTCTGAAACGATTCCTGAAGTTTGCGCTTTTTCATATGTGTATTATATACCATTCAATACGATAACTCTCCTTAGGATTGAGATAAAAATTCCGTTCTTGCACCGAAAATTCAAGCTTTCCAAACAAAAGGATGTGTTCGTTGGCCAGCACTTTTTGAGCACATTAAATTGGTCAACTTTCAAAAATGCACTAAAAAAATCACTAAAAATGGCTAAAAATCGTTAATTTTTTTTTTTTTTTTTTTTTTTTTTTTTTTTTTTTTTTTTAAGCAGAATATTGCTCAAATAAAAATTATTAACTATGTAAAGAACATTCAAAAATTTATGTACAAATTATGCTAAAAACATATCTAAAATTCATTAAAATTCGCTAAAAAATCGGTAAAAACTGCAAAAAAATTTTTAAATTCAAAACCTCTATTTGAATAGGAGATTATTATTTAGAATACTTTTTTGCCTTAAAAATAATAGTTAACAATTTCGTTTCACTCATAAGGCTCAATCAAATTTCAAAACAATTTTTCTTTATAGAGTACGATAATTGATGGAAAATCGCTCATACGTTTATGCTGCATGACTGGGACCTTGCTATATAATGGTGGTACAAACTGGATATTGGTGTGAATAACAATTCACGTGGGACAAGGCAGGTTGTGATTCCCCTCACGATCCGTTTGATGCTCAATCTGTGGTCCGCTCTTCGTACCCACTCAAGGGAGAATGAGCCTGCTGACCAGAGTTGCCAGGTGGTAGGGGGCAAAAAACCGGATAGTATGATCAGAAGAATAAAAATAACTGCTCATTAAAACACCGATCGGCCAAAAGTCATGCGTGCACAGTTATTGATTTGCATTTCCATATTATTATTATTTTATTTTTTTATTTAGGTCCCTGCCGAAAGACTTAGTGTTTATTTTTATCTAAACGTTTCATTAAATGGGTACCTATCACTTGTCGACTATATCGGGTGGGTTCAGATTAGTTTAACAAATTTTGAGTACCTAATACTAGTTCGAAAATGTAGTAGAACCTTGTCATTTTCTACCCCAATTCTTAATCATATTCAAGATGTATGATTTTTAAAAGAGTTTTAAAAGAAACAACTTTCGTTTTGCAACGAGAATTTTTTCGAAATTAGCGCTCAATTTCCTAATAGGATTGTGTCTTCTGATTCTCGATAAGTATCATTAAAATATCAGACCTTCATAAACATGAACTGCTTTGAAAATAAATATTTTAAAAAACTACTCCTATGGAAATATCCCTGTATAACCAATCCTAGAACCATGCTGTTTAAAACGTAGGTAGTAGGTACTTGTTAAAAAAAAAAAAAAAAACTCGGCGCTCCGCGCCTCGCCAGGGGGCGAGTCCCCTGGACCCCCGGTTACCTCTATTTACATACTTCGGACGAAATTATTGAAACACAGAATGTGTCTGCGTTGTCGCGCAACCAAGTGACAACCAAACAAGCGTCATTGTTTACTATTCATTTATAACATCAATTTACATAGTTATAGTATGAAACTACGAAAATTGCGTTGTTAAAAAATCAAGCCTGGCTGGGATTCAAACCCACAACCTTCGTCTCACGAAAAAAAAAAAAAAAAATTTCAGGCCTGGCCGGGATTCGAACCCACGACCTTCGTCTCACGAGAAAAAAAAATTTTTTTCAGGCCTGGCCGGGATTCGAACCCACGACCTTCGTCTCACGTGAAAAAAAAATTTTTTTTCAGACCTGGCCGGGATTCGAACCCACGACCTCTCGCTTCCCGTCACACATTTCGTTCCCATCCCGCGTTCCATTTTCGGCTAGTTAGTCCATGGCTAAAACACATTCTGTGTTAAAATCCATGAAAATTCAAGTTATACTTGCATAAAAAAATCCTCAAGATTGTCAAATCTCAACTGTTTCAAGTAATGGGTAAGCTTTTGAACAGTTTGGTCAACATTGTGATTTCGTTTCAATTCGGAAGATACCTACTATTAGCCCTACTAGTGGCCCCCCCTAGACTTTCGGGAAATCAAAAATAAATTGTGCTGAATAAGGGGCATGGGAAGGTAAATTTTGAAGAAGATGCGAAGGCCCTCGAGCGAAAATTTCGGTATGCCTGGCTCGACAAAAAAATATTCACCATGGCTTGTTTATTCAATCCATTTGAAAGGAGCATTTTGCTTGTACTGCGTCATTTTTGCTCCACCTACTGGTGCTGTTCGGGGAGTCTTAGGCTCATTTGTGGTGAGGCCATTCACCAAGTACAAAAAAATGCAAATATCTGTAAAAGTCACGCTGGAAGTAGTTGGCATTTGACAGCAATGAAAGCGATGCACTCATTTATGGTTGAGGTACCTATTGATATTCGGATGGTGAGTGCACATAAAAAATAGTGTTGGAAAACAAAAAATATATTTCATCACTCGAGTCTGTGGTGATATTTTGTGGCGTGCACGATTTACCTTTACGTGGTAATCAACTTCATGAGGGGATTCTAGAAGATCTGATACAATTGAAAATTTATTCTGGGGACTGTGATCTTGAAGGGTTCACAAAAGAAGGAAAGAAGAATGCGAGGTAGTTGACTCCAACAAGACAAAACGAACTTATCTGTTTATGTGGGAACGTAGTGAGCTGCATCATCTCTACTATCTATACTATTAATAAGAATGAAACTCCGTTTGTCTGTCTGTTTATTTGTCTGTTTGTCGTGTCTATGCACGGCCAAACGGCTGAGTGGGGGGAGTCTACGAGTGGGGGGATCTTTTTGGGATTTTCCGATAGGGGGAGCGAGCAAATTTAAAATTTTCTAATCCCAGCCGAACCATGGGCCGTAGGGCGGGAGGGGGGTCGAAGTAAGAATTAATGTGCGCTTTTTGGACTTCCCCGCATCCTCTACCCCTCTAAACGGCCGTCGACAATTCCGGAAAAATACCGGTTTCGTAGGTTTTTGAACGAGGAAGACGACGGCGCGATCGGATCGCGAAAAAAGTATCGGGAAATGCGTCAAAAAAATGCGAGAGTACGGACCCGTTTTCTCGAAAAGTCCGCCGAAAAACTTGGTTTTTTCCGATTAAAATATACCCCATAAAGGTACGTTTTTCGGAACGGTTTTCGCGAGCGAAATACAGCTTTGGGTCCGCCGAATCTGAATCCGAAATCGGATATCGAAAAAAGTGACGAGAACTCGGTCAAATTGCGAGCAGAAGCGAGCAAAGCGATTAAAATGATTCTGCCGTGGACGAGAGAAGGCTCAAGAATTGACGTGAAGGGTTCGATGTCACAACATTGCGAGGCGAGCAGGTATGCCTACATAGGTACCTACCTTGCGAGCGAAGCGAGAGCCATTTCAAATAATAAATACGGACTTTGTCCTACACATATACAGGTATACCTTGCGAGCGAAGCGAGCAACATCCCCGAATAAACTTTTCGTGGTTCCACGTAGTTTTATAAGATTTAATTTGTTTGTAATAATTCCCAACTGAAAAAAACGTCTGCCAAGTTGGGTGGGCAGTATAACTTCCTCAAGCGAGCGAAGCGAGCAGCATCCCCTTCAGAAGTTAAGCCTACCCTTAGAGATCTACCGTTTGCGAGCGAAGCGAGCAGCATCCCCTACAGAAGTTAAACCTACCCTTAGAGATCTACCGTTTGCGAGCGAACCGAGCAACATCCCCTAAATGCCATACTTTGCGAGCGAAGCGAGCAACATTTTCTACATGCCAGACTTTGCGAGCGAAGCGAGCAATATTCCCTACATGCCACACGTTGCGAGCGAAGCGAGCAACTTAATGGGGGGTCCGGGGGGCTTGCCCCCCGGCTGGACGTGGAGGCGAGCGTAGCGAGCCGGAGCGGCTAGTTAATAAGAATGAAACTCCGTCTGTTTGTCTGTCTGTCGTGTCTATGCACGGCCAAACGGCTGAGTGGGCCGGATCTACGAGTGGGGGGATCTTCTTGGGATTTTCCGAAAGGTGGAACGAGCGAATTTAAAATTGTCTAATCCCAGCAAAACCATGGGCCGTAGGGCGGGAGGGGGGTCGAAGTAAGAATTAATGTGCGCTTTTTGGACTTCCCCGCTTCCTCTACCCCTCTAAACGGCCGTCGAAAATTCCGGAAAAATACCGGTTTCGTAGGTTTTCCTACGAGGAAGACGACGGCGCGATCGGATTGCGAAAAAAGTATCGGGAAATGCGTCAAAAAAATCCAAGAGTACGGACCCGTTTTCTCGAAAAGTCCGACGAAAAACTACGTTTTTTCCCATTAAAATATACCCCGTAAAGGTACGTTTTTCGGAACGGTTTTCGCGGGCGAAATAAAGGTTTGATCCCGCCGAATCTGAATCCGAAATCGGATATAGAAAAAAGTGACGTTAAATCGGTCAAATCGCGAGCGGAAGCGAGGAGAAGCGTTTAACATCAGAAATTAATTTTGCCGTGTTCGCGAGAAGGCTCTACAAAGACGTCAAGGGGTTCGTCAGGTATTTCACAATGTTACCTGCAGGCCTATTTCAGAAGAATAAATACGGGTTTTTTCCTACCTATATAGAGGTATACCTTGCGAGCGAAGTGAGCAACATCCCCGAATAATCTTTTTGTGGTTCCACGTAGTTTTATAAGATTTAATTTGTTTGTAAGAATTTCCAACAGAAAAAAAAGTCTGCCAAGTTGGGTGGGCAGTATAACTTCCTCAAGCGAGCGAAGCGAGCAGCATCTCCTACAGAAGTTAAACCTACCCTTAGAGATCTACCGTTTGCGAGAGAAGCGAGCAACATCCCCTACACACGTTAAACCTACCCTTAGGGATCTACCGTTTGCGAGCAAAGCGAGCTACATGCCACACTTTGCGAGCGAAGCGAGCAAAATTCCCTACATGCCACATTTTGCGAGCGAAGCGAGCAATTTAATGGGGGGTCCGGGGGGCTTGCCCCCCGGCTGGACGTGGAGGCGAGCGTAGCGAGCCGGAGCGGCTAGTAGTTGATAACATTAAGAAAGCTTGCGCATTTTCGATATTGGCCGACGAGACAGCTGATGTATCGGGGAAGGAACAGTTATCTATTGGACTTGGATTTTTCGACGAAGAAAAAATGGTGATACGCGAGGATTTTCTAGGATTAGTTGAGTTGGAAGTGATGGATGCAACGACTATTGCAACAGCAATAGATAATTTCTTTGTTTAAAGTGGTTTCGAGCCAGAAAATTGTGTTGGGAAAGGCTATGAATTCATCAGGGATAAATAGAAAAATGCTTTATATTTCCATTGTCATAAAAATCCGCAATACTATCTCCACAATAAAACAGATTGTCAACTTTTCTCGTCAGTCAGTGCTGTGGAGTGTGATGAACTCAATTTACTATTATTGACATTCAAGTGATAACTAAGTTACGAGTCTGTAAACGATATTTAAGTTAACCAATTATTTATTCCATTTTCATACATGTCACGAATCTTAGTTAAATAAAGCCTTATGTTTGAGGCCTATTCATTGCAATTTATTTAACTAAGATTAAAATGGAAAACGCCTTGAAACCTCGCCGTTTTGAAACACTTCCGGACGCTCCATTTGCCGGAAAAGAATGGGTACATTGGCTAGCCACATTCGAAAATTTCAGTTGTAGATAATGAACCGTACTAGTACAGTAAATAATTACCTACGTATTTCACAGATACAGTCTCAGGGAATGCCGTCAATCGGTCTCTTATCCATAGGTATTTGTGCAAAATATCAGAATGCTTCTCGTAATTACGCACTCAAAATTTCGAGTTATGATTTGTTTTTCAATGAAAAATTACACAGATCCTGAATCTACAATAAGAAATGGGCGTTTCCATCTGAAAATCCAACATGGGTGTGCGTTGCACAATACCTACTGTGTGCAATCATATTGACAAATTGTAACTTACACCATACCATCCTACCATACTAACCCCCCCCCCCCCCCCCCTCCTCCCCCCTCTCTCTACACGCTATCCCATAGTCATGACTAACAAATCTAATAATCTTAATTTCCTAAGCGATAAAATTTATTTACATTGAATTTACGGTGTTTTTCGTTATTATTTCAGTAAACTATTTTCTGCACATTTTAGGACGTCCCTCTGAAGCTAGATATAATGGTCTGTGTTTAGGCAAATTGAAAATAGGTAGGAGATAGATAAGAGCAGTTGTCCTATCTATGCGTTTTTTTTTTTTTTTTTTTTTTTTTAATTTTTATTTTTATCCTCTATTTTTTACGTGGCATCTCCCGACCTTTCGCCGACGATCCTCAGAGTCCGGGATTCAACCTTTTATCAGCACCGCCTTGTTGGATCTTTTTTATGCCTCGAAGTCTTTAGTCTTCGCCGGGCGCCCGCTAAGCGATTATTTGTCAAAACTATTCTCATTACCAAATCAGTGGCTCCATATCCCTGATTTTTCATTGCTGTTTCAACTCAGCTATAGTGAATCAGCTCTGGTAGCAGATTATTCTGTACCAGAAACTTCTCGTAGAAGCACGGTATTCCAGTATTGGAATATATCGTTTACATCCGGACGGTTCAGCTCGCCAGAAAACGCTGCAACTGTCGCGTTGGAAGCGGCCATTTCAAGCGAGGCGGATTGCTGAAGACCACAAGGAGCACCCCCTGGAAGTAACCACTGGACAGTCAAGGTCGGATCGATCCATATTTATTTAATATATTTTATTTTATACATGAAGGACATTCAATCAGAATATATTTATTTTAATATCGATTTTGCCCTGCGAGCTCCTTAACACGTGTAATTTCTTTTATAGAATTATATATTTTTTGTTCATTATTTTATTCTTAACTTTGGTTTATTATTTTTTTTAATCAATCACCTTCCCGTATTTCTAATTCATTTTGTTAGGTATTTTATTTATTGAATTACCTAAACACTTATTTTATATGTTTAACAATACAGTCTGAAACGGCCTATTGCAATTGATCCAGGATGATGAGTGTCAACTCATGCATGAAAGAAAAAATCACCTAATAAAAATCTTTTTCAGACCATTTTAAGAACGAAACAGTAATAAAAACAAGAGGTGTGTGTCTGATTATATTATGGGTGGTACAGTTTGAGTGCTGCCCTGGCTACAATAAAATTTAAACCGATTACTGTGGTTCTCTTCCTTATTTTTGATCCCAATATTAGTCTATTAGTGCTAAGTACCTCGGAAATTCTCAATTTCATGACAAAAGAGAGGAAACGGAGCGGGGTAGTGCCGAAAAAATTTGACTTTGTTCGACAAATTTTGTCGATGCTACCCAGGCTACCATTCTCAACTGCTTTCATGATTCTTGTTTAGCTCGATCCCAATTTTAGTTTTAGTCTATTTATCCAAAAAATCTTGGACATTTTGGATTTGAGGGGTAATTACCGATCCTTTTAATCGCTGCCCAAACTACCTACAACAATTCTCAACCTAAATTTTTAATTTTTTTTATTAAGAATTTGGTTTAGTCTTGGAACATATATCAGGAGTTTCTAATTTCATTATGTTAGGGGGGGTCAATGGATGAATCGTGATGTTTTCACAATTCTCATCTGATTTCCGTGACCGTTTTTCGGTTCTATCCAGACTTTAGTTCAGTTATGCAACAAACCTAAGGAGTTTCAAATTTATCATCGACAGGCTAAATGGAGGGGGTGATTCCGATAAATAATATGTATATTTTTTATTTCATTCATTTTTATTTTTCATCTTTTTTCCCTCTAATCTTTAGAATAAGATATGCGAAAAATCAGAGATTTTATTTTGATGATGGATTGCTTGTGAGGAGGAGTGATTGAGGAAATTTACGCTATTCTTGACCGATTTCGGTGATTATTTTTTTTAAATATTACTACTATTATTATTTTACTTTTTTGATCTCTATCAAACCATTCTCAATACCTATCGTGAATATTTTCAGTGAAGGGGGAGGGGAGTGCCGATATTTTGATACTTTCAACCTAAGTATTTCGAAGAATCTTTCTTTGTTCAAATTTGCTGTTATGTAGAAATGGGAAGAGAGAGGTTTGCTTGTAGCAGAGCTATATTAGATTATAATGGAGACTTACATCCAGTAAAATCATGATCTTTTCGTTATTCTCACCTAAATCAAATATAAACCAGCAAAATTACTAGTGGAAAGGGTTAAAATTAAATACACAATAATTTAAGGTAGCTAAATATATATTAATTCACATATTTTCCAAACATCATTATCACAAACAATAGCTATGTAGTACAAACATCAATGACAAAATAATTCTTATTGTATAATATAAAATCTTTAAAAAGACCCCTTTCAATTCCTTACTAGCAACCAACTGATAACGTTCACAATTTATATTAAAATTTTAAGGTATTATATACAGTTACAAACTAACAACCTACCTATATAAATATAATAATTATTGTTCGCAAGGTAGAAACTAGACAATATTCAACGTTTGGAAATCAGTATTTTTGATTATCATAAAACAGGTAGTTTTGCAAAATTACAACGTTAATAAATGATATCTGCATTAAAATAAAATTAAAAAAATAATAATCTCTCAAATTTTAAAAACCAATCTCAATTTTACAGTGATGCAGATTACAATGCGAATTGTACAATGGTCCTTTCTTATGTTGCTGGCATTTCCAAAAGTTGGGGATATTGCCGAAAAAATTAGAGATTTAAACATTTTAACACTCGAAACACGATAACCTTTTATCACAAATCCAATTATTAGGTACATACCTACTTAATGTTTATAGTGGGATGCGAACAGTAATAAAATCGAAAACTTATAGAAGCTAGTGTCATGTATTTCGAAATGTCACTTACTCGGATGGATATAACGAATTGTCAAAACACAGTACAAAACAATGAAATTAAGTGCTGTAACTCGACATAGAAATAATTAAACAGAATTTTGGTTTTGATGTGAATATCCAAGATTTTATGGGTTTAAAATAGGTACCTAAATCAAATTAGTACCTTTCGTTGTGAATATAGAAGCGTCCAATAGGTTGATGATAAGAAGATGTGAAAGATGACTTACTCTAAAAACTTGTGTACAGAATATTTTACCGTCCTAACCCTGTACCTACTAAAATTATAGTGATTTATACAAACTGAATTGCGACATCGATAATTTTAGTGATTGAGAAAAATAAAAATAAATTGACACATTAATCTTATGTACTGATGGGTATTGAAATAGCGAGTACAAAGCGACGGAGCCAATTGCGCTTGGTTTTCTTGGTATTTTCTAATACACTGCGTATAAAATTCATTTAAATTGAGCAATAAAAACGTTACAATTTTAGTAACAAAATATTACTATGTATCACAGAAAGCACTCCATTTGAGTCAAGTTGGGGAAATGGTCGATGTTTGTCTGGGACGCGTTGAAATACGAATAATGTTTGAAATTAGTTGGGAGCATTGGGAAAATGAGATGCATTCGACAATCATTTGACTCGTACGAATGAATGGAAGAGATCGTCCAAGGATAGCAGCTGAATAACGTTCTGCAATCCATGAACTTATGCATAGACAGCGAAACTAATTGCATAATACCCATTGGATCTGCTGTACTTTGACGGTGGTTATCGAATAAATTGGTGAGATATTTTGTTTAGCCAAGGCACAGACAGAAATTCTTCTGAAGACATTACTACAAACACTGGATTATTTATAGATGCTACAAAATATAGATGTAGATTGATCATTCGGATTTTCCGTGTTTCAATCGCATTCAACAACTACTCAGAGAAAATCATACATCAAGGTTATCAGTTTGGAATCACCAATCAGGATTAATTGGCACAGCAGAAGTATAGGGCAGAAGAAAGATGTTATAATAATAGATGACTAGGTTGCAGATCGTGATACGAGCAGCTAGAAGTCATTGTGGATGAGTCTTCGAGACAGATATCGAAAATAAGAGATATGCTGTCTGTGAGTCTCAATCATGTCGTGGACAAGACTTCAGATTTACACCTTAGAAAGCAAAATCAAGATGGCCAAGGGAATCAATATGAAGACAAGAGTCGGTCTTCACCCTTTAAGATGCCTTCAGATAAATAACAACGGTGTCCGGAAGATCCAGAGATGATCTTACCTAAACATTTATCAATTTTTTGATATATTCAAAACTCAAGTTATTTACATGGTTATTTAGAGTATATTTCCAGTCTGATGGCGATAAGAAGCTAAGAAGGGTCAATAAGCGCTAAGAAGAGGTCATAGGAATCCGAGTTTATTGGGATCTATTTGCCATTCCACAACATTCACATGCATACATCCACATCTCCCTTATACCTATACGATGCATATACATCCCCCTTCCTTCCACGAATTATACTTCCTTCAAATAAACATATTAAAGAAATGGGGAAAAACTGTGCAATGGTGCATATTCATGGTTATTTTTCATTTGCTCAATAGAGAGACCTGAGTGAGAGTTTTCCAAAAAGGTGTCATATGATAAGTATTTGACGAGTAAAACTGATCTTGTAATGCATTTGCACGATGACGTCACGGCCCCCGCCATCCTTCAGCTCCCTCCTGCTACTATGTCACGCGTGATCTTCCTACCCGTTTATTGGCCAAACTAAACGGTCTTTTGAGCTAAAAATTGCTTTGCGAGGGTTTTCAAGTAGGTACCTGAAACAGAATCTGAGGTCGAAAATGTGAAATTCCAACAGATGAAAGTCCCCATTTGTCATCTCGACAGAAGCTATTTTTGTCAGCAACTCTTTAAGGAAGCATCTCATTCTCCCAATTAAAACCGTGGATAACAAGATCTAAAAAGAGCTTATAACAAGGCTTCCTGAACTTTGATGATTTTGTTTCGCATAATATTGATTAGCCCATTGGTTAAAACAGAAAAACTAACTAAAAGTTATAAGTTATAGTTATAGTAATTAGAGCCGAAAAGGCAAGTTTGCTTCGATCGTGCAAGCCTCAACAGCTATTACCAAACACATGAAAATATTAGGAAATAGCGAACCACGCAAATAATTTTTCAATTCTCTCCTAGATCGATCGTTGAAATTTCCATCAGGAAAAATAACTGGACAATAAATTGGAAACAGAGTCAAACAGACAATCGAAATTCACGAATTAAGGAAGGTAACCATGGTTAAATTACAAGAATTAGACACAGGGCGTGGTTTTAACCAATAGATAACAAACACTGTGTAGCAACGAAAACAAAATCGACCTTTGGCGGTAGAGATAATTTGATCATTAACAAATATATTTTATAAATATTTATCATATAAAACTAGTTTAAGAGTTCCGGGGATTTTACAAGCTTGTACTGAGGTAACGGAAATAGTCGGTTCTCGAGATGTATGAACAACGCAGACTTGCATACGAAGCGACTTATAAGGCAAGACTTGGAAGATTTTGTTTAAAACAAAAATCTATATACTTAGTAACATTTAATTGAGAACATCAAGTAAAACAGACGATATGAAACAGAATCTTGTTGGACGATTATAATTAAAGAACTGAAAGAGAGACGGAAGTCTTATCGTTGGGAGTTGAGCTTCCATTTGAGAAAGAGGAAAGCGGAGACTCTCAGTACGATGAAAATTGCAATGAGAGCCACGATATCGAGGGTAAAGTCCGAGTTCAACATGTCCAATTCCTCCAGGGTTGTATCCGGAGACTTGAAGTGACAGTAGACCTGAAATCACAACAGTAATAAGTCGAGATATCGAAACCCACAGACCAGCTGATTCTATTCACCCTGAAATACTATTGAATAACCTAACAGAATAGATCACAAAGATTCATAAAAAGAGAGTTTGGCCTGACAGCAATCTCACCCGATTTGGCTCTATTCAAGAAGGGGTACCCGTTACGTGCGGATACATGTAATAGCCACGGCACACAATAGGGGGGCATTTTATGAGTGAAATTCTAGAAAACCAACCCCATAATTTGCATTAAATGAGGATGCTCATGTATGATGTATAGATGGCCCAATAAATTCCATCAATGCAGCCATGTCGCTGGCTCAATTGCAGCCCCAAATCAACCCAAAACCAACCAACCAAACCTATAATTTAAGAACCGTGTTACAACACAAAACTCTCTAGATACAACCAATTTCATTCAAATTTTGAGATGATAGAGAATTATCCTCTCAATGGCTACCTTTGAATTTCATCCCAATAAATGTAGCTACTAGGCAAGTTCAGATGTAAAATTTTAGAATCACGTAGGAATACAGGTCACATACAATTTTGTGCCTGTTACGATGGAAGTTGAAGGCTGCGTAATAGAAAGCCCACTTTGAATTGAATGACAATGGGGTATATAGTAGTGTATAGTATCTACTGAGACAGCAAGAACACGAAATTCTAAAAGCAAAGCACGACACAAATAATTGATATCTAATTTTGATCCAATCAAGATAGTAGCAGAGGACTGATAAATTCTCATATACATCCATACGTTCATAGCAATTGAGAATTTACGATTCAGGGGCTAAGAATAAGAGGAGCGAAATGTAAAGTGTAGCACAGTTGATCATACCTCACACATATATTTAAGTTCCACTCAACTAACTCACTCAATCAGCTTACTGACTTGTAATAGTCATGAATAGACTAATTGCATCTAACAATCGTATTGCACAAGGATAAATTGTAAATGATCTTACACAAAATTGAAATTCTTGCAGCAAGCACGACTCTCAAAATGTTACATCGATTTCGCATGAAATCAGACGGTAGTTGAGAATATTGTTTGGGTGTTCACTATCAGTTTCGCCAATTTTTGATATTGGTAGCAACTGCAGCCGCCAATGCTCAACAATTCCTAACCTTACCGATTGAGCTGAATTCCTAACGAAGGTGCTGAGTACCTGACGTTTTTTAAATCAACGGTACACCATTTCTTATCGATAATTGATTCAAGTAGGTTGAAATGTTCGTAATTATACTATATATATCTATCACTCGTTTCCCAAAATCCATAACTCTACCCAACCTTTTCCTCTCGATTCTGAAAATTTCCCCTTTCATTCTGTGTTTGAGACAGGTTTGTGAGAGTAAACAAGGAAACCGCATGGCGACGTCTGGAGGGACATCACCAGAGTGAGACAACCCATGTTAGGGAGTCTTGAGGAACCGTCACTTCAGAACGGTATTCTCAAATATTGAATGATTTTTTTTTCTTTCTACAGCTTTAACATCAAGGATTGAACATGGAGAATTTTTAATTTCGGCTGGACGGAGCGACACCACACACATCTGGTAACTCATTGATCCTCCTGAGAAATGCGTTTCCAGGACACCTTATTTCCCGTTCGGGCAACTCCTCTGGCCCCCAAGATCTCCAGACCTGTCGCCTTGCCATTTTTTTTTTTTTTTTTTTTTTTTTTTTTTTTTGTGGAACTACCTGAAGAACCTTGTTTACTCACACAAACCTCAATCAGCAATAGGATTTAAAGCTCCAATTAGAGAGGAGATTGGCAGAATCGATAGGGGAATGTT
This sequence comes from Adelphocoris suturalis, assembly GCA_030762985.1. Classification (NCBI taxonomy): domain Eukaryota; kingdom Metazoa; phylum Arthropoda; class Insecta; order Hemiptera; family Miridae; genus Adelphocoris; species Adelphocoris suturalis. The sequence continues at coordinate 77,718,577 of CM061043.1, forward strand.
GGGTCGAGTTAACGTTCATTCCGAACTGACTTCCTAGGGACCGTGATCTCAACTTTGGTAGTGGCTGAGGAGGGGAGGGGTTTTTTTATTGCTTGAGATCGTTGAAACCCTCCTGACATTGCAAACGCAAACGTAAATTCCATCAAGTATCATTTTTTTCAATCCTTAACGGTTTCAATGTTTACACTTGTAGCGCCAACTTACTAATGTTAATTGTGATAAATAATACCTATAGTCAATGAGTTTTGATTAGAACATAGGTTTTGAATCACACGAACTTCGATGCCCTTATAAGAAATCAATAATAAGTAGAATTTGGAGGTAAGTGTCCCAGGGACCGTCAGTAAGGTGTTGACGTCAGTCCGGAAGTTAAGGAAGATTTTGCGAAACTAGTGGAAAATTACATTCAAGAGGATGCCCGTAACCTAACCGATTTATTTTTCATAATAACCGTGAATTGACTCATATGGTATGTAATTACGAACATTTCGGTGTAATTAAACCAATTTTTGATTAGTATTTTATAATTTGGTACAGATGATTTTAAAAAGTCAGGTTCTAGTAACTCACCCTGTACTTGTATTTACAGTGAAATTACAATGTCTCAAGAGTTTCGTAAATGAATGTAGGGATTAATAATTAATTGACTCTCAATTGTACCTGGAAGCACTTGAGTTTTTCCCTTCCAAAGGAGTAGGTGGCAAGGGCTGTTCCCTCAAATCCGTATCTGATGTAGGACAGGTAGGTGATCCACCTGAGGTAGATGGGGATGGCATCGAAGCTGACGAAGAACCCGGAGAAGAGAAGGAAGGGGACGGACATGACTGGAGCGAGGAAGACGCCATTTTGGATGTTCATGGCAGCCCCGACGACCAGACCAACGCTCTGAGCGACAAACGAAATGAGGAGACAGGCTGAGACGAACATCCCGAATCGGAACAGTTCTGGCGGCTGTGACGTCAGGTAGTACACGATTGCCACGTACATCACACAGAATACCGTCTGAAAAATAAAAAATTAAATCATTAACAAAAGTTCATCTTAAAATCTATTACTTTTAGCTTCCACTCTACTGAACATTGTATTCATGCACGGAGTATCTATACTTGCTAGTTTATGTCTATTATGTTGTCAATACTCCTTAGAGCACTTTCAACACCATCATAATTCATAAATAGCTCAAATGATAACTAAAAAATGAAATTTCCATAAAATACGTAGATAGGTTTGTACTTATTACGTTACACAGGCAGGAAAAAGGATAGAAACAAAAATTATTATCGCAAACACGAAGTCGAGCTCACCTGGAATGGTATGTCGGAGACAGTAATAGCCATGTAGTACGACCGTAGCGAATACCACCGATTGAAATTTTCTTTTATCAACACAGGCATCTCTAACGGAACTGGAAAAAAGAATGAAAATCAACCACAAAGGGAAGTGTAAAACAGAAACAAAATGAAAAAGGGTCATCTCAGACACTTCAATCTATAGGTACGTAGTTTCTTGAACATGTACGTATTTTAACTAATCTCATTTCTTACACGAGAGAATTGTGATGGTCATGGAGGTGTACATAAGGAACAGCATGTTGAAGAAGAGGAACCCAAGATTTGACAATACTTTTGCGCCGTCGTTACCAATGTCGTAGTACAAAGCACCAATGAGAAAACCAACCAAGATGTGTGCAAAGAGCCTAAGGTACATCAGAGTCTGTAAAATTTAAATAAGGCGAGGATAAAATTATAAATATAAACAAGTTAGGAGAATGTAAACATCAAATAGACACTAACTACAACAAATCACTGTTGAAATAGGAATAAATAATGGAAAATCATCGTAATATGTACATTCATTTTAAGCTCGTCTCTTCGACCATAATTTCTTTCAATCTTCACACTTGAGTAGAATGTTGAAGTCAGACAGAGAAATAATTAACGTTTTGCGTGATTTCCAAAATAACATCGCCTATTCAATCTGATATCCCAAATGTTTTCGAATCTATTCAATTTACCCAATCTCTTCTGGAAAAGAGGAGCGTTCTCTTCAAAACTATCCAGAACTGGTTCCATTCAGAGGTTCCGTATCGCTTCTGTGATTTAGGAGATCCATCGATGAGAGTCGTGTTGACGCCAGGTTTTTCGCAATCCATAGTGAAGGGCTCAATAGGAATGACGACTCCGTCTGCAGCTGAAAGATAGAAAGCGGTTAGCTGAAAAATAAAGCTGTGGAACTGAATATCATGAGTAAGTTTTCCATGCCATTTTCACATTGCAGAGGAGGAACAGATAATAAGAAATTCAGCTAGACCCGGAAATCAATAATATTACTTGGAGATTCGTTAGCTCAATTTTAAATTCGAACACATTTCTTCTTAGAATGGATGCATGTTATTATTTCCTAAACTCGTGAAAATTTGATATCCTTGTACATCTCAGTACACAATTTCAGCGTTACTAGAAGTGGACATGAGATGGAATAAGCATTTTCTGAAGATAGTTGTTGGCTATAGAACGTAGCAAGGGAATGAACAGTGCATAATGAGAAGAGGAAAGCTCAAGGATAAGGAATTAGCTTATAATTGATACTGATAGTGAAAATAACAACTACCAGAACCTCACCAAACAAGATTTAGTTACATTTAGCCCTGTTTATTTAATTTCAGGGTATTTTTCATAAAATTGTGTAATACATACGCGGGAAAGAGTTGGGATCATCCTTGGCAATGTCGTTGGTGGTGAAAGGTAGAATGGATTTACTTCCATTGATGTCCGACGACTCGGCAACAGCAAGTGGCGCAGAGTTGTTAATTTTCTTACTTAATTCGGCGTTGTTGAGAGTCTCGGCTTGTGGAATGGGTTTGCCTGCCTGAACATCGGATTTGCCATTTTGAATGGCCTGCACCAGCTTCTTCACGTAGTCCCCATACTCTCCGCAGGAGACTTCAATAACTGCAAGACATAATGTAGTGTATACTGCACAATAATTTCTTTGGGAATGATTAAATCCTAAGTTAACCTACACTGTAAACTAAGTTCAATTTCGATATACACCCGCATAATGAATTTAAATGAAGGGGGTTCGTTACAGATATTGCGGATGACGCTCTAGGAGTCAATCAGGACAGGTTCCTATCAGTTACTTCAAATTTGTAGTTGCTGAGGGCAAGTAGCGATTGAATTATTCTATAATTCATACACATGGCGGTTCACTGGCTTTCAAAATACCACTGTTAAGTGCAGCATTGGGCAATCTTGCAATGCAACTTGTCGCACGTACAGATATCATACAGCAAATGGCCCTAGGCTAATTCATACTGACCGAGATCATAGTATATTACAGGATTTCAAGTAAATATTGCAACTGAAACCAATCAGTGGATCCCAGTGTAGTAGTGAATCAATACAGTTAGGTAGTGGAAATGCAAGTTCGCATATAGGTAATTCACAATGATCACCTACTGCGGTGTTAATTCTTGAAAAGTTGGTAACATGTTAGCTCTTGTCGTAAAGCCAACCTCAGGAGGAAGTTAATATTGAGTGCTGGGTTGGCCTCTTGTGGCCGGGTTGAACCAATCAAATCATTCCATCACTCAATTTGGCGTGAATATCAGCCATCAGCTAACTCACATTAAGCTCTTCAATGCAATTAGGCTCTTCGGATTAAGACAACCAAAGAAGAACTTTAACTCCAATGAAAACATTGGCTCCCTAATAAGTGCCTCCTTCTAAGATTGCCATGCATTATATATTTATTAATCTTCTAGAGGCTTTGAATCATTAATCCACCTGCAACAGTTGAACCATTGAATTGATTTGACACAATATTCAATCATTTGATCCAGGTCTTTCTTTGCTTCAACTTCAATGACTGGATCTGCTGATTAATTTCATACAAAGTAGAAATTTGCTGTACTTAGATTTACAGCCTATATGCCTACAGTTTACCTTAAAAAAGTCGGAACAGACAAAAATCGAAGAAAGTTGGTGGAACCAACTAACAATCCAATTCTTTACTAAGTACTTCTTTCACATTTCATTGAAACAAGATATAAGTACAGAGGTACACTCATTGCAAAGAATGAGCAGTAAAGGCAACGAAATGAATCAACTCACTGAATGAAGCAGGGTTGTGGTAAGAAGGGCACTTAAGACCGAGAGTGGCCATGAAGGGGACGAGCTGCTGAGTGGAGCCCTGGTAAACACATTGTCCCTCGGCGAGCGTGTAGAGGTGATCGAACATCTCGAAGAGACGAGCGCTGGGCTGATGGATCGTGCAGATGATGGTCCTACCTCCCTTTGCTAGACACTTGAGCAAAGAGATACACTGGAAACACGAAGAACTGTCCAACCCGCTGAAAAAACCAAACCATTTATGTAAGTTACACAGTCAAAGTCATGACACCTTTGCCCCTTTCACTACCAGTCTCGAAATAATTTTTCCCCTTCAGTTTTTCTTTTGAAAATCAATAGACGAAATCTCTGAGATGTCACTAACCAAGTTTTGAGCCACTCGGATATTTTTTACGTACTGTGGAGGGAGGGACAAAAAATGTCCCTATGATAATGTATGTCCCCAATTATGTCCGAGTGGTACGTCAATGATGTCCCAGTTATTCCCAATGGTACGACAATAACAATGCTTTCCCTTAAGTAGGTACCCCATGATACTTTTGTAAGGTGGGCTGGGACAAGGTAGTCCCAGTTGAAAACAATGATGCCCAAACATGTCAGGGACAAAAGCTTCACCACAAATCAAAGAAAAAATCACTCATCATCAGAAGTAAAACATGAAGTAAGCCCAGAATAACGAGGCTAATGTTCTGACACTGAAGGTTACCAAAACGAAGGAAATCGTTTTTCCGTAACAGGATATAGTCATCAACCTTATGGTGGGCGGGAAGCGAGTGGAGCGAGTTTGACCGAAATCGGACAGATAAATCATGTGACATCGACGTAATGAGACATTCTCACGTTTATGTATGCGCGCGTGCTACGATTAACCAAAGAACAATGCAATTTATAGTTATTACTCAACCAATCGCGATATAATTTGAACATATCCCCCCCTCCCTCTCCCAAATTTGAACGAAATTGGACGAATACCTAGATGATGAGAAATCGATGTTGAAAGAAATTCATGTTTGTGCGTGTGCACAAGCTACTATATATCCGATGGCAATAAAAGTTGTAAGGGACCGACTAGGATTAACCCGCACAATGCCTGAAAATTTCATCGAAATCGGACTAAAATTCGGAATGGGTTTGGGCTGACAAGGATTTACCATAGTCACTCAAACAGACCAACAGACAGATCAGACATGGAACAAAGTTGATTAACAAGCTCTGAAACCCAAAATGCAAGTAAAACTGTTGGTTTCGGAAGAGGAAAGAATATTTCTCGACTTCTTGCACGAATACAAAGCTTCCTTACCTCCGGTAGTGAGGAAGCAAAATCCATCTTAAGTTTTTTGTTATGGCAGAAAATTACCCAGAAAAGTTTTTACCTTAATAACTTGATTGCTTAATTTAGTAATTGTGGATTTAGGCGGCTCTTTAAACCTGGGGGTAACAAGAGTGGGAGAAGCCGCAACAAGCAAGAGACAATTATTAGGCCACAATGGATCAGACAAGCAGGGAAGAGGTCAACACAATTCACTCACCTCGTGGGTTCGTCGAAAAACATAATAGGCGGGTTATTGACGAGTTCCAAAGCTATCGACAATCTCTTTTTCTGTCCACCAGAGAGATTAGCGGTCATTGTCTTCACGTGCTCCTGGAGACCAAGGGTTTCCAAAATCTCTTGGATCTGAATAAAAGACAAACGCAAAGAATGAGATTACTAGTTCGTGGCATGATACATAGAAGTACGTAGGTACTATTCTGGAGAACATTGCCTCAGCCCATACTCATATAGGGAGGGGGGGGGGGGGGGGAGAGAAAAAAATTTTTTTGTCAAGAAGATACCTAGTTAGTTTTTAGTACCTGGTGCAATTCGCTATGCGTGGTTTGAATGATGAGTGCGTGAATGGTCTGTTATTCGCACTCTTATGTCAGCTGTTTCTTATTTTAGTATTTTGGATTATTATTTTCAATAATGAACCCACGCAATCGACGTAGAAAAACAAGTTTAATCCTCTCCCAAAATATGTTTGTTTACGTTTCAAGAAACGTAGATTCCGAAAATCGAATCAAATTATAGCATTACTATTAGTAACATCGGCATCAATTTTGCTCAACCTCAAAGGGTACACCGAAGGGCTGAAATATTTAAAAATCTTCATCTCGTAAGCTTTCAAGGAAACAGTGATGTTTTTAGGCTGTCATTGATAGATATTATCCCAAAGAATCGATTGAAATCACCCGGAACGCAGTAAGTTAATCCGTTTACTCCCTAAGGGCTAGAACTTGGGCAGTGGAATCAAGCGCGAGGAGCGGCATCTTCATATTAGGTACTGAGTCAAACGTTAAAAATGTCAATAATGACGGCTAGAAAGTGTTTTAAAATCGGAACATAGTAAAAACTGCCTAATAAATTCCGACAGTATCAGCTGATATAATTCCAATAGAACTCAGACTTTGCGAAATCGAGTGAAATATATTTGGATGGAACCACCAAATTAAATTCCGCAAATCCATTGAACTACATCCCACGTAGGATATTCAATGTAGGATGTAGTTCAATGCGCAAATCGTTCAAGAAGGTGCGTTACGTTAACGGACCCTTGAAGCTAATTTCTTTCTTCAACAATCTACAGAGCTGAAATTCGTAATGGAAATTAGCAAACCTTCTTCGAGGTTTGTAGATTACAATGTCAGTGCACTATGCACTGATCACCTGAGGGACCTCTGAGCCTAATTCGTTCGACTTATGGTGCTGAAATAGAGCTCTTTTGATTCATCTAGAATACAATTTCAAAGTCTGATCAGCTGTGGGACCACCTAGACTATTTTTTTAGGTAATTTCGTTCCGATACGGGGTTTAATAATTATAGACCAATGACCTGCTTAGAAGAGCTATCTAATACAGAAATAATAAACATTTGTGTAATAATTTCCAGCGTTTTATGCGTTAGGTTATATTTGTTGTGCTATAAAAATTCTTCATTATTCATTAATAGAGTTAGCTGTATTTTGTTTTATGAACAAGGTAATAAATTTACAGAAAGCTAGGCGAAAGAGGAGCAAGCGTTGGTTTGCCCCCATTCCCAATAATCGAATGATAAATTGCGTTTTGGGTCGATCTACATACCTACCTGCTGTGATAAATTTCAGTTACTCAACCCTTTGGAGCGTTGAGGAAGAAAACAAGTGAAATTTAAGTGAGTTCAGTTATAAAAAGATGGATTTGATTTTTAAAGAAGTTAGTTTGATACGTATGTAGGTCAATGAAAAGTTAAAGTCCTGGTAACGAAAGAATGTCGTCTATATTATTTCTCTTGACTTTTTGCGCCTATTTTTTATTCCAGATGCTCTCGAACTTGAAGCAATTTCGTACAAAACTATTCACGAACTTTTACTTAAAAAAATAAATCTACAGTCATAAGCAATACCTCGTATTACATTACCAAGTTCACAAGTCTCCTTCGACACTTAGGTTGTTGAAAGAGTAATATTCAACAGAATATCGGACGAAACACTCACAATAACTAAATCAAGAATGACGTCGAAACCAGATGGTGTATTCGATACAAGACTGTACAATGTGGCGATGAAATTTTGAGAAGCGTTAGTTGCTTTATTATATTAATTTTATTTACAAAAATTAACCCCAGAAACGGAACAAAAATTTAACCCTTAGAGTGAGGTGAAAATTAAAATTTGAAACGGATAAACTAAGTGCGGAAGTGGTATGTGCTTATAGCACCGAACATCAATGAAATGTGAAATAATTTAAAGAATAAAAGAACGTTCACATTATTATTTAGTGAAGGAATAACACTAAAATAAAATAAATAGGTAAATTTAATTAAAAAATAAACTAATAAATAAATGACAAATAGCACAAAACACGAGTAAATATAACTTCAGATTATTATTTTGGTTCCTTACCGTAATGTCCTTTTTAATGAGAAAAACAGAATATCTTCGTCAGGTTCATAGGAGCAATACATTCATTATTATATAAGCAAGGAAAAGGTAATACGTGTGGTAGATTAACGACAGTTTGAGGATCATTAGAAAATAATAGAATAGATAATAAGCTTTTTCCAGATGATTCGTCTATTTCGTTCAGCCTTTATGGTTGAACAACCACCTACCAATGAGGATTTACCCATTGTATGAAAAAATTTATGTTTACTATTTTTAAATAAAAGTAGATTTCTTTGTGAGAATTTTGACACCACCCGTACTTTCCTACGATGAGGGGTTTGATTTTTACGATGCTTGAGAGTTCTGGCTAATGGGGCTCCGAACATGAAAAGCTCGAGGTAGAGCGCAGCACGTAAATAATGACCTTACTTTTTTCTCACCTTTGGGTGCCTATGACCGCAGAAGTGCTGGCCACAATATGTTCCGTATCGAGACTGGAAGTCGTAACGGAATCGTCACCCCAGTTCGCGGATGAGATGAAATGTTTTTTTGAATATTTTTTGAGATGTAGTTTTGTGAGTTTATTTAACTTTACATTTGTTGAGTTTTAACCGCAAAATTCTTTTCCCGGAGGATGCAACAATCCACTGTTTCATAACGTTTCATCCCTTGGGAAAACCAAGTTACCAGGATTACTACACCCGAACACACATCACATTACCATGGTGATGAACTAATAATTAATTATTTAATGATTAAATAAATAATAAATTAAATGATAATCAATAAAATGCCTAATAACATGATGGAACTAATAATAAACAAACTGTTTCTCTAACTTACAATAGATTTGGTTATTGAGTAGGCTGAGGTCTCTAATTTTGTTGTCAAGGACCTCTGGGGATGACAGTATGGTTGATCATGTGCAGTAGGTGGCTACCAACCGTTTTTTGTTTATTTTTCCGTTTTTATTTCTTTAAATGTGTTTCTTTATATAATTATTAATTTATTAATAATATAATTTTCATTTATGAAAAGGATTGATGAGGTTGGTGGTGCGGGGAACGAATTGTACAACGAAAAGGGGCGACGCAAGGGACCTACAAGGGGAAAATCATGTCAACGACCATTTTCTTTAGGTCACAGCCCCCCTCGCGCTCCTAGCGGAGGACCTTGTTAGTTCGGAGCCCTATTATGACATCACACTAGCTGGGGGGGTTCCACTCAATGATGCAACCTCTTGCCAAAACTTTGAAAATTCGTGGAAAGAATCGTACGCATCGTAGAATAGTGCAGTTGGTGTCTGTATTCTTAGAATTGAACCTGCTTTAATTTATGTATATGAACCAAACGTGCGCGTTTCTTTCATTGTCGGCCACAATTTCTCGACCATGCGTTTGTATCGTCGCAATAAATAATTTTCATCAGCTCTTAATTAGCGAATTTCCTTAGAAAATGAAGCTATTGTAATGGGTCGGAAATTTTTAAAATCAAAATTTTTGAGAAATTTCTTCATTGAGAGTGTAAAGCTTTTTCACATATGTATATATATATTGAGATCTAGCGCCAAAAAATCAAGCTTTCCAAACGAAAGGATGAGTTCGTTAGCCAGCACTTTTTGAGCACAGCTAAAACGGCTAAAAATCGTTAAAATTATATTTTTTCGCAGAATATCGCTCAAACAAAGTTTATCAACTATAAAATAGAACATTCAAAATTTTATGTAGAAATTTGTGCTGAAAAATGAACTTAAATTTCATTAAAATATGCTAAAAATCAATAAAAACTGCAAAAAAATCCAAGAATTTAAACCTCTTTTTGAATAGAAGGTTGTTATCTAGAATACGTTTTTGCCATAAAATTAAAAGTTAACAATATCCTTGCACTCATAGACCTCTGATTTTAAAACAACTCAACATCATACAATACGATAATTTACGAAAATTCGCTCAGACGATCATGCTGCATGACTGGAACTTTTTTCTTAACAGTGTTCCCCGAATAGAGATGTTGTTTAAAGAGTTCTGTAACTTATTATTACAGAACTCTTTCAACAACATCATTACCAGTTTCCGTTAGTATCAGGATTCAGCATTGAAGTCTTTTTTTTAATGTTTTAAGCCGCACCTCAACCAGATGGGTCATTAGCGGCACTGTTTAAGGTGTCCAAAGGGACACTGCAAGTGGCACGTTTCTAAGGGGGGCCATGCTGCCCTCCGTCACCAAACGGAGTGCCATCACGGACTCCACTGGCTAATCGGAGGGGAAAAAATGAGGGGTACAGTGATGGCCACTTTTTGGACCCTAAAGCGGATAAAAAACCTCAAAAATAAAATAATATAACTAAGACTAGATCAAGAATAGGCTAATAACTAAATTTATGTCACTATATATAATTATCAAAGTGAAATAAAACTATGACTAGATTATACAAAAATATATCAAAATTCGTAGTAGAACTCAGCGGCTCTCAAGTACGACAACAGGGACTGGACCTTGTCTGGTTCAGCATTGAAGTTAAAACCATGAAAAAATCCAGTGTCCCTATCATAAATGTCTCACAAGGCCAAGATAACAAAGGATACATTTTTACACCAATATCTGGGGCAACGTTCAAAAAGGTTATCGTATTCCACAAAGATAACTCGCAGTGGTACATAACTCAAGAATGAATGATGAGAACGACGAGTAAATGTTTCGTATTTCCACAATTAAAATGGGAGCACTTGAAAGTTGATTGTTGTGAGGAAAGTTGTTGAAAGTGTTCGTTAGGGGTCATCGTTAGGCAGATGTAAATCTTGTGTTAGGAAGAACAGTACGAAATTAAGTATTTACTAGAGAAATAATAAATTAATTATAATCAGAGATACAACAATTTTACAGATTCTACGGATTGAAATGTTATAACTATTCAATTTCTTATATAAATTAGTTGCATACGAGTTTTTACAGATGTATTAATAATGTTGTTACAGGTCCAGTTGTTGCATAATCTTAGAGATTTGGTGAAATTAATTTCAAAGGAGGTATATGTGGTACATCGGAGAGAGAATCGGTTCGTGTTTTTAGTACCAACTGTTTCAAACAGAAATCAGTAATCGAAACGGGTTGTTTAGGTACTTTTGACCTTAAAAGGCATCCAACTATGTCGACAGTTTTCAGTATCTAATCATTGCCTGAGGTTCTTCGATAGTGACTGCGCAAGCCAGAAGTGCACATATTTGAGTAACTCTTCTTTAGATTATTTACTATTGTTCTGGTGGTTGAACTAATTGAAACTATAAATTTAAATGCTGAATGAAAACAAGAGAAAGTTGCCGAGTGACAGCTCTTTTCTTTGTTTTGCAACAGCTACTCTCTGTAAGGTCTGGGTGACATTAAAATCATATCACCATTCAGTAATAATTTAAACAAAAAATGTACAAGCAGTCTTCTGTCAAGGGTGACTCGCCAAGTAAACTATGTATTCCCCACTAGTTTTCTACTGTTGTATGAGTACTTATGCTTTATAATAGTAGTTTAATAGTTTATTAATAACACAACAGTGAAGAACCATGAAGTAACCTCAGTTCGTTGTCATCATCTGCACTTTATTTTAGTTTCCGCTTTTTGTTGTGGCTGAGTTCTAATATTAGCAACTGACACACTGCGAGGAATCAAAATACTTTCAGCAAACGATTGCAATGGCCCCAAAAATTTGAAAATCACAATTTTCCAAACTTTTCTTCGTGGAAATCCGTTTTGCCGAAAGGCATTTTGAAACAATTTCTGTAGTGTCAATCCGGACGATAACTCTCCTAAGGGCTGAAGTAAAATACACGTTCTTTCAAAAGAAAAGGTAAGTTCCCACGGCAGCACCTTTTGAGCACATTAAATTGGTCAAATTCCTAAAAGAAATGTGCTAAACAAATCACTAAAAGCGGCTAAAATAGGTTATTTATTTATTTTATTATTATTTTTTTAAAAGCAGAATCTTAGTAAAAAGAAAAATGAAAAAAAAAAAAAAAATGTTGATCGGCTACGAACTAAAACATAGAAACATTTATGTACAAAATTATTCTTTAAAATGTACTTAAATTGCTATTACATATTATTATATTATTAATAGCGCATCGATAAAAACTAACAAAAAAATGCTTGATATCTAAAATCTTTGAGTAGCAGGAAATTATTTATAACAATTTTGCCATAAAACTGATTCCTAGTTAGCTGTTTATATGCACCTAAAATGCACTGATCTCAGAACAATTCAATATAAATGTAATAAGATAACTTCAGAAAACTATCTCTCCACTGGCACAAATATTTTAATTATTATTATTATTAAATTACTATTAATGTGGTAAACCAGGGTGGCCGGCAAATTATAATTTCAAAATTCCCTGACTAATCCGGGATTTCCCTGGAACAAAACCATACTTAACAAAATAATCAGTATTAGGAATATAAAAAAAAAAAAACGCAATATCAATTCTAACCAATATACTATGTTCCTAATTTATTTATTATATAATTTAAAAATATATACTAGTGATCATTATAATAAATTATCCGATTCGGTATCAATAAACGAAAGAAAATTTCAAGACTAATATATCATATAAAAATTCCGAACTCAAACCAAACTCAGAGGCTATGAATTGAATCATCTGATTCTAAACAAAAACCAGGTTGTAGATCATTTGTGACCATTGGCGTTCATTCTGCAGGAAAGTAATGCGAAGGAATGGAGCGAAGTTATCAACTTCCATATTATTATTAGTATTAATTTCAACTCCAAATTTTAAACCTAACCATAATACTCTAAGACTTCCCCAAACCTCTGAAATTCCCTGGCCTATGTTCATTTTATACGAAATTCCCTGTCTCTTCCAGGTTTTGCTTGACTAGCCGCCATCCTCGCTAAACACATCGCTAAAAACTGCAAAAAAAAGCAAGACATCCTAAATCTTTTTTTTTTTTTTTTTTTTTTTTTTTTTGCAGATTATTACTTAGAAGAGTTGTTTACCATAAAATTGATACCTACTTAAAAATTTCTTTGAGCTCAAAGTGCTCGAATTTCAAAACTATAGCAAGTAACTATAACAAAAAAATATAGAAGGATTATTATTTGCTCAAACGATCATATTGCAGGACTGTTTGTGTGTACTGTTACTCTAACCGATACCTACGTAGAGGTAGTACACATAGGTGCGTACTTATATTCTTACAGATGTTTTGTGGGTGGCTGATAGCAATGGATAAGTCGTGTCAATCCATAGAGTAGAATGCACTACACACCAGCCTTATCAAAGCAGGGTCAGCTACTGAAGATGGAAAACCTTTCGTTAGCATACTGGTGTTGTTCTTCCACAATTTTCTGGTTTACACCAGAAAATTCGCCACTTAGACCAATAACTATAAACAGGCTTTGCTTGCTCTAGGCTGTTTTCCTTGAACTCACATGAACAGAATATTAGAAGAGCAAAAACAGCATCCATACTTAAACTGTGAATACGCAGAATAGAAATGGACACTTACGACTTTGGCCTTTTCCTGTTTATCGATTTGGTTGCCAAGTTTGAGAGCTGTAGCGACATTCATGGCTTCTTCTACAGACAGATTCCCGTGGAGTTGGTTGTCCTGCATGATGTAAGCCGAGAGCTTGGCGAACTGGGAAAGGTCTCTCTCGGTGCCGTTGATGGTGATCGACCCTTCCATTCCCGAGGTCCTGCGAAATATGAATCGAAATAGTAAAAGGGAATACAAAAACGAAAATTCAGGAGGGAAATTACGATTCAAGAAACAAGGTGTCTCAGGTTAAAAGTAATAAATCAATTCTACAAATTGTGAAAATTAAATTATTGTCGTGATAAATTTTTCTATTGCGTACTATATTTTGATATACGTATTTAAGTATTATTTTTGGATAAAGGTTAATAAGTATGACACAGAAATTAATCACTGGGATAATTTTATTACATATTCCTTTATGGTGCTCCAATAAAAGGTATTAACGGGAGGAGAACTGACTAGGCTGTGGTCTGGGTACTCTTCAATAGGGGTGAAAGAAATACCGCACTGTGGGTATAGAGGTGTGAGAATAGCAAATGGGTTATGTATGGGTATATATCAATAATTGTTTATACATATGATAGATAATTGCTATGCGCACAAAGAGAGAGAGAGATAACTCACCTTAAGAAGGACTGGAAACTGAATTAGGTGAGAGTGCAGCAGCGTAATCGGTGACGCTACTGCCGTTCAATAGAACGGTTCTAGTGGTAGTTCGCGAGAACTGTTAAGGAAGGTCTTACGATATTTCTTTTTATTGTTGTTGATGCATTGTTTGTTACTGATCATGAACTAACCGTCGATATCGATCAAAGTTGTAACTCAATAATTCGAAGAAATAGACAACGTTTTTCATTAGCATTTGTTCTCTTTATACCTCTTATTTATGATTTTAAAAAAACCCAATATAGAAAAAAAGTTGTGCCGAGCAAGCTTTGTTATTTTTTCAACGATTTTTGTAATCAAATTATTCAGAAATTTGAACCCATGTTGTAATCAGTTTTTAGCGAATTTTTGTAGAAAATGAACTATTTCAATACTAATACTTTATGGAGAGATGGTGTGAAGCCTCGCTCATGTCGATTTTCTCTTATCTCAAGTTATATATGAAAAAGCTACTTACTTGTAGCCTGTGAGGATATTGAGAAGGGTTGATTTGCCGGCCCCGGAGGGACCCATGATGGCTGTAAGTTCCCCAGATTTGAGCCGTCCGCTGACTGATTTGAGAATAAGTTTTGAACCTGAAAAAAAAGAAGAGAAATAGTCTTAGAAGAGCGGTATCTACTGAGGAAAATTAAATTTGATAAGAACCCATAGATAGCAATATAACTAACAATGCACAATGATAATTTAAGAAAAATATAATCCTTTGAACATATGAGTATTCAGACTGTAAACATATCAATAGCATACTGGTGTTTTTCCTGCACAAAGTTATCTTTTACACCAGAAAATGAATGATTTTCAAAAGCCAGAAGAGAAAATGTATACTGTGAAATGTCTCACTTGCAGTAATAGGTTGCATTTAAACCACCCGAGCACGAATTGGTAACGTAAACCTTATATTAATGGCGTCTTCTAATTATTGGATAACACCATCCCGAAATTCCTTATTCTGCGCAGCTGTGCAACCATGCGAAATCAAGACCGATTTTGTTTTTTAAAATTGGAAACCCCGTTTGTTTTATAGCAAATTTGGATTCTACGCGAAATTTCAATAAATACCTAATGACCTATCACTTCAGTGGGTAAAAACGAGCACAATTTCACGCACAAATCTTGAAATATCTCATTTTTTATTATATTTAAATGCCACGTGTGATACATGATTTTGGGGCATTTTTTCATGCTGAATCAGGGTGGCCCCAAAATGGAAATTTTCAATTTCCCTGAGATTTCCCTGACAAAAAAATATCAAATTCAAATTTGTTTTTGTTTTTTCGTCATTTTATTGTACCTTTAATTTAAGGGGGGGGGGGGCAGGCTACTGATATGTAGTCTACTTATATTTAACAATTTTATTGCCCTTTAAGTGCTCAAATATCATAACAATTTAACCCAAATGTAATACGATAGTTTACGAAAATTCACCCATACGATCATGCTGCATGATTTTTTATTTAATATTTCATGGTCTCTTAGTTTGTGATCTGAAGCTATTTGTTGAAGTAAATTTTTCCTTACGTGGATTTCTTAGCTCTGGGGATAATTCAAAGTTTTCGCCCGACAGCAAAAAATGTCACGCTTTTTCTCACCTTCTACCAATCGTTGCCTGAGAGGGAACTTCCTTTCCCACAAAAATCGCTCGTTGGAAAGTTGCTCGGTGAATTTATAACACACGACTCCACATTCCAAAGGCCAATTTCCCCCTCCTGAGAAGTCCTAGCTTATGTATACAAACTAGTTTTGGGACTCTTACTGAATCAATCCACTACTCTGCTGAGTTTTTTCTCCCTAGTTCAATATTCAGATGATTTTTCTCACAAATGGTTTACTCTAGGTGATGTAGTTACCAGGGAAGCCAATGGCATTTCCATTCACTTTTTATGTGCGTGTAGCGTTGTTACTTTTGAACAGTTTAACCACAACTCTTGATAATTATTGTTGTCATTCGTATAACTCAACTATGAAATAATCTGTACCGAGCAAGACAAAGTACGCTATTGAAGTTTGATTGTTTAAGAGTTATTATATACCTAAAGCCGCTTTAAATTATTACACCAAGTTTTCATTAAAAAGTTCCCTGACATTTGGTGGTTTTTGCAAAATTCCCTGACATTTCCCTAACTTTCCCGACGCAAAGAATTCCCTGACAATTCCAGGTTTTCCCTGACTTTTCCAGTTGGGGGCCACCCTGTGAATCACATAGTGATGTCCATTTTTTGATATACGGAATAACTTCGAAAACACTGAAAACCTTTATCCCGGTGTTGTTTTAACTTGGTGTAGCGAATATCTTAAATGAACATCACCAAGTGGTTCAACGTGACAATTATTGGTAATTGACAATAAACAATCCTCGAGATAATAAAATCATTTGGTAGTAAACAGGCTGGCTCACTACGAAGGCGAATGGCGAGGAACCCGATACATGAAAATTTTTGGTTGGACTGCTTAAAGTGGGAATACTGTGAGGATGGTAATAAAATATATTAACGAGAAACGAGATAAAATGGAAGATCACGGTTTGGGAAGTTTTAGGAGCTTCATTTCACGAATTCCGAACGGAACAATTATAGCACCCTTGTGCAAATCTAATTAACAAATTCAGATTATGGATTTCGAAAACAACGTTTTCTGATGACTTATTGCATTATAAAAAACTGTTTTCGTTCCCATTGAAATATAGCAAGAAGTAGAAGTACCTAATAGAAGATAGGATTAAGTTTTCAATCGACGATTATGCGGATAATTCAGATACATAATAGCCTAAGTGAAGCTACTTAATTAGAGGCTGGTAGGTAGACATTGAATCGAGGTTGAAGGAAGGTTATTATTCAAAATATGTAAGTGCCAAGGTGATATTTGCAAGAGCGGAAGGCTTACTAAAGTCTGAATGACAATTCGTCAGATGTTTCTAAGGTCGAGAGGAGCCACATTTTACCAATTTCTGAAACGAAGGCCACCACCAAGCAGACGTTCTAGCGACTAATTAAGGTGACGGGTTTGTGCCCCTAATGACCCTAATGACGAGGTAGTTTCACGAATCAATATGCAACAGCAAATTGACGGCTAATCTCAACATAAATCTCAAAACAACAAACTCATAACCAACTTCAAAATCGAATACATTTACAAAACATAGTATTAAGATCTTTACACCAGAATATAGATATAACCAAGCTCAATATTGTTAATTCATTATTTGCTGGTGAACCCAGTAATCATTGCGCTTTACAGCCAATAACCCAAAAGTTCCAGTCACGCAGTATGATCGTACGAGCGAATTTTCATAAGTTATCTAATTATATTTATGTTGAACTGTTCTGAAATCTGAGCACTGGTACTGAGCATAGAAATGGTTAATTAGAGAAAATGGGAAAATTGATTTAATAATAGTCTGCTATTCAAACAAATATTTGGATTTTTACTTTTTTTTGCAGTTTTAATAGATTTTCAGGACATATTATTGATGAAATTTAAGTGTATAATTTAGTCTATGTATAATTTTTTGGATCGATTTTTTATTCAATTTTTGGATTCTACGCATCTTGAAATCAACACATTTTTAGGAAGGAAGGGGTTAAAAAAACCTTTTTTCTTGGTTGATTACAAAGGTTCATTATTGAAAATAATGAACCAAAATCTCCTTATAAACTACGGCGATCGTATCAGCTTGAAATAGAACTCTTACTTCGCGTATTCGATTTTATTATAACGCTTCTAACCTTTAGATGGGTTAGTGAAGCCTAGGTAGGTGTTTAATTATGCCTCATTAATTTTCAATTGCTGAGTTTAAAGTTAATATTTGTATTCTTGGAACAGAAGGACTAGTACATCGTAGATATTTTATTAAAGTGCATCGGTTTTCTCTCTGTTGGTGCCTACCATACACGTAGGCATATTAATGAAAACGTCATCCTTTTTTCCGACCAACAACGCGAATCGGTTACGAAGGTGCGTAACGCTATGAGATCCGCACTGATTAGCTGAAAGACCTCGTAATATTTGTTTTTTTAATCGACCTAAGGTGCTGAAATCTGAAATGGAGCTTCTTTAGGACATCTGATATATATAATTACGTAATTGGGAGGGGCTCTGGTCATTTAAGGGACCTGTGAAGCTAGTTTCTTTCATAATTGGCCTATATGGTGCTGAAATTTAAAATAGAGTTTCTTTGGAGCACCTAGAAAACAATCACGAGGTACTCAGTCGGAGCTGATAATGATCAGCTGACGAGCACCTGGGGCTAACTTCTTTCTAAATTGAAATGGTGCGCTTCGATCAAGTAGAATACAATCACATAGTATGGAAGCGAACTAATCACCTTTAGGACCTCAGAGGCTCTCTGAATTTCTCTTACTAATGAACTAATCCTGAAATAATAAACCTTTTCGTAATAACTTTCAGCATTTTTATTATGATTTCAGAGGCCAGATATCTTTTTAACAGATCTCCGTAGCCACGATCATCAAAAACGTCTAAATTTTGAAAATATACTGCTTGTTTGATATTGTGACTTTAATATGTACAACTGCATGGTTCATATTATATGAAGCGGATACGATTTCAATGAAAGTACTTATGTGAGTCCGGATGCGTAGTTAGCGTCAGGTGCCTTAGAAGTGGAATTAGTCTGGAAATGTACAAGGACAGGAGACAGTTAGTTATTGGAGGATTTTGCACACCGGGGCTGAGGAAGTTGATTGACGAGGTACCTGCAGGCGGTAGAGCTGTAAAAGTTGGTAGGTAAGTAGCTTCAAGACTGGGGCCTTCCGGCCGCTGGCAAGCCCAAGGACGTCAGGATGGGCTATTATGCGAGGAGCTTGTTGGAATATTTGCAAAGAGTTTCCTCGTCACTTCTAAGGGAAGAATGTAAGAGATTTGGATGACTGGAGCTCAAACTCCTTAAAGGAAGAAGATCGTTTTGAGCTTCA
Organism: Adelphocoris suturalis; assembly: GCA_030762985.1. Lineage (NCBI taxonomy): Eukaryota > Metazoa > Arthropoda > Insecta > Hemiptera > Miridae > Adelphocoris > Adelphocoris suturalis. Next base: position 77,737,760 of record CM061043.1, read on the forward strand.
CATATTTGTTCTTATACGACAGAATGAGTCAGTAGTAAATGTTGAACTGCCGAATGAATAAAACATGAACGCCAATCACATTTTAGGGATCAGATAAAAGTGGGAAATTGATGCCTTTAACCTCAGACTCAAATTCAACACCTTCGAAAACCACCCAATTATCAGGACCCAAATAGCTTGGAATAGAAGAGATACAGGAAGAACATGCGGCGTCTTCTGTCAAATATATCAACCTAAGATACTCGTTTCTCATGAGTGAGGTATACAGATGATGGATGAGAAGAATTGTGAGATCCGCTGGTCTCTACTACGAACTGTGGTATCTGATTTATGCGCATCTAGCCAAAGTTTTATTTCACTTTGCAGGTTATAAGCCTATTCATTATGTAGTCTTAGTTGTATCATTTTATTTTTGGGTTTTTTTACCCACTTTAGGGGCTAAACAGTGATCATTGCTGAAAATTTCGTTTTTCTCCTACCGGTCTGCCAGTTGAATCCATTATGGCCCTCCGTTTAGTGACTAAGGACAACAAGGCTCCCCTTAGAATCCTGCAACTTGCAATGTCTCTTCAGGCACCTCATACAATACCACTAAAATGATCCTTCTGGTTAAGGTGCTGCTTAAAACCATTAAATGAAAAAAAAAATTAATTAATTAATATAAACAATAAATAAATAAAACTCATTATGCAAAAGTTTGACCATCATGTTGCAGATGCATATGTACCGACGACGATGAAACTAAAATGGCCAGTTGAAGAGGCCGAGGTTTCCAACGTCAGAAGTCTTCTAAATTGGAACTTCGTGATGTGCGCAAAGAAAATAATACACGCAGCATCGACAGGCAGTAATACTATAAATTTTGTAATTATTTATTTTATGTAAGAAAAAAAGAAGGAAAAAAGGAAGAAAAAAAAACAGGAGAAAGTACGGAACTATTTTGACATGAAACTGTCGACTGCAACGAATATTGTGCATTTGGATAGATTTTAGCGTTATGTAGGTATAATTCAGTAAGAATAACAACATAATATGGTAAGTTGTACCTACTATTGTTGTAAAAGAAGTTCAAGCAGTAGAATGTAATCATAAAATGAATAAGTCTCAAAAGTAATTCACCGCATTCAATTTAAGTGTTGATAAACACTTCGGAGTTTGGAGAGTCGGTTGATGAATTTCGTTAACAGATTTGTCGGACTTCATTCTGTTCTAATGATAACACAGATTGAGGTTTTTTAAAACAATCACATACCGTCCCATTAGCAAGGACAATGGGATGGAGATTTAGTACAATTCATTGTTTAGTAGAAGCTTTTAAAAACAAAAGTATTCTATGTGGCTTTTTCTGAGGGACACCACCCCCAGACCCCCAGCTTGTTTCAGTTTAGATCAAAGATCCAAGCAAAGAACACAATGTGTTTTTCGGACAAGGTCCTTTCCTATATGTACAACTACCCTAGTTTTCTCGCTCGCTCGGTATGGGATGTAGGTATAGATGCGATTGGATGGGATGCGCGTAGGAAAAACCCCGTTGAAATCCGACGTATGTAGGGGATGTTACTCGCTTCGCTCGTCCGGGGTGGGTTGCATATAACCGGAATGAATTCTATTGTTATTTTCTGCATAGTTTTGGTGACTTTTTGAGGTGAAAAATATAGGTATTCCCCCTTACCTTATACAGGTATTAGTAGGTTGTCTGCCTACAGGTTATGACGGACTTGGATATAATTTATAAATAATTTTTATACGTAACTTGTCTTCGTCCTCCAAACCCATTCACTCCCGGGTAAACATTCTGTGTTAAAAATATTGGTTTTGGGCGGGAAGATTAAACAAAAATGTGTTCAAAATCGCTGGTTCTTCTACATTAAACGCGTTTCCTGGATCATATTATAGTATAAGCAGAACTGAAAACAACCATTATGAAACTCAAGGCCTGACAGCAGCCTCCTATTAGGATTCTCACGAAAGACTACGGATCCTTCAACGTTCAGGGAGCGCATAGTCGTTCCCAATAGCTCTGTTTTCTGCAGAAAAGATCAGCTAGTCAATGGTAAGCACATAATATTATTATGCTACATAGAACAACACGACAATACCAATTTGAGGCTGAACTCTCGAGTTGGTATAGGTTTCTTTGTCTGAGGTCGTCGCCTGCCCTTGGACCTCGCGCATCAAATCATCAGCATTCTAAAGAGACACTAATTTAGATTTCAACTCGCGTACCGCTCTCCGTTTTATATGGTCCCGTTGATGTCGTTTTTGCCAACCAAGAGGTTACCTATCTCACCTTTTTTCGTGGACTCAATTTTGACCTGACTGCTTTTCTTACAAAGAGGTTCGGGGATTATATCATGTTAGTTTAGCTTTAATAACGTTTACTATTCGATACGATTATGCTGTTCATGCCATGGATCGGAGTCGGCGTCTATATGATATAGATAACATAGACTGATAACTTTACAAGCTTTCATTATCTTTTAATTTGACGCATTCATGGCAAACCTGAATTTCGCATCGATTTACCGTATCGAATTGAGCTGACGTTCTACACTCATCATTGGTTCTATCACATCACTCTTTAGATAAATTTGTTTACAGCTTCTATGGCCATGTAGGTTAAGGTATCAGTTTGCATGTAGATATGAAGACGAATATTTGTTCAACTTCCGGGAAGTAGCCCTTCGTTATTTACATGATGATTTACTAAAATAAATCGATATAAAACCATTAGAGCCATTATTTGGCCAACGACTACAGGTGGAGAAGCTAACGAAGCATTGACGCAAAAGGTTGAAATGGAGATCCTTTGGGATATCTAGCATAAAATTTCCGTGCACGTAGGCGTACTGATGGTCAGCTGAGGGATCTCTCAGCAAATTCGTTCGACTTATGGTGCTGAAACCTGAAATGGGACAACAAGTTGTGGAGAGGTTCTGCTCAGCCGTGGGATCTCTGAGGCTAAGTTCTTTCCTAACCGACTTACGGTGGTGATATTTAGATGGAGCTCCTTTGGGACTTTTTTAGACCTCGCCTTTTTCAACGTTTTTCCTGATAACATTTTTGACAGTTACTACAAAGCGTGAAATTCTGGGGTTCTGAAGCTGTAAAGGTGTGAACCCTTTGAGGGGTCGTGAAGCGCCGAGTTTTGATGGTATACTGTACATACGGGGTTTGTTAATTATAGGCCAATGATCTGCGTAGGAGGGCTATCTAATACAGAAGTAATAAACCTTTGCAAAGGTAAATAATTAGTAAATAATTTCCAGCGTTTTTCCTTCCTAATTCAAAACGTACACTAGTTTCTATAGCTCGGAATCGTCATCCGTCAAGCATCCTAATGTTAGAAGCTTGTCATTCAGTGGAACTTTCCATTTGTTCCAATGTGACCAATAGAGAACCAGTTTTAACCGTGAAGATTATTCACGACACACAAATCTTATGCATTAGTTTGAATTTAAAAAAAAAATTATTGAATCGTACGGCTTCACTACCTTAAAATTAACAGTTGATAAAATACCCAGTTTTCAGAGTTCCACGTATTGTTCACCTCTGAAATCGTGGGCAGTTGCCCAATGTAATTTGAGTTTAGATGCTCTCTGAGGATAAACTGGCAGCCCTGGGGTTTCAACTGGAACACTGCCTCTGCTCAGATTTCATTTTACATAATACGAGACGCCAAGACGCACGACCAGAACCCTCTGTTCCGGAACCTGTTGTTATCTGATGCACTAACATTCAAACTCTACAAGTAAATACACGTAGTATGATGTAAGATTACACCATTTTTCATGTTTTTCCTACATAATAACGAATAGATGTAGTAAACAGTAGATTAGAAATGCATTTATTACGTTCATTGTACGGAATTTATTAAACACTTTCAGTCTTTCAGGTTAGGATCAACATTTTAATGTATTTTCGTAGAAAATGAAGCCGCTCAAAGAACCTTTCAATAATTTTTTTCCCAAATTTTCTTTGCAGAAATACGTTTTGAGGCATTATAAAACGATTCCTGGAGTTTAACGCTTTTTCGTATATATTTATCATTCCAGACGAACACTATCCTTAGGATTTAGGTAGAAATGTTTGAGCCAAAAAATCAAGTATTCCAAAGAAAGGATGATTCGTTGGCAGAACCTTTTGAGCACAATAAATTGGTCACATTTCAAACAAATGTGTTGAAAAAAAAAAATTGTTCAATTCATATTTGTTGGGAGAATACCACTCAAATAAGTTCATGAAGTTTAAACTTGAAAATTCAAATATTTATATATCTTTTTGAATAGCAAATTCTTATTTAGGAAGATTATTCGCCATCAAATTAATAGTTAACGATTTCTGTGCTCAAATACCCTAAGTGCTCAAATTTCAAAACAAATTATCATAAATTGAATACGATACCTAATTCATGAAAATTTGCTCATATGACCATGCTGTATGGCTGGAACTTTAAACGTTAAATCCGCATTTTAGTACGACTTGCAGTAGTGAGGGATACCTCTAATTTTCGATAGTGAAATGATGACAAGTCAAAGAACACATAGGAATCCGTATCAGAACTTGCTGACACTAAAACATTGGAAAAAAGTGAGTGGGATGAGAGTGAACATTAAATAGTTAGATTAAATAGTTTTTTTTTTTTTTTTTTTTTTTTTTTTTTAAGTCCGAAAACAAACTAGTTGTGGGATTCGTCGCTAAAAGTTAAAGTAGAAAGAACCGTTTAAAAGCTGAAAACCCGATGTTCTCGTTCGACATTTTTTTTCATCTCCAGTCGGGGGAATAGCAGTGTAGTTTTCTACTGGTCATGTCGATCATTCTCGATTTTCTTTGCGACGCTCTTTAAAAACTTTGGATTCGTTCGTTGATCCTGTCTCTCTGAGTTATCGACCGACTACACGGTTGATTTTCGGCTGGACTGTTAGCTATCCATTGTTGTTCCTTCCCAGTCTACCAACGCTCTCGGAATTGCGTTTTTCACAATCGTGAATATATTAATTTCGGGAAACATTAATTTGATTTCACTGAAAGAAACGTAAATGAACATTACTTCAAAAAATATCTACGCCAAATTATTATTATAGTAATTTTAGCGAGAACTATTTATTGCTTGAAAAACGAGACTATTTTGAGAGACCGAATTGCGAGACCACAATGTGTCACAAAAGTAACGGAAGTAGTCACTGTCTGAACCTCTGTCCTTTTCACGTCAGGAATTTGGTATTTGGTAGGGAGACGCTCTGGGACATGAAGAAATGGATAAAATTATGGTTCCTTTCCACACACCAAACTTTGTGATATATGGAGAAAGGAGTTGCCCCTCTGCCCATACTCTCTTGCTGGCATGTAACTATATCCTAAAAGGCATTAAAATGCCGAAGAGCCAATAACGTAATATAGTTGCAAGGGGAGGTGTCGCACATGCAGATATTCGGGCATTGGGACCTGCAGCGAGTCGCTCGACGGTGTGGATGTTTCTTCGTTGGTGACATTGAGCATGTCGATGGAGTTAAGTTATCATTAAGACTTCATGGTGTGAGAACATGCGTGAGCAAAGCCCTTCAATCGAGATGCCGTATTTATAGGAAATTGGATATGAACCCCCCCCCCCTGGCCAACTCACACCTAGAAAAGCAGAGCTACCATCTTTGGGTGATCAGTTGGGTGCTGCGTTTCAGAGGAGCCCGAACTGCATGCCATAAATGACTCTCGTGAAACCCGCATTTCAATGTGCTCCATTTGTAATCAGGGTGAACCAGAGGACATGTTCCACGTTTTGGCGGTCTTTCCTATTATTGGTGAATTTCGAGGAAGATACCTTGGTCTGAGTCGTCCGGGAGAGAGGGAGGCATGTGAGTTACTGAACATCCGAAACTAGTGGATTTTGGCCAAATTTGGAACTTCAGCCCATGCGTACAGAAGAGAACTTACCTCACAGTTCAACTAGTGTGTTGTCACGAGTGGTTTTCTTTTGATTCTCAACTTTGCCGTATCAAAACTTACAAACTACTTGCTGTTTACTTTACGATCTACCGAAATTACATTAAAAATATCATGAATTTTGTAATTTAAAATAATACAGGCATCTTCGAGATATTCCTGACAGACGGAAATAATGTCCATTGTCCTAACATGTATGTGTATTTTCTTTAAGTTACTTATTTTGAATTCTAATAAACATGATTTTTTTTTCTTACCATGTCGCAACTTGTGCCTCGCTGACTCTGGTGAGGACCACCTGACCACGAGTCATAATATCAATCATATTGGTGATAAAATCTTGCTCGAACCTCTCCTATTCACCGTAAGACGACGAAAGTTGATAGGAAGCCTCTATGGGACAAGAGACAAGCAAAGTGAGGAGCGCCATCCTGATCAGCTGAGTGAGCGAAAATCTCTTCTGCTCACTGTAGGACGTTGAAAATTTGTAGGGTGCCTCTCTGGGATAACAAGATACGAATGACCTTACAGGCTCCATCCTGATCAGCTGGGTGTGCTAAAAGTTATGTCGTCTGTCTGAATACAACGAAATTTGATAGGGAGCCTCCCTAGGACATCAAGGTACGAATAAAATGACGGGCTCCACCCTGAGCTCCAGATGAACGATTCACGTGGAGTTTGTCGCAACATGCTCCACTAATAAGCGACACGTAATTAGGAAAGCATTTTGTAAACAAATTTTCCACTGATTAAGTCAAAATTGTTATTACCCACGGCTCATCTAGCGAGAAATAATCACCAAAATTTGTTTAGCGAAACTTGACATTCACGTTTGAAGCTAGTCTTTTCACCTACTAATATTTTACGTAACCCTATTTGAAAAGTTGGTTCTGCGTAGGTATTTTTTGTATTGTTTTGGTCGAAACAAAAAAATTTTTTTAAAAATAATATGGATTATTCTTGATTCTTTCCTTTTGATTTATGAATTGACTTTTATTTTATTTATTTATTTATTTTATTATCCCCCCCCCCCCCCCCGCCATAAAATATGAATAATTCCGCATTGAATAGTTCTAGTTGCAGTACATAGCATACATCATTGTCAAATACTTGCAAAGCTGAGAATTGCTTAGACGAATAAAAAAGAAAGAGTTTCGGAATAATTTCGGATGTTCGGGAAGTTATGTTTAAAATGCTGTTTAAGTTATGTATGTAGCAGAATGGCTGGAGTTCTAAAAAATACGTCTAAAAGAAGAGAGTTCTAGAAGGTTGTTGAGAAAAAACTGAGAAAGAATGAAACACTTCGCTCTGACTGGAGACTCAGTTAGGTAGGTAAGGTACAAATTAAACCAGAGAACGGAGAGTTGCACCACTCGACCCCAAAAATGCGGACCAAGGTCGTGAAACTATATAAGATGGTTCATGAGGTGAGTGGTCTTCAGATGTTGATGTTGATATCACTTGTCCCCTTTCCGTGAATTGATTAGTCCTTGGAGCCGAAGCACCGAATCTAGACTACATAAGAGACTTTTTGTGAATCCGGGGCAAACGAAATCCACAACGGCGGGAAGTTCGCATGCCGTTTCGTAACGTTCGCCAGCAGTATGTGGCGGGGCCGCAGCGTCACGACGAGGAAGTCCCGCCGATTCCACATTTCCTTAAAGAATTTGCGATACATACTTGGGATTTCTCTGCCGAGTTGGTGATAAGGGGTAAATCGATATGAAGTGGGCAGAGCGTTGGGGGAAGGGGATTTAGTCTTGGCGAATGTTCTAGGAAAGTGGAACAATAGCGATGATTCAACAATTCTTAAAATTCAATTTTCCATAATTTTCTTCATGGAAATTCATATACGAACGGCCTGCAAATGTTGTGTTTACTATTTTCAAACGCACATAAATTTCATTTTGTAGAATTTTGATGCCATTCTTCCTCCGATGAGTGGATGGTTATTAGTATTTTCAAAGTTTCGGTAAATTATGACGTCACGAGTGGCAGTGGGGGGGGTCCCCGCCTAAGCGGAAGTTGTGCAATGACGCAGTTTTTTGCCAAAACTTTGAAAACCCATAGAAAGAAAATGGCTTGTCCTAGAATAGTGCGATTGGTGTCTGTATTATTAGAATTTCACCTGCTTCAATTTAAAAATATAAACAAACAAGCGGGTATCTCTCATTCCTGGATTCTTCACCCAGAAACATCTATCTATTCGCTCCACTGACTGGTTCTCCGAGCTGCTACTAAAGTGAGTTGATACCGTCAAATATATCTAGCATACTGAATAGTACTTTGAATACTGTATAGAACTTCTAAATAGTACAGAAAATAGGATTTTCTGAATAGCATTGTTATTGTAAATTCGTCAAACGGATATTTTAAAACGGCGTCTATCGAATCCTACGACCATTATTCGAGATACATATACTTTCCGCTGCAAAAACCACTCTTATTATGTACAATTTCACTTCTTCAAGCTTTTAAAATTGGTTCGTGATGAATACAGTAATCTGTACTGTAGCAAATTAAACTAAACAGTGGAGTATACTATACGGCATATGTTGCGAGATTACATATTATGTTCCATGCTCTTATTCAACGCATGAAGAACATGCATGTTTTATATGTCAAACTAATCTGCATTTCTACTAAGCGATTGACTAGTTGATGTTATGTATTCTTGAGAGGCGAGCTTGCGAGCATCCAGAGCTCCAAACTAAGGATCATGCTCAGCCTTTTTTGACGAATAGAATAATTGGTTTTGCAAAAAGGCTGAGCTCTGACAGCTTCTTTACAAGAAGGCTAAAAAATACCAGGCTGATTCCGATTTTATTACGAAAAGGCGGCGTATAGTAAAAAGGCAAGGCTTTAAAAAAAAAAAAAAAAAAAAAAAAAAGGCTGATTTCACAATAGGCCTCCGACATATACATAAAAATTGCTGTTTTAAAATATAGCAATTTTCTCGAATGAAACCTTTTTTCTAACAAATGAAACTTCGTACCGACTAAATGAAACCTTGTTCCAATCAAATGAAACCTCGTACCTACCAAATGATACCATTTACCAATCAAATGAAACCTCTTATCAAACAAATGACACTTTTTTTCTTTCAACCAATAAACCTTACTTCAATCAAATGTAACTTTTTCGAATCATCCAGAAAAAAAAATTACATTTTCTATTTCAGATTTTCGCTAAACAAGTTAATGCAGAGTCGCTACAAATTAATTTAATGAAGCGGTATGGCAGCAGTTTCATAATTATGTTTATGACGAAGTTGGAGCAGTCTGTCGCGGTGATCAACAATATGATGGATCAAAGAGTTTCAATTGATTAAAATGAGATTTCATTTGTTTGAAAAAACAAAGTTTCATTTGCTTCAAAAGAAGTTTCATTTGTTTGGTGTATAGTTTTTTGGGTCGGTACGAGGTTTCATTTGATTAGAACCAGGTTTCATTTGGTCGGTACGAAGTTTCATTCGATAGAAAAATACGGACGGTAGACCTACGGTTCTACAGTCAGATCATTTAATAATGATTAATTTTACATATTATTAGTTCATTATGGTTACTTAGCAATATTAGTTTATAACTGAGCGTAATAAATCAGCTTTCCTTTACACTACAGAGGCTTAGGGATTATGAGATGCTATGATAAAATGAGAGCATTCCAAAAAGTGGCTAACGATTTTAGTGCTATGAAAACTAAGGGAGTTACACTTCCCTAGTAACGCATTGGTTGTACGTGAAAATCAATAGACCCCACCGTGACGTGACGCTCGTGACGTGACGAAAATAAATGAAAACGTCCTGTTGATCATTATTAAATGATAAAAGGTTTTGTTTGACTAAAAAATGCTATATATTTTATTGGTCCCGTGTTTGATTGGTGGTTGGAGGGGGGGTCCATCGATAATATGGGCAATGACGTGAAGATTTGTTTGTTTATGGGAGAAAAACTAAAATATTCAACGAAATAAATGAACATAAACTAAAATAAGCTGTCTACCCTTAATAAGTAACGATTGTTAAGTACCAACTGATGTTTGTTTCTGAGTACAAAAATTTAACCACGACCCTCTTTTATTCACTTATTGATAGGGGGGACACCTTTTCCTCTTAATTCTTTAAAGTAATAGCTAGTAGGGTTAAATTTCAATCTCGATTACTTTCCTTAAAAAGATGTAAATCCTATATATACGGTAATTAGCAGTGTTATAAAAACGAGCAAATACATTGGTTGTTTTTGCTCACAATCAGGTACATTACATAAACTTAATAGCAATTAGCGTTAACATTCCTGTAACGGCAATCGTCAGGCTAATATCTCTTTCCGATTACAAAGGTGAAGATTTTTTTAATTATCATTACTTGGAATTGAAAACGCAGCAAATTAACACACTAAGATTTATTATTTCTGAACTTCATAGCCCTTCTGAGTTCTGGAATTTGGCATTTACGAGGCGTCAACAAACCGGTCAGGTTGGAAAGATTTGATCGATATCAAATGAGAAACTTCGATTTGTGATTCAGATCATGCTCAAGTCGGATTTAGAATGTGTTCAATGTTTTCCCATTCCAGTTCCACACTTTTGGCCAAAGATGAGCTAGACCCACCCTCGCTGCCATTGGTGCTGCATCTTGAGCACGATCTTAAATTTGATAATTACAGTGATATTTCCCACTCTATACTACTATTCTCTAAATGTTTAATATCTTAGAGGTGTGCTTTGGATCCCAGACTTAGTGGATCTTCATTGGCAATGAATTTTTACACCTTCTTCGGAGTTTCGGAAGGATTGAGTAGATCCGGTAGAATTATCACCGCTCATTAAGCAAGAGGAGTTCGCGACTTTCAAAGTGATCATGGGGCTTTCACAACTTCAGTCAACTCGCAATATTCAGGCTGTTTACATAACTTTTCTTTTACTCTTCGTGCGTTGGAAAAATTGAAAACATTGAGGCAACCCCACGTCTACGGGTCACATTATTTACTCCGCTCTTTACAGATACACGATTTTCCGATCCGAGAAATTTATACAGGTAAAGGAAGCACCGATAAATATCGCGGTCACGGCGAATTGAATTCACGGCTGGCGTGTCCCAAGGCTGAGTTACCGCACTAGCACGACAAAGCCCGGGTAATACGCGGAGTTTTAATGGGGATTATGTGTAATCAATCGTGGAGGACCCGTATAACCACCGTATACGAGAGTATTTCATATAATGGTATCTTACTGGGTGTAGCTGGACGGTATATAGCAGAATTTCTTGCAAAATCTACCGAAAATCTACAAAAGTTGCACTTGTCTTACACATTTCTACAAAGAGCAAAGCGTACTAAAATGTCTTTTTTTTTCTTCTAAAGTTGGTGTAGCAAATATCAATAAATGAACATCATCGCGAGGTTCAGCACGAAACAATACCCCAAAATCATGTGTTACATGAGGCAACTGAATATCTTGAAAACCTCAGTAACTCACCATTTTTGCACTTTTAGGCCAGAATTGCGCACTTTTGGAGTGGAATCGCGCCCGTTTGCGCGCTCTTAAAAAATCGAGTGACGGGTCCTTTCTCCATAAAATTTTACGTAGAATACAAATCTGCAATAAAAAAGGGTTCCTATTTAAAATAAAAAGTTGATGTCAATTGTGCACGTTTGCGCAAGCGCGCAATTTTGATTTTTTTTTCAAGACCCTTACAAAAAGAATATGAAGATTGAAAAAAAAAAAAAAACTCGGCGCTTTGCGCCTCGGCGGGGGGCTCCGCCCCCCTGCACCCCCCGGTTTATTTCTTTTTCCATACTCTGTATGAAATCATAGGAACACAGAATGTGTTTTTGCGATGATTCTATTTCCTTACCAACGGCTTGGTTGCACGTGAATAATAACAATATTTGGCAATAATAAAATAAATAATTGTTAGACATTTAATTTGGTCTAAAACCCTATAAATATTATATAAATAAATATGTAACTACAAGAAAAATACTATATAAATTGAGAGCTTTCCAACGAATGGTGAACGATTTCTGTGCGATTAAAATTGCGGAAGTTCCATTTCCCTACCAACGGCTCGGTTGTACGTGAAAATCATAAGAAAATTTACAAGCGGTTGCAATCATGTTGACAATATCAATTATTGAGAATGATCATCTGTGTGTAAACAATTGATTCAAATAACCATGCTCATAACTCAGGTTGATGGCCACGCACTTCGCAGTAGTTAACATAATATGGTTGGATAAATCAGGAGCTTTCCAACGAATGGTGAACGATTTCTGTGCGATTAAAATTGCGGAAGTTCCATTTCCCTACCAACGGCTTGGTTGTACGTGAAAATCATTATAAAAGGCGCATAACGGTTTTTTCTGTCGGTTTTTTGTGACGATTTTTTTTCGGTAGGTCATCGCAAAAACACATTCTGTGTAAAAAAAAAAAAAAAAAAAAAAAAAAAAAAAAAAAAAAAAAAACAATTTTTTTAAACCCATTATTAACTATTTTAGCGGTGGGGGGAGGGGGGCATATTTTTGGGACACCATGTACATATAACCGTTGAACTCTAGAATTCGTTTCTGAAAACCTCAAAACGGATTTCATTGAAGTAGCTTTCGAAAATAGTGATTTTACATTTTTGGAGTAATTGCAATAGCTTCATCTTCTACAAAAATCTGCTAACAACAAAGGGTGACATTTAGGGGAAAGAAACGCTCAATAATCAGTATATTCAAAACTTTTTATAATCTTTTCAACTCTGCAGAATGATAAGTTACATTTCAAAGAATGAAATGAGACCACCCAGGTCGCTGTAACTGTGAGCATTTTGCGTATGGCAACAGGTTGATAGCGTTTGCAAGCCAAGTTAGTCTTTTTGCAAATAAAATTGGTACTAGGTATCACAAAAAAATTAGGTGTGGCACAAAGCTTCCTCGTATCCGTATCATGAATGTACAGCTCATTGGAATGTTTTAAATAGCTTGTTCCTATGGTTGAGGGAAATGGTAAATTAAAATGGAGTATGTTTCAGACGACTATGGTGTGAGAAAATAATGGTTGATAGAATTTACGTTTGCGCATACGCTGAGCAAAATATTTATTTCTTTACTTGTTTATTATATATATATATTTATTCATTTGGAAACAATGAAACTGATAGGGAACCATCTAAACTCTAATCCACACTTTCACTGATAATTTCATCAAAATCGGACTGAAACTGTGGAAATTAAGCTCGTTACAAGGATTTCACAAAAGCGTATGCGCAGGAGCTACTATTGATACGACGGGTTGAAATTGATATGGAATGTTCAAAACCTCCACTCCCAACTATCCTCCAAATTTGAGGGAGATCGGACGACCAGGGCGTGAGAAAATGATGCTTGATAAAATTTTGTTCTGCGCATGCGCAGAGAGAAGTATTTATTTGGGATCGATGAAACTGATAGAGGACCATCCACACTCCAATCCGCACATTCCCTCAAAATTTCATCAAAATCGGATGAGAACTGTCGAAATTGAGCTTATTACACGACAGAAAGACAGATAGACACGAAACGAAAGTTGTCCAGGATGGTCTAAAACGCAAAATGCGAGTGAGAATTTTGATTTTAGAGAATAAATTGTTCATCTCCCGATAGAGGAAACAAGGCTTCTGCTACCTAGGTTGACTCGGAAGCAAAATTGATCGTTTTACAGATTAAATTGGTCTTTCGCGAATAACATTGGTTTTTTACAGATGAATACGTGTTTTTTTTTCTAATATAGGTGATTAGCCTTCTTACAAATAAATTTAAACTTAAAGATTAAAGATTAATTTTATTGGCAAAAAGACTCACTTTATTTGCAAAGAAACCATATTTATTTGTAAAAAGTCCAATTTTATCTGCAAAAATAACTATTTTATGGACAAAAATACCAGTTCTATTTGCAGAAAGATAAATTTTATCTGCTAAAAGATAACCGTTATCAGCAAAAGTCATACATAGGTGAACGCTGGACATACCCTGAAAAAACGCATTTTTCAAACTGTCTTTAAAAAAACGCCCCCTGATGTGACCCGACGATTTGAGTGTACTAGGTATCCACTCATCAAAAAACAAAGTTCATTTCGTTAAACCTGAAAATAACCGTTAAGCGTCTACGGGATCATAGGTATAAACAATATAATTCAAGTATTATAGTTGTTTCATAATATTGGTGAAACCTTTTTTCATTTAATCCCAATTTCCTCGTCCATGGCCACAGCAATTTTCTAGAATACGATTTTGTAATACGGATTGTGCGTTTGTGGCCACAGCAATTTTCTAGAATACGATTTTGAAATACGGATTGTGCGTTTGTGCGTTTGCGGGGTTCTTGCGCCCATTGAAAGGTATATCAGAGTGAGAAAATTAGCGTACGAATTTTACATTGAAATAACAAACCAATATGCAGGTTATCGTTTGCAGCATTTACTATTATTATTATGTATTTCATTATGGTTCTTTGTTAAAAATGTGCTTCAAGAGCTATGCAATATACATACACAAGCTTACATAAATTTCCAAGATCTACACAATAAAACACGACGAAGCTGAATATAATGTGTCCACTCCGAAGACGTATTTAAGACTTTGCGGAATTATTCCTCCAGAGATCTAGCTTTCAAACGATCCTTAAATATTTAAGTACCTACCTACCACATCGACATCCAGATTATCCGCCGATCTCTTTTCTTTTTATCGTATTTCAAAGACGTTTAAGATCTTAGATAAGCAGATTTCCTTTTGTGGCCACTGAATGGGCAAATAAGGCATTGCAGGGTCGATCGTTAATAACAACTATAGTGAAAAAGTGTTTACTCCCGAGCACAAACAAATATTTCCAGAGAAAACCGATTCTTTGGAGGACTTCTGCTCTCTAAATCCTTTCAGTGTTGCCTCACACTCATGAGAAATAACTCGAGACCCGCCGGGCTACGGCTTGCACATCCATCCGGCGAGGATGTAGTAATAGTATGGAATCATGTTCCACTTTTTTCCACTACAAGAAAGCATGACTTGGTATCATAAGAACACCTAATTATAAAACAGATAGGTATAGGCAAGCAGCTTGACATTGTGTGCGAACTTCTGAGATCTTCACGAATTTTTAAACTGAAATTTGAGGGAATTTTTTGCGCAGTTCATGGCACAGAAAATGTTTACATTTGATCATAATATAACAAAGTAATCGTCCTATTATATTCAGCTATAAAAATTAACTGTATGATTTTTAGCGAATTATCGTAAAAAATGAAGCTACATATTACCATGGTTAATTAATTAGAACAATTAATTAGGACATTAAAAAATGTTTGAACAAAATAATGCTGAAAAAACTAATAAAATTTCATTAATATTTGCTGAAAAATCTATAAAAACAGCGAAAAAACCTAAAAATCCAAAATCCCCAAATCATCTTTTTGAATCACCAAATTTTATTAAGTATGAGTTTTTGCTCATGGTTTTGCTCATTAAGGTTCTACAAAAATGCCTTATAGGTGAGTAATTTTCATGCGATTTTCAAACGGGTTTGCCTCATAGTCAAGAGTGGAACTAACAAGAGCTTGAGTGGTATAGCAGCTAGCATGGAAGCGAAAATGTATTAATTGGCTCAATTTTACAAAACATGTAAAATTAGTGAGTCTAGAAAGTGAGCTACCGATTAACAGTTACCAACCTACGCACTAAAATGTAACTGAATGACAACAACCGGAATGACCCACTTGTGAGGTGGATATTGTTGACAGTTGGAAATTCTGTACCCTGTAGAGATTTCCTTCGATTTGACGACGATTATCGCAGTTCTACGAAAACAATTAAGATAAATACGTCAAACTGTCGGGAAGCTAACGATGGGGAAGATGTCACGGAATCCCAGTAGTCCTCCACACTGGACTGCTCTGGTAGATAACCCATCCGATTTAGTTGGGCCTTTTATTGAACGACTAAGGTCGACCTTAAAATCGACGAGGTCGACCTTTACATGGACGAATACAAAGTATCCGCACAGATAAAACATCTAAACAAATATATGTGACATCTAAATAAACACATGTAACATCTAAATACATACAAATACATCAGCTAAGAGGAACATCTAAAAATGATATGCTTTATGTTATGACCAATTTCATCAAATAGAAAAAAAACGGACTTTCGATTTTCGGAACTGCGTAGTCTGAAGGTCGTCTTTTGGGCTAAAAATAATGCCTAACGAAAATGAGCTCATTTTGAGTAATCCTTCAGGTGCCGCTAGATTATCATAATTTTGAAATTAGGAGTGAATGAAAATTTTTTCAAAAGTTGTGGTTTTGACCCATTAGGTGAAATTGTATCATAAAATGATACCTTTCAACGTGATTCATGCGAATCACCATCGTCCCTTGGATCCACTCATTGATAAATCAGCACAAGCTAGGGAGTGCTGATTTCACTCAAAAGTAACTCAATTGACAATAAATTTCCGCGACCCTCAAACATAACGTATTTCAAAACTATGTATAATATGTGTGCTCGAAGTATGAATAAGCTAGAAAGACAAGGTACGAGGCCGGGTCACCGACCGGGAATTCCTCCACAGTCTGGGAAGGGGGTCCCGACAGCCCTTATATGCGCGCTCCTGACTCTGATGAGCGATGGGATATCGGCAGAGAAACATCTATATCAGTATCGATACTTATAGCGTTGAACAATATTAATACCAACATATCATATCTAAAGCTAAATACCGATATTTCAAAAATTGTTTTAAAAAAACGTCTTTGGGTGTGGTACATACAAATTGAAATTTTAAATAACCTTAAAACATTAGGTAGACATGCAATCTCAGAAATTATGAATGAACTCACATAGAAACTGAAACCATAAAAATAACAATAAAATTAAACGATTTTTAAAAAAGACAGCTTTAAATTTCTTCTTCATCAACATCATGAAGAAAATATTGTTAGAAGTTTTATAATTTTAAATTTATTTTAAATCTAATTTTTAACATCAACCAGAAGAAGCCCCGGTTCTTGGAAAGAAACGTTGAAGAAAAAGAAAAAACTAAATTAAGTACAGGCCTTTTTATTACAAATTCCTAATTATTTGAAGTCTCCAAATAAAGAAACGTTGAAAATTGAAACAGCCGTTATTGAAACAAAGATCTGATATTCACGCATGCGCAAAAGCTACTAATCATAGGATCTTGATGAAACTCATGCGGGGTAATCATTTCATCATTTTCCAACGGCTCATCAAATTTGAGCAAGCTCACACGAATAGGACAAGAGAAAACGACGCCAGCGCATGCGCAATGAAAAATACCAAAACTCTGATAATCATTACGTTTGGAGAAGACTAATGTTCGTGTGAAATGTTCCGTCTTGTTAACACCTTTTCCCCAACACTCCAATTGTCAGTGGTTGAATTCAGAAAATATTGGATTACAGTCAAAATATCGATACTGGGGGAAATATAAATATTGAATTTCAGTTGTAAAATATCGGTTTTTTTATAATAAAGATGGCTGACCATTAGACCGCTTTCGATTCTTGGTTCGTCTATATTCTATCTAAATACCAAATTCGGATTAGCAGTTTCCTCTTCAAAGGCGTGCGTACTCGCTCCCATCATAGTAAAGCTGTAGGTACCCTTAGTTCTGAGGGTTACTTGCTCCTAAACATTAGAAGACTTTCCCTTAAGGGAATTTCGGGTCAACAACTAGTGAGTGGAAATATTTTTATCCTGAGTAGTAAGTTAAATACAATTTAGTAAAAGTAGTCATAAAATTTAGTGATTTAGAGGTGTTTCATTGAGAATTAAAACATACAGTTTCATTAACTTCACTATTAACTCATTCCAATGAAGGTTCGGAATATACTGACGTTTAAACTGATTTTTCATTCGCTCAAGTTGTTATTGGTCTGATAATTTATGGAGGATATTTGAAGTTCAAGCCACCAAGTTATAGCAAAATGTGATAACAGAGTTGTATGAAACTCAAGTTTTAAGGATTTTGAATTGCGAATGCACAGAAATTAATAAATTAAATAAATATCTTCTGCGAGCGATGACTTTCAAATCGATCAGACCCAACTCATTGCACATAAATGAAATCCGAAGAAGTGGCGTTCTATGCTATGTGAATGGCAAAAGGTCTGAGCCGAAAATCGTTCTATACGAATCTCGGAAAGTATTTATACCTGAATCAAATGAGCTTTGGGAGACTTCAGCGGAAAAATATTAATGTGTTTAGGTGATTTTGAAGGTCAAAAGTCTAGACAGCCGAGGGCACCTAAAAAGGTAAAATCTCATAGTCTTTCTATGCTCCACAATTTTGATGCGTATGATAATTTCTATAGGAATCGTTGGAGAACAAATTAAAAATATGACATTTTAGCCTTTTTGTGAGGTTGCCTTTTTGTATTGCAACTGTTTTGAGACGGCAGGCAAAGTTTTTCCCCTCAGTAGGGACGAAATATTCAATACCATATAATGACAAACATTCTCCTGAAACAATGAACACCCGCTTTCAGTCTCAGTTCCCGGACTACTGGCAGAACATGGGTTGCTATCGCTACTTCAATACTAGATGAGAGCGGAGTTCATAATCAGAGCCCCAATATGATAATCATAATTTTGAGACCACATGATTCAAATAGAGAGGGTTTTGCAGCAATACAACTGTTCTCCTCCAGGATGTAATAGTGAGTGTTTGAGAAAATTCTTGAAATTATATAATTCCTCAATGTAACCGGAAATCTATTTCAATCCTGTTAGGGGGCAACTTATTTATCATTCTGATCATCCACTGTAATAATGAGAACAACGTGAAATCATTCGAAATTGTTGGAGCCGTTTTGGAAAAAGTAGGTTTTGGTTTTAGTAGTTAAATTATCAGTATTTAAGCTCCATGACTGGAACAGGGAGTTTGTGCGAGTGAAACAGCTTTGTGACCAAATACCTACGGAGACTTTAATTCTAAAACACTTCACGAAGCCATCGCCTAATAGTAACCCTCAAAAGATAGGGCGAGATCCCGGTCAAAACTACACAAACTATCGGGAAAGTTGGTTCGCTGTATGCTCCAGACATTTGATGTTGTCGGTAGCCATTTGATCTGAACTGATTGTAATTTGAGAAACAGTTCAGAAACAGTTGTTTTTTCTCAGTTTTTTGAGAAATTATGCAACTGCAATAATTTCAAATACGAGGCATCTGCAGTTTAGTTTTCGGGTTTCTTATTCAACAAAGAGTGGGAATATATTTCTTGTTATTTTTTCCCAAGAGAATAATGTGACTGTATCATTTGCCTGTATCATTTTGACTCAATGTTTCACAAGGAAATTTTTGATTTAACGTTATTCTGGTCTTAGAGAAATTTAACCTTTTTTTTACCACGTATACTCACCTATTATTGTTTTGTTATGATCAAGTGAATGGGTGGCTGGAAAAACGTTGCATGTAGCTGAACTTCAATTTTACACGAGAGTGATAAATGTGAAGAGTAATATTGAAACTGCAGTTGGAAAACTGAAAAGCAACATAAAACGTGTTTCCACTAAACGAAACATTAGTGTTGCAAAATCTTACGATTGGTTTGCAAACATCATTGTTACCTATGTTCATCCAGATTTTGTTGTTCAAGGGGGGGGGGGGGGGGGGGAATAAGAATTCAAGTTATGCCCCAGAATCAAAAGATACCTGCCGTGTTGGGGTAGAATCTGATTTACCTGAGGAACGCTATTTCCGCAGTTGATGAATTTAAGATTTAAGAAGTAAAAGACTGTTCATTGTATGTTGAATCGTAAATCTGACGAAATAAGGTTTGTACATACATAAGACTGAGAAGCCTCACACGTTGCTGAACAACCTCGAGGATTAAAAGGTGGAACCTTTTCAGGGACCACATCACCCTTTTCGTGATTGGCTGTGTAGGATTTCCACTCTTTTAAGCTTTTATACTTCCTATCATTCCACTCTGCGAACTTATCAACGCGTTCACGTTTATACACGATCCAAAACCACACAACAAGCAATACTTGCTGGCAATAGTTGCTAGGAAGACGCGCGACAACATGGAACGTTTTTCCAACAAACCCAAGTGCCATTTCCAATTTTCTAACACAATTTAAACTATCAAGCGTTCAACAAACCAACTACATCAAGGTTGGGTTTGATCAGGCAAGCAACATACAACATTTTTCCATCAAAAACCGATTTGGTGAAAAAAAGACAACATTTTTCCAGCCGCCCATTCAAGTGAGCTAATTATAGTTTTACCCTGATGAAAATATCAAGCGGGGTCCTTGTGGAAAAGCCGAGCGAATACATAATTCTGTGCTCTGGGACGTTCAGCTTGAGGTTTCTCTCACGCATGTAAATAATTATCGAACCTTCTTCCTCCTCCCACCATTCTCTATCTTCCGTCGTTCCCCTCCGTCTATCGCTTCCCGCTACCTCCCCTTCACCTCCTACTTACATAGTTCCATCAACCTTGAAAACCAACACCCTCAAACCACTTTTTTCTCTTAAAAAAAGGCGCCTTTAACCGTCAGGTTTTCTTTAAAAAAAAGGAGAAACATGCGGAAGACATTACTCATATTGTACATATTGATATTGGGTAGCAGAAACAACCGATTTTCTTTTCTTGAGATAACAAATTTTGAATACATAATCCAACTGGGTTTAGTTTTCAAGCTATTAAGTAAATAAAGTAAATTGGATAACCACAACAAGAACGTCAACAGACAAACATAATTATATCAAGCACAGGAAAACGTGAAGATCATCTCTTGAGATCATCTAAATTTCCTCAAAATTTCACAGCATAACGTGTGCAGCGACTGAATAACATTGTTGATATTTTACATTTTCTATACACAGAACCTTAAAAACAAGTAGATCAGTGCTCACGAAGTGAATCACATGATAGCGCATTTTCTCGTAAGGAGATCCGCGTGAAATAGACGCTTCCTGCGTTGAATAGGAGACAAAATGGCATTGGAGCTCATTCAGCTGATCGATGACCTCTCATGCGTCTTCAGTATTTTCCCTTGAGCCTCCCTCTCAAATTTCAGCTTCCAGCGTCGAATAGGAGGCAAAATGGCTTTGGATCTGCTGATCAATGACCTCTCAGCGGCCCCTGGTACATCTTTATCCTCGCCATGTCACATATTACATCCATACCAAGTTTCATCAAAATCGGAAATCGGGGAGTGGCATTTAAAATGATTTCAAGAGGACATTCATGCATACATACACCAACGGACAAAGTGAACGCAGTACCTCATTTTTCCTCTTTTAAAAGGAAATGCGCTAAAAATTAAAAAATTGCCTAGAATTTTAACTTTAACCAAGGAGATTTTGTCTGCTTCAAAATAGAATGGATGGTGAAATTATAATGAGGGTCAAAACAGTTGTTTGTTAGTGGATATATGGACTTCTCTTTGAATTGACTGGAACGGTTTAAAAGAAAAGAGAAATGTAGATTAATTCGATTCAACGTAAAAAATTATGTAAAAGTCGGCCGCAAAATCATCAGTTCATGTAGGCTTATTACTTATGAAAACCCTTATTCTCATTTATAGTTTTACATCTAAAAAATGTCTCTCACAATCATGAAGATAGCAATTAATTTGACCACGTAAGCTAAAGAGACAAATCATTCAGTTATTTCTTCAGTTATTCTTTGAAAATACGCTCTATTAGCCATGCTGCATGACTGAGTACTTGTTTCATTAAAGTTGTAAACGTTTGTTCTTTGAGCCATTGCAATAGATTCAATTTACACAAAACGTAAACGCAGTTTATATAACTTAAAAAAATTAATATCGTAATAACAAGGCGAAAAAAAGAAAAATCCATCGAAGTGGAGAATTCAAACCAAGAATTCTTCAGGTAGGAGAAACAAAGTTATCAGGAAAAGCCCGGGGTTGCCGCCATCACGCGTATAAAATCTCTTCTCTAATGGTCTCTCATTACTTGTGTTCGGCGTATTGCAACTCATGCTAATGACAGGTTATCCTTGAGGCCGAAATAACAAGGTAATTTCCACGAGACAATCCGAAGCGTTCTGCGAGTCTCAGAGCCCCCCCGTCACGGCAGGCCGCCTGATGAAGGTGACGCGCAAATACATCAGGGACTTGCCGAAATCGCAACTTTCAGCCCGGCTTCGAGTAAGGATTTTGAAAAGGATGGCCGATGAATTGGTGGACTTCGACACTTTGAATAATGAATGTGTCATGCAAAAGCCCCATAAATCTTGAGTATAAATAATATGGAGGGCTATTGCTCTTATTTCAACGCTGTTTTCCTAACAGGACTTAGTGAAAAACGTTGTCTATTTCCACGAAAAATAATGTTAAATCGATTTCGACGGTTAGGTCATCATCAGTAACAAACAATAACTCAACAGTAACAATAACAATAACGTTATTGTTTGTTACTGATGATGACCTAACAGTCGAAATCGATTTGACATTGTAACTCTTTATTTTTAGTGGAAATAGGCAACGTTTTTCACTAACTTCCCTTTTGAAATGGGTTTCCACAACTTCATCGTGAGTGATTCAGTTCGCGCTGTTTTCCTTTCAGTAGATACGTGCCGCTGGCGCACAGTGGGGCGAAACGGCCTTTTTGAGAAACGTGTTGTTTTCCTCCGTTATTACCTTATTACTTATACTAAAATGTTTAACTTGGTCATTCTAGAAGAATTTTTTCGCGCTGAATCGAATGGTGAGGTCTATCCCCCGATAGGAGTCGAAGCAAGGGCGGTACAGCCTATACAGGGTGTCCCAAAAGTACACCTCCCCCCCCTCCCCCACCAACCCACAAACCTTTTTCCACAATTTTTGAGATATCGAAGTGAGAGCGTTTTAGGGGAGCCTGATACTAAGTTTTAAGCTCACACCTCATTTTAAAGGTGAACACCTCATTTTTAGTGCTGAACACAATGGTGAAACCAAATCTTATTCCCTTCTCGGATTGGAGCTTAGGAAGAAGCGGATTTTTCCTAAACTTCTAACTTAAAAGACAAAATCGCGCTTCTTCCCGATTCATAAGCTCCAATCCGAGAACGGTATAAGATATCGCAATCTGGTTTCACCATCGAGTTCAGCATTAAAGAATCTTTAAGATGAGGTGTCACTCGGCCAAAAATATAAAAATGTTTTTCGACCTACCCAATACTCCCCCCCCCCCCCCCCCCCCCACCTTTCCAAACAGGTCCAAAAACTTTTGGATTTTTTTTCCTTGATTTTTATCTCAAAATTTAGTATCAGGTACCCCAAAACCCCCACAACCTGTATCAGACCCAATGTCATCGAACTTTGTACCCAAATTTGTTGTTGTTGTCCAGTGCTATTGAAAAACGCGCTGAAAATTACCGCAATTTGTTCGTGAAAGGAGTCTGTTTTATGGGGTCGCAAGTTGTCGCAGGAAATTCCTCCAGATTTTGTAAATTTAATACGTCAGGAATGCACCCATTCGATCCGTTTTGAAAGGAAAGTTTAGAGACTAACTTGCGAGCTGATTATCACACGAAAACACAGCGGTTTTTCAGTAAAAACGGTATGATCCGACTCCTAAAACACCCAAAAATTCTTCTTTCAACGTAGAATCCTTCTACAGACATCGAAAAATGAGACTATGATCGCCGAAAAAATATAAAAAATTCCCAGAAGCTTGTGGGCTACAATAAACTCGACGCTTCCTTCAATGGTAGAAAAACTGTAATTTCACCTAGTTTTGTTAGTGATCCTTAGGAAAAACTGGGGTAAGGAAGTGGCCCAAAAAATTGAAACTTCGTCTCCAGATAGTCTATATGTATTAAGAATATATGCGGCCCGAACCCATAGGATAACACTTTTTTTTTTTTTTTAGTAAAGTCCCTTAAAAAGGCCGTTTCACCCCACTGAGTGGCGTCGCGCTGGACCACGAAAATTAAGCTTCCCGCGGCACCAGTTTGACAACTCAACTACAACTAATAGCTCTTCATATTATTTATACTCAAAGCCGTAACTCGTCGCAGTTTGACGGATGTCGCAGGATTGCCAACACTCTGGCACCATAATGAAGTAGATTAGAGCCAAAAATCCGGTAAATTCCGGTACTTTTAGTTTGGACCATGTCATCAAGCCAATTTTTCTTTTAACCTGGCAATAAGTGGAGTAACAGGCAATTTTATTGCGAAGAAACCTGATTTCAAACAAAAACAAACAAATTTTTTTTTGTTTTCACGAAAAAATATCCTCTACGAATTGGAGGACTAATAACAGGGTCACTGAATCTTATGGTGGTGGTAGTTGCCGATCTCCGTCGGTCACGTCTAAATTTCGAACGTCGAAACTATATTACTTTGTACCCAACTGTCCTGTTCAGTATTAAGAAAAAATTCTCTTTCTGCTCAGATTTTTTTTTTTTTTTTTAAAGCCAAAAACAGTTTATTTATAAAATATAAGGGGTATGTGCCAATTCGGTCATATGTGTTTTCTTCTAGCTTCTCCACCTATAAAAGTGTTTCCTTTTGTGATCATTCCCTCACACTCTTCTAGTCGGATACCAATAGGAGCACCATCTTCAAGAACCAGTCCCGTGACTCGCTTGCAAGGACCTCTGAGTCGAAGGGAAACTGCTCTGCCACTTGGGAATATGGATTTTCAGACAAAGTAAAGGCCAGGCGTTTCAGGAAGGCTTCATGCTCTTTGTGCAAAGGGCCTTCATATGAGACGAGAAGTGGGGTAAAGGAGCCGCGTGGGTCCTCACTTGCTATATCATATTCAGCATGCTTCTCCCTTGCAGCGTTTTGAGAGATGGTGAGCAAGACTTGGGACTCGTAGGAGACAGGGTTAGCGTTTATCACACGCTCTAATTTTACAGCTAATTAAAAACATACCTACCTGTTTTATGCGTGATAGAAACTAGATGTATCTTTAAATAGGTATAATCCTCCTGTTAGAAGTCCAAACCTCTTTCCGGTCTTTGAATCTGCTTTGAGAAAAATTGGAAAATTTTATCATCGATGATCTAATTATCGCACAAAATGTTAAATACCATACGTGTTTGCAACACTCAGATCACAAGTCATGTTGAACATGAACAGTTGGTTTGTGGTTTTGAATTTGTTGAAGAAAAAGTTTTTGGAGCATTGAAAACTTCATGATTTGGCCTGTTTTAATAAGTACCTACCTATTCTTTTCAAAACTCGAAATCCTGGTAAGTAAATTTGACGCATAAAACTACACCTCGGTGCGCAAAGTGAAAACCCCAGACGATCCCGGGATGCCAGTACGTTTGGCAACAGTGGGATGTAGCATACTTGCAGAAGCTAGTCTTCAGAGTAGTTGAGATTGCGGTCCCTCATCCTGGAATACGCTCTAGGCACCTCTTTTGGATACCCGTTTCCCCGACCAACTATCTATAAATTAGAACTTTGTACAGAATCCCTCGAACCGTGAACTATGCTTATGACTTGCGCCCGGTCCTTGAAATTGTTTACCACTCAACTGCATCAACCCTGAATATTATTTTAAACATAGTAGATCAGTGGCTCCTATAATGATTAATTTACAACTCTTTATAACCTTACATTTATTAATTGTCTATTTTCTTACCTTCGTGCAGATGCATACATAACTCTGATTTTTTATTCTTATGCTATTATAAACCTATTTTTGCTAGGCCGTATTGTAAAAATATATAAATTGATATAATCCATAAATAAAATGCATGATGCATAATTCAAGTTGTAATCCAAATATGTCGGAACAATCGTAGGAATTTGATCTGGAATTTCATCAAGATCGGAAGAGTATGGGAGAAGCTAATTGATAAAGTTGAAGAGAAGCTTTGCTCAACTAAAGATTAACTGACAAACTCCAGCCGAGATTTCTTTAAAAAGCTCTAAAACTAAAACGATAGAACACTTGAATATGGTACACCATTTTCTCGATATCAAAACCAATAAAACTCGCGTTTTTTTCCGTGACTACAGACGTTGCCAATCTTGGTTGATTAGGGCGCGAAAATATTAAAAACCTCTTGAAAAGTTGCAATTTTATTATCCATTCCCCATCACCAAAAAATTGTTATATTGGTCATATCCCGTTAAATTCCGGAATTCTACTGTATGTTTGATGGGCAATCTGGATAACCTAATCTGTTATGGGATACAACGTCATTTATTCGATTAGCAAAATGGATATTGTCTGAGAACTGACACAGCTTGAGGTAATATCTACCGAATCCTTACATACCGACATCAAGAATAGTGAGAAACTGGATGAAGGGTTGTAGCTGGTAGGTACTTACCTGAAATTAAAGAATGGAAGAATTAACGATAAAATCTTCAAAAACCATCTAACTCCATCACATAAAAATCACATAAACATGAATAAAATTATAATAAATAATTAGAAAATAAATAAACCATAAATAAATATGTTATGAAAACAATGATGAATGTGAACCGACTGATACAATTAAAAAATTCATTACGTAGTTATGTAGAACATACACGTCTAGACACACTAGACGTCATTATGTAGAGAAGTACCCGCTTTTTACAGTACAAAACATTCTTATTTGTAATGGGACTGCACTCCAAGAAAATATGGATTTCAACCAGACGTTTTTCAGCATAAAAGAAAGCTCCCTGGACCATAAAATACGATGATTGTTTAATCTTATTTATTTAAAACACTTCGTCAACTATTTTGAGAAATGAAATTCTGTACGAATACCACTAACATTTGAGAACTGGAATTCAATGTTTCTTTTTTTTTTTTTTGTTCTTCTAGCTATTGCGAAAAAAAAAAAAAACCATTTGCCATGTTGGGAGTGGCACATAACTTCATCATATCCGTTTCATCAATGAATAGATAATTGAAATGTTTTAAATAATCTTAAAAGATTCTATTGCGAGTTCCTACATTTTAGGGAGATATGTAGATTAGGAGATGGAACTTGTGATTTTCGCAAAGTGAATCTAGCGAGTAATCTGAAATTTGACTGTTACGTGTTCAGATCTGTAAATCCTTGATTTATACTACCCTAGTTGACTTTGGATTGTGTGAAGAATGCGCGGACTGAAATTTATCCCGGACTGCAGGATCCGCAAAGCTAATTTCAGGCGTCATCCTGGAACAGTTGCTCCATTAGAAAATGCAAAATCCCTTGACGCGTATAGGACAGGTAAATTTACCCAGGATGGCAAGATCCTGCGAAGTAAAGTTAGGTAGTTTTCTAGACACGGAACACTGAGCCCTGTGGGTATTGAAGGAAAAGGTAAGTAAGTGAAAATGATTCAAGGCAGAAGTTTGGCTTTAGAATAGTGAAGAGAACCTAGCTCGTCAGGTATTTATACAGAATTTTACCCATGAGGGGAACCTTCACGGATGTTGCATGCTCGCTCATAGGCGCCAGGAGCGCCAGGGGGGCAGTGCCTAAAAGAACATGATTGTTGACATGATTTTTCACTTGACGGTACCTTGCGTCGCCCATTTTTGCTCTACACTTCATTCCCCACACCACCAGCCTCATCAATCCTTTTCAAAATGAAAATTATAGTATTAAAAATAAATTATTATAATAAAGAATCACAGCAACAAACAAAAAACCGACAAAACAATAAAAACAACTTGTGTCCTCACGACTGCCCTTATAGGCAACAAAAGAGTAGGGAATCGGTAAGGCCATTGTTCATGTGCTGTGCTCTATCTCGAGCTTCTCATGTTCGGAACCCGATCGGAGGGAGGACGGACGAATAGGTTATGAGAAAATGACGCTTGATTTATTATCCTTTAGCAAATTCGCAGTAAAAACAATGAATTTCCACTGTTGAAATTGATAGGATACCATCCTCGGTCTAAATCACACAATCCCCAAAAAAAAGTCATCAAAATCGATAGAAAATTTTGAAAGTTTCGCTTGATACAAGGATTTCACATTCACTTACGCGCAGCAGCTATTAATTGATATGTGATGAATAAATTGTATTTTCCCAACTACTCACAGATCGGACGACTAGGTCATAAAAAAAATCATGATCGATAGACTTTACGTTTGCACACGCGCAATTCTCTCAAATTTCATCCAAATATGGTAAAAATTAGGTTAGTTTAATGATTTGTGGACACACAAGACATACCCACACACGAAACCAAAGTTGTTGATGTTGTTGATGTTGTACTTGAAATTCAAGTAGAAATTTTGATTTTGGAAACATTGTAAGTTACAACATAACAAGCAGGTAAGTATTCTGTAACACAAAACTAGAAAATTTGACGGCATAGCTCGGCCGACCGATAAGTACCTAAGTCACAATAGAGAGTTCCTAAACAATAAGTTTCTAAACAATAATTGGGATAAGGTGCTTGGGAAGTTTATCATCTGGGACAAGCGACAGCGGATGCAAACCTGATAAAGTCAAGAGGGCCGAATTAGTGTTTTATCTTAAAGTGACGCTACTTATCTTCAAGTAACGCTGAACCACCAAGGGAATTTTCCCGCCTATCCCATGAGTTCAGTTTCCAGAATTTCTAAGTTTCCTAGTTCTTTCTTATTCATGAAAACTAAGCTACCTAGTTATTTTGTAACAATAAATTTATTTTTTGGCCATTTTTACTGCATGCTGATCATTTAAAAAACGTCAGTTTCCCAAGAATCACCCTGTATAAGGCGGAATAAATCTGTCTTGTTGGAGATGAGGCGCTTCATCTCCCCGCACATGCACAGTTGTGTTTGCCGTTCACGATAAGGCACCTCATCTCCTCCCTATCGCTTTAGGAACTCTCTAATAAGTCGAAAGGTATTCGTTATCGTGGCATGTGCAAACAAAGAATGAAATTTCACTTTTTATCCGAATTTTATAATAATAATATATACATCATTTGTTCATTTATGTTTTAAGGACAACCATGAACTTGAAATGACGAATATAAATTTATAGATTACTATGAATTCTTGAGGTGCCAAACCATCAACAGGCATTTGAAAAATTAGAATTGTTCAAGTCAGAACGTGACAGGGATTTCACGTTTTTCTCTGGCAGAGTTATCACAAGATCTTCCTTACATTACAGTTTTCGTGGGAATCGTTCCTTAGTTGTCTGAGGGATTTCATTCTGATTTATTTGTACGATATCAACACAGTTCCCAAGTATTGCCAGGGAAAAGTACAGAAATTAGATTTGAAGACAAATTCTGTCGGCAGATCGCGCACATTTGACGAACAAGAGCGAAATTAAAATGACGCACCTGAGTCCAGTTTAGCATTCGAGCGACGCAGCGGAGCTCGTTAGTATCTGAATAATTCAAAGCTATGATTCACTTCTTCGAGGACAATGCGTTTTTACTATTCTTTCTTTCACAAAGGAAATTATGAGTGTCAGTGAAAAAAATGTCGTTGACAAGGCTTGAAGATAAGGCTCACGTTTCAAACCACTACCTACTACGAGGACAAGCGATCGTATAACTTATACCATCGAGCTATTATATTAAACCAATGTTAAATTTTATTAACTGTTACTTGAAACTAGTTTAGCTTATTCTGTATCAACCAATCACTGATATAGAATGCAGTTTGGAACCTTTCTGAGCTATTCTGCACATGCGCAAATTAGTTCAGTTGGTTTGCACAGCAGAAACTCAGAGTTCGTGTTTTATGGCATCTAGGACCAAGTTAAGAATTTATTCACATATATATATATTATATAGGTATATATATATATATATATATATATATATATATATATATATACCTATATATGTACATATGAAATAGCTTTAAGCTCTAGGATTCGTCTCAGAATGCCTCAAAACGGATTTCAATTATGAACACTTCCGAAAATTTGGATTGTAAAATTTTTGGAGCCATTACAATAGCTTCATTTTCTACGTAAATTCGCTAACTGCAAAAAAACTTAAAAATCCAAAATCAACTTGTGATCGCCGAATTTTATATAAGTATGCGGTTTTTCCCTTAAAATTGGTTTTAAACAATTTCTTACTACTAAAATTGCTCAAATTTCAATACAATTTAAAATATAATAATACGAGGTAATAGGTAATTTAAGAAAATTCGCTCATACGATCATGCTGGAACTTTTTATGTGAACGCTGAAGGGCTAGTTTGCGACTATAATATGTGGGTATACTCGAAATCAGCGAGAAATTTTCTATACGAATCCGTATAGGAAATTTTCTATACGAACAGAATTTTTCCGATCTGACCCCAATATCGAAGCGATCAATTTCCGTTGGTCATCGTTTTGAGATCAGATCGATTTTGATGAAAATTTCTGAGATCGTGCGGGTAAAGCTTGAGATGAGTTCAACGTCGTCATTCAGTTTTAGTTTCATTAAACTTCTAAATCGTATGATCTGATTCATCATAAAATTATAAATATACAAATACATATAGAAGCATAAGTAACAAAAATAAGTTACAGCAATTTTTAAGTTGCTAGCAGCCCAAAAATATATCTGAGTTAATCCATAAGTGTAAATTAATGTAGTTAGAGGAGGTTTTTTGTAATTTTGATTGCACGGCACTGGGAGAGCATTGTCCCAGGCATAATCATCGCACATGATATTATTGCAAACTGTCGTCTTTACCACGGGTTTCTCAATCACGTGTTTTGTCTATCGCTTAATCAAGGT
Source organism: Adelphocoris suturalis (assembly GCA_030762985.1). Taxonomy (NCBI): domain Eukaryota; kingdom Metazoa; phylum Arthropoda; class Insecta; order Hemiptera; family Miridae; genus Adelphocoris; species Adelphocoris suturalis. Next base: position 77,768,356 of record CM061043.1, read on the forward strand.
CAGAAGTTCAGGCAGCTAATAGATCATTTACCAGCACGTGATAAGATCCCGTCATTATCCCCCGGGTTCGAGTGCCGTAATAACTTGCAACGGCCATGGACGGATCGTAGCACTTCCTGAACAGTCGAGACTCACATAGAGCAGTTTTTGAACCAAACGAAATTACCTTCATCCTCAACGAGTCATGTGTAACAGTTGGGAGTATCGATATAGCAATCCATTGACAACATAATTTTTGAAGAAAATTTGTTACAGATGCACATCTATCAAAATGTGTATATAAAAAATGTGTATACCAAAAAAGTGTAAATCGAAATATATATATATATATATATATATATATATATATATATATATATATTTTTTTTTTTTTTTTTTTTCAAAAATACGTATTCAGCATCTGGGGTGGTAGGTAAAGGTCTGAAATAATCATATTTACGAGAGTTAACCCTCTCTGGTTTGCTCTCTGCCCAAAAGCTAACACACCTAACAGAAAACTACTGTGCGGAATTCCTACGACACTAGTCCTTTGATATAAATTATTTAAATTTAACTGTTTCTTCTTCTTTTGATCATCTTGATATGGACAGGGATGTTTCACCCGAAGGTTTTAACAAACACAAACATACATCCTTAAAATATGAAATGATATTGAATGATATTTTAATAAATTCATCTCTTATCTGAAAATGGGTATTGAAAAGCGGTAGTTTAAAGTTGACAGTTGAAATATATTATGTATAAATAATAAGTGCCGGTTGTTCAAGTCTCAAAATTAAGAGCATTTTTTAGGGAATTTAATGCTGAATACGATTTTTCAACCCGTTCATTCTACCAACCAAATCCGTCCTTCGTTTGAAGTTTTCTCCCAAACTATTGGACCAAAGTTTACGAAATCAACATTCAATTTGATTAAAATTACGAAAATTACACGTCACTTTTGAATTGCATAACTTTACCATTATCATTAGATACTCAGCAGCAGCTTCATATTTATGGTGGCTGGAGCCTACAGCAATCAGAGAAAATATTTTGCCAGTCAAGGGGACTATGGCCAGGAGCCTCTGGATTAACGACCTGGCATTGAAGTCCAAGACTATTTCTCTACTGAATGAAGACTGACTAAGTTCCTGATGACTACACCAAAAATAAAATCAACATTTGCATTTGACCGAATTTAAACTTTTTGAAACTTGATTTTGAAAGATTTTTCAAGATGTTAGAACACGAACAGAACTCGTAGAAACCTTGCGAACGAAGAGCGTGATCGAATCACAATGTCGGCCAATCGGGTAATACAAATGAGGAACAGAAGTGTCAAGGTAGATACCTAATCAAAACACGTAGCGTGCGGAGCGAGAGCTCGTCATGGGAGTTAGCGTCCTTTAGGTTAGATTAGCGTGTCATACTTTGAAACTGTTGTATAAAACGTTCGGTTTTCCTTGTGTAATAATTATCCTATTACCAGGAGCATTTAAATGCAAATTTACACTACTTCCATCAGCATCGAGCCGAATCTTCTGCGTTAATGTGAATTACCTATTAGTCTGAAAAATTGCATATATTACTGCTTCCGAGTCTGCACCTTGTATTGTTTTCACTTTCAGGAGATGAACAATTTTTTATCTCCAAAATCAAAATTTATTCTCGCATTTTACGTTTTAGACCATTCTGAACAACTTTCGTTACGTGTCTGTCTATCGGTGTGAGTGTGTCTGTCGTATCTAACAAGCTTAATTTCCACAATATTCAACCGATTTTGATGAAACTTTCATGGAATGTGTAGATTAGGGTGAAGATGGACCCTTGTCAGTTCCACTGTTCCCACATCACTAATTCACTCAGCGCATGCGCAAACGTTTACCGAGTACGCAAACCTAATACTACTCAACATCACCTAATACCACAACAGAAAATGAATATCGAACTCCGGACGAACTACTACGTTCATACTCTATAGGCTTTGACAAAATGTTAAATGTAGGTATGGAAAGTATCATGTTTGTATTGTATTGTATAATTCATTATGTAAATAAGGAATTATTATGTTAAAATAAGGCATTTCATTATTATCATTCAAGGCCACTCTTTGATCCCAACTGCTTGCTAAATAACGACGGATATTTAGTTGAAATTTCTCAACTTTTCCAGCGTTGTTCCGCTGAGACAAGTTCCGCTGGTTGCGTCACGATTCCTCGTTTCTTCATGTTCACCGCTCGTTTCATATTCCTCCAACCATGCGATCGGCTCCTCTGATCTCCTGCGACGCGTGCAGTGCAGTAAACGATATGGGGGACGAATTCGGTAATACGGACTTCAGTTAAGATCAGTCGGTAGCAGGAGAATAATGGAACGAACTCTGCTATTATGTTACGATCAATATTACAAAAGTATCTTTAAACATGGGACAAGGCTCTACAAAATTTCCTAATATGTACATTCATAAGAGCTGAACGTGTTACGAAACGATGAAAACTGATTGCAAAGATCCTCAGAATTCCTCAGAGTATCGGATATCTTTTTTAAAGACTAACACACAGAAGATTCATAAAACTATTTGAAAAGTATATAAAACACTTTTAAAAACGCTTCAATTACGAATGTTATAAACCAGTGCTTCAATTTTGAGTAGAGGATTCCAGCTCGTGACAGGATCGGTGTGGTCTTCACAAGCTACTAAGTAGTGACAGACCGACAAAAACAAACATTCATTTCCCAGACTCATAACATGTGATTTGAGTTGGGTCCAGGATCTTGTGGGAAGGCAGTTACTTTCAGTTCCTTTAGGTGAATACCTAATTTACCACTTCATGGCTTGGGAATAGGGCTTGAGGGAGTAAAAACAATAAATTCAGAATTTATTCCACATAAGAAAACTGGAAACAAAATCGTGGAAGCTCTGGCATCTGAGATTACCAGGTTACACTTAGATAAGTCGTATGTCACATATTAAGGACTCAATATTCCACTTTTTTTGGGCTTTAATTTAAGGTTCAATTCAAGGTCTTCATGTTTTCAAGCATGTTCACAAGATAATGATTTCAAGACTGGTCATTATTCAACAATAATGTGGAAATGTATGCAGTGAGACAGTTCTGAATTCCAGTTAAGAATTTCGTTTTTCCTTAGGACTTCCAGGACTAGGATATAGTTCGCAAGGGATCCTATCGTACTAAGGCGTCTCAAACCTACAGAAAAAATTTACATGTGACCCACATCCGAGGTCTCCGACGACTGGTATATCATTAGAAAGGAAACTCGGTCTAGAACTTGACAGAGCTAACCCGAAAACTTCATCGGCTGTTATGTAACTAATCAATGAAGACATATTATAAAGAGACACTTCCATAATCGACTAGGCTTTGGAGATCTGTGTGATCATCTTTAGTGTTGAAACTGCAGATCACTTACCATTTATCTTGGTTCAATTGTCAAGTGATAGGGGTGGTTTGGGGGGGATGAGTAGTTGGTATTACTGTTTCTCCGACATCCGAGTAAAAGTTGAATACTAACAAACAAATCTTAGTAAAAGGTTTTGCATGTCCTTCCTTAGGTCTATGTAGTTTATAATTCATGTCTATGTAGATTGAATCACTCAAGTATAAGGTATAATGCTTGGGGTGGGTGTGCGCCTCATGTGGTACCATATTCTTCTTCTACAGTAATTATAACAAGGCTCACTATAAAATATTTTAAATAAAGATCATCAATGCTACCAACATGTTACAGTTCAACCTACAAGAGCTTCAAGCACAGATACTTTCTAAATCATACAACCCCAAACAGTGGTGAGTAGAACATGGCACAACCTAACCAAACCCAAAACCAGTGATTAATTGCATTACTAATATTTCATCAATACTATAACAACTTTGTTACATAATTACTTGCAGGGCAGATGCAAACTGATGACTGAAATACCGAATACAAAAGTACCACATAAATATTTAAATAGTGTGACCATTGGTCACCCTACATCAACAGAAGACAATAAATACTTGGCTTCAAGAGAAGGGATACCTACTAGACCGAGTGGAACCTTTTCAGTCCTGATCCGTCCTCTTACAGTGAGTCGTCTTACGTACATATTGTTAGCTAATAGGAATCGCCCTAGCTCATTATCGCATTTCCAGTCATTTCCCCTTCTTCCCTATCGACTATACTTTCAACAGAAAAATATATTGAATTAATTACGCGTTGTTAATTTCCCGAAGACGAGATGGAACAGAGGTGGATGTGCAGAGAACAGAGGTGGATCAGCTGTTGTGTGTGTGTCTCGTCTGAGAAGACGAGATGGAACCATTGCAATAATCAATAAAAGGTTATAATCAACACGTGTGGCCCCTTTTTAATTATTTCCTTATGCGAGACGATTAATCTTCAATTAATCTTCTCGTTACAATAGTAAGTACCCACCCTACGCGTTGTACCTTATACTTTAGTAATTATAACAACATAGATATAAATTATAGACTACAAAGACCTATGGTCATGCAAAACCTAGTGCTAAGATTAGCCTGTTGGTATTCAACTTTTAGATACCTGATGAGACCTAGTATTAGGCGAAAGTACTCGATGTGATGTCCCTGCCAAGGAACATGTAGGCAACCTACCCTGAAATGAGCATAATATCAATCGCCATTACGTAGAAGGTGCAGACAGGTATGAGGAGGAGAGAAAGCCTGTTCATCTGTCTAGTGCCTGAATGGAGAAATTCTTATCGCGGGGCGCTTTTAGTGTCGTAATCACCCTCGTTCCGTCTCCCTCTGCTCTCATGTCCCGAATGCTGTGACGCGAAAAATCCCGGTTTCCGGATTCGTCACCGGCTAAAACGGACATTGTAGGTTTACGAACAGACCACGACATATTTTAGTAAGTACCGCAAAAGATTCAAACTAATAATAAATATATGATGAAATACATTAGCCTCACATCTCACTCATCTGATCAGGTCGTTTCCATAACTACTTTGTCATTTTTAAACCCCATTGCTGAACACAAATGCACAATGGAGAATTTTCATGGTCATTTTTTATTTGCTCAATAGAAAGATCTGAGTGAGAGCTTTCCGAAAAGGGGCCATATGATGGGTATTTGGCCAGTAAAACGGCTCTTGAAATGCACTTGCATTATGACGTCACAGCCTCGCCCACCAAGGGGGAACCCACAGCTCCCTTCCCCTAACTCGTCACGCGTGATCGTCATGCCCGTTAGGCCAAACTAAAAGATCTTTTGAGCTGAAAACTGCTACTTTTCGAATGCGCCGACACCGCATCTGAAGTCAAAAGTGTGAAATTCCCACAAATGAAAGTTCCCCTTTATGATATTATTTAGGCAGCCATGAATCACCGATTAATTGATGTCGAACAGGTGAAAAAGGTTTTGTCTCTGCGTCTAGGTTCGTTATAATTTCAAACTATAGCATCAAGTGTTAAATAGAGATGACATTACAATTTGATTTTTGAGTTAGCAAAAATAAAAGTACAAGAGATTGTTTAAAGAAGTAAGGAGCAAACCTACTTTCAAGGAACTTTGTCAGATTTTCTGCCTTGAAATTCAGTTTGACTTCTTTATTAACTTGAGAGGTTGTGAGGAGTTGTGGAGGTGAATGTGGGATCCCGGCAATAAATTCAAGGACAGAGGGTATATAAGTGGGTTCCTGTATCTACCCAGCTGAGTGAACGTGACCCCTTCGCCGTAAAATGTTGGCTCAGAAACTAAAACTAGGAACAACGATTATGAGAACTGAAGTCCGCAAACCACTGATCCTAGCAACGATTCAGAGGCCGCAAACAGATATTTAATCTAATTTGGTTTTTCGCTCGGGTTAATCACAATTGTTCATAATTCCGATTGCCGTAAAGTCCATAGAATTGCAAATCAACCACACATTAATGGCGTAGAACACTTTGAGAATAACGCAACTATTGTCACCTGCTGTAAATTTCGCCTTTTTCCCTTTTCGCATAATAACCACAGTGCAGTAATAAGTAAATGAGAAAAATCGTGCGCTTAAAATATGACAATCGGTCAAGTAATATGGGGTTTCATTTTTAACATGGGTTTATCAACAATTATTAGCTGCTTTCTCTTCTTCCTGTGTAGAGGGTGATAGGTGGCCAACGTAATTAGTGTCGGAAATCCAAGACCTATATATTCTGAGTGGTGTAAAGTTACGTTTTGCGAAATTAACCTCATTACAGTTTGAAAATTGTGATGCACCAATGCGATGAACGCTTTTCCAACCGCGATTCACAACCGCGAGAAAGGCTAACTACTGTAGTTTTGGTAGGTAGCGAGTATAATTAACGTGCAAATGACGAAATCAACCAGAAAAACTCGGAGAAAAGTAGAAAGCGGAGGGTTGGAAGGCGGTTGTTCACGGATGACCGACGGCGGGCGACAACGAGGACGGTCTTATTTAGCTTCAACCAACCAAATTATAATACTTAATCGGAAGATTAAAATTATATTTAACGTCATAATAAATACATTACTTAAAAAATAAATTAATGAACAATGGAAATAAATAAGAAATTAATAAACAATTCGAGGTTGAATATGGAGATGTTTGAGTTCACCCTCGGCAGTCTGTCTATGTCCACCAACCCTTGTCCTAAGGCTGCCAAATCAACAAATTTCAGATACGTAAATTCTTGTAATGAAAATCTCCATAAGTTTTCAGTTGTTTCAGTTGGTCTAGGGATAGTTTTTTCATTAATTTCATTGGTTCTGGATTTAAGTCATTCTAGCATATCATCTAACGTTTTCCTCTGATTTCGATTAGGTATATTCTCAGAGACAGTGCGGGTAGGGATCGAGATGTTACCAGAATAAGTTCACTTTTACTCGTTCGAAAGTACCTCCCTATGAATGCTCAATCGTAGATTCCACTATGCCATGTTTCTATGCTTCTTTATTCAAGATAATTGCATTACATAATGAACTCACAGGTTCTTAAAGTCACACTCCGGTATAAATTACAATTTATAAACTAATAATTTCTGGATCCTACCTGCTCTAACAAATTTCAATGGTTTATACAATTATATTATGAGTAGGAAGGAAGCCATGTGCCGCATTAAACGGTAGCATCTTTGTCGTTATTGAATTGCTGAGTTTTCTACGAGCCACCACCTTGATAAAGGCCGCCATGTTTTGCCAGTTTTATAAGGCTTCACTGTTGCTGAATAAACGCAACACTTGTCAAACCCAAGACATCCTAAGGAGGCAGTGACCAATTGACAAGATCAGGTTAGGTTGAAGTGACACTGATATTTAGGTGTTTTCCAGTTCTTTACCACTCTTCAATTATTTATTTATAATTTTCAATTAATTTATTTCAATTGATTAATTAAATTAATTGATTAATTTAAATAATTAATTGATTTATAGAAGGTACTAGAAATTGCCAGTGCGTATTATGGTCCCAATGCATTTATAATTACTGCAATCAATCGTGGTATCTCCATTTACACTGTTAGCTCGACATGTACATGTGAACTATCATTAATTCATTATAGTAGTGAAGGAGAGTAACAACTAAGAGAGAATTGACATTTTTTTGAACTATGGAGTTGTTTATACGGACGAATTGGGCTTTTCTGAATTTAGAATGTTACAGGAGGTTAAGATGATTTTAATACAGCTAAAAACCATCTGAAGACCCTGCTGATAATTTTACAAAGAATAATTCAAAAAAAATTTTTTTAATTTAAATCGCTCCAGCCAAATGAGCGTGAATGCGTCATCTGTGAGACACAGACACCAATCAATATAAGTTGAAATTACATATAAATTCAATCGATTTATAGTGAATAAAGAAGAAAAGAATTATGCTACTAAATAATTTGTCTACCGGTCTTGGTTATTTTACAACTTTGGTAATTAGCCAAGGATTGACAATTTATCGATATATGAAGGCTTACGACATAGCTATACAGGCTTGGCTAGCTGCTACCTACGTTTTCTGTTGCCCTTTCAATTTGGAGGCTGCATCTCTTCTAGTATCACATTTGTCGCCACACTTCTCGCCTCTAATTATCACGGCAAATTTTTCTTCATTGTTGCTAATTGCTCTTGATTAGTTTCCAAAGGCGGCTTGGACACAATTTTTCCAAATTACAAAGTAAATCAACGAATAATTACAATTTTAACAAAATTTAATTTCAAGTTTTTTTTTTCCAAAATGTTTTTTGATGGATAGATGATTGATTCGTCCCTCTAATCGACACACCATTCGAACGATTGAATTTTAGGATCTCAATCCTAAGGAAAGTTATCGTCTAGCATGATACAAAGTAAGTAATATGTGAGTATTTATTGATTTATTCACTTATTTATTATGTACATATGTATGAAAAATCGCTAACTTCACAAATTGTTTCAGAATGCATCAAAAGGGATTTCTATGAGCGACATTTTGGAAGGATTGAATTTTAAATTTGTCTACCCATTGCAACACTCAGATTCATTTCTTATGGGGATTCGCTAAAACCTTGCTGCGTAAGTTCATTCTTCAATGCCTTTGTTATATGTCGACCGTTTCACATTATGTTACAGTAACGATCCAAAAGGTAGTGCAACCTTGCTATAGATATACAACTCTTCTGAACGTGTTACCGGTTCCCACGAGACTATTCGAACCGTTACGATATTTATTAATGAGGACGAATGTCGATACTACAGTTGGGTGGTTGGAACTTTTCATCAATTCAAATAGGTATATAATAATCATTTTTATTATTCTGTTCAACGTCCTTAATAACGGAGTTGGTGGTGATTTGGGTTTGATTTGGGTTTGTTTGGGTGTAGATATTCAGTCCACTTGATGGAAACCTTCCCGCACCATCCTCCAATCCACCCCTGTTTATAGCTGAGTGCCCGACTCTGGGATATGCTGGGTTGAAATACTTAGGACACGCGACATTGTCGAGACCCGAGCTCATAGAAATCTTGAATGGCCTCAATTGGGAGGCATTGCGCATGTACATACATCCGCGAAGCAGTGAGATACCGCCTATACCTAATCAGTGATTTTAATTGTAACTAAAAACAGCACTAATATTCATATAAAATGTTATTAATTTAAATAGTGAGTGAATAATTAGTTAAATATTTATTTAATAGTTATTAGTAACAGTGCTTACATGCCATGATTCCTTCTTGTTCCCTCCTCATAATTATTAACTTCAATATTACATTTTTATTTATGATTTACCAATAACAATAGAAATACCGCTGAATACAGCTGCTCGCTTAAGCGCATCAAGTTTTTTTGTATTAATTCTCTTTCTATGTGCTGATATTCAATAAAGGTGTTTTTCATTCATTCGTTCATTCATTCATTCCTCTAATCCTACCGACCGAATGATCTTCCTCGAGCGTCTCAGTCGAAGGGAATCGACCCTGATAATGGACATTTGGGTCCGCACCCAGACCCAACCTAGGACCTGAGAATAAGGTTTGCTCCATTTGTCAGAGAAGGTGTTCGCTAATCGCTTCAGGAATACAGCGTACTCCCTGTGTATGGCTCCGTCACATGAACACATATGAACTGCGACATCCGATGGTGTTCTCTTGCTTCGTCATACTTGGCATGTTTTTTTTCAGGCAGCAGATTTGAAATTCAACTGAAATTCAATTGAAATGCAACTCAAATGTTCGCATGGATTTCCAAAATCAGTTCAGCGGGGCATCATGGAGGTTGGTCTGCGGGTCGATACTGTCAAAAAGGGACCAACCACACAAGGAATTGCTTCACTTCGGCCATCAGCGCAACGAGAAAATAAGTGGCGAGTTACACAACCCCACTCGGAACTTTCACGTCGCGATCGAGAGAACGCACAGCGATTGGATGCTGCGAGAAGTTCCAGACTTACTCAGTACCTGCGACCCTCACTTTTTACACAAGAACATTAAATATTCTAAATTATATTTTATAAATATATAAATGTTATATTTCAATACCAGGCTCTCCGTCCGTTCCACAGGAGGCAAAAACATGGTTTGCAAAACATTCATAAAATCAACAATATTTTAACAAATATTCGTAGAAAACGAAACTACTGTAATGTCTCCAATTTTTTTTTAATACAATTTTTATTTTTGTTATCTATATTCCGACAACCTGTACTGCCTCAAAATATTACACGCGAGTGTTTTCATCCTCCACCATAGCTATATCCTAGGTACATATGTGTATATACCTGTGTCGCTCCAGACACACTTAGCTTAGGATTGAGATATCAATTCCGTTCTTGGGCAAAAAAACCCAGCTTTCAACATGAAAGGATGAGTTTGTGGGCTAGCACATTTTGAGCACATTAAATTGCTCAACTTTTGAAAAAACGTGGCCGAAAAATCAGTAAAAATGGCTAAAAACATCATTTTATATTTTGTCAAAACAAGTTTACTAGCAATGAACTGAATTAGATTTACAACTTATCTTTATTTGTACAGTACACGTTTTCTCACACTGATAACTTTGAATTCGATTTTTTATCTCAAAAGAGAAAACAATAAGTATTTATTTTTTAACTCAAGGTGGAATAAGCCATTTTCCAACCTTGTGGGATGGGCGAAAGTAAAGGTACAATTCGCCATAATTAGAGCGGTTTCCCTTCGGATACGAGGTGCCCGGAGGAAAGTGCGGCCAATGGAATTGGAGGATGGGGCGGCCATTCCTATGTTGGAGGAACATAGGTTCTGAAAACAACTTATACGATGACTACTGCACTAGCTCAAGTATGAGAAGATCGAAGACCCCATCACAGTTTGAATCACAATGAAAATCTCCCAATCTTGCAAGGAATAAAAACGTTCTTTATCAGGTCAAAAAAAAAAAAATTATTTTTTAACAAATTTTGAATTTTAAATTTTGTCTCCCTGAAGAAGCCGCAGTTCCTGGGGAGAAACGTTGGAGGTAATAAAAAAAAAAAAACCAGTTTAAGGACAGAAAGGCCTATTTTGGTAAAGTCTTGTTATGAATTTGATTTAGGCACTGTAATATTTGGAAAAATTTCCAACAAACCACTATTATGGCTGACATATATAATTCATACTTAGTTCAGGGTGAGCTGTAAAAATTATGGATTGCAAGGCCAGTTGTTCGTTACGTTCACTTCATTTCATCTTTCATCAATTATTGATCTATTTATTACTTGTTATTTACTATTTGTATACCTGTAAATTGTCGTATGTAGTTAGACAACTTAGAGAAATATACACGTGACAAGGAGTGTGAGAACAAAATTACCTATCGTGATTTTAATGATCCGGACCGCCCGAACTATTATTTCTCGTGAGACAACTTTTGCGTGCTTCGGAAAGACAATTGAAACACACAACGTTCGCCTGACTTCTTTCTCTCATAATCATTCCATCACTCAAACATGTTTTTCCACAAGTACATATTATCAAGCATGAGTAGGATGGAAAACTTGATGTAACTTGGATCTAGAGCAACTGAACTAGTGCACGATTTGAATCAGCCAAGTTAGGTAAGGGGTGTTTTGCGCAGGTAACCATAACATCGTTCAAATCATGTGTTTTTGTGTGCCGATCGTTGAAATTTGTTGATGGATTTCGGAAGTATCACTTGAGGTTAGTTATCATTTTAGAAGATCGCTTTCTCTTAGACATGGATATATCTTTTACAGTGGCGGGAGGAGGGGGAGGTGCATCTTTTACGGTGTGGAGGGAATTTCCCCTGCCCTTACTCCCAATTCCATAAATCGTACGTAATCGATATAAACCCTTCATTTACATACAAACTTTGAAGGCATACTTGCTGATAAACTAAACGTCTGCGCATGCGCAATCGTGTATCTCCACTTCATGCAAATAAATCGGTACATGGAAATGCCTTAAGGCTTGGGGTAAATGAACAACTCAAGAAGTAACAAAAAGAAGTAAATCAGTTCGCCGATAAATTCGCAACACCAGAGACATTTCCATGTTTTGCGCAAGACCCATCATCTTCCGGTTTTTTTGTATGTTTGCTTGCGTCCTTTTTTACGTCTTAAGACTAAAACAAGCTGGAAAAAAACCGAAGCCATAATCTAGATTATTTTTGTCATTATTGAAGTATTTTGTCACAACATGTTGTGAGATGCATTTTTTCAGATATCACCTAGGGGTCTGAAGTAAACATAATTTTCAACTTTTCCGTTACGCTTTGAGTGACGCAAATTGCAATAATTTCCCACCGAGGGAGCTATAGTAAAGACATGGAAGTGTTAATAAGGTTCAGTATCAGTGACACTTATCCATGTCAAAAAAATGTACCAGCGAAAGACTACGTTTGATAATTATAGCCCAGTGATCTGTAAAGAAGAGCAATCTAATACAGAAATAATAACCCCTTGTGTAAAAATTTACACCGTTCATTGTTTGTAGACAGGGTTGCTCCTGAGTAGGTACCTATACAAATTCAACCCAACAGTTGCAGACCTACATATATAACAATATATCTCCTATTCGTAAAGGTATGTATTTAATTTGATTCCACCCACTTATTTAGAGGAGTGGGGGGGGGGGGGGGTCAAAAAATACTTTTTAGGCCAATTACGTAACAATAACCCTGAGAAAGTAGAAGTTCCGTGTAATTATAATAGATATTGAGAAGCTAGCGTGAGGCCTGACGCCATGAATCTTCTCGACTCACTTGTTATGTTATGAATATACAATAAATAGGTACATGTTTTAGGTGGTGTCAAATATTGAATTGAATTTTACAGGTGACCGGAAAATCGATGCGGACTGACGGAATCGATGTCGGAAGAGGCGATGGACATCGGAGAAAGTCGTAACAGAACATGATGAATATTGCGGGTGAATCGGGGTGTGACATGCGATCAGGGGCTTACGAAGGGGAAAATTACTGGGAAGTCCAGCAACCCTCATATAAGAAGCAGAAACACGAAGCAATCTACACTCCATGTCATGAGAATATCAAACGTTGTGAATAAATAATTTATAAACAACTGATTATTACATTAAGGATCTAATTGTACAACTCACACTCATGTATAACTCACAAACACTACTAAATAGTTTGGGCTATATGTACCCCGTAACATTGATAGCATACTCCATAAGTTTGTTATGTACTACTAATTGGGGTAATTATGAGAAAAGAAGCAGACAGTAGGTATAGATACTTTTTGAGGAATAGGGATGATTTAGAAATTGATTTTCTTAGAATTGACAAGTCCCGCTATTCATTGAATTAATGGGGGATCAAATTTTGAAATGTTCTACCAGAGGATGTGAAAGAGTTATTGATAGGTCTATTTAAAAAGACTATGACGAGATATTTACAACAATACACGTTTTATACATTTGACGAATATTTTCCCCATGCTACAAAAAGTGGGTTATTTAAGGTCTAACAACTAGTTTTAACACGGAATTGATAAAGAGTATTTCGCTTATTATTCATGAGTACATTTTGAGGCAATGGACTTATGCAGAGAAACAGTAAAAAAATAAAGTATTTTGCATTAATGTCAAATAATTATCACACTGTTTGATGTTCTTTTAGATTTTAGTAACAAAACTAATTAGTCCATTTATTTATTTATTTTATAGCTGAAAAATTATTATATATATATACTTTCTTTCTTTTTTCAGCAACAGACGTGTTTCGACAAGATTTTGGTTTTTGGCGATCGATCCAAGGCTTAGCCTAGAGTCGCGTTTTAGTAAAGGCCATCAAAATTGAAACAATGAAACTCTCGGATACGCAATATAGTGCAATCAAGTGTATAGCGCATAATAGTTTAAATTATTCATTCAATTATTATTATAGTTTAATTATTCAAGATATTATATGCAGACTCAATTATACGGACAGGCAAATTCATTACGAACTGCAAGTATCATATGCATGAAAAGAAGGGATAATTGAGTAGACCTTGAAGTTCCTACAGGTTTCCTAAGCTTGAACTATGTAATTATATCCTAAAGAGGTACAACTGCTGGAACGATATAAGTAGAAGGAATTCAAGAACACCTGTCTGCCAAATATATTCTTCATTTATGTTGCTAGAATGTACGATCACTGTAGATTCCGAACATGAACCGTTAATGTATGCATTTCAACAACGATCTCATAGGGTACGTCGGAACTCTGTTACTTGAACAATAAAAGCTTTTTAAAACTTATATTCGCCACGCAACTACCTGGTGCTTCTAAAGTTTGCAGAGTAGACGGCTACCCATGGTACCTACAAACATGCAAGTAAAGTTTTCCAGGGTTACTATCGAAATCATTGATACAATATTGATTCTACAGTTTGCATTACATTTCTGAGCGAATACTCAACTTATCAAACTAGGTATTCACTTTGAAATAAGAACTCCTTGAGCTATCAAACCTGAACGATAGATTTTTATAGAGAGAAGGACGACGGTGGATTTATTATCTGTCCATGAACCGACAAGGAAGGTGGAAGGAAAATGCCTTACCGTTGTCTCATCGATTTTGATTCCTGCTAGACGGAACTCAAGGATATCCCTTGATTATAAAACATTAGCATGATTCGACATTATATCTACCAAATAAATATATTAAAACCAAGGCCGGTTTTAGAAGGCAAGGGGTAGAGAGGGAAGCCCATGCAACAAGTCTTTAGGTAGTTACGAAACAACGTATTGAAAGAACTCTCTATTCCAGAGATTCCTAATCTCTTTGAGACTACAGCTCTCCCGGATGACATCCTGTATGATTCCCTGATAATAGACGGCCATTTGAGAAATTTTCCACCTTTTCACAAGGCCTAAGGAGATTTGGTTTGACCTGGCAGACATAAATTGTCACTCAGCTCTGCTCCTCGAATGCCTCATGACCAAGGAATTTTGCTGCAACTACTAGTAGCACGGTGGTGGTTGGAATCTTTGACGGATAGTTAAAATCATGAACCCATCGGATTATGGAACACATAGTTCCTATCCCTCAATTGAGCAGACACGTTGCCCTATCACCAAAATAACTCTGAACTGCAAATTAAGGTTATTAAGAACTGCCTACCGGAAAGTATTAGTGTCTAATGCAATTTTACGCGTAAATAAAAAAATCTGATCCAAACGGAAGGTGAGACACAGGAAAAAAGTCTACCAAGTTAAGTGGAGAGTAAAGCTTCCTCACTTTTACATCATGGATGTATATGGATATAGTTAAAGAACAAAGTACGAGTCAAAATGATTGAATGCAAAACTCAAAACTAAATATGAGTAGACATGTAATATGCGAAATAGGGATATAATTCATGACCCTACCGTATATCCTACCATCAATCCAACAGCATTTGCCAACTTATCAAGTATACATAGGGGACCAACTAACAATTAATTGGTAAAATAATCGAATTAAAATCTGTCTATTATTCTCGGAGTTTCGTCCGTAACAACCGATTTCAGGTTTGCGCATGTGCGATGGTTACAACAACCAATAGCAACAGAGTTAAAACATATTGATAAGTAATATGCATCTTAGCGACTTCCGTATGGTATGTACTCGTATATTATTTTGGTGAGAATAGCGAATAGATCGTGATTTTACATGATGTACCCCATCTATTATAACCTAATACGAATGTGCTGCGAGGAACATCACGGTATATCGGTATTGCCGTCCTCTATCATTCATCTTCACAAAACTCCGTCATCAAAATGAAATCCCCGATTTTTAGCTCATCTAAAACGAAAAGTTAAAAAAATAGAGTCGGAAGTTTTGAGTATGCGAAATAGTTATTAACCAACCATTCGCAATAAAACTCACAGGGTCCCATCCGGTAATGTATCCCCAACTAACACCTTAAGTAGGTCGAAAAAAAAAACAACGATAAATGTTGAGAAATCTAGGATATAAGTTATTCACGTTAGCGCATGCGCACACGCTACTATTGATCCGACGGCAGTGAAATTTATAGAGGTATCTATGTTGTATGAGATCTAAGGGGTATTCCGCATAATGCCTGCAAAATTCATCAAATTTGACAAAATCTTTGTATAGTTGTGGGCGTGACTTGCATTTACCATAAACAGACTAGGAACTGAAATTGATCAACAAGCAAATGGAAATGTTGATTTTGGAAGACAACACTTTTTCGACTCCTTGCACGAACACATAGCTTCCCTACCTTCGGTCGTGAGGAAGCAATAACAAACATTTGTACAGAGATGATTCTGAAGAATTTCCGTAATTTCAGTTCAGTAGCTTAAGAACAAACGAAAAACGTTCGGTGTACTACAATTTAAAAAATGAAAGAATTTTATTTAAAAACCAACAAAAGAGTGGACGGATGGAATTTCTTCTCCTTGGACTATTGCCAAGGTTCATTATAGAAAAAGATAAACCAATAAGGTTCCACACACTCTTGAGCCATATCTGGAAAAATATTTCGTCATTCAGCCAATTGACCTCTTGAAGACCGAAATTCAACTGCGGAACAAAACATCAATGAGAAAATATAGCCGATAACATTGAGGCACGGCGATAAGATGAGATAAATATTGCTTCGGGCCCAATTTGCTCCACGCAGTACAAACATTTTCTTATCAGCAGTGTCGACATCCATCCCTCATCCATGAAATACCTAATCAATAGACAGGTACCGAAGTTAGTACAGTTAACTCCAATAGGTTGAGTTGAAACAGAACTATGATAAAGAGAAGACAACATGTTGTGCGAAATTTTTCATGATTTTACCATCCATAATGAAGGTTGTACTATATAAATCATCTTTTGAGTATCGATTGAGGTATTTAACTACCTCTTTGATTCTACCATTTATAGGGTTGATCGAAAGTAATGCCGAGGATTATGTGTTTTTTGACCCACGTTTCGTAAACTTTGGCCCAGTAGTTTCGGAGGAAAGCTCCGGAAGGCGGACGGACGGATTCTTTGAGGGAAGTGTTATCTTCAAGCGAGAAGTCGAAAAAAAAGTTGTTTTCCAGAATCAAAATTTCCACTTGCTTTTCGCGTTCTAGAGCTTCCTGATCAAATCCTGTTCCGTTTCTGCCTGTCTTTTGAGTCTGTCTGAGGTAAATCCTTGTCACGTCCAAAACTATTCCAAGTTTTAGTCCGATTTTGATGAATTCATCAGGGATTGTGCGGGTTAGCTTCTAGACGGTCCCCTATAACTTTCATTGCCGTCCGAATAATCGTACTTTGTTCTTCAATATGTGTGTTAAAATATTTTATAATGCAGACTTTTAGCAAATTTGCGCAGAAAATTAAGTAATTGCACTGGCTCCAAAAAATGTTAAATCAAAATTTTCGAAAGATTTCTTCATTAAAACCTATTTTGAGGCATTTCGAAGCGATTCCTGGTTCCGGAAAAAGCATATGCATTTGATCAGGAAACTCTAGAACGCGAAAAGCAAGTGGAAATTTTGATTTCGGTAGACAACTTGTTTCGACTTCTCGCTCGAACATAACGCTTCCCTCATAATAAGAAGAGACAGAAATCAATTCAATGAATCGAATGAAACGATCCGGAGCATTGTACGACCAAGCGTTCGTAAAAGAGTCTGTGTTGGAAGGGTGGGAAATCGTCAATACGACTGCGAATCGCCAAGCTATTTTTACATGCGGAAGTAGGATGAACTTCTGCTAATTCGGCTGAGATTTGACTGAAAAGCATTGTGATTTTTCCAATAAACTTGGGTCATACTCCAAAGATGATTTATATAGTACAATCTTCATTATGGATGGTAATAATAAAAAGTCTTGCCCAACACAGTGTCTTATCTTTCTCTTGCACAATATATTTCTGTTTCATACTGGCAACGTTATCTTCGGATAATTGCTTAAATACCTACTCCTAACATAACCTCACTCTGGCTCGACGCCTCGTACATTTGGCCCTTGGAACACTTCCTCTAGTTAATGGAAAGATTGAAATCTTTAGGTACATTTTTCTTCAAGGCAGAGACAGATCATTCATTATAAATTTGGGTTTTTTAAAGGTAAGTTAAGGTTCTGCATTTACAAATCTAATCAATTACTACAGCTTTCAACGCATTGGCTTGGAATTCCTCTATTTTATTGTTTGTCTAGATGGATGTTGACGATAGATGCGGGAGGATGATGATGGATATTGAATATAGATAGATTCTTGATAAATTCGAATCTGATTGCATATAAATGGTAATTGAATTTTCATACAATAGATAGAAGGTAATACCGAAAAATTGAGTTAAAATGAACAGGAATGGAAAAAATAACAGGGAGGTATAGAATTATATAAAGAACGAAGCACAAGTTTAAAAAAAATCAAGATTGCTCAATGAACTTTATAGGGGACGTTCATCTAACGGCAATGAAATGTATAGGGATAGGGACGTTTAACTACAATGAATGTATAGGGGACCTATATTTATAGGATCTAAACTGCACAATCCCCGGAAATTTCATCAAAATCGGTCCATTTGTCTCGAAGATTTGTATGTGTCAATCACTTTTAGCCTACCGCATGCGCAATAGTTACTACACAACCAATTGCAATATAATTCAAAGGGCATCTACTATCCCCTGAGTTTGGACAAATTCTGAGAAATCGACTTGGGTAGAAATTCACGTTAGCACATGCGCACATGCTACTATTGATATTACGGCAATGAAACTTGGAAGGTGACATCTAAGAGCTCACCCGCACAATCCCTGAAAATTTCATCGAAATCAGTCTTAAGCTTGGTATCCCAAACACATCAGCTTCCCTACCTTTGGTAGTGAGGAAGCCAAATAAATATAACTTTGAAAAAGATGCGATCCTGATACATATATTTTTTTATTTAATGAGTTATGTAAACTACTATTAATTTTTGATTACTAAGTACGATGCTATAAACCAACTCGTTGTAATACCTTTGAGGTTTATGCAAGTAAAAGTACATTTCATTTTTCTTCAAAAAGACTAAACGATTTTTTTTTCTTCTTTTAAATGATAGAATACTATTTATATTGAATAACTGAACGCACAATACACCCATAAAATCTAGTACACATAATAACTAAGAAAATCAACTTTGATAGACCACAACATAATTTCCAATGTCACTGAAAGAACGGGATTTAATGAGAGGTTTGTCATAAGGCAGATTCGACACAATGGATTACAGTTACAGCGGATCACAATACAAAGGTCCCCGATAATATAATGGGGTCCTTGACATGCGTAACGACTGACAGCTCTCTCGATCGGCCTAAATCAATAAAACACTAATCGACTTGATATTATAAGGGGAGAAAATCTCTTCAATGAGTGTTTTCAAATGATAACGGTGGAGACACGGGATGCGACACTCCTCATCGATTGGTTCGCAAATGAATTTTTGATGTTTTTGGTCAAAATACATTAATATGCAGACCTAGGGAGAGGGGGGGGGGGGTTTGCTGCGTCCATAACGAGAACAACTTCCAATATCAGAGTTCTCATAAAAAACAAATATAACGGCGTTCCTACTTCAGTAGTTTTGGTTGTTCATTTTCAATAATAAACCTACGTACCTAATCGATCAAGAGAAAAACGTATCCTCAAAATTTATTGGCTGATGTTTCGAGATAAGAACGAGATATTACGAAAAACTAAACAAAAACTCGAACCTTCGAGCCTCGCCAGGGGGGTTAAGCCCCCAGAACCCCCAGATGTTTAGAGCCTACTACTCCAATGGGAGTCCGACCATGAAGAGCTCGAGCTAGAGAGCAGCACGTAAACAAGGACCTTACCGATTTGCTCATCTCTTTTTTGCCGACGACCGCAGTTGTGACGGACACAAGTTGTTTTTATGTTTGTGTGTGATTCTTTATTATATTAATGTATTCATGTATTAATAATATAATTCTTATTTTTGAACAGTGGATATTGATAAGGTTGATGGTGCGGGGACCTTGTTAGTTCTAAGCCTTTTTCAATACATGGAACATGCTTATAACGCTTATATAACAAATAATGTAAAGTAGGACTCGGGTCCTCACAGAATATTTTAATTACGCTTTCGTTATAACGATATTGGCACTTATTTTTGTTAAGTAAAATGGTAGGTAGTTGTATTCTAGGTACCTAGTTTCAATAGGTGCTACTAATAAAATAATGCTTCTCGAGCCCGGGGGAAAAAAAAGCAGTTTCTCTACTTCATGAAAAAACGTTGACTCATTAACACGTTATTGGATACTGAATATGCTTGAGTCGATGAGGTAACTCGCTGATCAGGTTAAAGCCCGTAATTTCATTCGTCCCCTTATGTCCCAGTGATGCTCCCTAACAAATTTAAACTTCCAGGATTCAACAGGATAGAATTTAGCACACTCAGCTGATCAAAAGCTGTTCTGATAGCCTTCTATTTCCTAAATATTTTACAGTATACATCGCTAATTGAGCACACTCCATACCATATGGCGTACAGTCTCCTGCACTCCCGTGTTGTATAAAATACAGGGGGCATTTTGTTCGAATTTTATAGAGAGTTCCTTGCTTAAATATAGAGGTAACTGTGTTTTATTACTTATTCATAATTGAGCCAGCATTATTTTTTGTATAATAGGTAAATCAAGTTTTAAGTACTGCACTGGTTTGCATATGTTCGTAGCAAGTGTTTATAATAGTCACTACCTACTAGAGGAGTACAATACGTTCATAACCATTGCATTTTTACGTCGTACCATAAGTTTGAATAATAGCCGAACGTTTTTCTTTTATTTCATTCGGGTTTTGATTTTCCCGAGGTTCTTGCCAACCAAGTCTGATAAGTATTTTGGGCTCTTCGGCCCAATAGTATTTTTACATACTGCGTCCGTTTACAATCGCTCTCATCAACTGATAATAGCGAATTTGGGGTTACCTCCCGTCTCCTATCCTCAGAATCTTCTCCGGCAACTCTAAAGCAGCGATGAAGAATTTGTGCTCCAATATTTAACCTTCCCGTCTCTGTTTAATCATATCGTATATCCAGGTGTCCCATGGGGTTAGTTTTCATTAGAGTAACGCAAACTCCGGATTTCCGAATCGTAGAGTAGAACGGCACCTACCAATGAATCAAATATGCGACAGGCGGGTTCCCAACTTTGGCAATTGCTATTAACCAAAACTTGCTTTGCACTTGCCCAAGCTT
Organism: Adelphocoris suturalis; assembly: GCA_030762985.1. Lineage (NCBI taxonomy): Eukaryota > Metazoa > Arthropoda > Insecta > Hemiptera > Miridae > Adelphocoris > Adelphocoris suturalis. The sequence continues at coordinate 77,789,473 of CM061043.1, forward strand.
TCATTGCCTTTGATTAAAAACTAACCATAACTCAGCAGATCGGGATGGAGCCCGTCATATCATTTGTCTATTGATATTTCCTAGAGGTCTCCCTATCAAATTACATCTTTCGATTTCGCCTTCATTTCTGCCTAAAATGAGATCTTCCAGACGAGTGGTGAACCATTTCAATCGGATGAAAACTGACGGAGTTACACTTCCCGATGAACCAACGGCTCCGTTTTAAGCGGAAATCACTAGAAAATGATGTCGCGAATTTCAGACTGGCTCCATGCCCAAAAACATATCCACATCCGTCCGTTCGAATTACTGGACCGAACTGCACGAAGTTTGGCAGGGAAATCGCATATTCCTCAAATCAGAATGATAATTTCAATAGATTTCACCACAATGAATGAAATGAGACCAGTTGGAGATCTGTACGACCAGCCGTTCGAGCGTAGAAAACAGTTCATTCGATTACATCCTAAATCAGGTAGGTATATGATGTGATCCTGATTTACGATTTTATGAAGTTATTGTTATTTTAGTGAAACAAGTAGGGCAAGAGAAAATCACCAAAAATACGGAAAACTGAGCGGTTATTAGGAGGACAAGAAAATGTTCTATTTGTCAACGGCTTCATACGGGTAGTAAGTACAACGTCTTGGGTCTTATTATGGGTTATTATTATGTTATGGGTCTTATTCCAAATGTTCAACATAATTTGCAAATAAGTACTATATATGAACTGGACCACAATGCAGATATACCCGTTTGTATATTAGAATTTTCCGTGCTACTGTGTGGTGTGTGTTTGCGCCCGCAATCTCCAAGTTTCCTCTAATTTGTTTGGCATTTTCGGGAATTGAGTACGGGTGATTGAAGTGCTGAGAACCTAAAAATTTTATTTCATCTGGATCAATGGCTCCTTCGACACCAATGTAAGGGAACCTATGTAATATGTATTGCACTTAAGTACCATTACATACCAATGAATATCGTGCTGGTTTTTTCTCCTCCTAATCATATAACCACTTGCTTTTTGCGGTTCATAGCTAATAAAACAATTTTGGTTTCGAGTCCCACCGTCTGATATCAATGATTGGTCCCAGCCAAAACTTTGCATACAAAATTACACTACGATTCTGATGAAATTTTCCGGGATTGAGCGGATCAGCCTCCGGACAGTCAGATATCATCCAAAACCAATAGTGGCATGTACGCACGCGCAGACGTACATTTTTTTTAACAGCGCCAAATGCGAATTAGGTATCGAGTATTTGAAGTATTGAGTATTTCCATTGCCACAGGAGATACATGACTTTGATGTATTTTTTCACTCTGAATCACCTAGAGATGTTCATTTATTGATATTCGCAATATCAACTCTGAAAAACATCAAAACGGAAGTTAGTGAAAAAACTTTGTCTATTTCCAAAATAAAGAGTTACAATGTTAAATCGATTTCGACGGTTAAGCCATCATCAGTAACAAACAATAACTAATAATTTATTTTTCGTGGAAATAGACAACGTTTTTTCACTAACTTCCGTTTTGAAACGGGTTTCCACAACTCCGTCGCGAGTGATTTAATTCGTTTGAAAAACATCTAAAAAACAGCCAGGACTGCACAGTTCCCTAATCACTTTCAAAGCGTATACTAAAATTTCATTTTTTCGTAACATTTAATTATATACATAAATATAATTTTTCATTTCTTCTTAGCCCATGGAGACTTTTGGAGGGCATCGAAAACTATTTTGTGAGCATAGTTTCATAATAATTCTATGAAACCCAAATCCTGAAAGAAATGTGCGGGGTTCTTTGAATGATTTAGCAATTTCGTGATGGCTGTTTTTGCACTAAAAGTGCTGCTCTCCTAAGAGTCTATTTACCTTTTTCGTAAGTGGTGCTTGATTTTTGAGCCACCTGTAAAATATTTAATTAGTTTTATTTTTTAAATTAATAGTTAATATGAGTGCGAACTCACTTTTCCTGGAGCCCTCCTTGACGGTGTAGGTGAGGTCAGTGAAGGCGATGTCCACGGGCGGCCGCTTCGGGAGATGGGTCAGCACTTTGGGCTGACACGGCGTGATCGTCACCTTCACCGAGTTCCTGTTCCCAACAAGAGGAACGTCACTATTTTCCAATTTCATCCTCGGTAATTGAAAGGGGGACGAAACGGGGGCAGAATTAAAAGGGCTGACAACTGTGAGGGGCCCTTGAAATTGTAGAGAGTTGGAGTTGAAGAGAAATAGGGCAACTTTTGGTTTGGTGGATTGGAGATCGGAGTTTTAGACGGGGGGCATGTTCTCGACGGCGCACGGGGCCCAGAACTGAAGAGGGGGCCCCGGAGGGCCACCTGTGGGGCGGGGCCCCCACCCGGGGAGCTCCGGGGACGTCATGCGGTCAGGACGGCATCTTCTTCCTGCCCCTACCGCCGACATCTCGCGGCCACATCGACGTCCACTCATCCAACCGCACTTCCCGAGGCATAGCTATTCATTTCCTAATTACTTTTATAATTTTTCTGCATGGAAAACATCCCCCATTAAACTCTCATGTCCCCAAAAATCAATAATCAGTAATATTCCCCTCATCAATACCTTACTTAGTCTAAGATACTAAATGCTGATATTCCTTAACACTAAACTACACGGATGGGGTAGACCACTCCAGCGCACATTCGCTAAAACCATGAAAATAAAGAAATTGGATTTGACCTACTATGTACCAACCACTTGAAGGGACAGGGGAAAAAGTGTAAGACTCAGATTTATAACGATTTTGAGCTAATACTGCCATCTGGTGGCTTTCTGCGAATAGCTTCACGTAGTACTTCGACATTGGCGCAAAAAGAGTCCATTGTTTCATAAATATCGGAAAAAGGAAGACCGTACAGAGGAAAAAAGGGTTTCATTCCATGCGGTAGTCGGAATGAAAGGTCTGACACCAATCTCTGCATCCCGAATCCCAGCTCTCCCCATTTTTTATCTCAAGTTTGCAATATTATTCACATTAGCTTCGCGGAGTCGTATTAATATTGTCACAATTGGTGTGTGTTTGATTGATACCTACATACTCGCGGATCTGTAGGTAACAGAAGAAATGACCTCTTTCTAAGCGACCTACAAGTATGCTTGTGATTCGAAAACATTCTCCCAATTTCATAAAAGTACTTACTCAGGTGAGTACTTCAGCTACGTAATGACCCCCACAAAAGAACAAGAGAGGAAAACCCCGTTAAGGAAGTACCACAGAAGAAACATATCTTCCAACCCAGCTAAAACAACTTTAAAATAGAAAACACCACCAAAGCGGCCAAATTCAATAACCCACTTCATTTAGCTAAATTTCTACTTAAGGGGCCTTGAACTTCCTAAGAAAATTGGCACCCATTTCGACTGTTATCGAAAGTGAGGACGAATTTGTTGATGACGTCCCAATGATGAAGACCAAAATTGAAGAGCTCAAAATGCCGGGAAAAAAAGCCATCATCATTCCACACTTTTACAAGCTATATTTGTACATTTTTGTCATAATGTGTTTATGTGAACATAAATTCAAATAAAGGGGTATGGTGTTGCTGACAATAACAATTCTAGGCAACTTAACAGTAGGTAGTTATTAAAGTTTATTTTGGCGTTCCTGAACATTTTTGTATTTTGGAGTCCTACCTTTTTTCCCCTGTACCCTTCATCTTAGTTTGAAATACGTACCTACGCTAGAAAATTCTTACCTTTTCGTTCTTCGAAAAAAATTAGCCAAAACACACAATTTTTTGAGGTTTATAAAATAGGACAACCCCACAAGAGTCTAGTGAGGCCACTAATGTAGTTTTTGATATTCTCTCTTTTGCTAACATTGGTTCCTAATATCCGGTTGGCTTTTCAAAAGGTTTTACTGTTAATTATTTTCTCTAACGGGAATCACGAATAAGTTGGGCTAACTGAAATAAACCAGTTTTGTTTGTCGGAGTAATGCATTTCTTAACGTTGAAATAAATCTGTAAACCGCTGAAACTCTTTTATTCTTTTTTATTGAATTTTCGTAGAAAATGAAGCTATTGTAATAGTCCAGTCGGTATAGGATTTGGACCTGGAAATAATTCGGGACAAAACGAAACTTTTAGAGGATGTGTATGGGTGCCTAGTATTAGTAAATTCAAGGTTTTCTATTAAAAATACCCTGTGGAAAATCTGAGGTGGCCGAAAAACCGCGATTTTTTTGCAGTTGTTTCAGTTTTTCGCTTATAACTCGGAAATGACGCATCCTACAGAAAATATTACTCGTTCCAAAATAAAACAGCATAACATTTGGCGTCGAATGACTTCTAAAACGTCAAAATCGGTCCGGCCGTTCAGTCGCAATCGATCGTTAAACTTCGTCAATTTTTACCAACTTGGCTTAAAAATGGGTTATCTTCGAGTTGAAGGCCTGTATCTCAAAAACGGCTAACCCAAACGAAACATGTTACATAATGAAAGTTGTAGAGCATCAAATTTCAAGTTTGAAAACCTCCTAACATGAAATTTTACTCACCCTAGCGCTGATATACAAGGTGTAAACCAAATGAAGTCGTGCCAGTGAATTTCTGGTAAAACTGTATTTCCTAATGGAAATACTGACGAACCCCACATCATTCATTTTTGTCCCTAACTTTCATTTTCCACCGTATCTACGTATACTATTCGTACTAATGAATACCCCTCCCCCCTGCTCATCGTGAAAGGGGCCATTAGATGAGTAATTGTAATGTCCAGGAGTTAGAATAGGTAAAAACATACAATTTTGTCTTAGAAACATACAAGTGTTTATTATGTACAATTAAAAATAAATGTAATGAATCGTAAAAATAATTAATATGAACTAACTACTGTAAAGTAGTAATAAAGGTTATGAGAAAAACAATTTACAACTTCATGCGCTTTGCCGCTGTTGGAGATTCCTCCTCTTCGTCATCGAAGAGAGAATCAACATTCCAGCCCTCCTCATCTTCGACGTCCAGCAAACATGTCGGATTCGGGGGCGTTATCGCAGGCATGGCCTGCACAGCTTTTGCAAAGGGCGGAGCACCGCAGTCCTGCTTTCTTGTGGCTGCAGTGCTACACCCTTTTTTGCATTTACAGGAAACTATAGACAGTATATTGTCTGGAGCTGCAGTTTTGGTGCTGCTGATGGGGACCACCCCGCGTCTCGTCATGGACCACCCCCAATCCGACGGAAGGAGGTCGTTTCCTAGCCACGTTTGTACTAGTAGATATGTTCGGCGAACAAGGTGTGTCCTGCCTCGATAGTAGGAGGTAGTAGTGTGGCCAGCTGAAAGGTTGGTTTGGCAAGTGATTTCCTGAAAAACTGGAATTTCAGTGTGTTGAGAGCATCGGTTCCACTTTCCCCCCCATAAAGTGCCACTTGGAATCTCTGACCTGCCTCTATGATCTGGGAGTGGCTTGCTTCAGCATCTGAAAAAACAGCTGCGAGATGTTGTATGTATGGAGACTTCTCGTAGAGCTTGCAGACCTTCTTTTTTCCTTGGCCAAAGGGGGTCGAAGTTGTATCGCACCCACTAATTGCATGCAGGAACAGGATGTCCTTTTGGTTGATGATGCATGAAGCTGCTGAGTACAACAGTGATGGTGCTTTGCCTCTCCCACTCTTCTCAAAATAGATGTTTTTGGGTGTGCCTGGAATAGATGAAAGCCCCGTAAGTATTACAAGGAGATTGAATTACAACACTGTCATACTCAACAGCTATTGTTAGTGCTGTGCGAACAATCATAACCTCAGTATCTCCAGGAGCTTGTTTTGCTGCAATCCCCTTGGCTGTCATTTCTTCCATCAGCATTTTTATGAGGTTCTCTTTCTTTTGGTCGTTTGATAGGAAGCTCTCTTGGCTTTTAGAAACTGCAGTTGTTCTTGAGAATACAAAACTGGTGGATGGGTGAACTGCAGCACAACGGGATCTTTCTGCAGATTTGGTGCTTTGATAGGTCGGGTCGTTAGGATACCCATCAAACACTACTGTGGTGTTACATCCAAAATACTTCAGCACGTAGTCCACATAGGTCTGGCACACTGATTGAAAATCAGGATTTATAGTCTTACTCCATACAACCTTATGGAGTAGGAACCCTCCATCAATTACAGCATATTTTTTGCTGCCAAAGTTTTTCACAACACAACCCGCATTCCTTCTCTCAATAAACAAACATGCCCATCCAGAAGTCTTGTTACCGTTATACTTCAGTTTTATTTTATTTTTCAACCCCGAAAAGTACTGCATCCCCCCCCCCCCCCCACCATTGCTAATATCCTGGATCCGCAAATGGTCAGGGGGTATTCATAGTACGTATAGTATACATTGATATGTGGGAAAATAATTTTAAATGAGCAAAATGATTGACCACAAATTCTCTGGCATGACTTGGCTACATTCTCTGGCATATTTGGTTTACACCTTGTATCTCAGCGCTAGGGTGAGTAAAATTTCATGTTAGGAGGTTTTCCAACTTGAAATTTGATGCTCTACATCTTTCATTATGTGACATGTTTCGTTTGGGTTAGCCGTTTTTTGAGATACAGGCCTTCAACTCGAAGATAACCCATTTTTAAGCCAAGTTGGTAAAAATTGACGAAGTTTAACGATCGATTGCGATTGAACGGCCGGACCGATTTTGACGTTTTAGAAGTCATTCGACGCCAAATGTTATGCTGTTTTATTTTGGAACGAGTAATATTTTCTGTAGGATGCGTTGTTTCCAAGTTATAAGCGAAAAACTGAAACAACTGCTAAAAAATCGAGGTTTTTTGGCCACCTCAGATTTTCCACAGGGTATTTTTAATAGAAAACCTTGAATTTACGACTACTAGGCACCCATACACATCCTCTAAAAGTTTCGTTTTGTCCCGAATTATTTCCAAGTACCCCCCGTATTTCACCCTATACCGACTGGACTATAATGGCTCCGAAATATTTCAAAATAACATTTTTGGAAAATGTCCTTAATTGAAATCCCTTTTGAGGCATTCTGAAACGATTCCTGAAGTTTGAGCGTTTTCATATGTACTTATACAATATACTGTACTGTACTGTCAGAACATATGTATACTCACACACCACATACTCGTACATACCACACACACGCACGCATGCACGCACGCGCTCGCAAACACACACATACACACACACACGTGTGTGTGAGTGTGTGTGTAAAAAATGAAAAATTTACTTAAATTTCATTAATATTTGCTGAAAAATCAATAAAAACTGCGAAAAAAGCTATAAATCCTAAATCTTTTTTGAATCGCAGAATATTATTGGGAACTTTTTCTTTACTTTCTTATTATTATTTTTTTACCATAAAATTGGTTGTTAACAATTTGTTTTTTACTCTCGAAGTGCCCAAATTTCGAAACAATGTAAAGATCAAGATACGATCATTTACGAAAATTTGCTCATACGATCCTGATTAATATCATAGGTGCCTACCCTAGTTTTATACCCTCAGCGCCTTCCCTCCAACAACCTCCCCAGGTAAATTTCATTTCCTAATTTTTTCATCACTGTCTATGAGTTTTTCATATCCTTACTCTTGCATCACTCCTCCCTGCCCCATCACCTATAGCCTGCTATAACTCTAACAACTCGCCTCTGAAATACCTACGTTTCCATTTCCCCGTTATTCTCAATTATCATCATTAACGTCATCTATCACCTACTTACTATCACACAAACAATTTTCTTCTCAATGCGTTTACATTTCCCATTGTTCAATAATTGCTAAGCCTCAATAATCCTCATCAACATCATATCCTTGCCGAATGAGTTTCAATTTCTCCACGGTTCTACCATTTAGGTAAGCCTCATCAATGCTGCACTTATGCCTCAGTCTCGACACCCTGCAGATCCTTTTTTAGTGTTTTGATTTTCTCATTGTTTCATAATTTTCCGTAGTCAATACTATCCTCATCAATATCATAGAATTCAACATTCAAATAGTCTCAGAGCCATAGCCAAAAATGGGTTTCAATTTCAGGGGAAGGTTTGAGATCATATTTTTGAAATTTAACCCCTCCTAACTGAGAAAATCTTCCATCCCATAACAGTTGCAATAAGTACAACATGGCAGCCTAACAAAAATAGCTAAAATGCACATTTACTAGTTTTGTCTCGAAAATTCCCAGACTGTGCTTTCCATACGCACTAATCGTAGATCATTAAAAAAAAAATTGACCCCAATAACAATAAATTATAATACCAATTAAAAGTAAGGGAGAAGCAAACAATTGAAAATCGGGCTAATTTTGGATGAGTCCTACACTTCCCTTATCAAGAATTTTGACCTTCAAAATCACCTGTCTCCTTATATTGGTTGCATTGAAATCACAGTTAAGTGCTTTTCAAGGTTCGAATCAAGCAAGCCTCAGCTCAGACTCTTTCCCAACTTGTACTTCAATATAGTTTTTACCAATAAACAGAAGCACATTAGACCAGCCAGACTAAGCTGAAAAGAAATACATTCAGGCCAAATGGTAACTCGCAAATAACATGCTATCAGGGGTGTAGCTCTTTGCGGGTCAAGCACCATATAGATACAGAGCTGGCTGGTCCAACGACATCACTCTATCGCAAAATTTTGAATTGCTCACTTCAAAACCATATCCTTCCTTAAACCTGAGGTAACAGAGTTTCACACTCTGGTCTCTTCTTATCCGGCATCCGAGAGCAACCGTTTTTTGTACTCCAGTCTCGACCCATCCAGTTTAGGCCCTATCACGGCCTTATTCTTTGGAGGCAACGATGTTTTGCACTCCAGCCTCAACCTATCCAGTTTAAGCCCTATCACGGTCTCATTCTCCTAAGACAACAGTGTTTCACACTCACTTTGGCCTCGACTTACCCAGTTAAGGCCCTATCACAGCTTTATTCTTTCGAGGCAATGATGTTTTGGACTCCAGCCTCAACCTTTCCAGTTTAGAGCCTATCACGGCCTTATTATTCAGAGGCACCTGTGTTTTGCACTCCGGCCCTTAGTTATCCAGTTTAGGCCCTATCACTGCCTTATTTTTTGGAGGCAACGGAACGGCGTTTTGCACTCCAGCCTCAAACTATCCAGTTTAGACCCTATCATGGCCTTATTATTCAGAGGCAATGGTGTATCGCACTCTGGCCTCAACCTATCCAGTTTAGACCTACCTATCACAGTCTTATTCTTCAGAGGCAATGGTGTTTTGCACTCCAGCCTCTTTCCCATTTAGTTGACCAGGATCATCACAATCATTTCTAAGCTTAAATTCGATCGATTCACTTAGCAAGCAGCCACAACAACTTATATCATTACTCTTGTTTTGTACAACTTTGCATTATTCAATTTGCAGAAACATTATGTACCTACCTCAAACAGCAAGTTAATGGAAAAGGGTATGAGTTGAAAATCGCTGAGACGAATGCCTACGAACATACCAATATCATGATTGCTGGGTAATTTTTGAGAGCGAATTCTTTAAAAATTAGCCCAATTTTTTATTAACTGCAACTCCTTTATTTTAGGAGATAATTTATAGCTCTAGGGATCGAATTCGCTTAGTTAGTTCATATTATGCTCTACAACTTTCGTGTGTATGAAAATGTCTGTAAAATGCATGGTTTAGGTTTTATAGGAGAAAAACAAGAAAACGTGCGTTTGGCTATCTTTGAGTTGCAGGGTCATGTATTGGAACCGTTATGATATGACACACAAAAGAGTTCTAAATATGTACAATATCAAACCTTCTATCGAAATGAACATCCATTTTTGGCCTCAGTCGAATTATAAGAGCCTGAACACCCGCCTTTACAACAGTGCCCCTCACCATTGCTACGTGTCCACTCGTCGCCATTTTTTCTCCTTCACCCAGCTGCATTGCACCCGAATTCGATGTGGAATGCCCTCGCTCTTGATTTTTGATGATAACTGGCAATATCACTGCATTTCAAGTGAATAGGAGCTTAAATACCTACTACCCAATCTCATCTCCAACCTCTATGCCCGTTGACATACAATAAATTCTCCTAGAACAATTCTGGATTCAATGATTACCTACTCATTACAATAGTACCAGTTATACAAGGTTAAATTAATAAACACTGCAGTACCATACAATGCTGAATAATAAGATAAGGACGACTCATACCTATTAATATAATAAATTAATCTATTATTGAGGATGTGGGTGAGGAGAACATTTTGTCCAGTTTCGAAGACAATATGCCACCTTTCTTGTGTTTCATGACGTAATTCAGAAGTTATACTTTCCCACTAGAAACTGTTATTTAATAATTAATTTCAATATTATTATTGAGGTGATTGCAACTTCGTGTTGGTAAATTAGTTGAAATACATTATCTAGTACCTGTAAACAATACAAGTAGGTAACTAGTTTTCAGAAAGGTTGCCTTGTTTATACAACTACTTGATAGCCTCTATTGCATGACGTCTTCCGACCTACATTCCTCATAGATGAATGGTCTTTCTAATTGGCTCCCCTGGGAATTGGTTTGATAGATTCAAGCAACTCTGACCCACTCGATCAAAAATGGATTGGTATTTACATATGAAACTTAGAGGCAATTATTCTGGTCCTTCTAGTACTTTTAATTATGAAAAAAAGGAAAATTTCCCATCTGACGACAGCATAGACAAATGATAATCTAGTTATAATTGCACAAAGGAAGAACGAAGGTCAATCAAACTTTTGATGTCAACGATTCAACAAGTTATAGAATCAATCTAATCAGATGTTGTCAGATTTCAATGTTCTTATAATAAACTATATCGAGTTACTTTGTGAGAACTTACTTGTCGTACAAGCAGATGCTGTTCATTTCCACCATCTCGGATCTTTGCAATCACTATGACATGGACTAAAGATGTACTAATGAACTAAAGATGTGCTAAAGAATCTCGCGAGAGGAGCGGATCAGAGTACCAACTTGATTATGAAGTAAGCTTGGAGCGACAGCTCCTGATGAACGGAACAAAAGGAAATACTAATCTATCAATATTTTTAAACGAAAACAATGTTCAAGATAAGGACAGATAAGCGCGAGATTAGGAACAAAATCAACAAGGAAGGAAGGCCAAGAGAAGGTTTCGCCTCGGGTCGAAGCTACGAACTCTGACCGACGGTTGCGCCGTAATCGCAAGCTTCGCTGAGTAGTTTCTCATCGTAATCAGGCCTAGAAGTTTAGAATCAATAAAATTTATCACTTTTGAAGTAAGTGATTATAGTTTCAAGCTTACCATTCTCGTTCTTATCTGTTTAATTAAATCTGAAGTGTTCCCTACTTAATGTTTCAAATAATAGTAAAAATAGCGTTTAGTTCCAAGAGATAATTATTCATGGAGCAGAGGCATCGCAAGACAAAAATAGGGGGGAGTATCATGAAATTCACAATTCAACCAAAAGTTTTCCCAACTCCGAAAAAGGAAAATAAAAAGAAGAAAATATGTAGTATTACTAATAAATAGTACCCTACAGTAATAAATAGTAACCTACAGTTAGTAGGTAGGTACCTGTTACTTAAACGAAACACCTCTATAAAATGATAATTTTCAAGTGAGTTGTTATACAAAAATTTGATGATGACATTTATGATTTTTAGTAGAACCGAATGTTAGTTTTATATTGGCAGTACCTAATAACTACTTTCATTATTCGAAACTTGTAGAATGTGTAAATGACCTGGATATAATTATCTCCCGGATATTATTAAAACACAAATCGATTAGCTCATTAGTAAAACAGATAGGTATCTACCAATATATTTACATAATTTTTTTTATTGAAACTATAATTAAAATTAAGAAATGATAATAAGAAAAAACATTCATTCTACACGATTAGTGTTTAAAAGGTTGAGTTTTTATTGAATGATATACATATGCCGATTTTTCAATGTAGCCCAAGCTTGTACCACACCACGTCTTTGGAGCAATGGACATAAACACTCAACAGTCATTGTAGCCTTTAGACTATTTTTCATGATTCAAACTACCTACTGAATGTTCTCCATTGAACTGTAGAATAGATTTGGATAAGTGTTAACAAATTTTTTGGACATCCAAGGAGGGATAACTGACCCTCCTGTTGCTTCTTGTTTAGCTACATATCTGTGAAGTTCGGCTACCTGTACGTATATCTTTTATATTATTTCAAGTGATCATTTATGTTAATCGGTGATAGTGAAATGGATGGTACAGTGACAGTGAGAGAAGGTAATCAAGGTACGAGGAGAAAAGCAAAGCCCAGTACTTCGCGTGAAATTCCTAAAAAAAAGTAAGGCACTCGTTTCCATCTGGTGATGGAATGGATGGTACGGTGACAGACGGTAATCAAGGTACCTACGAGGAGAAAAGCAAAAACCAGAAGTTCGCGTAAAATTGCTAAAAAAAAAAAAAAAAAGAAAAAAAAAAAAAATTAAGGCACTCGTTTCCATCTGGTTCAAACGTATTCATACCATGTAAGCACAACAGTAAAGCTAACCGGTGCTTCAAAATTCGGCCAGGGGATGCTTTAAATTTCCGCCAGAATATCTATGGATCGTGTGATAAGATACTCCAGGATCAAATGGTCAGCAGATACATACAATGTGTAAATGATTTTTGCTAGGTATTACTACCTATTCATAATTATTTGTTTTAATTTTTCCTACCACGTCTGATTTACTCAAGTTTTATGTTCAAGTATTAACTCAAATTGAATTCCCTTTTTAACAATTAAAAAATTTGGTTTAGCATAAAACGTTTAAAATGGCATATAATCTCTACCCCAGTTTCCATTTTTCCTCTGAATGAGGAACACCAAAACCCCTCAAGTAAGAAAACATCAATCAAAACGCCACATGTCCAAACTAAAATTAGGATTTTTTCACATTTCAATCTGTAGAACAATATGAAACAGTTATTCCTCAATTCTGAAAATTTTGATTTGATGGACTAGTGGGGTTTAGCACGGCTCTTCCTCGTTTTTTTCTTTTTTTTTTTTTTTAGCATTTTTAATGCTCGAACATAAAGAAGGCAAAGTGCTTTTTTCCAAGGTCAACTTTTTCGACCATTGCGCATCCTGGCGGGGCATTTTTAAACTCACTTGAGAAAATTGGAACATGTTCAGAATGCGCTGTTTTGCAGTTTTCCTCCAACATTCGCATTTCTAGCCTTCTTCAGTTGCTATTTTCGAACCCTGAGTACAACAGAAAAACCCGCAATCACAGCATTAAAAATGCGGGAAAAAATACTAGTGATCCGGGCTTCCACCGTATAGCGATGCCCCTGATGGAAGTTTCCCCTAATGCTCCTGAGCTGTGAAACTGCTTCCAATGCTCCCACTTCGTGAATGCTTGGGTGTGAGCAAGACTGGAATTTGCCATAATTTAAGCATGTAAGAGGAACATGGATAAAGTGGAAGACCTTCGAGGTTTTTAGCACCCAGCCAGGACCTCTAGAAGAGACTCACCTGTGAAACAATCATGAATTTTTCATGGATTTAATCACACTCTTTGGGATTATTATGGTGAAGGTAGGTACCAATAGTGGAAAGTTTGGGAATGAAATTGAAATAACAAGGTCCTGGAATCGCCGACGATGCCTGCTTTTTCTATAGTAGAATCATACGATTTTCCCTGATCATCAGGAAATAAATCCACACAAATGAAGAAGGCGATTTTATAGTTTTGTGTGAAAGCATGTCCATCTGCAGCTGTGAAGACGAAATTGCCTCCCAGTCGTTAAGGTATGCACCTTTTGGGATTAAGCTCTTATTGCTTTGCCATAATTTTCGTTTCAACTTTGTTCTAGGTGTTCCTTTAGTTTTTCCTATGCTATAAACACAATTTTCATCAAGTAGAGACTATTTATATCACTCCCCCCGGTAGATAATACGTTCTCTATACCTAGAAGTGAAAATCCTTTCCATTGTAGAAGGCCACACATCCTTTCCATTGTTGGAAAAGGCCACTTTTCAAAATTAGTAGATGTAGATTGTATGAAAATGACTATTAAGTGTTTACGAATTAATGAGTCTCAGATGATGAGCAAAATGTATCGGACGGGCAGATTGAAAAGAACTTTGTCCATGTCATATCTATATTTGCGAAAGTTACATGTTTGAAGGGAACATACCTTAAGGGCGGTACCTAGAGGGATGATTTCGGATCATTGGGCAGGTGTACTTATACATATGAACTGAAGAAGGAATGAGTAATCGGACAAGCTTTGTTCTAATGGGAGAGCGGATGAGCATGGGCAGTAACAATGAATAAGTACAAGGACATGTTCATTTTGATTCACGAAATAATTTTCATGGCATGGCAGTAGTTATAATATCCTAAAGCATTAAGTACTTATTTGGATATCCTGAAAGTTCCAATTTAGGTTTTAAACAAAGGACTAAATAATGGCTAATGGTGGAAAGGATACACAATGGGGCTCCAAACATGAGAAGCTCGAGATGCAGCACGTAAACAATGACCTTACCAATTTGATATTCTTTTGTTGCCAATAAGTAAGTTGTTTCATCAGTTTTTTAATGGTTGTGTTTCTTTATTATAATAGTTAGGTACTTCATTTATTAATAATGTAATTCTCATGTACGACCAGTATTAATGAGATTGTAGGCGAAGGGAACGAATTTTAGAGCAAAAAGGGGTGATGCAAGGTCCTTCGCTCCCTACAGCTCCTGGCGGGGGACCTTGTTAGTTTGGAGCCCCATTGGAACCGAAGCTTTCCACTTCTGGGTAAATGCTACTTTTACCTCGGTAGGTGCTTACTTGATGTTCTCACGTTTTTAACAAAGAATGTGTTTAAGCCTTGGCATCTCCAACCATAAACGAAACATGTGTAACAAAAATGTGTCGCAAAAATTTCTGATGATTTCTGCTTACAACCAAGTTGTTGCTAGGGAAATGGTACTTCGTACTTCGTCATTTTTCATTCCACAAAACTCGCTGACCATTCGTTCGAAAGCTCTCGGCTTATCCAACCATAATATATTATGTTAACTACTGCAAAGTGTGTGGCCAACAAGCTGAGTTATAAGCATGGTTATTTGAATAATGGTTTACACACAGGTGATCATTCTCAATAATTTACATTGTGAACATGGTTGCAACCGCTTGTTAATGCCTGATGATTTCATTGAGCTGGTGGTGAGCTGCACTGGTGATAAATAAAACAACTTGTCATAGTTGTGATAAGATACACCACAAAATCTGAGTCATTCTTATATGCGAATTTATGTGAAACACGTGAGCTAAAACACATTCTGTGTTTCAATAATTTCATTTGCAGCATGTAAATAAAGGTAACTGGGGGCTTGCCCCCTGGCGAGGCGCAGAGCACCGCGATTTGTTCTGACACCTTGAATTTTCTTTCAGATGAAAATTATCATTCAGGTTCTGACAATATTTTACTCAAAGGAGGTGTGAATATATATAACATCTGACAATCAACATTTAATTCAACTTTTCGTAACTTTGAAGTTTTTGTGATGTTTTGCATTTTTAGGGGTACCTTGAATTTAAATCAAGCATTTTATGAGTTCTGTTGCACAAATATGACTACAGTTTATCAGAAGGACCAACAGAAGCAACTTCCAAGATACAGTTGATCGAGTAGTGGCACAAGGAAAGGCTGTCACCACTGCAATGGAACACACCGTTCCTCTGTCCACCACATTTTACAGGGTTGAATCATTTTACGACTTGAAATATGTATCCTCGTATCAAGGACATAGAAAATTATCTTACCTATATATGTATACCATTATTCAACTGTTGTGCACGACTCAACGGTTTCAATATGTTATTAGGGGTTACATAATTTCTTACCCTTCGTCTTTAATGCTTTCACAAAAAGGCCTGCCTGCCTGTCTCTGATTTTCATTTTCCTCCTACTTTCTCCCCAGGAACTGGGGCTTCTTCAGGAAAATACTAAAATATTATCGTCAGCACTATTTCCTATGTTGTTGATGAACATAAAATTTACAATAAATTGTCTTTCCATAAAAATCAAATTTAAAGTTGTCTGTTTATCTTTATGTAGGTGACACGATTAATCCGTATAGTCTACCTCGTTCTCAGGTGGCAGTTATTATAAATTTAGAATCCTTCAAATAAATAAAAGTAAATTTTGCTAACATTTGAAGTGTGTTTTTGGAAGAACACCGGGTTGAATGGTCCTTTTCATATGAATTTATCTTCTACAGTGCAGCAACTAAAAGGGTCCTTGTTTTGATAAAATGAAAGGAAGAGGGAAACAGAAATTGCCTTGAATGAACTCTTGATTTTATTTATCCTTGATGGTTAACATTATCAGGATCGTATCCATGAAAAAAGGAGAAAAATAAATGGAGATGGAACCATCGTAAAGATGGCTCCATTGGGGAATAACGGTTTACTTCAGCTTCTTCTTGGGGCGGATGTTGTTGGTGTGCCCGCACTTCTTTTTGCGGCAGTTGGTAGCCCTGGGGTGGAGACGAGCGTAGCACTTCCTGCAGATCATCTTGTCGCAGTTGTACTTTTGGGCCAAGATCCTGAGGGTGGGCTCAATGACACCTCCCCTAAGACGGAGGACCAAGTGGAGGGTCGACTCTGGGGAATTGAGAAAGTATTTTGCAATGTTACTGTAATTCATGAAAAAAAACCAACCTAGAACTTACAAATTTACAGAAGTTATGTATTCCAAGAAGGATTCATTCCATTGGAATATGACTCACATCTTTAGATAACCTGCTTTCTTCTTTACAATATTTATATACAGGGTGTCTAAAATTTTGTTCCAGCCATTTATTTTCTTTATTTTTGAAGATATAAAAAAACATTAAACGGTGACTCCTATTTATTTTTCAAATGCCATTCAATGTGAAATCGGATTTTGATTATCACGAGCCATAGAGGCGCTACGACTCCTAACCCACGTTTTCACCTAAGTTGCATTTACGAATATAAAAAAAGAACATCACAGTGTTTAGCGTGAAAAAATACCCCGAAATCAAGTACCATAATTATATGGCATCTTCAAAAAACCGATATTTCACAGTTAGCCACATTCTACGCGTAATCGTTTGCACACTCAAAAATTCTTGTGATGGGTCATTTTTCCGTGAAATTAGATGTAGATTTCAAATTTGCAATGAAAAATGGTGGTTTCTATTTTAAAACGCTGCAAATTATTACACAATGGTTTATTATTCATTTGTTAGCTAGCCCTTCTACGAAGATCATTGGTCTATAATTATTAAACCCCGTACGTAATACATGATCAGAACCCGGCGCATCGTGCCTCTGAGAAGTTCCACCCCGCAATTTTACGCTTCACAGTAAAGATGTTTTAAAAACGGGAAAATGATGCTTGAAGTAATTTACGTTAGCGCTTGTGCAGAATGGAGCAATGATTTGAGAAAAATGGAATTGGTAGGGTACAATCTAAAGCCTAACCCACGAATTCCCAGAAAATGTAATCTAGACTTTGTTCTCAGAGTACACTTTCGCGCACGCGCAGGAGCTAATAATGATGCAATCAGGTTGAAATTAACATGGAATAATTAAACCTTTGTCCCCAAACTATGCACCAAATTTGAGCGGGATTGGACGACTAGGGCGTAGAAAAATGATGCTTGAAGGAATTTACGTTTGCGCATGCGCAAAACGAAGTAATGATTTGAGAAGTATTGAGGCAATAGTGGACCATTACAGCCTAACCCGCACATTCCCTGAAAATTTCATCAAAACCAGATGAAAACTGTTGATATTAGGCTCGTTTAAAAAGGAATACATATTTGCGCATGCGCAATAGCTACTAATGATAGAATTATGTTGAAATTGAGAGCGGGGGCGAGAAAATTTTGGTTGATGGAATTAACGTTAGCGCATGCGCCGAGTGAAGTATTGATTTGGGAACAACGAAACTCATAGGGCACCATCTTCACCCTAACCCGCATATACCATGAAAATTTCATAAGAACCGGTTGAATATTGTGGAAATTAAGCTTGTTACAAGGATTCGCGGACATACACACACACGAGAGAGAAAGACACGGAACGAAAATTGTTCAGAATAGTCTAAAACGTATGAGAGTGGAAATTTAACCGCTGTAAAAAAACAACAGCCGTTTGATTTTAGTGGAGACCACAACTTTTAAATCTCTCGAAAGTGAAAACAATGCTTCCGCTACCTATAGGTAGACTTGGGAGCAATTTAAGAGATGGAATTTAGCATTTAGGTAGGTACCAATAGTAGGTAAATCGCATGGACGATAGTTGATAAACTCAATATCGCAACGTTATAATAAATTCCACTGGAACTATATCACCTGATAATTCCAACATTGGCATTATATCAGCTGATATTTACAAGGCAATTTTCAGGTACGAGTATTCAAATATCACTATCTAGCGATTTTCGATGGAATTTCGAGCTTGATTGTCTATTCAATAGATCCGCTAGCAGCGCGTGATTTCTCTATCTTCTCGCGCTTAGAAATTCGAAGGTTTTTCCCCAGATGTCAAGCCCTTAGGGAAAGCGACGACAGCAATTCAACGTACAGTGTTGCGGGTGGTTTTAATATTTAATCGATTCATTGGGATTAAATTTATCGTTGACAAGCAAAAAATTACTGTTAACTGTTAGAAAGTTTTCGAGATCTCGATTTTTTTAAATGTTTAGCCCTCTAATACAACCCTTCAGGGGTAATAAAAATTTATGCCGAGCTTCTAGGACTATCTAGACCCCACATGTTATTTTTAACACAAGTTTCATATAGTTTGGTCTATTATTTTCGGAAAAAGACCGCGGACGGCGGTTTTTTTTTTTAAATTTGATTTTTGGATTTTACGCATCTCGAAATGTAAACCAAAAAATTTTCAGGGGGTGTTAGAATTTTTTTTTCTTGGTCGATTACAAAGGTTCATTACTGAAAATAATAAACCAAAACGGGAGTTAGACGTTGTAGCGTTACTGTGGCTACTGGTGAACAAAATTCGATTTTACGGTTGAATGGCATTTAAAAAATAAAGGGGAGTTACCATATAAAGTTTTTGATATCTTCAAAAATACATGGAAAATCTGATAAATGGCTGGTCCATTAAATTTCAGGCACGCAGTATAATAGTTATCCAGTGATTTTTCAGAAAGACCAATCGATAATCTTGATCATCAATATAAGAATATGTCAATCGAATCATCATTAAAACACCGGTAAAACTTTTCACAAAACATTTCTTACGAACTGTAACTTCTTTCCTTATTCATTAGAGTAAAACATTGTGAGGGAATTTCAAGTTCAACAACTACAGCAAAATTTAAGCTGTGAGTTTGCTATTTTTGGATGTGCGACTAAATCCCACAAATTTGAACCGCATATCCGATTAGCTGAATTTTGCGCACATCTATGATTTGTCAATATAACATATCAATGTAATAGGCATGTTCAAATTGGCTGCTTTCCTCACAACCTATTTCGATTTGGATATCAAATGAAAGGACTTAGAGATAGATATCCAACAAATCCAATAAGGGTGATGACATCCATTACCATTATCTATTTGAAATGGATAGGTACCATCAAAATAATAAGATAGACAAGATCAATGATGTCAAAACTAGAAAGAACAACAAAATGGAATGATATATTTGGATAAAATCAATATAAACTCTAATTGTATTACCCGATTGAAAAACTTTTAGGAGACACCTTTCTCAAGAATCATTTTTTATCACAATGAGACAAAAGTATGTTTTTTCCCCCAACTGATTTATCAAGTTGTGGGTGGAGTAGGTAGAAGGTTCGGTTTACCACTGAAAGTGAAAACTTTGCATAACAAAATAAGTGAAAAGCAGAGGATTTTGAGCTTCCTTATGAATAAATTTCCAAGGCGTTACAGACCTGATAATACAAAACTTGGCAAAAACCAACAGATAAATGGATTGGTCATAATTTGTTCTCTGATGTTTTGTTAACAAAGCTGCTGTTGAGTTGTACGTCATTTTTACCCGCCTAACCATCTATGATTCAAATTCAGGGCCCAGTTTGATATCTAAACTATATGATAAATTCACAGGCTAACTTCTGACAAATTTAGTTAGATATGGTACATTGATTCAAAGCAACGTAGACGCAACGTGTTTTCAGTAAGACCAATCGATAATAAGAATCATCAATACGTTTTATGTCGATCGCATCATCATTAAACACGTTCACAACTTCAATTGGTTTGAATCCAGAAAATGGAAATACTGGGTGTGTACTCTCTCAACACTCTAGCTTAAAGAATGTTCCAAAATATCAAAACGAGAATGCAAACTAGAGCTAAGAGATCGTAAAGGATCACATCCAATAGGCATTCATTTGTACGCGATCTCCCTCTGACCGACTATTTGGTAGATAGATGTAGATAGAAAAAAATCAGGGCGGGGTTTTGAGCCCCCAGCACCGAAGCCTGTTGGCTTATTGTACTTTCCAGAGAGTTTTTTGTTTAATCGTAGAGACTCAGCCCCCTAATGAGGGGAGGGAGGCCCTTGATTAATTGTTCGCTCTGAATAGAGCTCATTGGGGTTTGTTCTCCAAAGATTTCAACTCTGCGATGGTGAGTGCAGGGCACTCGAAGATTATGTGGGATGCCGTTTCATCAGTCTCCTCACATAGTCTGCACAGGGTTGAGCTTTGTGTGACCCATATGCGATGTAGGTGAAATCGTAGGGGTGCGAAGCCGGTTAGAAGGCCAACCATTGTTTTTAGTTCCCTATCGTTTTTCCTAAGTAGCCCTTCAGTAATTTTGGTGTTGGGTTCAGCCACCATAGGTTTACTGTGGGCTTGTCCTTCAATATTGGACCATCTTTTGGTGGTTTGTTGGTTGACCCACGTGTTGATGGTTCTTCTGAAGGTAGTTTTTGGTAAACTGACTGCTGGCTCAGGCCCTACGAATGGGGTTTGGGCGCCCCTTCTCGCGAGCTCGTCAGCCTTTTCATTACCAATAATGCCTCTATGCCCCGGCACCAACTCCAGGCGAACCCGGTTATGTTTGGCTAGGTTGTTGAGGGTTTGCATGCAGCACCATACCACTTGAGATGAGAGGTTGGAGCCGTTAGTGCTTTTATCGACGCTTGACTGTCAGAGAGGATGCGGACGAAAGCTGCTGTTGAATTGTACGTCATTTTTATCCGCCTAACCATCCATGATTCAAAGTCAGGGCCAAGTTTGATATCAAAACCTTACGATAAATTCACAGGCTACATGCAGCTAAGTTCTGACAAATTTAGTTAGAAAATGGCACATTTATTCAAAGCAACGTAGAGACGGAACGTGTTTTCAGTAAGACCAATCGATAATAAGAATCATCAATACGTTTTATGTCGATCGCATCATCATTAAACACGTTCACAACTTCAATTGGTTTGAATCCAAAAAGTGGAATACTGGGTGTGTACTCTCTTAACACTCAAGCTTAGAGAATGTTCCAAAATATCAAAACGAGAATTCAAACTAAAGGTAAGAGATCGTAAAGGATCACTCCTAATAGGCATTCATTTGTAAGCGAACTCCCTCTGACTATTATTTGGTACTCTCAGGCCCAAAAGCCCCTTTAAAATTGTTGGGGATTCTCCTTGTGCGACTGGAATCTACTTTAATTTGAATATATAAAATTACAGCGTGGAATACTCTCATTGGTGGCTCAAGTCAACAAAATTTTTAGTATGTTTCCATTCTAGGTCTGTAAGAAAAGCTTTCAATGGTGTTTTCGCCAAGGTGCACGCACATGGGAATGTTCAGTTGTTTCGCCCTCTCCTCCGAGCGGATATGGTCAAATGTGTAGATGATAGGTACTCATCATCATACTCCACGATCTACTCCGAATTTGCGGTCTTTTCAGATACCTATGGCCTACCATGGTCGTGTGTTTACAATTTGGTTTCTCAAAGTTATCAAGAAATTTTTGCATGATGTGGAATAAGAGAAGTTGGACGGATAGAAGTACAAATCCATCAGAAAAATTATAGAGGAAATTAAAAAAGTTATTTGAAGCCAGAATCACAAATTATCGGCAAGCTTACAACGATCTCAAGGTCCTCAACGAAAACTGTAAAAGATTTCGGAAAATGTTCACTGAAAAATGCTTTACTAGACTATTTGGAAGAGATGGCAATAACAGACTGGGTTCTGGGCAATAACAGACAAAGTGTTTTCTTCAGCAAGACCAATCGAATAAAATCAGAATCATCAATAGAGATTATGTCGATCGAATCATCATCAAACAATCAGACTAGTATTTACGCAGCCATCTACATACTCGATTCGATACAGTAGGTAATTTTTGAATACTCAATAAGAATAATTGTTATTTTTCAACGTGAAGCATAAATCTAAGAATCAAGCAACATTTCCGAGCTATTTTGTAACTAATACATCATTTACATTTAGTATAAGTAGTTATAATGAGTTATTGACGTACCTGAAATGTTAAAGGGTAGGTTCCAACAATCAAGTATTAGGTATTGTATATATTTTATAAAGCTTGTCGGGGAGACATTTTGTGGAAGAAAATAAAACAGGTAAGAAAAACATGAACACAACAGTTCATGAACATCAAGAAATCCTAGAAGGGTAACAGAAATGAGAAAAATTTCCTAACCAAGTTAAAGCCTACTTGAATTAATTACACACACACAGAACGGATGGCTGATAGAAAGAACGTAGATGAATATCGTTGGATTTGACGCCATTACAAGTTTCTTACAATCAAAACTTGTAACTCGTATAGGAAGTAAGGTTTTGTTAAATATATATAAACATGTTTCCAGTACTGTTTTTTAAGCTGTATTTTTCAACAGAGTCACTCGAAGTCCGCTGGCAATCTTTAATTTAACTTTGACCATGTTTTCAGAAAGACCAATCGATAACAGTAATCATCAATAAAGATATTATGACGATGGCATCATCACTGAACACGGTCAAACACAATTATATTCATGTATAATAGATGGGTGCAAATTACAAACCTAAACTGAAAATTTGTCGTTGGGTATGGAACATCGAAATTTTCATTAGACGATTAGATCACAATCTAATCTTGAAAGTAATGATTTTCAAAATTATTATCATACCAAATTTGGAACTTAACGTTTGTGTATTTAATTCGCTTCGAAAAATAATTCAACCATGGAAATAGGGCTGCATACCTTGTTTGAAAACAGAAAACGTAGAAGTAGGTTGGGTTTGTTGAGGGTAGAGACATTTTTATAGGCTTCTCAGATAATGTGGTTTAATCATAGGCTGAGCGCTTTCGCCGTCATATGGCCTCTTCAGAGCTGCAATTATCTTTACACACATACACATTTAGTCATGGCTAATCTAATAGGTACTTATTGATGATTTGAGTTTTATTGTACATATTTACCTTGTTATTGATTGGTGAAATGTATTATGTTTAAATATAAATTTTTTTGGGGTCCTCCTTGAACATCCCAGTCATAACCAGTTATACTTGGAGATGTTACTTGAGTCAATTATGTTAAAATCGAGGGAAATGTGAAATTTGTGTGGAGAGAAAGTTGAACCTCTATTTTCACACCACACAAATTTCACATTTCCCTCTATTTTAACATAATTGACTCAAGTAACGTCTCCCAATATAACTGGTTATGACTGGGATCAATAATAAGGTAAAAATATGTACAATAAAACCCAAATCATTAATAATTATCAGGATAAGGGCCAAAAACGAATAAAAGTCCTTATCGCCGAGCTTTAGGTTTATATAAAACCATCTTCAGGGCTCAAGGATCTTTCACGGTGTCAAAATATAGGACACGGTCATGGATTTAGAAGTCAATTGTCATATAACAAAACAAGAAATGGTTGCAGCTGAGGCTGACAAGGGTTGGCACATGAACAGGACTCAAAAGACTAGAGGCTAAAATAGTAAAAAATTGAAAAAACTTTGAAAAAACACACTGCTGGCAAGCATACAGAACTAAACCGTTTAGTTCTGTATGCTTGCCAGCAGTGTGTTTTTTCAATTTTTTACAATTTTAGCCTCTAGTTTTTTGAGTCCTGTTCATGTGCCAACCCTTGTCAGCCTCAGCTGCAACCATTTCTTGTTTTGTTATATGACAATTGACTTCTAAATCCATGACCGTGTCCTATATTTTGACACCATGAAAGATCCTTGAGCCCTGAAGATGGTTTTATATAAACCTAAAGCTCGGCGATAAGGACTTTTATTCGTTTTTGACCCTTATCCTGATAATTTGACAACAGACATATTGTGGGTCGATAATCTCTTTCTGTACAAATCATTAATAAGTACCTATTAGATTAGCCATGACTAAATGTGTATAAAAATAATTGCAGCTCTGAAGAGGCCATATGACGGCGAAAGCGCTCAGCCTATGATTAAACCACATTAACTGAGAAGCCTATAAAAATTTCTCTACCCTCAACAAACCCAATCTACGAAGGACAAGGCAACAATCCATAACCAAAACGTAGAAGTGGAATCAACTTTACAGCCACGAATTCGTATGAATGAGAGCCAACAATGCGCAATTAAGTCATTGATAAACAAATAATTGTAAGATTTATGTTCACACAAGGCGCGAATGATCTAAGCTTCTTGGACCTTCATAGGTAATTGCCGATTTTCCTATCGGTATCTCTCCATAACATTTCAACAAAAATCCCGGTCAGTTCAGCCATATAAGTAGATACTTTTAACGGGCTAGATTGAAAAAGACCATTGTGCTAGGCAATACCGAAATATTGATGGAAAGAGACGTTTCGAGCTCAGATGAGAATCAAAATAATATTATGCACTTATTGAAAATAATAAATCAAAATTCACATCTCAACTTTGGGATCATAATAATCGGATATCAAACAAGAATTTAGTATAAGTGCATATATTATAATAGTTCATTATAGATTGTATCCGTCGAAATCATTGTATTTAGCTAATATTTCTAGGTTGGGATGAACATAGTTTTCAAAGAATTCGTTTTACAATTGAAATGGTTTTCCCAACATCATTGCGAGCTAATTCAAATGAGCCTCGCTAGTTCAAGTTCAATTACGATTTCTTTAAACTTGAATCACGAGTAAGAAACTTAACACGACAAGCGTGTACATACCTTTCTGGATGTTGTAGTCAGAAAGAGTGCGGCCATCTTCGAGCTGCTTGCCGGCGAAGATCAGCCTTTGCTGGTCTGGAGGGATCCCTTCCTTGTCTTGGATTTTGGCTTTGACATTTTCGATTGTGTCCGAAGGTTCGACTTCAAGGGTAATGGTTTTACCCGTAAGGGTTTTAACGAAAATTTGCATCCTTCACCTGTGATGAACAAAATGGAGGACAAACTAATTTCAATTCTAATAATTCATCTCTAAAATGCGCCAACAATTAAATGAACTTGACCATATGTAAATTTTCGGTGCCAACAGTCAAATGTGAAACATATGCATGACTGAAGAAGTGAAATTAAATCACATTGTACTTGAAGCATGTACAATCAACAACCGATCGATATTTCTTTCAAAGACACTAATTAGTGCGGGACAAAAACGTGGGGTATTGACTGGCCCTTTTAGGACGTTACTAGGGCATGCTCAATTAGCTAGGGCTCAGTATTACCAACTAACTGTTAGTATTTACTAAGTAGAGAAGAATGTAGGTACAATCATGCGAATGAACAAATAAAATGAATTTTTATTGGAGTAACCAAATAAGGCAATACAATCGTCAACAAAACATTTAGGTACAGAACTATCGTAGAAAATGAGGCTAAATGCTAGCTAATGGGTCTAAAGTTTTAAAATTAAAATTTTCTTCATGAAACGATTCCTGAAGTTTGAGCTTTCGTATATATATACATATACATGGAATGACAGACAGACAGACAGACACACACACACACACACACACATATATATATATATAAATATATATATTTATATATATTTCATATGAGTGATCCGGGCAATAACTTTTCTCAGGATTGAGATTTTTTAAAATCCCGTTCTCGCGCCAAAAAATCAAGCTTTCCAAACAAAATTATGAGTTAGTTGGCCAGCAATTTTGGAGCACACGAAATTGCTCACATTTCAAAAAAAAAGTGCTAACAAATCACTAAAAATTAATATTTTTTGCAGAATTTTGGCAGAAAGAAGTTTACCAACAATGAACTAGAACATTTAAAAAAATTATGTACAGAATTACAATTAAAAATATACTTAAATTTCATCAAGATTTTCTGAAAAATCTATAAAAACTTTAAAAAGCTAAAATTCAGATTCTTTTTCGAATTGTTGGATATTGTTGTTTAGAAAGAGATTTTTTTTTTAACATAAAATTGGTAGAATAACAAATTCTTCACAGTCAAAGTGCTTGGAATTCAAAAAACCATGAAACTTTTCAATCGATAATTTACGAAAATTCGATTACTGTTAAGTGATTAAAACAATCACAGCCACTATTCATCAAACACTATACCTAAGTGAGTGGGGAATAACAAACAAGAGATGATTCCGGTTGAGAAAACGAACAACGTAGATAGAAGAGGCGCCATAACTAGACCCAGCCCCACCCACCGTGGTGGCCCTCAAGGCCACATACCTATTGCTGGGCAAGTGGCCTCCCGAACGCAACACTTGTGACTTCCGCACACACAACCACACAATCATAATAAATTACACTCATACCAAAAGTAAAATTACTAAATACATCGAACGAACCAAAAACCCGAGGTTTCCCCCAAGCGACCGGGAAGGGGGGGGGGGGGGAGCATGACGCCATCGTGCAAATGAATTTCAAGAGCCGTATTAGTAGTCAGATACCCATCATATTACACCTAGTTGGAAAGCTCTTGCTCTGATCTTTCGATTAAGCAAATAAAAAAAGGCCACCGAAATTCCTCATTCTAATAAATCGGTATCAATAAAATGTATAAAAATAGTTTTCATTGTTACATACGAATTTATTTGGTCGATAATTTCCTAATTACTGTGAAGGGACCGAACTCATATGTTACTGAGGGAGGATGTGGCAGCACATAATTTGCATCAGGCACAGTATGGATCGCACGCGTTGCCACGGAAAATTCCAACCAAAGACTGACACCAGGATTCTTAAAATTATTTTCATTTATTTTATTCAACTATTTTTGCCATTCCGAACTGAAACTTAACTCAGGGACTATGAAATGAATAATCCGATTGCAAACAATAACCAGGTTATATATCGAGGGGTGCTTTCGAAAAGTACCCAAGTCCATTTTTCTGGTTCTTGAGTAAATTGCATTTGAAAATTCAACGTTCCCGCATAAATCGCATTTAGTTGGTAATTGTTTCTCTCTATTTTTCCTAAGTTCCTCAGTTATGTACAAACAGATTGGAGATCACTAATTTTATTAATTAGACTTTTTCTCCAAGTATGGACCGAAAAACTACGACCACTTCTGGACTTGGGTATAGCCCTGCTGCCAAAATTGGACTTGGGTACTTTTTGAGACACCTTTTGTGGGGATGTCGAAACGAACGTTAAGCGGTATTTTTCTTTTAAACAACATTTTTTATTATTAAAATTACTTCTGTTGTGGTAAAAAGGCACTTGAAAGTATTTTGAAGTATTGGCTTAGTACATTGAGATAGGAACTAAAATTACCCGTAATAAATAGCATGCTGTTTGTAGTTAAAAACTTGGAAATTAGCGTCTTTGCTGAAAACATTAAAATTAATATTGAAAAATACGTCTATGAAGTTGAAGAATGACATAAAAGCACATGCACATAAAAGAGTCAATTTTCACTACATTGTCTCCTACGTAGGAATAAAATTATTGATTCAAGTTAATAGTTTCACAATTAATCATCGTCATCTTCAGAAACGCCTTCAATGTCTGGCTCGGAAAGCCTGCTGTCCCTCTTGGACTTCTTAGATGAGTGCAGAGCTTTATACCAACTATGGTATTCGGGTGGTATAGCATTTGTTGAACAAAGCATCAGGAGGTCTTTTTTTTTTTTTTTTTGGCTTCTGAAATAGGTAAGTTTGATTTATAAAGTTGTGTGAGGGTGGGCTTTTTCAGCTTTACCGGTCTTCCTCGGGGCTTTTTTTCAACGTTCAATTCATTATACCCTCTACTGGAATAATGAATACATCATTGTGTATGTATCATACCCGATATACTGCAAAACTCATCATCATGAGTATCACCGCCTTTATACTGCAAAACTAAAAATCCCCACAGTAAATCAAAAACCTTGCCTGTTGCCAAAATCCATTATTTCAAAAGAACAAACCAATATGTTAAAATAAATTAAGTATTCAGTTCTTACGATTTAAACAAAACGAAGTTGATACATTATTTGTCATTATTTCTCTTTATTTTTATGCTAAATGTCCCTGTTTGATTATCCTACTTTGAAAAATTGTATGCTTGGTTTTGATGACAATTTAATAATTGAGCATATAATAAATGCTCAATCTCTTGTTGCTCATTTTGAAGAGTTCAAACATATTTTTGAAAATGAAACTGTAGACATTATTGGCGTCTCTGAGTCTTTTCTCAAGCCCAGTCTGAATTCTAAATCTTTTGAATTAGAAAACTATAATCTTCTTAGGGTAGACAGGAAAGGAATTGGTGGAGGAGGGATATGCTTATACATACACTCCTTACTCAAAAGTTACAAAAAAGTTCATGCATCGCAGTCTGAATATTCTAGATCACCAGATATTATGTTGATCGAGTTCTCCTTTCATAAAAATAAGAGCTTACTCGGATTGGTCTATAGATCCCCAAAAATCGGAGGCATTTCTACTATTTTCGAAATACCCGTATTATCTGAAATAATGCACCAATTTGAAGTAGGTAGTTTCTTTATTCAAAGTTTTCAATAGGTACTGATGTAGCCGACATAAATAACTCGAATACCTACTTCGAAATTGAACAGACTTCTCCATTCGCATAATATGATAAATCTACCATTCAAAGCCACACACCACACAAAAACTTCTGAAAGTTCAATTGATTTAGCCGTAATCAATGACAAAGCTAAAGTAGTTAAGTTTGGACAACTTCCAGTCCCCGGACTTTCTGCGCATGATCTAATTTTTTTAAATATATTTATTAACCATCAAAAAAGAATCTCGTCCAATGAAAACTATTCATGTTCGTGATATAAGAAAATTTTATCTCAAAACAATGAAAAATGATTTGAAAAATATAGATTGGTCAACTGTTCTCAATGAACAAAATATTAACGAAAAAGTAGAATCATTTACTAACATTATTCAAAATTTATACGATAAGTATGTGCCATTAAGAAAATATAGAATTCTTTCACCATTAGATGTCAGATGACCGCAAAGAGATCAGTAGGAAGATAGAGTCAGCAGAATGTGGTGGGGTAGAAGCACCCAAGTCCCATTATTCCAACACTTTTATTCCAGTGAAACTACCCAAGTCCACTCTGCGGACTTGGGGACTTTTGCTTGCAAGTGAACATGTGCCTTATGGACTTGGGTAAATGGGCTACCTCAAAAACCGATATTAGCGCTGTAATAACGCCCAGGTCGATTTTTTTTTATGAAAGAGGATGTTATTTGGGTCACGTAGGTACCAGTAACTCATTTTCGCAAAAAAGTGGACTTGGGTACTTTTCGAAAGCACCCCTCGATATATAGATCGTCTATGACCATTGGCGTTGGTTCTGAAGGAGAGTACTGCGAAGGAATGGCGCGCAGTTACCATCAATTTCAACTAAGTAGGTATTTACTAAAACTCCAAATTTCAAAAGTAATCAATACACACTATGACATCATTGTCTAATGTTAATTTCATACGAAATTCCCTGAATTTTCCCGATTCATCAAATTGCCTTACTTTTTCTGGTATTCCAAGTTTTTCCTACCTGGAGTGGAAGCTACCCTGTTATTGTATAATGATCTATTATTATTGTATATTATTTATTCTAGTATATCATACGAATTTCCGAAAACCTGATAAACATTAAATCGCCATAGGGGAGCTGCTATTGAACAAATTCTTGAAGAGCTGCTCATATTTGTGTTGCAAGTCTAATCACAATAGTTCATACGAACGAGACTCAAGGTTATAATCATTGCAAGCTCTTAACAAGAGATACTTGACCAACGCCCCTCTAATCGCCCTTCTGTCATCTTCTGGTCACCCAGAAGGGGGTGCTCGGGTTAAGGGGACGTATGGCCATGGCTTGGGTAGGGATGAGAAGGAGCTCTTAAGCGATAAAACACCCCCAATTACTCTAACCCAGCAACTCAAACGCACAAACATAAATTATTCATCTCAAGTTCGTTGGTTCGCACTGTTAGAAGTGAACCAATGGCATAACAGGTGGTTTTCTAGAGTATTTTTTCATAAATGAAATTTTCAAAAAACTAATAACATTCAAACAAAAAGCAGGTACCAGGTTTTTCAGAAAAAATTGAAACAGAAATATATGATGATTTACACAATATTAATCGGTGCAGACCAAAGACATAAATAAATAAATAAAATAAAAATAAATAAGTAAATTCAAAATAATTAATTATATTTTATATAAGGCCACGTTTTTTTCACAAACACAAAACTCTCAGCATCTTCTGGTTGACTAAATGAAAGTACAAATGGTGACAAGTCGTCGGGCAGGAGTCACTTGACATTATGGCTTCAAAAAAATCAGGAGGGTGGGAAAATCAGATGTACACTTTTAAAGCAAATAGGTGGCAACAGTCTACATGGGCTAGGTTATGCTGGGGACATTGTCATTTTCGGTCTTACCTATTTTTAAATGTCGAGTGTAAATAACAAATTCAAAATTTATGGAACTAAGGTGGCAAGAAAAAAACAGGGGGATTTTTTTTCTTTTACAATTTTTAATGATATTGCAAATGAAAGTTGCGGATCAGCGCTGATCCGTGGGTTAACCCACCCAAACAGGTGGATTCCGGAATCAGTGTGTTATCACAAGTAGATCTCGAGCGATGGTGGAACGGTCATCTCGCCGTTTTGACGAGAAAACTCACGGTCCTGGGTTAGTCTAAGGAAAACTCCCGTTAGTGGAACTAGCCCTAGGAGAAACTTTCGATCAGAAGAGAGCTCAGAAATCGGCCCTCAGAGTTTGCTGCTCGAGTCGGGATACCGTGTACTTATAAATCACCAAAACAAAATTTAGCAAGTCGACTCAAGGTAAATTCTTATTTTGTTTAGAAAACCGCCACGACCACGAGAGGTTGGGGTTCCATCTGAACCATGTAACAAACCTAAGGCCTTTAGTACTCACGCAGCATGTGTCACCGTGATAGGTGTCCTCCCAGTTCGGCACCTCCCATTTCCGACTCTTTCCAGATGTTACCTGTATTTGCCTTTTTCCCCCCCCCCCCCCGAAAAACCTCCTGAAAATAGTGCCACTTCCGCGCCTCCCAATTAAAAGGTAGTTTGTGACGTGCTGTCAATCAGTCAATATGGAAGTGCTAGAATCATCGAAAGGGAAACCTATACTTGTACACGATAGTTACCAGTATCGAAAGAAAAAAACTAATAAAAATTCAGTGAATTGGGAGTGTGTGTTTGGAGATGCCCGAGCTGCAGGATGTAAGGGACGACTGACAACCAATTTGGAAGGTAGGATTTTTTTTTTTTTGTGGGCTAAGAAATTACAAAAACTATGTTTCATTCAAGGTCATTTTTTAGTTCTTGGATAATTCATTTTACAGGCACTGAAGTTGAGAACTATTCCCCTCATTCCTGTGCTCCTGGCGTTGGGAAACTCGACATAACTAGAACGGCAGTTCGATGCAAAAAGAGGGCAAGAGAAGAGGATGTCCCAATTCCTAAATTCTATGAAGATGAGTTTTCAAGTGTCGGCCAGAATATTATTGCAACCATAAATCAACCAGGATCTCATAAATCATCTCAACCTTAATCAGGGCGCGGAAGTGGCACTGCCGATATTCGTTGGCGGGGAACTGGGAGAAATAAGGGACTCCACATGTATCATTTCCATAGGCGCGGAACTCGGCATACACCTGAGATTACGCAGAAATGTTGATATTCAGGTTGAGACGTTATGGGATAGGGACAGGAAAGTTTATTGTAAGTCACCTCTAAACGCGAAATGGTGTAATAGGTGAAGTAGCTAAGTTAGAATCCTTTTTTCCGAATACCTGGGTATGTGAAATTACATGGCTTTCACAACCTAAGAAGCAATACGGTGTGGTGAGTGGGTAACCAAACGACCGTAAGTACAGTGAAAATAATTACTACATGCCACGATAAATGCAAGAAATGTCCTCCAAATAAGGACTGGACTTATTGATTCAGTAAATTCTTTGGATTAATGACCGCTTCAGGGCACGCTGCCTCCAAACTTGTCAGGGCCGTCGCATCGAAGGAAGGTAACCTCAATATCATCGCACACAAGATCAATCATCAACGAAAACTCTACTGTTACCAAAATTTCCTCTCATATAGTTGAGAAAACACCAAAGTATTTAAAAAAAATAAATTATAAGACACTAGCGAATAAGCTGATGAATAAAAACAAGGTAAGTTAAATGCTGCACGCAAGCAAACGTGGGTGCCATGCGAACCAGCGTTCTGAGCGAGAACATCGAAATTCAAGATATTACCTACTAGCTCAAATTAACAGGAGGAAAACGAAAGAACACTTAACTACATTAAAACACTTAAAAGCACTGAAACATACAGTAAAAAATATATAAAATATTAACTTACCAGCTTTAATTAACTACAGGGAAGAAAGAGCCATGCGACACGAAATGAAAGAACGAGAATTCCAACAGCTTATTCGGTTTCACTTTTAGAAATGAACCATTTCTATGAAGCGGAACTGACACAAATGTTGTGATGTCTTCTCAACATTTAAGGATTAGAAGCCTATTAGCTCATAGTCTTATGCACGAATAAACATTGAGCGTTATGAAATGAAATTCAAAAAAGAAATTTAGATCGATAAAGATATTTTTTTGGTGATAAATATTATTCAAACGTTCTAAAACTAGTTCTGAACTATGACGTGCCGCAGAAATGACGTCATTGATCCACAGTCAGCTGACGAGACAACTGTAAATTCGATTACGAAATCACTTTTGACAGATTTTCCATATTTATTTGTAAATAGGTAGTTCATTTGTCTTTTATAATATATTTTGAGTCTCGATCTCAACACGTAGGCCAATACGTAGAACAAAAGACCTTTTAAAGGTATCAGTGCATTATTATTGTAGTATTTTTGTATATAATTTTTTACTATAATAACAACTACCTACTCTCTCAGCTGTTAGCTTCCCTGAAGGCCCATCTCATTTTTTATGCTGAGGTAAGATTTTGGTTAAGAATATCTATTGGTAACTTTATATTTTGGGAATTTATACTTGTAATTTAATAAGAATTGTCTGGATAACTCCCATATACATCTAGTCTGGCCCTATCAACCCATTGTTTAGTGGACAGGCACTGGGCAGGTACCTACGAAAAGGCTCATGTACCTAGCTGATACTTAGGTACTTACATTTCGATTCAAATAAATTGTTCCTTTGGAAATTGTATACCTATCGCTGAACATCATGTGCAAAGTTATTTTATGTGGGTATCTACGTCGTTTGACCAGGGGGTTTGTTGACACAGGTGTGTCACACCATTATCCGCAGCCAACATTTACTCAGCTGAATTATGGGTACCTGTAGCGGCAGAATTCGGAATTGAAAAAATGGGAAAGGTTGATGTAATACCAAAGAAAGGTTGATGTAATACCAAAGACTCTCTAGTATTGAACTAGGGAGAAAAAACCCAGCAGAGTAGAGGATTGATCCAGTAAGAGTCCCAAAACTAGTTTGTATAAGCTAGGACTTCTCAGGAGGGTTAAGGAGGGGGAGATTGGCCCATTGGAATGTGGAGTCATGTGTTATAAATTCACACAGCAACTTTCCAACGAACGATTTTTGTGGGATGTGGAATCAGGAAGTTATACTCTCTCTGGCAAAAATTGGTAGTAGGTGAAAAAAGCATGATATTTTTTGCTGTAAGTCGAAAAATTTGAATTATCCCCAGAGCTAAGAAACCATGCAAGGAAAATTAATGTACTTCAACAAATAGCTTCAGACCACAAATTGAGAGACCATAGAACATTAAATAAAAAGTCAATTAGCATGATCGTATGGGTGAATTTCGGTAAATTATCGTATTACATTATTTAGGTTAAATTGTTTTGGTATTTGAGCACCGAGGGCAATGAAATTGTTAAATATAAGTAAACTACATATAAGTAAGTCGTATTTTTTTTTTTTTTTTTTTTTTTTTTTTTTTTTCCTTCTTTAAATTATACGATTTTCGTTTTAGAAGCATTGAAGGTAGAATAAAATGACGAGAAAACAAAACAAAAATTTGAATTTTATATTTTTTGTCATGGAAATCTGAAGTTCGGTCAGGGAAATGTCAGGGAAACTAAAAATTTCCATTTGGGGACCACCCTAAATAATGAACTGCACTGTGTTGTAGGCCTCCGCTTTTCTCTTGTATTATCTATTGTTTTACACGTTCCCATATTGGTTAATGTTAGGTTAGAGGCCAAAAAAGCACGCGACGGCCCTTCTTATTACACATACATCCACCCACGACCATTTTAGATTATGTTTGCACGTTTTGACAAAAATCCGGTAGCATGCCAGGTGTGCGCTCAGAAGAAAGTTAAGCATTACTACTTTGATGATGGGAAGATAAGATGATAAGTTAATACTCACTTGGGGTTCGTGTTTTTTTCGTAAAAGTTGTTGTCACTTGTTTAATCTTGATTTTTGTGCATAACTCTACGAACGGGTAATTAATATCACTGATCCTCTGAAATCGTTTAGTTCATTCACAATTTCACTTGTCAAAACACTCTTGAAACGCTATTTGGATTTCATCTTGCACCAAGTTGACGGAATGGATGTGGAGCATTGAACCTATGCCTGATACGATAAGGATAAAAAATGTGAATCACAAAGATATTGTCGAATGAGTCATTCGCTGTGAACCGCTAAAAATATACTTTCCATCTACTGACGTACCAGAATCCTTTTTATAACGCTCTGAAGGACTGTTGGGAATTCATTTTTTTTCTTTTGGAAACTCTATCTACATTAACGTCATGTTCACATAAACTAAAACCATCCTTATGATAACTTCGATGAATTCTTGTCTGTGAGATGCTCGTTTCGATACTGATGTTTTTTCACATTTTATGTATTTACTTTGGCTCATAAACGAAAAAAGCGTTAACAAAAAGCGTTCCGGTTGGTTTTCTGATGAATTCCACTCACAACCGAGTCGTTGCTAGGGAAATGATACTTCGTCGTTTTTCATCCCACAAAATTCGTTTACCATTCGTTCGAAAGCTCTCGATTTATCCAACCATATTATGTTAACTACTGCGAAGTGCGTGGCCAACTTTCTATGATTTGATTCATAGCAGGTGATCCGAACTTCTATTGCTCTAGAGTCCAGTTTTTTCCCTAATGATCCCACGATTCAAGAACTGTTAGGTTTGTGAAGCGGTGGTTAAATAATTTTAATAGGTAATTTCTATACTTTACACTCTAGGAAGCTGTAATTTCGTATGTAGCCTCTTTAGGACATTTACTTGACGATGCCCAGGGTCCGGATCAGATGAGTGGCTCTTAAAGCTAATTTCTATGCTTTACACTCTAGGAAGCTGTAATTTCGTATGTAGCCTCTTTAGGGCATTTACATGAAAATGTCCAGGGTCCGGATCAGCTGAGTGGCTCTTAGAGCTTGCATACGAGTCTGCAATACATACGAGCCTGCAACTAAAACATGAAATGTCTCAATGTGTTGCAGACTCGAATGCAAGCGTTTCTCAATGAAAATTCGCAAATGTTTTTAACCAATTTAATCGATGTTTTTATTTAAAAATCGATTTTCAGCATAATTTTGTACATAAATTTGGTGTAATAATTACCTATTTCTTCCCTCCTCTTTAAAATTTGCAAAAGGAAAGCTTTCTATAAACATTACTGCAAGGGTTCACATCATTTTCCTGACTTATACTCACTCCCTATGAACGCTAAAAAGGTATCATTGTAATTGCATTGCAATAACAAAAGATCAATTGTAATGGACCAAGAAAAAAACTTGGTCGGAAATTTATCGATTCAAGGTACATAGATTCGAAAAATTGAATTTAAAAAATCCGCCATTAAAAGCTTTTTTCCGAAAGAACTGAACCTAGTAGGGACAGCATAGCAATGCGGCTCCAAAATCATGCATCTACTAAGGATGTGCCTGTAATCTCCACTATTTTTGAACAACCCCTTGTGGTGGCTGTTAAAAAATTGAGATCTCAACAACTTTGAAGGGTTGGAGCTTTCTAAAGATAGGGGCACAGTAATCCTCATGATACAGATGGATAATATTTTAGGATTCTTAATGTTGTTGAAAATGTGAATGGGTTCACTGTTTCCAATACGCTTTGGAGACGGGGAATGCTAACAGCAGTTTCCGACTTGTGGCAGAGTGTGGCGATGCATTGCTTTGTCAGTTATTATTATTGTAATTTCTCCCCCTCTGATCTACCAGTTGTTACGCTCCAGGAAAATAACTCTCACAGTCAAAGAGGTAACGACGCGAGTTCGAACTCCTGTCGAGGTATCAAATATTTTTGGGCCGTTACAGTGGCGCAGTCGGTAGGACCCGAAATCATACGAAACAATAATGAATTAAATCCGTCTCGAGTCAAAATACTGTAAACATCACATTTCCTGTCGTTAGCACCTTTCACTTCCTCACTCACTTGAGTCAAAACACACCGTGACAATGATCTCGCTCGACTGCTGACTTTTTCCAGCAAGCACCTGCTGAGCCAGCGGCCTGCAGTTTCACTTCATCATTCGTCTGACCCCAAACCAGCCGAGATGGCTGGTATTTGACTCCGGGGAAATGTTACGCTCCAGGAAAATTACTGTCATGGTCGAAGAGGTTTGATCACCCTGGCCTCATAACTCTGATCGTAAGAGTGTTGCAACTTCGGGAAATTTCCTGTAGTTGTAACGACGTAGTTCGAACTCCTGTTGAGGTATC
Organism: Adelphocoris suturalis; assembly: GCA_030762985.1. Classification (NCBI taxonomy): domain Eukaryota; kingdom Metazoa; phylum Arthropoda; class Insecta; order Hemiptera; family Miridae; genus Adelphocoris; species Adelphocoris suturalis. Next base: position 77,826,593 of record CM061043.1, read on the forward strand.
AAATATTTTTGGGCGGTTACACAGTGGAGTCCGTGATGGCAGTTTGTTAAGTGGGTGGGGGGGTTGTCAATTGTGAACATGACTCCATTTAGAACCGTGCCCCTTGAGAGTCCATTTGACATCTCGTGCTATGCATCTAATGATCCTTCCGGTTAAATTGCGCCTTAAATTCTAAAAACAAAGCAAAAACTCACAATTTATCAAATTTGAATTTTCTCCCCAAATGGGGAAAAAAACATCATACCTTAATATGCCTTTACTTAATATTTTATTTTCCTATTATTACCCATGGGAGAAATTAGTTGGTACCTACTTCATCTAGCTGTCAATTACCTAGCAAAATAAATCAGAGACCGAAAAGAGAAATACCCTCCCAAATTTGCGTCTACACGGAACTCAAGTGTAGGGATCCCCCGCTCTTCTTTTCTGTCATCGAATAGTCTTGATAGTATCGATTTGGCCTCCCAACACATAGATACATTCAGATGCAGTGATAGGAGTTGTTTCAGAGCGCTCTAGCTGCCTCCCTTAAAAGCCTTCCCTACTGAGTAGCGATTACTGTGATTGTTCAATGAAATGCAAGGTCTGTCGTGGTCCAGTGGTTAGCATTGCGTACTAATGTGTTGAAGGTCCTGGGTTCGATTGCTGTGCGGTCTGAAAACTTTTTTTGCTTTGTACTTCCGAAATATATTTTTGAACGTCATTCTGACCTGTATGTCCAACTAATCTGAATTTTTACTAAGGGATTGTCTACTTGGCGTTATTTATTTTTGAGATGTGAGCTTGCAAGCATCCAGACCACCAAACTATACACATTCTGTCCAACTAATCTGAATTTTTAATAAGGGATTGACTACTTGATGTTATGTATTTTTAAGATGCGAGCTTGCGAGCATCCAGACCACCAAACTAAACACATCATTCTGACCTACACGTCCAACTAATCTGAATTTTTACTAATTGATTGACTGGAACTTCTTCAATTTTGGCGCTCAGAAGGTCGGTTGATTTCAAAATAGGCAAATCGATGTGTTGGGAGGCTGATTCGATACTATTGAGACTATTCCATGGCAGAAAAGAAGAGTAGGAGATCCCTACACTTGAGTTCCACGGAGAAGCAAGTCGCCTCTCAATCCCGTTGAATCATGATTGAAAACATTTGATTATTGTTTACGTGCCAAATTGATTAAGTACTTGTTTTATGGAATAGGGATTGAGAGGAGGGGGAATTTGACAGTTTGATGTTTTCAGGTAAATAATAACAGAGTAAAAATTACCTAATAACAGAGTTACATTGTTACTTACTCGAGCTATGAAATGTTTGGATTCGAATTGAATCTCAAGCCGTCGGCCAGTCCTGTCTTGTACTATCATAAATTGAAAAGCTCTATTTTTATCTAGTGCATGAAATGTTACGCTTTTTCAGGGTGTCCAGATATTATCATCATGCCTCCAGTTCGCCCAGCTCACAAAAACATAAGCCCTACGACGGTGATAATAGCGTTCACCCTATTCATCTTCATCAGCTGTAGCCTAATCAACAGGCAAGTAAAGTATGTGGAACGACTCTGGCTACCTGGGCTATTTAGAAAACAGAAATAACCTCAAACAAATGCATAATAACATACGTGTGATCTACATGTTTAAGGAACCCTTGTGCTTTTTATTTTTCGTTGGTATGTACCTGATGATTGATTCATTCCATCATTTACACTTCCAGTTTTTACAAGATGATCTCGACACGCATGTCAGATAATTCATGGGATGTGTACATTTTCACTCAAAACTGGCCTCCAAGCGTCTGTTTGGCCTGGGAAGACAAAGGGAAAGGTCACATGTGTATGGCGTCAGGGAACAAAACCAGTTGGACAATTCACGGGATATGGTAAAAACACATCTAATTTATGCCTTCTACTACAATCGGAATGTAAGATTCCGAGCATGTACTTCTGACTGGTAACAGTCATATCATATTCAACATTCAAAAACACGTATTACTTTTATTATTACTTATCTAATTTCTGGCACGGAGGTTAGTAATGACTACACCAACTCACTCTAGTAGTTGTTTGGGGAATCAAACAGCTAAGTGAGGAGAGTAGATAGTTGACGATCCACCCTCCCACCTTTTAGTGTAACACCCAACACAATATACCTATTACTTATTGGATATCTGGTACGGAAAACTACTATATCTCAGTGAGCATGTTATAAATTATAAAACTGGGTATTAATTGAAAGTACAGTGCTTAGAGCTTCTTGCAATATTCTGCCAGAACTAACCTATCATCATTCAAATCTTTTTTGTTTTCTTTTTTTTTTTTTCATTAGCGCATTCATATTATTATTATTGTTATTTCCTATCAACCTTGGTTCTTTTATTTTCCCAAAGCCTAAATTCCATGCTAATAAAACTTATACATTCCCTCTAAACTTCATTAACGAAGTTTTTTTTTAAATTAAGGTTTAAGCCGCATCTCAACCAGAAGGGTCATTAGCGGCATTGAACACGGTGTCTTAAGGGACACTGGAAGTGGCACGATTCTAAGGGGAGCCATGTTGCCATCCTTGACTAAAAAGGGGGGTCATCACGGACTCCACTGGCAACTCGGAAGGGGGAAAAAAATGAGGGGTACAGTGATGACCTCTGTTTAGCCCCCAAAGTGGATTTAAAAAAAAAAAAAACCAAAAATAAAATAATACAACTAAGACTAGATTTTAAATAGGCTAACAACTATATACATGCTATTATATACAATCAGCTAAGTGAAATAAAACTACGAATAGGCTAACAACTATATACATGCTATTATATACGATTTGGTGATCAGTTAAAGTGGTTTTAGCTCGGAAAGTTTTTGCACCATAAGCTGTAGTATAAAACTACGAGCATTTCTAGATGTATATAAATATATCACAGATCAGATATTACAGTTCAATTATTAGTAGAGCATTGTGCCGCTGGCCAGCCTTTGAACGAGGTCTGTGTGACAATCTGAGGCGGTTGGTGCCTGCTTCCCGATCAAATTTATAAGAAGCGGCTCTCATTTTTGACACGTAAGAAGAATATTATAATTTTTAACCTCGAAGAAAAGGAGTCGAATTGGCAAGAGCTGAGAGACTTATTGAAAGCATTTTTTCAAAATTTATTGAAAATTGAGTACGTTATTTTTAAGATGTATGTCCTTGCGGCCACCCAAAACCTAAGAGGCTCAAAAATTAGTGTTAATCAAAAATTGCAAAAATAAAAGGATTTGCATTGATGCTCTTCAGTGCGATACGGCAACACTCTCATTCAAAAAAGATTAACCCTAATTCTTACGCACCGATGCTGAATAATTACGAACTAAAAATAACAAACCTAAAAATATGTTTCTGGAATCTAAACGGAAGATTAACTTCACTTTATTCCGATATTTTAATGTTCTCTAATTCTTTTCCACTATTATAGGATGTGCATACAGAAATCACATGAGCGCTCTATCAGGGGAACACGACATTGCTGGGGTACCTAGGGGCGGGTCTCATGGAGAAAAAAAAAACTGATTTTCTATCTTGTGAAACACTTCCTCCATGCTTTGCAAAACCTTTTTTTTTTTTTTTTTTTTAAATGACGTTACCCGTCCATGACAAGCCATAAAAAGAAATATTTACTAGAGAAAGAATAATATCAGTTCATATTGTGTAGTTTGTAGTGAAACACGAGTCAAGAAATCATCTCTCATTGCCAAGACTTCAAAAAAATCGACTAGCCACCACACAATGTTGGCTTCGGTCTTTTGTTTTCCCATAAAATTGGTCAACTATGCCGGTATTACTTCTCATAAAACTATTTCATCCAAGGAGCTTGAACTCGTTTTACCCTGATTTCTGATCATCGTTCCTCACTATAATTGGGGGAAATAGTTTTCTTGTATTAGGATGGGTGCAGTACTTGTCAGGAACTTCAGTAGAGTCCCATCCACATTGGCCTTAATGTTTCCAATTATAACATTTCTGTTCGTTACATGTTCTCTGAGCTTGTCTCTCTCGTATTGTCTTGTCCCTTAGTGACCCAAGGGTCCATCTGTGCAAACTGGACGTAAAAGTATCATACGACCTGATTAAAATGCAGCTTTGTAATATGTTGTAAAGGCCGACCAAGTTTGGTGAGATAGGACCAAGTTACTGCAATACCTCTCTGCCCTTCAACCCTGAGGCGATTTATGGAATCAAAGATGAACTTGAGGCGGCCTGGTCGCCTATACAGAAGCACAAACAGTTCAACGCCTTTTGGAGTCATGAATGGGAGAAGCATGGGACCTGTGCTACTACCATTCCTCTCTATCCCAATGAGTTTGAGTATTTCAATCAGGTAAATAAGTTTTCTTTTTGGTTTTTTATAATTTTCATAATATAACAAATGAAGTTCACATTAATTTTCGCCATAGTGACTTATTATACTAGATAGGAAATGACTTCCATTACAGGGTCTAAAATGGAGCAAGCAGTACAATGTGACGAATGTCCTCAGCAGTGCTGGAATCACTCCTGGTAGAATTTATAACGTATCTGCAATTTGGGCTGCTGTTAAACAGGCATATGGCAAAAATCCTCATATTTCTTGTTTCACAGATTCCGTGAGTTTTCTTGTGACGTTACTCATAAAATGATTTGTTTTTTCTAGTGGTTTGCTATTCTTGATGTTGTACTCTCTCTTAATTTTCATAGTTATCACCAAACCAGCTGATTGCATTTACCAGTATTTTAATGTCAAAAATTACGATTTCAGATCACGAAATCTACCTACATACTCGAAATAAGGATATGTTTCAACAAGACGAGTTTTGAAGTCGTCGATTGTGATGGAATCAAATACCGCACCAGATGGGATCACCGCAGGAAACCTAGCATGAGTAGTGGTAACTTCACAGACTGCGTCCCGAATCAGCTTGTCGAGTACCCAATCACGTCCCCCTCCCCTCCCCCATTGCCAGAATATCCAAAAGAGGACATTTTCGTCCTTGACGTTCTCAAGTTCATTCAGTTCCTCGGCTGGGCCACTTCATAGTGAGACAGCTCCATTGCTCATCCAATTCTACAACTTAGCCGTCTATGGGTTACTTTAAGTTTTAAACTGGGTACGTCCAATACAAAAATTAATTTAAGTCTATCCCCTTATCGAAAAGCTATGATTAAATGGGTGCCCTTACGTTACATCCTCGACTGCCTCGCGATGTAACTGTTCAGTTAATTCCCAATTAATACAAGATTTGAGTACCCCGTATGTGGTACAAAAAAAAAAATCCTGTGGCACAGCCCATCAAGAGCAGAGAAACTCTTAGTAAGTTGTGGATTAAACCTCTATCTAGTATGATGGACTGATGAAGGCCTTCCCTTAAATGCTATGGTTGCAAACTCTTGGAAGATTCCTCAATCAAATGATCGCTTACATAATTGTTCCTGAAGAAATGGGACTTGAACGTGGTTCGTCCGATAGAATATATTCTATGGGTAAGTAGGGATCTATCATAGATTAGACTCTGTGCTACACCAAATCATTGCTCAGAAATCCGTAATGTATTTCTATTTCACTATCGTACGAGAGCCTTAAAACACCAAAATTGTAAATTGAAACATTGTTCATAACTTAAAGAAGTAATGAAAAATACACGTTAATAATTGGTTTGAAATTAATCTGAGTGTTGTATTTGCATTCCCCAATAAGTTTTGTACAAATTTTTTTCTTTCTCGCTTTCAAATCTTGAGCAGATTTCGTGGAAATTGTTTTGGGTAGGTTTCTTCTTGACTGGCGTCGTAGAATATTGAATATAATAAATACTACGTATGATTTGATCCCTAAGCTTGTGATGAAAGATATTGCTGAAGAACATTTAAAACTCCCTGAAAAATTAAATATCCCAACATAATATGGTGTTTTCGAAGTTTTTTACTGGAAAACAAAAAGATGTGAAGACAAGTTTGATCGTATTCCTAAAAACTCGAATAGGTGAAATTATTCCAAGAGGTTGTGGTATTGAAGCGTATCCCTTTCGTTCAACTCTCTAGTGAAGTGGTGATGCATAGTGAGAAAAATCAGGAATCCAACCAAGAAGTTGGAAAATATTTGAACCCAGATTATTTTAGGTGTTTGTAAGGATTACTAGGGATATAATTACTTCTAAACTAAAAATGTATCTGTAATATATTGTGGTCTGTATTTTTAGTGGTATTATTGAATTTGTACCGTTGGACTCTCACGTTTACTGTAAACGAATTTTGTCAATACAATTTAAAAGCTATCTGATTGGCTCGCAATAGTAAGCATTGGCTTAGCTGAGCATTGTTATCTTATAGGTACTTATTGGATTTTTATGATGTGGTCCTCTTGAAGATAAAATTAAAATTATTTAACTGCTACTGCTTTATCGAATTACAAACTGTGATCTGGTTGACAATTTTGTATCCTTTCACAAAAGTTCGACAGCCCTTTTGGACGGTGAATAGGTAGTAAAGAACCCCGATTCCCATTACACTGACGGTCGTACAACTTCTCTATCAGTCACATCCAACTTCGAAGTGATTGAAAGAATTAGTTCAAAAGCCAAGTTCGTTTTGACAATGTTTGCAGGTGATGAAATCTGTCTGATGAAGTGTCCAAAACACCAAAGAGAATCATTGCTACTTTTAAAATTAGCATCTGGCAAATCACCATCTTATGTGGCTACATACCTTGTACAATATTGTGTTTATTTGGCCATTGACGTCCCAGAAAGATGTGATCTGTCTTATTTCAATGCCCTGTCTCAATGTAAAATCTGTATAAGTTCTGAATCAGGCGTCATTAGAGTTTTTGCTTTCCATGGTGTCCCCCACCTGTGAACGTGAACCTAGGGAAAACACCAGACGTATGCTAACCTGCAAAGTCCCTTCCATCTGTCACATGACACCCCCCTCCCCAAGGTTTCTTATCTATAACTTTTCAACATCAGTCACCTTTCTGTCCTCCATGAGTCATGTTTTGTGCTGTTATACTAGTTGTGGGAGTAGAATTAAACACATTAATCAGTTTATACTCGTAATATGGAGTAGATGATGATGACAAACTCGAACATGCGTTTCTGGCTTATCTTAAAGCAAAAGCTTTCAAGAATACTCGATCGTTTACTTGAGTAGTTTGAAATTTCTGTATTACCTATTTTATTTTTTGAGTTTGCTCACTCATAGAAATGAGAAACTGGTACTTTGGTACACATACATAATATAAAGCCAATTTTGTACTATTACCGAAACGATTGAAGATTGTCCCTCGCAGCAAATGCTATGAAATAGGCTAGGAACGAATCTTCAAATTCTTCTTCATGGACTAATCTGTACACTTTAAAACGGCACACCGAACGTTTGTTAACGAGTGCATTAACTACGTTTTTTTATTTTAATTACTATAAATGGCAGAGAAAATCTCTCCTGCTGCAATATTGGTGTGTTATCATTCAAATCAAAAGCAATCTTAATTATAATCTTAAATTATGCTCCGTAACCATATTGAATCGCACTTGAATGGTCTGTTGAGTTTGTTTCTATGGTTCGAGTGTAACATTCTAGGTAGGTATGTACCTTCTTATTTGCAGTTTCCTTTATGCCTACCTATTTACTATTCGTTCTTGTTTGTGAAAACAGGTGATACCTTACCTACCTAAGAAGCGCTTTTGAAATAAACCAAAATTGTTGTGAACTCTGTGTGAAGAGGACTCTGTAACCTCTCCAGTCGTGTTATCTTTCGCTTCAATATCCGACAATCACTCGTTCCCGATTTATATCCCGAGTTGGAGTTTGTATGAGCGCAAGGTTTCTTGTCATTGTCGCCCAGTTGATCTCCGGTGGTCCGGTGTGCAGGCTTCAAACCTGTATCTGTCTAGCGGCTGAGTGGTTCGATTCCACCTGCTGGGCGATCTGATTGTTGAATTCCTGCATATGGATCATCTTCTTCAAATACGCTATGTCAGTGTTTCTTAAGGTGGAGGTACATGGACAAAGTCCAGGTGGTACTTGAGGAGTGTATTGTGGGGTTTCAAATCTATAATGCATCGCAGAACAATAAATAAATAATAACAATAATAATGATAAATTAATGGGAAATGAAATAAAATGCGTCAGCCATGGTTATTTTCCGAGGCCAAGCTGTAGATGTTGGGGTTTTTAACCCATGAACAATGATCCAGCAACCACTCATTCTGTGAATAAATGTCAATCTATTGTTTCAAGATGATTCCGAAAGAATTAGTTGGTAATACCTACCCTCTTGTTTTCAATTTTATGTAATCTAACTAATTACCAATTATTTCACTCGTTTCCATAATTTTAAAACCTGAAATTTCTCAATACAAAAAGTGCAATATTTCTATCAGCAACTAAATATTCCTCACGTTCTGTGAGGCTGTCATTAGTAATTTTTCCTCATTCGACCCCGCTTTTAGACACATAACGCGGTTCGTTCCTATGTTTAACCTTTTATTTTCAAAGTTATTTTTTCAAAGACTGATTTTGAGTTTAAAGACTTTTTACTATTATCAAAATGTACTTAGGTTTGTGGCCTTCTTCATGACTAAAGTACCTACCAATTTTTCTTCATATTAAAAATATTTCATCTTATATAATCATGAAACGGTTTATAAATTGGTATTCTACAAATACGGTTCATAAATATAAAAATTCGTGTTCTATTAACAATAATCCCTGAGCTCTGGAAATCTTTGTTGAATTTTATTGTTAATTCAGTACCTGTTAATAATTTTTTTAGGGACGATGAGCTCATCAAAATCTGAGGGGGTACACATGGCCATTCTCGTTTCTGCTCGGAGGGTACATGGAAAAAAAGTTTAAGAAACATTGCGCAAAGTGATACCTATTTAGGTCGGTTACTACATGTATTTTGATTTAGATAAGCTGATCATTACTATTCACAGGTAGGTAGTTTAACAAAATAGCTTGGCTCTCATTTCTTTGTTGATATTATTGGATGTAAATAGCGAAGGCTTACATGATATTGTTAAATTCGTTTAATTCATCCTCCACAACGAGTAAAGCAATAAAAAATTATAATAATAATACAATAGTGTCCGTTTTCTTTGTCGATTCTCGAAAGAGGATGAGAGTATCGGTGAGGAACTCCTTATCAGTTCTCACAGGCGGGGTGTTTGATGCAGTGGGGACAGGGATGTACAGAGCTCCAAGTCTTGAGTTCCACCTTCATGGAGTTTCCAGAATGGGAGCAGCCTTGTGATTGGCCGTAATGCGGCCCATTCTCGATCCTGCAGCAGGGAGTGAGGGGAACCAAAAACTTCTCTCTCTTCTTGCACGGGAGGCGTGCAGGACTTGTGTGGAGGCCTTCCTGCTGCAGGTGTCCTGCAGAGCTCGTCGGATGGGTTTGCCATCGGACCATCCTGCGGTCTGGGGTCCCCCACCCTATCAACCTGCTAGGTCCGAGCGTGTGTCAGGCTGCCGGAAGACCTTCCATGTTCTAATTACCCGCCAACACAGGAAAATAGATTACCTCTCATCCCATCCTTATCAAAATGTGCAGGAGTTCACTTTACAAGAACATTAAACATCAGTGAAGAGTTTTATAGATCAGAGAAACAGTTTTGCATTACTTAGTGGATCTGTTACTTTGTGGTTTACATTTATAGTTGACGTGTTTATAAAATGAGCCAGCTTTCGGAGCAAGATTGTATTTTTTCTTGTCAGTTTCCTTGCTTCCAGAAGTAAAACCAAAGCCACTTCACACTTCTTCGTTTTGTTTAAATAAGGAGCCATTGAAGAATGGAGAACGCAGAAAGTAAACACAGAATACTGGAGGGAAACCTTCAGTTTGAGCTGGGATTGACGGATCGTGTATGGATAACGCACTCTGAGGCAGGAGAGCGAAGAGGGGAATTTTATTGCATTCACCACCTCCTGCAGCAAGATCGTGAATGGGCCGCTTAAGTATGTATTCGGTAATCATCAGATCAGGCGACAAAGTCGTACAGCCAGCTTCCCTTACCGTAGAAAGCAAAACAACTCACAACTCTTGGAACCAGGTCGAATCCATTTTTTGGAAGTCGATGAATTGAGCTCAGTACACAATAGTTCCTGTAACCTGTAACTTTCACCTTTACCTTGTTTAAATTGTTCCTAGTATAATTCTATCTAAATTAAATGAGTATGCATATTCTCTATTGAATCTAGAACCACAGTGACTCAGATCAGCTGACGTATTCCTACAATTTATTTGGCATGTTACTTTGATTTCAATCACGATCTGTAACCTTCCTCTGGGGATTTAGTTTGGAACAGTTAAGTTCTACAAACTGTCTTCTGGAAATCTAATGCTAAACTTTCAGACCAGGCAGATTTCATGACACTATTTCACACGGGAATATTTTACCTGAAACAAATGTTTCTGGTTACGAACCCCATTTAACTTGTGTTATAGAACATTTCAAGCCCGTGTAATATAATTCTTTCATCTCTAAATAATTTTGTGGTAAATTAATTTTCACCGTCTACTGTCCTACAATTCCATACCTACTACTGTACCATTTTTCTCATAATATTGTACGTTTATTTCTTATGTTATCTAACCTTTCACGCTATTATATTTTGTAAAATGGAGCCATAAAAATGTTGGAATTTGGGATTTTACACTTCATTGTGAATTATATTTAAAAAAAAAGGTATTAATTGCTATGCAATTCTTAGGCCGACCCCCAATAATTTTTTATGTAACGTCCGGGATGAAATTAAAGATGATTTTCACGTACAACCGAGTAGTTGAGTAGTTGCTATAGATTGAGTCACAATTTCAGTGTTTTTCACGTACAACCCAGCCGTTGTTAGGGGAATGAAACTTCCGCAGTTTTCATCGCACAAAAATCGTTCGCCACTCGTTGGAAAGCGCTTGATTTATGTGATAAATGTTCACATTTCAAGCTACCAATTTCCCTCTCCTTACGTACCTGGCTACATTCCAAAACTAAGTTGATTCAGGCTAAGAATTCCATAGCAAATTATCCTCGTTTTCTACGCAGTAGAAAAGAGAAAAGATCCGGCGAGGCGCGAAGCGCCGAGTATAGATTAGGAGGGTGAAGCCCCCCAGCGAGGCGCGAAGCGCCGAGTATATATATATATATATATATATATATATATATATAAATATATATATATATATATATATATATATATATATTTATTTATATTTCATTTTAGATATAAGACGAATTCGTTCATATGATCATGCTCGACTTGGGCTTTTTGAAAATGTCCAGTCATTTCTAATTTGCGCAGTGTTTAGAAACTGGTATATCATGATGTATTTACTTCAACCCTTCTCTAATGCAAATTAGAATTTTTTCAACACTTAATATCGGATTGAACTACCGTTCAATTTTTAAAATCAGACTGTGACTAAGTGACGAAGTTGCGCAAAACTGTGATATTTTAATGTCAATGAGAACCTTTCATCTACCAATTTAAGAAGTTTTATGTTAAAAATTGAGTGATGTCAGTAGGTACCTTAATTTTCAGTTGTTAGGTAGGTAGTTAGTTATCTGTATCTTTTTTTGTTCTTATAGAATTACACAAGATGGCTCCTAATCTGGGAGACCGGGAAAAAATCGTGAAACTGTCGTGAAAGAATGCAGGAGTCTTTTTTGGGTCAGCAATCGAAAACGCCGAAGCCAACGTATTTTATTTTCGGCACTTATTTGTTGTAGCTCATAACCCAGTAGTCCGAATGGTGCGTTCATAACCATTAACAAAATACTTCTTTGAACTATAGGGGGCTCATTATGATGACATTTAAGTACTGCCACACAAATAATATAGCAAAAATTCAATGGACCCTGCCAACATTTTAGCATTTTGTATGTGGCAGTAATCTAATAGTCCAAGATTATAGGTAGGTGTTCGATACCCGCACCATCACCTGAGCTTGGCTGATCCAGCTTGCCTAGCCTATGTACAGTGGTTCACTTCTTCCGATCTCCACTCGACCCTTTTCCCAAGTTCTGAACTTGTTTACGCAACTTTTTGCTACTTACAAATGTTGCAACCTTTTTTTCTGTGCTTTCAATAAAGTTTGGGGTAATTTCACTCAGAGGGAAAAGGTTTCATTAGAAAAACACCCGTTTTTGCGCTTAAAACTTTCTGTATTGACATCGATCCCACGAATGAGGTTCTTTTCTCAACGTCTTGCACTACTTCAATTTCTATGGAGACTCTCGGGATGGGGACAGTTGACCCAATTTTCGTCGTGTTCCAAGTTCCAATATCAAAGAGATCAACCTGTCATCACCTGCAATCATCTCTCCGGTCGGTTGTTGTTGTTTTTGGACTGCCAAGGCGCGTCCTGGTTGTGGGCACTTGGTGTGACCATTCCCATCCAAAGTTAGCTTCGTTAATGCTACAAAAAAGTTGACCCTCGAAACTTCTCCGGTGATTCAAATTGTTCTAGTAGTCTGAGGATTAGATTCTAGTAGGTCCTATACAAATGTTGATGACTTCAGATAGAAATGTTTAAAAGCGGTCAAATGTTGGTGATAGCTTGGGGTTATGACCTACTTGTTTCCCTAAGAATTTCGCTGCCTTCGAATCAGTATTTTAATAATCAATTTTAGTATTGAAATGCGCTGATTCTTACAACAATTAACTTAATTCGGAAAAAATACCTTATTATATTGTATTGATTACTCACTGAGTAATCATCATTAAAATCTCTCGCCCATCTGGGGAATTTATGAGTATTTTATGAGAGAACCAGTGTTATTTCTATATCAATCAGCAAACTGATGTTGAGTACCTACACTGCACGCAGATACATCGGTACATGGATATGTTTTACCCCTGTGAAATATGTGTTTTGTGTCTCAAGTTAAAAATTGCTCAATTAAATTAGCTGCCAGCTAATCAGAAAAGACCCAATCATTTCGATCGTATCTTTGTGTCCCAGAGAGTCTCCCAATCTAAATTCAACTTCCTAGGGGTAACAGGAGAGAATTCAGCTCACTCAGCTGATTAGGAATGAGCCAGTCATTTCAATCGTCTCTCTATGCCCCATGGAGTCTCCCTATCAAATCTCAACTTCCTAGGGTGAACAGGAGAGATTTTAGCTCACTCAGCTGATTAGGAAAGAGCCAATAATTTCAATCGTCTCTTAGTGTCCCAGAGAGTATCCCTATCAAATTTCAACTTCCTAGGGGTAACAGGAGAGAATTCAGCTCACTCAGCTGATTAGGAATGAGCCAATAATTTCAATCGTCTTAATATCCCAGGGAGTCTCCCTATCAAATCTCAACTTCCTAGGATGAACAGGAGACAATTTAGCTCACTCAGCTGATTAGGAATGAGCCAATCATTTCAATCGTCTCTTAATATCCCAGGGAGTCTCCCTATCAAATCTCAACTTCCTAGGATGAACAGGAGAGAATTTAGCTCACTCAGCTGAACAAGAAAGATCCAGAGTCATTTCAATTGTCTCTCAATGCCCCATGGAGTCTTCTTATCAAATCTCAACTTCCTAGGATGAACAGAAGACAGTTTAGCTCACTCAACTGATTAGGAAAGAGAAAATAATCAGAGGTCCATGCCTTTATGAGTGCCCCACACCAAGCATCCCTCCAAATAGCTCTGCATGCCAGATTTATCCGACATCAATGCTGAAATTCACGAAAAGTTCTACAAATGTACCTACTACTCAATAGTACACCTACCATGTACCTAGTGCCTTCTTTTCACTTTATTAGTTCATAATGGTTACTTAAACTAAGAGAGTTACGTTTCGCTAGTAATGCATTGGTTGTACGTGAAAATCAATAAACAAGGAGCGCTAGTGTCACGTATTTCCTAGTTTTAACAGCGTCATTCGGTCGTGTTGGAAAGCGTTTATAGATACCTATGCATTCATATTTCTGCCAAATGAAAAATTTTGTTTATAGTCCGATCAAATTAGTTTATGAATGTAGCAAGGTGCATAAGGAGGGGGAAATTGGTAGCTTGAGATGTGCACATTTTTCACATAAATCAAGAGCTTTCCAGCGAGTGGCGAACGATTTCTGTACAATGAAAATTGCGGAACCCAACAATTGGATTTTCCTACCAACGGGTTGGTTGTAGTGAAAATCGACCAAAATAGAAACGTTGCATTCGTTTTGTGTTACATTTCACAGATGATAGACCCCCACGCCTTAGACACATCCATGTAAAAAAAAAAAACTATTTTGATCAGCGGTAACCAAGTACATCCTCCCATGCGGGCCCTACTATCTATATTTGACAAGATAGTCAAATATTACGGTTGACCAGAAAATTTTCTGTTTGGATAAGAAATCCCAGATTAGGGAGCCATACTGTTCAATGCAAATCATTTTTCTTTTTTTTCTCATCTATTTCATCGTGGGTAAATATATTTTCAGTGGTGGGGTTGCATTAATTTTAGGTAGGTACAGGTCAATAATATCATTGTATTGCTTTCAAATGAGGGGCAATATATGAGGTATCCGGTGAGTAGGAAGAAGTCCAAATGGTTCAGGAATTTTGGGGTCCCTATATTAATAAAACCCTGTGCTCCTTGTGAACCCTGGCATAAACCCAAGAGGTGCTTTCCCTCGTCACAAGCTTTTTTCTTCCTTCAACCCGTATTGGGGCGATGCAGAATCATGTGCTAATAATTGGAATCAGGTGGTTTTTGAAGGTTCCAAATTAGAATTTGAGCTCAAAAATACAAAATGTCGGACCCATGCAAGTATCCCAGTGTTGAATTAATGAAACTATAATCCTTGTAGATTCTGAGAGGATCGGAAATGTGATGCCCTCCATGCAGTACCATATTTTTAATCTTCTAATTAGATTTGAATGTAATGTTATAGTATAATTTTAATCAAAACTTTGTTAACGACCTAACCATACATACCTATTTACCTTTAAGAATTAGTCAATGTTCTTTAACCTTGCTTTGTCTTTGTATTAATGTGTGAAAAACACAAAAATCTAGAAAAAAAAGAGCTGGTTGGGGTTTAATAGTCACTTGTTACATTTTTCCAATGATAATACCAAAAGGCTGGCAACTCTGGCAGAGCATCAATGTTATGTGCTGTGTTATGTTGTGTCTGTGAAGTGTATTAGAACCAATGAATTCTCAATCGAAAATCGTATGGTTACACAATTTTTATCTAGTCTAAAAAGTGATAATAAAACATAACTGGTTGTATCGATTAAATACTGTCTCTTCTGTTATTCGACGTCGTTTTTTGAAAACGTATTTTACTGATATTTCATTGTAATTACATGATACCTGTGAATTTTTCAAGTTATGCAAATATGACGATCGATCCAGCATTCCGAACCCTTTTTGACACTTCATTAAAGAATAGGTATGTTTTTATTGGTATTCATGTCTTATACTGTATGTTCGTTATTGTAAACAATTACAAAGAGAAAAAGAGAAGAAAATCAATTACAGTAGCTGGCCTAAAATTGTAGGTTTTGTTTAATAAATGAGATTTTACCTAAATGCACTTTTCTGTATTGCGACCCTTGAATTATGTTTGTGGTTTCAGTGACTGCTGTGTGACCACTAGGCAGAGATGGGCAAAATGTAATTACAATTACCTGGCAATTCCTTGTAATTTTTAATTGAAACCCCATAACTACAATTACATGTAATTGTAATTGCAATTAAAAGGCTCAGAAAAGTAATTGTAATTGCAGGTACCAATTACAATTACACTTGGGAGCCAAGTAATTACAATTACATGTATATGTAATTGCAAAGTAATTAAATTACAATTACTTTTTGAAATGCAGATATATATATATATATATATATATATATATATATAGTAATTTAATTACTTTGCAATTACAACTACAATTACAAGTAATTATAATTGCGAACGGTTGCAATTACTTTTGGTAATTGTTGCTTGCAAAAGATTACTTTTCACCAATTGAGACTTTTGTTCACTTTCCTTTTAAATTGTTCACACAGTTACTCAAGTAATTGCAGATGTATTTAAGTACTCATGTAATTAATTACTACCCATCTCTGCCACTAGGCTAAATAATTGAGGTAGGGCAATCCAATTAAAAATAAGATAAAACGAATGTGATAATTCTCAAACGAAAAACGCCTGTATTAAATCATGTAAAGAGCGATAGCATGTTTACAAATAATAAAGAAATGGTATCACAAAGTAGAGACGAATTTGTAAATAGATGCGATTACGCAAGAGCTTTTGTCACAATCAGAACTGCTGACGGTACTAAACCTGCAACATTCGTAAAAACAATTCGTTAGGTGATGGTTTCGTCAATAGTGAAATAATAACATTTCAGATGAGTACCATAAGTAACGGCCTCGGCAGTTAGTTACATACTCCCTACTCATTCAAGACCAAAAAAATAACATTTTTCGATGGCTATCTTAAGGCGCTTCATTATGAAAATCAAGATGGGACTATGAAAATAGCTGCTGTTAAGAATGTACCCCCATATCACTACAGGAGTAGTGATGCATTTTAAAGCGGGGGGAAATGTAACGGCCTCGGCAGTTATTTATCCTACTCCCTACTCTATAATTGTCACCAAGAGTGACAATACTTCTGTAAGTTTCAATTCTCCATCCCCATTCACTTAGTGAGTCTGTATGAGCTTTACCCCACCAGAAGGGATAACATTCTTACTCCACCTTGGAAAATATCAGAGTTGAAAAATGACTTTTTTTTAAATTCTAGCGATTTATTAAAAATATAAGAAAAAGCAAAATTAACTATGTTGTCTTTGGTTTTTTTTTTTTATTTTATGGATAACCTCCTAGGTACTGTTGACGTCAGAAATGGCTTTTGCCATCATGTCTTAATTACAATTCCTATAAACTCAGCCGCCCGCATTCCTTTTGTATATCCACATGATTAACTGCACGATAAGCACATAACAAACGCTTAAACCCCACGAAAAATGATCAAACGAACATTTTATGTATTGTCACTCTTCAAGCTTTACCGGTTCTATGTTTCCATTCACCCTGGAGAGCAATAACTTGTAATCACAATAAAAGAAGACATGAATGTCGAGACAATCATAAATAAAACCCATACTTATGGGGGATATTGACCACAGGACGCTCAGTTTTTAGCCACTAACATATTTTTAAACAAATGGAAAACATTTAAAAAACTAGAAAATATAAGTCTTATCAAAAGACAAGGTTTTGTTACGCTCCACGAAAATAACTCTCACAGTCGAAGAGGTTTGATAACCCTGGCCTCATAACTCTGATCGTTAGAGTGTTGCAACTTTGGGAAATGTCCCGTAGTTGGAACGACGCAAGTTAGAACTCCAAAAGTTCGAGGTAGTACAAAATGTATGCACCAAGACTATGTGGTATTCACAGTGAACGGGCTATTAATGCTCTCAGTTCTCAGAAGAACTCAAATACGTTCATAATACTATGTATAATACCAAATCAGAAAAAGCAATGCGTAGTGGAAAGATCAAGTGACATCGATTTCTCGCCCAAGTTCGAAGGTACTAACCATCCACCTATAGCCCGGCCTAACTACCTATTGTGATTTCGTAATTAACGATCGATCTAGGCAATTTTTACTTGTATTTAACGAATCCATCAGTATGAAAATGGAAAACAATTAACCAGTAATATTAGTAAAGCCACTTAAGAGACAAGGAATAGTCATCATTCCCGAATTCCTTCTAGTTCCTCACCTCAAGGTTGCTTTCAACACTTCATCTCCCTACTATAAAATTAAACTTTTATAGAATTTTCGAGAAAAATTTGAACTGTTGCGTTTAGATCCTGCATCTTCATCTGCAATGGGGCTTTGAACTAACATGGCGGTTGACATCAATTTCTCCTTGATACCTTGCGTCAGCCCTTTCTGCTCTAAAATTAATTCTCAGCACCATCAACTTCTACTTGTCGAAAATGAGAATTATTTTATTGATTGATAAATTATTTTAATAAGAAAAGAAGAGCAAATCTGTGGTCCACGTTTACGTGCTGCACTCTACCTCGAGCTTCTCATTTTTGGAGTCCCATTAGTAGGGAAAATCTCATCGTGAATTTTGATATCCCACAACAGTAATTTCGATATGAGTGTAAGTAAACGTCCTCCTGGTCATAAGATGTATTGAAAAAAAATCTATCATATTTATTTTGCAGGATTCTGGTGTATCAGAAAATGAAGCTTCTTCTAGCATTAGTTTTCTGTTGCAGAATGTATGCTGATTACTTACATAAAGCATGTAATAAGTCAGTTAACCAATTAAAGGTCTCTGCACACTAGCTTTAACTCAAATAAACGATCGCGACGTTTCCTGTCTGTTGCCTCCCGCGGCTAGTGAGCAAAGGTGTATAGGACGCTTGGCTGCCACTATTCAAGTAAATTTGGTAGTATATAAATGTAACGACCTGCTCTTGTCTAGAGTACAGGAACCTTAACACGTTCAGAGTAGATTTTTGCAGTATGCCCACTCCATGGGGTGAAACAGTTTTTTCTTATCCTAGGGAATTGAGTAGATTCACTGTGAGAAGGAAAATAATGCAACAACGCCACCTAGTGGTTGTTTGAACTCGCTTCTAGGGTGGAGAAACAGTTTTGGGATCTTTCCACCAGTTGTCGATTTGCCCATCCGATCCTCTTTTTCAGTCCAGAAATGAGGGATGCCCAAAAAACTAAGTAGATCTTGTAGAAGAGGTAAGTTGATATAGTATGCTGTTACTGCATCGAAGTTATGTAGAGCACTTACCAAGAGCATTGCACTTCTTTCCTATCTGCAATTTCTAACTACACCCTCCAGTGGTTTCTCCGGGACCATGATTTTTATTGCTTTATCTTTCTCTGTAGTGTTGCAGCAGTGGCAGAAAAAAAAAAACGCATTTTTGGAAAACAAAAATACGGTTTACTCTTTACGTTCGCATTCCTCTACCTTTGTAAATACGAATGAACAGCCTGCTGTTGGATGTCCCTAATGGTATCAAGACTGCCTTCCATGACGTAGGAACGAAGGTACGCTAAAAGCTGATTCCTAACGTAATTAGTTGTTCTAGCCCGATGTCCGTAAAACCCACACAAGTTTCAAATTTGATTTTTTATTTGTTCCATAAAAATTAATGTGAAGAGTTCTTCGGCTTTAGGTCCTATTTTCGAATGTAATTTTCGAATTGTGGAGGAAACAAAAATCACCAGAATTTCCCACTGATTGAAAGACTCCTCAAGTGAGGTCCTGTAATTTGTTGGGGCCAACCTGAAGTCACTTATGTGCAATTTTAAACATTCCATACAAATATCAAAAAAGTTATTTAGTCCACTATTTGTCCCCATTACAATTAACATTCAACTTGCTCAACTTACCTAAAACATCCAGGGGCTTCTCGAAATCTTCTTCTACAAAAACTTTCCGAGGAAAAGTGGTCATCATAGAGAAAGGCCCTGGGTTATCTGTTCTGTTCATTTCAACGTAAAGACGAACTGCAGACAGTTGCTCCTTGACTCCAAATGATTGAGTGATGGTGCTGCCATCAGGAAGTCTTATCTAGGAGAAAATTATCAGTAACAAAATATTATTTACACAATAAACCACAGCAAATCTGTGGAGAGAAACCTTCACAAATCTACACAAGACTTTCCATCCTTCTCATTGACCAAAAAGTATTAACTCAGCGCTCTAGTTGGAAAACGAAGAGAACTTAAAATGTATTCATCAAGGTGTCTACAAGGATATCCAAATTATGTCATTTGGTCGTCGGCTGTTATGAATACAGATTTCGAAGAAATAAACAATAATAGACCATTTCAACAGAATAATGCGCATGCGCAACACTATCAGCAAATAATATCCATGCTAGGCGTGGTCGTCATTTTTTCGTACCAAGAAACCAGAATGCTATGTTTTTGGCGTTGTGCGGGTTTGTTTTCTTTGTTACAACTGTTTATTTAAAAAGAACATTTTCATAGAAATGCCTCAGCATTGCATTTACGGATTGTGCAACAGCGACAACCAGCCGGGAAGAACTGGTTATTCTGCAGACGTCCATTTTTTCCGTTTTCCGAAGCCCTGTATGGCGTATCGGAAGTCTGGAGCTTATAGATTCAATAAGTTTCCATCGGAAGCAACGGGTGTCGTATCCGATTCTGTTCTGTTCACGAGGAAGCATAAGTTGTGGGACATATGGGTCAAGAAGTGTAGGAGGGGGGGGGGGGGGGGCGTAAAATTTGCGTCAATTGGGGATGTTAAGCGATCTGCTCAAAACATTTTCCTTCGAACCTTTTGCGCTTGGATATCAACATTCTGCCTCACGACAGAAGAACCAATACATTACTACTTCATGCTTAGTAACATCATTAACAATATCCAGGAACGTGTTGTTTTCAAACAGGTACATTCCTAGGTACGCACCTATTTACTAGGTGTCTACTCATATATCTAAACTACTGTTACCTACTGTTTAGACAGAAAATCGTCTGAACTTCTGTGCACTTAGTAGATTGTACATACCTATTGATGTGTTAGTTCACATGGGTATGTACTACTGGTTTTGAAGTATTGATGTAGGTGGGAACCTTGTTCGAAATCTGATTTGCTTTTGCAGGTGCTCATGCCATTTCTACTAAGTATTTCAATGTTTATATCGACAAAAACGTCTCGACAAGATTAACGGAATGAAGGGGTTGAGAATGTTGAAAAATGGCGAAAATCAAGCAAGGGACCTATTTTTTTCAACACCCAACAGCTTCTATGGTTGCTGTACTTCCTTTTATTGAAAATACAACTGAACATACCATGGAATAATGTATGAAAAGGTTTAAAAACATTCAGGACATGGTCTATTTCAATGTAATCAGCGAAGTTTGGTACGAATGTGATAACTGCATGGATACTCCTGATAACAGTGATAATGTTGCGCCTGCGCTCAGCTGGCATTTGAAATCGTCTATGCATTTTAAGATGAATCCATTGCATTTTGATTATGTGTACATCAATAAATTACACAGTATGACCGGTCATCAACATTGCTGTTTGATAGTATATATTCTGTAATATAACAACCCTCTCCCCAGATACAAAATGTTGGTATCTACCATTTGGTAAACTCAATCAGTAGAAAATTGTGTAGAAAGTAAGAAAGACATGTGCACATGTGACAGTTCCTGTGAGATCTAAGAGAATGCGCGTCGGTCGCTCCCGCACTGGGCGTCATTCTCAACTTCTTGAAATGCTGTGGTTGGCGATAGATGAGGATCCGAGAACCGGAAAATCATCTTCTCCGAACATAGCACTTATGCTATTAGTACGAGTTGTATCTCTTATGGTACTGTCACACCCCCCTCTCTCTATGTAGAGCGGATTTAGGCTCCATTGCACCTCTGGGGCGATCCAAGTCCGTTACACATACCTCAAGGGACCTCAAACACACAAGCTGCATCACCTTCACATTACCAAAGAATCACGATGGTCATTACAATAGCCATGTTGTGCCGAACTACTAATGCGGAACACTTATACGATGATATTAGTTTTTATTTCAACCCTCAAGGGGCACGATTGGTTAGTTGTACTGTGCTATGAGTGGTCTCATTCAATGAATAAAATATACAGAACGCCATAGTAGAGTGATATATTTTTTGGCAGGATGTGAGGCATTGCTTACGGAGCATTAAAAAAGTTGTTTCCTCGTGGTTGCAGGTATGTTACTGTCACGAAAAATATATAAAAATAATCCTTGAAGCGGTCTAATTACTGGGTCAAAATTTGAGCTCAATAGATGCAGAATTGTTTTGAGTTTTTGAAGCGTATACTAACCGACATAATATTTTTATATATGTAGATTTTGCAGTCACAATCACAGAAGCAGATAGATTAACCTAAACTTTTAATATACATACAGTTTGAAGTATACGGGTGTCAAATTTTTACCTGTAAACGTGTCTGGGTGTAGTCTTTGGGTGGTGCGACGACTGGGGCAGGCGCTGGAGTTTGCGTGGCAGGAGGGGTAGGTGCCCCTTCACCTTGGCCCGTGCCCCCAGCAGCCTTCGCTCTTCTCGCTTGTTTGTCAGCTTCGATCTGTGCAATGATTTTCTGCCTAGCCAGTTTATCTGCCTCCTTCTCCCTTTTCCTGAGTTCAATGGCTTTCTTGAGCTCTTCATCCTCTAACCTGAAATATAACAGATTTATGAGAGAGTGCAGAACAGGTGCACCTTCAATGTTCACCAGTCCAACACCTACACCCAGGAGGAGTAATTTCGACACCAAATGACTAAAATAGGAATACAAACATAAAATCCATGTAGTAAAACAGATTATGGAAAGGAATACTGGCCTTAAAGTACACCACTAGATGTCCCTAAGTCCTCCATTATCATTCCATCAATCAGTTATCAAAATTGATAAGTTTTATCCCAAAAATTATGAATATAAGTGTGCAAAAATAGTAACGTGCCTAAATTGTACCGCCCCAAAATCCTAGGTTAAGAAAGGAAAACTATGTTACAGTGCGTAGACAATTTTCTGGTATTAATTTGGAACTTTTTCGAGGTTAGTTCCAACCAGTTGGTTGAATTCTACCTACAGATACTGTATCTGCAATCGTCAAAAATATTTGATACCTGGGTGACAAAATGATGAAGTCAAATATAAGCTGTCTCGGTTCAAATCATTGCCAAATATCAACCAAACTGCAGGGATAATTAAAGTCTGTGTCCTTATCCTGCGTCTAATGTAATGTTTGGTGCCTCGACAGAAATTGAATTCATGCCTATATCTTCTTTGAGAGAACCTCTTTAAAGGGCATACTTTTGTCACTGTACTACGAGAGTTCTCACTCTCAATTCATTGAAACTTGTAATGTCTTTCCTTTTCCTGCAAATAGAACAATTATTGTGAATAATCACCAAATTAATTTCCGGATTTAAATATCGCACTTGAGTCCTCGATCTCGTTGATAATCTCAAGAAAAAGTTCCGCCTCTAGAAGACTTCAGATTTTTGCTTTCACGGCTGCCCCAAGAGCCATGTTCTCTCTCCGCCATCATTATTCAGTTCGTTTTTCTCATTCAGTCTAATTGTGCTCCGGAGCTATCCGAATTTATAATAAATTCTAAAAGTGAATCAATTTCAAGTTTACTTTCTTTCCGCATTTATTCATTGGTGCCAAAACCAGGGTGGCCTTTAGATAGCGAAAGCTGTGCGAAATTAGTTCCTGTTTTGTGATAATTCTCGGATTCGGTCGTGCAGCCTTACGGACGCAGCATTCCGGACATTGTGGTAGTCCGTTACCGCATATTTTCCGCCAATTTCTGAGACAAGTAGTCGATTCTATAACGAGAGTAATTTCAATATGCCGAAGTCACGTCACAACTATCTCCAAATGTTAATTCTCCGCTGTCAAGATTGTGATGTTCCCACTGGCAGCTTGCCGCCCGAACAAATTGACCAGCTTTCCGCTCCAGTGAAGCAGCTATACCGACAGATATCAAGCTGTATGATGACAATTTGTAAATATACATCCACTACGATTACCAAATTAGCCTCTGCCAAGTACTTCCTTCAAGTTATCAAAGAAGGTGAAGAGCTTCTCCGTGAGGTTAACAATTCAGAAGTGAAGGAAATGCTTCGACTAACCTGGGTAACAGAAATGATTGATCTGTTATTCAAAGCCAAACAGAAAATCCCAGTCACAGATGAAACTCCGCAAGTCTGGATTCAAATCTAAAGAGACTGGATTCAGCTACCAGAAGCAGATTAGAGTTACAGTCACTATTTGCTTCCATTGGCCTAGAATTGAGAAAGTGGGCCTCAAATGACTCCGCCTTAAGGGGACTCCCTCAGGACCACCTTATTCTGCATACCAGTTCCATTTGGCATAATGTCAGATGATGATAAGCGACTCAAAATGCTGGGTGTGGCTTGGAAACCTCCTTAGGACTCCTACTTTTTCAAGGTGCCAGCTACTCCTAAGATTAGTGCTAAACGTGAACTGGCTAGCCAGATAGGAAGAATTTACGATCCAGTTGGTTGGGTGGTCCCGGTAGCAGTCTTCGCACGCACTACCCTGATGTGTCTAGTGAAGTCCGAGCTTCCCAAATATCCGCTGTGGATGCAAGCTCTGTTATCTTTCCGCCTGAAAATGAGGAGCACTTCAGCTCCTACTCTCGTCTCTGCAGAGTTTTAGGGATGGGTATTGAGATTTGTCAATAACTGCAGACCATACACCCGATGTTCCGGTCCACTGACAACTACGGAATAAAATTTAGTGGATGTCGATTAGTTCACCGCACTCAACAGAGACATTTCAGTGAAATTTACTCTACCCTCAAATCCAACAAGTTCGTTAAGATGTTACCAAAATTTGTAACCCAACTCTCCGTTTTCATAGTCTCTGACGGAATACTCCAAGTAGGCGGCCATCTCTCCTTGAGTCAACTGGAGTATCAAACTCAACTTCCGTCTAATGATCACCTGACCAGTCCACTGATTCGTTATGTACATGAGGCCTGTCTGCATGTGGGACCTCGAGCCACTTTGGTTCTTTAGCAGGCTAAATTCTGGGTGATCAATTGTAGGGCTGTAGTCACGCGAGCTTTAAAGGGGTGTTCATGCTGCTTCAGCTTAAAACCTCAGCCCTACCAGCCTACTATGAGGCAAATCCCTTCCGACCGAGTTGAACCAGCCTACCCATTTCAAACTGTCGGTATTGACTATGCCGGCCCTTTCCAAATCACTGTTCTGGGAAAGAGAGGTTCCAAATCACTTACCATTTATCTTGCTGTTTTTGTGTGTTTTTTCACCATGGCAGTTAACCTCGAGATTGTCATGGATCTCTCCACTGACAGTTTCCTCCACTGCCTTGAAAGGTTCATGGCACGTCTTGGTGTTCCCACCACCATTTGGTCCGATAATGGGACCAACTTTGCTGGAGCCGCCTGACTATTTTCCGACATTCAAACGGCTATGGACCGGGTGTTTCCCCTTACAAGGATCGCTTGGCATTAAGGGGAGTATAGTGGAAATTCATTCCTCCGTGAGCTCTTCATTTTGGGGGCCTCTGGGAGGCCGCTGTTAAGTCCGTCTTGCTCTCCAATTGCACACTCGGAGCCTTCAAACATTCTCTACAATAGTTGTCAGAGTTGGGGTTACCCTGAACAGTCGCCCATTAGTTCAGCAATCAGAATCTCCGGATGATTTCCTTGTACTAACTCCAGGTCACTTCCTAATCCAACGCCCTTTCACAGCCTTGGCCGAATCCTCCACCTCCGATGTTAGCTCCCGCCTTGCTCCTAAATGGAAATTTATTAACTCCGTTGTAGAACAATTCTGGAAGCGTTGGAGAACTGAATATCTTCTGGATCTTCAGCCCAAGCAAAAATGAAATACTCCATTTCACCCCACAAAATTGGTGATATTGTCCTCATAATGCAGGACAATGTTCCCCCCTCTCCTGGCCTAAGGGTCGAATCATGAGGCTCCATTTGGGGAAAAACCGTGAGGCTAGAGTTGCTACAGTTCGTACCACTAATGGTGAAATAGATCGCCAAAATCCATCAATCGAACAAAATGTGTCCCATTTCCACTGAATGGAGGGGGGGGGGTTGATCAAATCATAATTACCCCCATCCTTTCCACGACTACAGGTAGTTCCCAAACTCTCCGCTACAGTTCTCACTCTCGTAATCAATTCATTGAAACTTGTAATGTCTTCCCTTTTGCTGCGAATAGAACAATTGTGAATAATAACCAAATTAATTTCCGGATTTTAATTTCGCACTTGAGTCCTCGATCTTGTTGATAATCTCAAGAAGAAGTGAAACGAATCAAAGACTTTCCACCTCTAGAAGGCTTCAGATATTTGCTTTCACGGCTGCCCCAAGATCCATGTTCTCTCTCCGCCATTATTATTCAGTTCGTTTTGTTCACTTAGCCTGTTTGTGCTCCCGAGCTATCCAAATTTATAATAAAGTGAATCAATTTCAAGTTTACTTTCTTTCCGCATTTATTCAGCTACCTCGGCTAATGTAATCAAATCTCGTCAACTTTGAGTTTTTCCTGAGAGAAACATATCTTTACAGATCAGATAAGTTTTTGTTTGTCTCTCTATAACTGCTGAAGAGCATTCCGACTTTCTGAACAGAAATGTCATATTTTGGGGTTAGTTTTTTATAGTGCTCAAGAGCGAAAATCACTCTGGAATTAGTGATGGGCATGAGTAGTTCCTCCTTCTCGATGCTTGCAAATGTGACACCTAGGGGGATAGTTCCTGGGCTATCAGCTTTCAGGATATGTTCTGGGTATAGCAGGATTATCGCCTCTACTCTTTGAAGGGAAAACTACTACATTTCCATCACCTCCCTTGTCATATGTTAGCCCTCACTACCCTCTATTATTGAAAGCCCTCCCCCACCCCCATAGGCAAAATTCGCATTATGAAGCAAATAAAAAATAATCTAAAACAACTTACTTTTTCTTAGCAGCTATGACTTCTTTGCCAGAACGAATCCTGTTTTTCTCCCTTGCTAAGGCTTCCTCCTTTTCTTTTTCTTCTCTCTCTTTCTTCTTCTCCTTCAACTTTTGTTCCAATAGCGCCATCTGCTGCCGTTTCTCCTCCTCCGTTAAAGGTTTCTTCTCCTCAGTAGACTCGCTGAACTGTGAATGTCCTGACTTTGTCGCGTGGAATTCAACTTCAAGTTGGGATTTGAAGAGTTTTCCACACCTAGGAATATAGAATTACATTATTTTAGAAAATAGTAAGAATTTGATATGACAGACCTAAGAGTCGAATTCAGTACCGCACATTTTGATTTCCAGTTAAAACATCTAAGCGGAAATGATCTACAGAAGAAATGTGTGCTCAACAACATCGGTCAAATACCTATATATTAGTAGCAAAGAGCAGGAGTGATAACAATAACTGCATGTTCTAAACAGGACAATAAAATGAGACAACGTACTGTTATCAGTAGTGCACTTCATCTATGGACTTCAAGTTGCTAACTTCATATTATAGGGATATACTAGTGTCCTCTAACATGCCTGTGATTCACAGAAAATGTTCTTCAACACGCTGACTTCCAGCACCTCCCAAGGCTGACTATGAAGTTTTGACCCTAATAACCTCTCTGACTCTCATAACCCCATTTTATAGTAGTTTGCTAAGACGACAATGTTAGGCTTTTCCCGATCTAGGATACTATAACAGGCTTAGACGAATATGTTACAGCTAAAAATCACCTCAAAAACTTGGTTCAGCTATTTTAGCATGTACACGTCATTCTAACACCTACAAACACCGATCAATAAATATTAATTTAGATTTATCTAATCCTACCAATTCTAAATAAAAATTATCAGTCATCTCAATCTGATTGTTTTTTACACATTGTAAATCATAACCACAATATCCTAACACTCTACCCAATGTATGTCACAGGGATTTAATATGAAAATTTTCAATATTAGAGATACAATTTAAAAATTAGTTTCGAAAGGCACAGACACATCCCAGTAACTGGGGGAACACTTACTCCTCGCATTTGATGGATTTGGCAGTTTCTGTAGTACCAGTGGATGTCGACGAACCTGCTTCAGTGGGTGCTTCCGTGTTTTCATTGAGGCTCCGGCCGGCAGAACCACTGCTGCTAGCGTTCAATTCGTCACCATGAGCCAGAAGCCTGCGAACCAAACAAGGTGAATTATTTCGCTTTATTTACTCTTCAAATGGAAAATATAATTAGAGGGCAAGTAATTCAGAACTTTGGGTGAGCCCCTTTACTGTCGGAAAGTAACACATTTTAAATTTTAATCGGTAAGTTTTGAATAACTTCTGATACCACGGTAAAATGGAAATCATCATCGCTTTCGAGAGCTGGGAAAGGATTCCTACATTAATTAGCGTGATAGTTATGTGGGTACATAGGTAGGTTGCTACACTATTACCAACAGAGAAGACCTGAATCATATGTCCCTACCTATTCTTAAGAATATATAAATAAAAAAAAGTAAGCCAAGGGAGTACGACCAGCTTACTTCTATCCACGATATGATCATACTACAGATCATTGGAATTCGTTAGAAAAGAGGAGCTTAAGAGAGATTATGTTTAATTTGTTAAAGAAAAGCAGAACATGAAGAAATCGTGAAAAGCAGAGATGCAACAATTCTCTCAGATCGGGAATGTGGAACCTAATCTCCCGGTTTAACTGTTCCAGGCCGCTCAAGATAATGATATTGATACAGTCATAGTCACTGTGGTTCCACAGTTAGGCTTTCCGACTCCACGTCTCCAAAGAGTTCTCGATCCTTAGTGATCCCGATCGTGTTTGGTTTTTTTCTCCTTCTCGATTTTGTCCTTATCATCAGAACTAATTGTTTTTGATCTGTAGTGATCCCAATCCGATTTTGGCTCATGATCGAGTTAGCTTTCCTTCTCGATTTCGTTATACATCGAAATCCAAGTGGCTCCACATCACTATCTGCATTGTGCTGGTTGTGCGTTCTCGCCTATGACGCTATGCAACCCTTTCAGCAACTGCCTCACACCATCCCCTACCTCATCCGTAAATTTTATTTTTATATTTATTTTATTTAGGTAGGTATTTATTTTTTGTTTGGCATTTTAAGCACAATATTACTCAGAAAATGTTTATCAAATATGAAGTGCAACATTAACTCAGCCCTCTGCGCCTCGCAAGGGGCAAACCCTCTAGACCCCCAGTTACCTCTATTTACATACTTCGAATGAAATTATTGAAACACAGAATGTGTTTTAGTTCACGATTTTCACATAAACCCGTGAAACCTGCATATAAAAATGACTCAGATTTAATGGTGTATCTTATACTACCTACTATGTCAAGTTTTATTTATTTATCACCAGCTCAACGAAATCATCAGAAATTAACAAGCGGTTGCAATCATGTTAACAATATCAATTATTGAGAATGATCACCTATGTGTAAACAATTATCCAAATAACCATGCTCATAACTCAGCTTGTTGGCCACGCACTTTGCAGTAATTAACATAACATGGTTGGATAAATTGAGAGCTTTCAAACGAATGGTCAACGAATTTTGTGGGATGAAAAACTACGAAGTACCATTTCCCTAGCAACGACTCGGTTGTAAGCAGAAATAATTAAAAATCCTATCAACCATTAGGCTTTTTCAGTAAAGCAATTCCTGATCAATGGAGAAACAAAGCCTCGTCCAATAAAGAAATGTTCGCGGCTTATATGGCCTGTATACATTGGCATAACGACCTGGACGGACGTTCATTTCACTTATGCTCGGACCATAAACCACTGCTCGGGACTATGTTAAAGAAAAATGCACATTTCTCTCGAATGAGACGAAGATGGCTAACATACATATCACAAATTACAAGTGATATCAGACATATCCCAGGAGAACAAAACATGGTGGCCGATGCACGATCACGACCATTTGATCCGGTCGAGATACAAACTAAGTCAGCCTCAACTCAAACAGAAGAAGGCCCTCCGGAAGCCGAAATTTCGAAGGTGACAGCTGCCATCAAGTGCAACCTATTACAACACATAATAGAAGCACAACGTAACGCACCACCTAACAAAGAAGAAGAAGAAAAATTAACAAATTTTAATTTCTCCCTTGATGGGAAAAACAAAAGATCATGGATATATGTCTAGTACCTACTGCTTACGAGTTGGTACCTACTACTCAATTGTATACCAACCATGTAGTGCCTTCTTTTCACAAGATTATTCCATTATGGTTACAAAACAATATTAGTTTTTAACTTAGAGTAATAAATCAGCATTCCTTGACACTAAAATGGCTTAGAGGTCATGAAATGTCGTGGTAAAATGAGAGCATTCCAAAAAGTGGCGAACGATTTTCCTACTATGAAAACTATGGGAGTTACTCTTCCCTAGTAACGCCTTGGTTGTACGTGAAAATCAATAGAAAATGTGCCGGTCGGGAAAAAAGTGTCGGTCGGGAAAAAAAGGGTCGCGAAAAATTCCTTGACCCCCTGCCAAAAGACAAATCCATGTCAAAAAGACATATCCATGTCAAAACAAAGTGAATCAAGCATTTTAATTCCTCCCTTGATGGGAAAAACAAAAGATCATGGATATATGTCTAGTACCTACTGCTTACGAGTTGGTACCTACTACTCAATTGTATACCAACCATGTAGTGCCTTCTTTTCACAAGATTATTCCATTATGGTTACAAAACAATATTAGTTTTTAACTTAGAGTAATAAATCAGCATTCCTCGACACTACAATGGCTTAGAGGTCATGAGATGTCGTGGAAAAATGAGAGCATTCCAAAAAGTGGCGAACGATTTTCCTACTTTGAAAACTATGGGAGTTACTCTTCCCTAGTAACGCTTCGGTTGTACGTGAAAATCAATAGAAAATGTGCCGGTCGGGAAAAAAAATGTCGCGAAAAATTCCTTGACCCCCAGCTAAAAGACATATCCATGTCAAATTGTAGCAACACATTTTCGTTACAAATAAACGTTTCGTTTTCGGTTGGAGATGCCAAGGCTAAAACACATTCTGTGTTAAAATTTGTGCACAAACTTTATGCTGAAAAATGCACCTCAATTTCATTAGTAGGTGTGAGCTGAAAAATCAATAAAACTTATTCAAAAAAGGTAAAAATCCAAAAATGTGTTTGGACAGAGATACCTACTGCTACCAATTTCTGTGCAAAAAAGTAGGTATTCAAGTTTGAATAACATTTAACACAAATATAATACGATAATTTACAAAATTCGCTAATAGAATCATGCCTATCATCTCGATTTGCCAGTTGACAGTTTTCCCCGATACATCAAAGGAATAATACGCTAGAGGGTTGAGAGTAGTGTGGACGCTCCAACGCGCTGAACGCACGGCCTGTTCTTCCATTTCGCCGACCTTTTAACAGTTGCATCCTATTGATACGGATACGCCTTGAGGGTTGGGTAATTTGGGTGGAGGGCCTTGAATTGCATACGCAACGGTGATACGATACAGACATTTGATACAAGCGAGGACCCAGCTTTAGAGGCAAACCACATGTGTGAGTGAACACAAGACATCATACCTGTTGGCAGGTTGGCTTCTATAAACTCGTTAAATCTGCCATCTTACTGCATCTACAGTTTTGTTCCACCTCAACAATGTTGGGTTTTATGGTTTAGGCAAAAATTACCTTCAATGAAAGAACTGGGCCACAATATCATGTCGTACGAAGTGGGCATGACATATGATGAAGAACTACTGTGGCCTTTGGAAGAGTTTCTGTTTCTGAAGATGAATCTTGGGATTTCTAAATTGAGAAGAAAGTTGAAACACAAACAAAAAGTTATATTGAACTATCGATTTCGTCGAGAGCATTCACATGAGTTAATTATAAATGTGGGCATTCCTGAAATAATGGACATGCCCGACATGTATAGAATCTGGAATGTCTATCCAGTGTAACTAGAAATAGAAGAAACTGGCTCTACTCTCAAGGTTATGACGCTCACTGTATGGTTGCAGTAAAGTTCGCTTGACCTTTCTTACGTCATGGGAGCACACGGAAGACATGTACGTGAGTTGCGAACGAGGCAAAATCTCCCTATTCATTGACAACCATCTCAAGCCCAACACACACATTCTCAGAAAATTGTAAGGAACCTGTAGTAGGTAGAATGTACAAGAATGCTACGTTTGAACATGCACAGATGCCACCATTGATCCGGGACCAACGATTGTGAATAGAATGAGAGAGAGACAAAAAAGTTGCTGGTGCCAGCCAGACTCAGACAGGAAACTAAGGCGAGCAGATGTAAATGCAAAACTAAATTGACAAACCTGTCAAAAGATATGACGCTCCAGAAAGGGATCAGGAATAGGCGTTGCTTGAATCTTGTCGGTTTTATATCTTTTCTTTTTTTTTTCAGTTGGTTGAAGTTTATTTTTGCTTTACTCTGTTTATAAAAAGTGATTTAACCAGGTAATGTTACCTAGTTTACTTATGGATTGACTGGAACTTTTTCAATTTTGGCGCTCAGAAGGTCGGTTGATTTCAAAATAAGCAAATAGATGTGTTGGGAAGCTGAATCGATACCATCGAGAAAGATTATTCGATGGCAAAAAATAAGAGTGGGGGGATCCCTACACTTAAGTTTTCAGAACTGTTCATTGAATCAATTAAGAAACTAAAAATCTTCAGAGTACTACGAAAGTGGCCATGTGAAAGGACGTACCATGAGAGCTCTGCTAGACGAGAATAGTGTCGCATATGGAAAGGTAAGTACCTCAAGGGAAGGTAGGTATACCTATGTACTTTCCTATACTACGTTTGTTTGCAGCGCAGGCTGGAAACGGTTGCCAACCGTTGGCGACCAGGTTTGCGATTGGTTTAGTGCACATGCGTGACCATCACCTAATTTCAAACCGTTGGTGACCAAATCCTGACTGCGAACAGGTTTGACTGAAGTAAACCGTGGTGTAGCATCCAACTGCTGTAACCTGCTCAGTGGGCTCGCGCCATCCATTGAATTGGTAAA
The DNA here is from genome assembly GCA_030762985.1 of Adelphocoris suturalis. NCBI lineage: Eukaryota > Metazoa > Arthropoda > Insecta > Hemiptera > Miridae > Adelphocoris > Adelphocoris suturalis. The sequence goes on from CM061043.1 coordinate 77,859,153, forward strand.
CATCGGACTTCTTTACTCCTATTTGTAGGTAACAAATTCCAAATGTACTAAGGTATGCTAAATAGGTACATACAAACGTTTTTCTTCATCTTAATGAGGAAACACAGCAGCATAAAAACAAAAATGAACGTTCTTACCTTAGTGGTTAGGTACCTATTAGACACCAGAAAAAAGTGTTTTCCAGTGTCTCTAGTACCTTTGTAGTGTCTGACCAACTCCTCCCCATTAGAAAATATTCGAAAAATGTAGGGTAATCGTATAGGGTCACGGTCGAGCCATGGAAGTTTGCATTTTTGTGAACGACTCGACTTTCTTCTTCGTCGTCAGAAGAGCAAGAAATATTCAGGGGAGAAACGAGTTCTTCAGACTAAGATTCCCATTCAACGTTGTCACCAATAAGATTTTCCATATCACAACTCAGAGTAGGAAACTCTTAATAATTAACCGTAAAGCAAAACGAGGATAAATGCAGAGGCAGAACTTAGTAAACAGTGCACAACATGCAGATATCCTAGAGCTATCTTAAGATAATGGCGTTTCCGCAGTCCCTCGGTTCATATTCGGTGCAAGATGTCCAGCGTTTCCACACTGCATGCTCAAGGAACATGATCCGAACATGAACATCCTGCTCCGCCAGAAGAGGAGGTGCAGCTTGTTCCGCGCATGCGCTCTTTGGAACTTGAGATAACCCGACATATCCTTTCTCAAACTTCTGTAACCTTACACCTTACAAATTGTGGTTTCCTTTGATTTCGTGCCTATTTTCGAGTCAATTGTTTGTATTTATTCAGGTGATTCTGCGATTTTCGAACTTTTAAAAGTTTTAAATTTGAATTGTTTATTCCTTTATTATATTCCTTATTTCTACTACTAAACTAATGAAATATAAATAACTAAATATTCGGGAGTGAATCACGAGAATGTAGGCGTCGAATAAGAATAAGAATGAGACACAAGGTGTTGCCGTTTTGCTCATGGTTTTGCTAAAATACCGCTAACGTGACTCCATTTCATGGATCTTCGTGTATCCATGGTTACATCACCGAATATGTCCTTGAGCGTTTCCGCTGCCATCTGAACTGAACAGCCATGGAGGTGCCCTTGCTCTGCACTTGCTCTGAACTGCTCCAGAGCAGTTGTGGAAACAAAGCTACTAGAATGATTTGATTGGCTACTTCGAGTCGCGGCGTGGTGGGGGGGGGGACTACCACATAGGTCAGCAGAAATTTCTCTGATCTGTCAAACCAATCCACAACTTGGTTCAAACTGGTTTGGTGATCACTGCGAACAGACCACTATGGATACTATACAATCAGAGATTTCCCCAAATGGTCACTGCAATCGCCCCAAACGCGTTTTTAACCGTTTCTTACCTGTTTGATGGTCACTGCGAACAAACCTATTTGCGTCTCCACATAACTCTATTTGTAGGGATCCCTCACCGAATAGTCTCGATTCTACATGCCAACACATAGATGCATTCAGATGCAGTGATAGAAGTCGTTTTAGAGAGCTCTTGCAAAAAGCATTCCCTACTGAGTAGCGAAGTACTGTGATTGTGCAATTTAACGCAAGGTCGGTCGTTGTCCACTAGTTATAACAGACTCCTAAGATTCGAAGACTCCCGGGTTCGAATCCAGCTCAGACTGAATCTTTTTTTGCTTCGAACACCTACCTCCGAATCAATCTACGAAATATATTTTTAAACGTCATTCTGACCTGTACGTCCAACTGATGTGAATTTTTACTAAGGTATAAACTACTTGATGTTATGTATTTTTGAGATGCGAGCTTGCGAGCATCCAGACCACCAAACTATTCACATCATTCTGACGTACATGTCCAATTAATCCAAATTTTTACTAATGGCTTGACTGGAACTTTTTTCAATTTAGGAACTCAGAAGGCCGGTTGATTTCAAATGGGCCAAATCGATGTGTCGGGAGGCTGAATTGATACTATCGAGACTATTCGATGGCACAAAAGAAGAGAGGGAGATCCCTACAAATTGAGTTCCGCGGAGACGCAAGTAACACACAAGCTTATACCAGAAGCTGATACCACAAGCAGACAAGCCTGGGTAACTGAAAAATGTACTTGGGGGAAGGGGCGGAAAGTACTTTGAACATCTTACCATTCCATGGCAGGTTCTACTCCTTGGTTACCCGTTACGACCAGGGCTCTCTCCCTGAAAAATAAAATTATTGCAGTCATAATTAACATTCGTGAGGAAAAGTACATTTTCTAATATATGGTTCATGCATCAACAGCGGAAAACATCAAAAGCTAACGAACACTTTGTCTTTCGGGAACCCCATGTCCATCAAGGTGTTTGCGAACTCCGACATGTTTAACTGTTCCGAAGGATCTCCAAATCTGTATATCACGGGCGGTTCACTTTCGACGAATTATACTGTGATCAACAGCTTAACATAGCTGAGCAAATTCTACAAAACTTTCGGTTTACAGGAAGAAAATTAGTCACATAGAAAGAACAATGAGAGATTCATTCATAAACAGCGTTATTCGTACGGTTAGGTCACGTCAAACCAGTTAAACATATAGTAACCTCTCTCATATCTACCTAATCATTTCGTATCGATAACGTTATAAGCGATATCCTTAAACTTTTGATTACAAATGATGAATGCAATTGACTGAGATTATTCAAAAGCAAGAAACACTTGATAAAATTACTTTTTTTCACATATAATTCATATAATTTCATGGACACATAATCCACTTTCGATCCATGATCAGCATAAAACAACATGGACACAACAACAACGAGTTCCTTTCCCGCGTTTCATTTTTGATAACGATGTGATAATTATTGTATTGTCGGTAATCAATAACGAATAAATGAGTAATTTATATTTTAGTATTAAGTGATAAATTAATTTATACTCAAATGGTTGTAGCCGAACAAATTTTATAAGACATAGCCTTTTTTTTTGGATTTGCGACGATTAGGTAAGTAGATTGGCATGGTTACTTTTGTATTAGGTAGGTATCAAACTACAAGTAGAATAATAACTGCAGTTTTATTACATTCCCCAGACATTTCTACGTCGAAAAACGTGTGGATATAATGAAGTTAGTAATTCATTAAGAATTGGGAAAAACCTAGAAGCATTCAAACCATGTTGGGGGGCAAGTGCATTTTCCACTTTCTACCCGAAAAATAATGAAAATAAAATGAACCAATGTAGGTAGACTTTAGGTATAATTTAAAATGAATTGTTAATGAACAATAAAACGCCGCAAAATAGATAATATTTAGCAACTCAACATGAATTCCTGAGTTGATAAAATGGTCAATAAAATCATCCACTTGTTGGCTGCCCTCTGATTCGCTGTCGGTTGGAGAGTGAAGTTTGCGTGAGAGAGAATTTGAATACTCAAGAGTTTTGCAGAATCCTTTCAGAAGAAGTTGATTTTCTTATTTTTCCTGGTAACTTTATGCGGTTTTTAATGAAACGCACTTTCCCCTTATTTGAAAGCGCACTTGCCCCCACCTTAAAAAAAAACGTACGGTAGACCTACGGTTCTACAGCCAGATCATTTAATAATGATTAATATTACACATTATTAGTTCATTAAGGTTACTTAGCAATATTAGTTTAAAACTGAGCGTAATAATTAGCTTTCCTTGACACAACAGAGGCTTAGGGATTATGAGATGCTGTGATAAAATGAGAGCATTCCAAAAAGTGGCTAACAATTTTCCTGCTATGAAAACTAAGGGAGTTACACTTCCCTAGTAACGCATGGGTTGTGCGTGAAAATCAATAGAAAACCCCACCGTGACGTGACGCTCGTGACGGACGAAAACAAATGGAAACGTCCTGTTAATCATTATTAAATTATAGAAGAGGGCCAAGAACGTTTTATTGATTTACTGCAGAAATTTTTGTAGCTTTGAAGTTATCAAAAGCGTAGTTCATACAGAGACAAAAGGTTGGAAGACAAACAGTGGAGTAAACAGGAAAGGAAGGGTTTTTAGACAAGAAAACCATCGAAAATTGTACCTCCCTCAGATTTACACTCTGATATCGAACAAAGGCTTCGCGGAAAATGGTTCCAATTACACTTATTTGTTCACTGAGGTTAAAATTTTCATCAGGTGATAATAAACACCTGTTCTATCATTTGCTAAGAAACTTATTAAAATAGAGTGGCCTCATAGCGAAATAAAACGTAGAGACGCACATGGCCCTTCTGACCCTACTCCTAAATCAATAATGATGTGGGTTTGAACTAGTTTATTGTACCATTTCGTCCTGAAATCCACTTTTTGGACCTCTTTGTGGCAAAACACCTCTCAAGCATTGTTTCCAACAGCTCACCCATAAATCTTTAGATATTGGTACTGTTTTTCCTGTTCTCAGGTTAAAAAGTGACTGGGAACCAGAGCTACCTACCTAGTCTGAACTGCTACCTAGTCTGACAAGCTAAAATCATGTGGGGAGACAAAGCCATCGAACTAATCAAAGAATTCGAAAGATCCACCGAGATTTTTCCACCTTTTGATGTAAGTTTGTTACAATTATTTCAGCGCTTTATAATCAGGTTGAAACACCTCTAGGGACTAGTCCAACAATTATTATTTCAATTATTATTTATCATTATACATATTTTATAATAATTATACTGTATCATAATACATGTATTATTATAGTTATTTATTAAGTATGTGGAATATGACCCTCTGTGTTTTCATTGTTATTTAACGTAAGTCGGTACAAATATAAGGTTCATAATTTAATATCGTCTATAATTTTAATAAGTAATATAAATGTTTCAATTTCAACATTTAAAATGTATAAATTGTTTTTTTTTTTTTTTTTTTTTTTTGCAAAATTCAGTAGGTGGGTACTACTACAACGTGTCAGAGAAAAGTTCAAGGATAGGTAGGTACCTACATTATTTACCCATTGGGAGCTCGGCTGCGTAAATAGTCTAACAAAATACGAGTAAATAGTCTTAAAATTAAAGAGCTCCTTGAACTGTTCTAATCACTTTTAACGAATTTTCGTAGAAAATGTAGCTATTGCAATGGCTCGGAAAATTTTAAAATGAAATTGTCTGAAAAATGTCTTCATTGAAATCCGTTATGAGGCATTATGAAACGAATCCTAGAGTTCAACGCTTTTTCATATGTATATAGGTATGTGATGAGTTCCGTTTGCCAGCGCTTTTTGAGCACAAATGGTATCTTTTCAAAAAATTACTTGAAAAAATGCTAAAAACGACCAAAAATCGTTAAATTTATAATGTTTCGCTGAATTCCAGTAAAAATAAAATTATTAATGATTGACTAGGACATGAAAAATTTTGTGCACAAAATTATGCTGAAAAACGTATGTAGTTATTTGTCTATGGGACAAAAATCTATGAAACTGCAAAAAAAATCCAAAATCTTTTTTGAATCTCTGAATAATAATTCTACTAAATATAGTACGATTTTTTTGCAATGAAATCGGTTTTTAACAATTTATTTTTACCCAAAAGGCTCAAATTTCAATAGAATTTAACATACTATACTGTCATGCTGCATGAATGGTTGATTTTCGCAGTCACACTACCTACCTTCTAAACATCATGAGATTGAAAATAAGGTGATTAATACGCAAGGATAGAAACAACGACTACACGTGCACCAACACAGGACATAATCTAGTTTGATTCTGAAAAGTTCATTTTGGTGACGGAAGGTCTGCTGCTGGCTCAACCGAGTAAAACAATGGTGGTTCTCTCCCACTGCTCTCGTTATCTGCCTGATCCAGGAAAGGACAGAGCGAAGTTAGGTACAAGCTGTTCTTGGCAAACAACCTGTTGAGCAAATGACGTACCTAATATTTACTCCATTTCTGTGATCCTTTTTTCGGAACGAGACTGCTCGCACATTTAGTTGGTCACTCGCTTTTGTAGAAGCGTACCGGACTGACCCATCTCAACATTTGAATGATTGTCTAGCTTCTAAGCACCTAACAAGAGTTTTATATCATGTAACCAGCAGGAAAATATTGAGGTTTCATTGTCAAGTATACTCTTAATATTTTCTATTAGGGTATGGTTTTCACAGATATTTAGGTAAATGAAATGGTGAATTACCATCTACAAAAATTAATAAGAGGATGTTATAATTTTCAGGATGACAAAGTTCGTTTGATACTAGAAGAGTGTCGAGTGTTGAACCAGTTCATCGAAGATGCTATGTAAGTAAAGGATCATAGTTCATGAAGGTCCAATGTCTAACGATTAATTGTCGTAGAAGAGTGCGGTTGGTGTCTGTACTTTTAGAAAGGTATCTAGTTTCATTTAAAAAGTTTAAAACAAACTTGCGGGTATTCCTCGATATCAGCCCATTAAATATTATTTTAAATCATTTGCACAGCAACATTAGGTAGGTAAATGAAATCGTAAGAGTATGATCAAATTTGAAATCGCTGCAAATTATTACACGAAGGTTAATTATTCATTTGTAAATCCTTTTGCGCAGATCACTTACCAAACGTGCATGGAAAGTAATTACTAGAAATAATGGTCAGTGTTGATAATTTTTTCTTAGAGAGCAAACGGTTGGTCATCTGGTCTGGAGTCTGGTGGCCTCATTCGATTCATTTAACCAATTTCTATCTAAATCAAACTTTAAAATTACCTTTTTATTCCTAATTTTTTTGTTTTTTACTATTTCTAACCCTAAATGATACCTACCCCTTGAGGTTGATCAAAAGTAATCTCTATATTACAAGCACATCTCTGGCTGATGGATTGGTTTTTAGCCAAATTTCGTAAACCTTAATCAAGCAGTTTAAGAGAAAAGCTTCAGACTGCGTACAAATTTGATTGTTTTCGATTTTTGGAATGTAGGTTCCTATCTTGACACGTTTACCACCAATTTTGAGGGTTTGAGTTGTGTAGGTTTTACTTTTAGCGCCAATCGATGACACTCCTCGAGAGTTACTAGAATTATAGCCTGCTCTACATTAAGCAGGAACTGGAAGAGGCAGAGGATGGGTTGAGCATGTTAGGCAATTGGTTGGAAACCCTGTCATCCTCGTTTATTCATATTCATCCTTCAGGGACGTCACCACCAGGCCCAAACGCTGGTGTGATATTGGCTAAAGTAGACAAGGTCCATCAAGATAGTCGAGAGGAACCTAGCTATCTACAATTTGTAAACTCCACAACCAATTAGACCGTCATTAAGGAATCACACTGTAATAATACATTTGAATAATTGAGGAAAGAAATAAACTTGAACTAAATTCACTTGAAGAATTTTGTATAGAAACAATTACAGCTTGGAAGCGCAAATAGACTGAACGAACTCAACTTAGTGAATGTCACTTGCGTCTCCGTGGAGCTGAAATATAGGGATCCCCCACTCTTATTTACTGCCATCGAATAGCCATTCTCGATAGTATCGATTCAGCCTCCCAACACATCGATTTGCCCATTTGAACTCAACCAGCCTTCTGAGTTCCTAAATTGAAAAAGTTCCAGTAAATCCCTTAGTAAAAATGCAGATTAGTTTGAAATTTAGATCATAATGATGTATATGGTTTGGCAGTCAAAAAACACATAACATCAAGTAGTCAATCCCTTAGTAAAAATGCAGATTAGTGGACATGTAGGTCAGAAAGAAGTGTATAGTTTGGTGACTGGATGCTCGCAAGCTCGCATCTCCAAAATGCATAACATCAAGTAGTCAATCCTTTAGTAAAAATGCAGATTAGTTGGACATGTGGATCACAATAATGTGTATAGTTTGATGGTCTGGATGCTCGCAAGCTCGCATTTCAAAAATACATAACATCAAGTAGTCAATTGCTTAGTAAAAATGCAGATTAGTTGGACATGCAGGTCAGAATGACGTTTTAGAAGTATATTTCGGGAGTTGTACGAGCAAAAAAAAATGACCATGCATCAGGACTCGAACCCACAACCTTCGTCTCACGAGACCAGTATCATAACCAATGAACTACGCCACACCTGTCGTTTCTGGAAACAATCACAGTACTTCACTACTCAATAGGAAACGCTTTTGAGGGAGGCCATTAGAGCGCTCTGAAACGACTCCTATCACTGCATCTGAATGCATCGATGTGTTAGGAGGCCGAATCGATACTATCGAGACTATTCGGTGGAGGATCCCTATATTTCAGCTCCATGGAGACGCAAGTAGTGAATGTCGCGGATGAGACAACATGGCTATTCACCCCTCTTGGGGCAGCCGAGAAAGCTAATATCTGAAGCCTTCTAGAGGCAGAAAGTCTTTGATTTGTTTCACTTCCTCTTGAGATAATCAACGAGCTCTATTCCAGCTTGATGTCGGGGTCCTCTCCGAGCCTTGATAAAGGCTTCCTTGGACGGTAAATTGGAGCGTATGAGCTGTGCAATTTCCCGGCGTACCCCTCGGGCAATCAAGAGCCGAAGGCTGCGAGATTCGGGTGATACGGCTCAGGCCTCCCTGCGGACGCGACGTTTTAGACGAAGTCTTAAACGTGCCGGGTGGGGCCCTGACTGGAGATCTACGTTGGGCAATGAGTAGTGCAATGACTAGACTCGTAGATGCCAAGAAGATCGAGAGAATCCGTGAGGAGGAGAAGATATGCCTTTCTGAGTCTTGAAATGCGTGTAGAAACTTCGTCGAGAGATGAGAAGAGTCGTCAGCGAGAGCAGAAGGTGGAATGAATACGGAAGGCTCCGTGCGGGGTATTTATAGGGAGGTGACCGCCTCCTGCCGCCCCCTGGTTGGTTCGTTTAATTTCATTAGCTCGCCAGGTGTTCTCTTATTGGCTCGCATAGAGTTTTCTCAGAATCTGTGAATATGATAGCTGAGTTGGTTTGCCAGCCTTGCCCTTGTATTTCTTAGAGGTCGATTGATTATTTCCTTGGGCTGTTGTTTTCAAGACAACTTCTGTGGGTTGTCCTGACGAACCCTTCTCCTGCAGTGGGTGTTTGGCTTGTTGCTTATTTGTGAATATTTCGTTCGTGAGTGAATATTTCGCATATTCTCTCGGGCGAAATATGTTATTTTGTTGAGTTGTAACTCGACGTCTTTTATATGTACTTGTATCGTGAGTACTTCTTTTTGGTAGCCCTGAAAAGGGTTGTTGCAATACTGTGGTGGAATTCACCACACATGCATCAGGACTCAAACCCACGACCTTTGTCTCACGAGACCAGTATCATAAACAATGAACTACGCCACAACTGTCGTTTCTGGAAACAATCACAGTACTTCACTACTCAATAGGAAATGCTTTTGAGGGGGTCGAGGACTCAAGTGTGATATTTAATTCCAGAAATCAATTTGGTGATTATTCATAATTGTTCTATTCACAGGAAAAAAAAAAGACATTACAAGTTTCAATGAATTGATCTAGATAGTGAGAACTCTAGCGGACAGTTCTGGAACTACCTGTAGGCGCAGAAAGGATGGTGAATAATCACGGGAAACGAACAACGTTTAACGGGATCCTGAACACAATTTTATTGTAAAAAATACAATGGTTTGGAAAATAAACGGGAGAGCGATCAGACTGAAAAGACATACGATTATGGAATGACTACAACTTTTTCTCTTGTCCGCAAGGCAGCCGGGGGGCGCTCTAGTCGCAGTGCAGTGGTTATGAAATATAGATTACAGCATAATTACAATTGACTTAATTTAATTACACAAATTTGCGGGCGCACAGATCACTTTATCGATCAGGGATATTCGGGATTAAATTGGGAAATATTAGTTTTCATTGTTCCATTCAAATGTATAACAGGTATGAAACTTGATTTGATGCTATGCTGGCGCTGACTCGCGGCTCTATGGAATGTCGATTTTATTTCTAGGTGGGAATTACAAATTTGGTTACGACCAAACAGATGGCGTTAATTATGATTTGAACTGATGGTCAAACAACATAATTATATCTTTGCTAATTCATTTTCATTACGATTAATTTATTCAGGGTTTCTACCATAATAAATTTACTTTAAATTGACGTGATATTTCTAATCTCAGGAACTCAACCTTTCACCCTGAGACCAACAACTACTTAGCTGGAGTAAAAGCCCGAACAGCTGCTCTAGAAAGAAATAAGCGAGCCCTTTTGGCTTACCAGTAAGTGAATAATCCTTTTATCCTATGAAATTTTGTATTTTTGACACTCATCAGGCATCTTTCTTCCAGATGGTTTGAAGTCAGCCTTTGTAGGTAATCAAGCTACGATTTATCTAGAAAAGTGCAAGCTCAAAAGGCCCAAAGGTGTGTTCAGTATAATCCCTCCCAGGCTTAGGACCTTGAATACTAGGTAGGTATTAGGATTTACAATGCTAGTATGTTAGAAGATGTGAGGAATTGCAAAAAGAAGATCTTGCTCTTCTTCGATACATATTTATGAAATGAATACCACTAGCAGGGGACTCAAACCTTGAAATTTCATGGTAGTACCAAGACTCCTTTACTTTTCCAACTCCTGAAAGGCCAACTAAAGTCCTGTAATCGACTTGATATTTTTCTCTTGGTACACTACGGGGAATAGGTTAGTGGGTACATGTACAAAGAACATTCCGATCGCCAGGAATGGCATAGGTACACAAATTATGTTTCGAGGTCTGACATTTTCACCCAATTCCACTGCTAGAAAATCAGCTGCAAAGAACCACTCAAATAGGTCAATAGCTGGGGCTCAGACGAATAATCGTCGGAAATTCCGACGTTTTTCAGCTTTACCGTCATTTTCACTGTGCTTTCCATGCTGCACTTACATTGTTCCATGTTTGCAATAGAAATAATGAGTAACATAATGTAAAAATAACCTACTTGTTCGTTGAAGTTCGTTAATAGAAATAAAACAGGCAACCAATAAATTTATAGAACCTTGTAAGTATTTGCCATTTTCAAATAATTGTTACTCTAAAGCCGGTTTCACATGGAGTGGAACAAGCGGAAAGATGGAAGGACGGAAAACCAGTGGAGGGGCGGCAGAGTCGGAAAGATCATTCACATGAAGTGGTCACCTTGGTGAACGGAATCATAACCTTCCTACTGAAACCCTCCCTGATCTGAAACCTCTACTTGCGGTTATCAAAATTCCTGTCCAATGAGCTTGCACTCCGCTCGACAGAACGTGGAAACAGTTTAAAAATTTCTACCACCGTCTGCTGACCGCCCATTCCGACAGCATGGCAGCCACCATCCTCAACTGTTGTCCCAACAGCCAATCAGATTGCGTTCCGTCCGCTTTCCGCTCCATGTAAAACTGGCTTAAAACCTAAATTTATACACATTGCCATAAAGTATTCACGTTTTAGGTGGAACAGACTGCAAATGTTGAGGAAGATGAGATGGGAGTTCGGGAGCATATTGCCGGCTGAGATCAAAGCTAGCATGAGTGAAGGAGAGGTATGGATTGAAGTTATCATTACAAATAGTTACTTAATAAGTAGGTAGCTACCGTCGTTGAAGCTCCGTATTTATCTTAACACAAGTTTGAGGCCATGAAGTAACGTCAGAAAGAAAAATATTCAATGAGCGATACCCATGAGTGTGAAAAAGGTTATTCAACTATTTTTAAATTGAAGATTTGGCAACATCCTCATTCTTCTACTACGAGTAGATTTTTTAATGATTTTTTCAAGTCACACTGGTGACGTCAAAGCACCCCTCCCGCCTGGGCGACCCCCCTCTGCCAAGTGTGAGTCACCAGTGCAGCAAACTTGAAAAAATCATAGAAAAAAAACTACTCATCATAGGAGAATATGGATGGTGTCAACCTTCTTGGAATTGAAACTATTTCAATTTAAAAACGCTGAATATTATTACACAATGGTTTATTATTTCTGTGATAGACCCATTCTAGAACCCGGTAGAAACATTCTACGCAGATCATTGGCCTGTAATTATTAAGCCCATATGTAATATATGATCAAAACATGGCGCATTGTGCCTCCGAGAAGGGTTCACACTTTTACAATTCCAAGACCCCGCAATTTTAAGTTTCACAGTAAAAATGTTTTAAAAAACGGGAAAATGATGCTTGAAGTAATTTACGTTAGCGCATGTGCAGAATGGAGCAATGATTTGAGAAAAATGAAATTGGTAGGGTACAATCTACAGCCTAGCCCACAAATTCCCAGAAAATTTAATCAAAATCCGATGAAAACTAGACCTTGTTCTCGGAGTACACTTTCGCGCATGCGCAGGAGCTCATAATCATGCAGTCAGGTTGAAATTAACATGGAATAATTGAACCATTTTCCCCAACTATGCACCAAATTTGAGCGGGATTGGACAACTAGGGCGTAAAAAAAAAGATGCTTGAAGGAATTGACGTTTGTGCATGCACAAAACGGAGTAGGTAATGATTTGAGAAGAATGGAATTAATAGTGGACCATTTACAGCCTAACCCGCACATTCCCTGAAAATGTCATCAAAATCAGATAAAAAGAACTGTTGGAATTACGCTTGTTTAAAAGGGAATACATATTTGCGCATGTGCAATAGCTACTAAAGATAGGATTATGTTGAAATTGTTAGGGAATGCTCAAATTAACCTCTTCCACCTATCCTCCAAATTTGAGTGAGATCAGATAACGGGGGCGTGAGTAAATTATGGTTGATGGAATTTATGTTTGCGCATGCGCCGAGTGAAGTATTGATTTGGGAACAACGAAACTCATAGGGGACTATCTTCACCCTAACCCGCACATACCATGAAAATTTCATAAGAACCGGTTGAATATTGTGGAAATAAGGCTTGTTACAAGGATTTGCGGACATACACACACAGAGATAGAGAGAGAGAGACACGGAACGAAAGTTGTTCAGAATAGTTTAAAACATAAAATTTTATCACTGTAAATAAACAACAGCCGTTTGATTTTAGTGAATACCACAACTTTCAAATCTATCGCAAGTGAAAACAATGCTTCCGCTACCTATAGGTAGACTTGGGAGCAATTTAAGAGATGAAATTTAGCATTTAGGAACCAATAGTAGGTACATCGTATGGACAATAGTTAATAAATTCGATTTCGCAATGCTATAATAAATTCCATTGGAACTATTTCACCTGATAATTCCAATATTAGCATTATATCAGCTGACAAGGCAATTTTTATGTATTCCAGTATCAATATCTAGCGATTTTTGATAGAATTTCGAGCTTGATCGTCCATTCAATAGATCTGCCGCGGGATTTCTCTATCTTCTCACGCTTGGAAATTCGAAAGTTTTTTTTCGATGTTCAAGCCCTTAGGGAAATTAAACTATTCAACGTACACCATTGCGGGTGATTTTAATAGATTCTTTGGGATTAAATGTATCATTGTCAAGCAAAAAATTATAACTGTTACTCTGAATGTTTTGGAGTTCTCGATTTTTAAAATGTTTAGCCCTTTAATACTTTTTTTTCTTGGTCTATTGAAAATAATAAACCAAAATAAAATTAGTAGGTACGTGGGTAATGCTCACTTTTGGACAAACCTTCATTTTTTAACATGAAAACGTTTTTTGGATGGCCACAACGTTAAAATTTGTTTAACGCCTATTTTCTGACATTTTCATGTCTTAGCTCTGGCACAAGAACTGAAAATTGCTCATGGGCATTTCTAATGATTCTTGCTTGCAACCAAATTGTTGCTACCGAACTGTATCTTTGCTGTTTTTCATCGTACAAAAATCGCTCGCCAGTTGTTCGAAAGATCCCAATTTATGCCAAAATCTTAAACTGTCTAAAGCTCTCCAAAAATAGAGGCAGATGAGCTAAACACAAAGTTATTAGTGGACTATACACAATACTCGAGGTATAGTAACGTGATTTGGTAGCAACCAGGATTGCTTACTACGAAGGCCTATGTGGTAACCTTAACATGATAATGTCTCCTGGGGTTGCAGACTCGTACGCAGGCTATTTGGAAAGTCCTTGATCCAATCTTTCCATTGGCAGAGGGGAAGGGAAGAAGTGAAAGGTCTTGATGATGAGGGGAGGAGAGGAGGGGCCTCCGCCCTGCCCTTATCACCACCTCTCCTTCCTTTCCCTGTCACTCACCCATCTATATAAAGTGACTGACCAAGTCACTGAAGCGACTGACTTCAGTACAGTTACGACGGGCTAATGACTTTGTATTGAAGGAGATTGCTCGCCCCTGGTACTTGATTTGCTAGTGACGACGGATTCTTCCGAAAGTTACGTAAATGTTAAAGCGGAGTAAAATTTCCAATGTGTTTCCATTGATTTTCACTTACATCCAATGCGTTGCTAGGGAAGTGTAACTCTCTTAGTTTTTCATTGCAGGATTATCGTCCGCCACTTTTTGGAATGCCATTACTTTATCATAACATCTTGTGATCTCTAAGACGCATTACTGTAAAGGAGAGCTGATTATTCTTTCTTTTTACAATGTTTTATATTTCTTTCTTCCAATTTCAACAACTATAAAAACATTTTCGTATTCAATGTTTGTATCATAAGATATAGATTTTAGTTTACTGTATAGATCACATAAGTACTTAGCTAATTAACTGTTGATTGTGATTACAGGTTGCTTGGTTTGCAAAATATAGTAAAGCACTGGCAAACTACATGAAAGGAATCGGCGGTCGAAACGGACTTAATCTCATGCTAGACATGCAACCCCCTAAAGATCTCTATATTGAGGTAGGTTGATTGTGGCATATATATATATATAATTGTGTCAATGCAGAAGCGATGTCAATGGTATTAGAAGATTTGGAACCAAAACATTCTCTTTCCCCAAAAACTTGTAAGCTGGGAGTTTAGGTATTGCAACCGTCGGTAAAACATTCTTGCAAACTGGATCTCCTCTCATTTTTAGCCTCAGGTTCTTGCATGATCTTTTTCCTTGGGAAGCAAACCCTGATCGGTGAATTGGCCAGATCTGAACTCGAAGGTGTGGCACCGATTCGTGGCCGTGCAGTTGTGTAGGAAACATTGTTCCGTTGTTTTTCTTCCGTCAGGCCGCATCTGTAGCAAAGGATGGCGGAAACCAGGGTTTGCTTCCCAAAGAAAAAACCTTGAAAGAACCTGAAGCTAAAAGCCTAAAAATGAGAGGATATCCAGTTAGCAAAGAATGTTTTACTGACAGTTGCAATACCTACCTTAATTTTCAGATTTTATATATATATATATATATATATATATATATATATATATATATATATATATACAAATTGATTGTTGGTTCTACAGAACTTTATAAATTATTATAGGAGGGGATAGTATCAGTACGGTACCGTTCTTAACCGAACGTCTTCAGAACTCGTACTGAACTGGTAGCCAATATTGCAACCTCCCTTCATTTTTTAATTGTATTTTTTGCGGTATTTGTCTGTTGTCTTCTCTCGTTTTTAGTGATTCAGTATAGATTTTCTAACGTTTACGAATTTAATAGGTAGTTATACTTCTTTGCACACAAAAAGCTCACATATCAAGACAATTTAACATAAATTTAGCATAATAATAAGTACCAACCTACCTACCATCATTTACGAAAATGAGAAAAACATCATGAGAAAACCAATTAACTTTTAGTTGCATTCAGTGACTATGTACACAATATTATATTCCGAAACTCCATCGGATTCGTAAAAATCTGAGTCAATCATTTTAACTCAAAATTATTCAACAAAAATGACAAGACGACACACGCAAACAGTAAACAAAAATAGTTATATGATAAGCGAAATGATAATAAGACGATGTGATAAGCAAAAATATCTAGTGCGCATGTCTCGGACTGTCGGTCCCGATGAAAATCTCAGGACTGGTTGAACTGGTCCTGGACGGTAAAGCCGGTTTCACATGGAGCGGTATGCGCGTACAACCGGAAAGACGGAAGGCCGAAAAATCCAGTGGATTGGGCGGCGGAATGCGTCACGTTGTTCACATGAAAACGGCACCTTGGTGAACGGAATCATAACCAGCCTACCTGATCTGAAACCTCTACTTGAGGTTATCAACATTCCTGTCCAATGAGCATGCGCTCCGCTCGACGGCAAGCGGCAACGGTATACAAATTTCTACCGCCAAGCGCCGACGGTAACATGGCTGCCACCATCCTCAACTGTTGTCCCAACAGCCAATCACATTGCGTTCCGTCTTTCCGTCTCCGGACATACCGCTCCATGTAGAATCAGCTTAATGGATGCCTAAACGAACAGCGGACTGTCGGTACTGGACGAGTCCTACGCCTAAACGAACGCCACAAATATATCAGACTCTAATATGATTTATCTAGTGTGTCTACTTTTCTCAAACTGGAATAATCTGATCTATGTAAGTTAACCAATGGGGCTCCGAACCAAAATGGTCCTCCGCTAGAAGTGTTAGGGAGTGATGGAGGATGGAGGTTGACATCTCCTTCACTGTAGTTTATACCTTGCCTCAGGTTTTTTGTTTTTGCTCTACTATTCGTTTTCCACACCATCATCTCCGTCACTACTGGTCATAAATGAGGATTACAATGGTAATAAATAAATTATAATGATAAAAAACACACATAAACAAAAAACCAAGCAAGAACCTATAAACGTGATACACGAAAACGTGGGCTTTCAGCCCCTCGTGTATTTTGGTTCCTCGCACAAAAAGGCGGGATTCGGCTGCTGGAGGTCGCTTCAAAACTTTTATGCGAAAACGCTGAAAAATTACTTCGGAGTTCAAAGGTTAATAAAACATGCATATCGAGAATCGCAACTTAACAGTGTCGATACTAAATCATTCGGCGCTATGTATTGAATGTTTTCTAGAATTTTCGTTGCATAATAGTGTAGGTACTTATCATGAATATTCGGTGGTGTGAATACATTTCATTAGCTCACATATATATGTATATATATGGACTTGGACTCAAGTAATGTAAACAATAACAGTAGGTGTTTTTCAATATGTTTTATTCGTTTCTTAGCTCTTGGCACGTGTATATGATGTAGTATATTATACAGAAAATATCATTTAGCCACCTCTCGAAGCAGAGAAATACAATTATTGTTATGCTTATTAAATCGTTATCCAAGGAGATGTGATCAAATGTATTTATCACAGCTTTCAACACTGGGACTTTTTTGGGTTAAAAGAAATCATGATAATAATTAATTTGAATTTTCGCATTAACAATGTATTGTTCCGGTATGGTTAAAAACACTGCAAATTATTACGCAAAGGCAAATTATTATCGCTCATATTTCGAACATCATGTCTCGGTTGCAGTAGGTACCTTCATCTAACTCGAAAACTCTTGGCCAAAATCTTAAAAGTATAGTTACTACTGGACTGATTTGTGTTATTCCAATAGATCAAAATTTGGACTTTAACTGATCATTCGTCCGCATTTCTTTGTTTGGAATTCTGTTTAATATGATTGCGCTCAATTTTATACAATCCATTTATTTTTCAGGTCAGATGTCTGAAGGATTTTGGTAAACTTGAGCTCGATACCGGCGAAGTGTTCTTCCTCAGTAAAAACAGTCAGCATTGCATGCCAAGGTCGCAGGTTGAAAATTTGGTTAGACAAGGTGTGTTGGAGCACATTAACTGGTCGTAAAGGCGTGAGAGTGATTGATGGGTATTTTATGGAACAACTTAGCGTGAACAGTCTTAAATGATGGTCCTACCATGAGATGCATAGTAATTAAAATAGTTTGTACCTATGTAAGTTACAAGCACTCGGAGTTACTTCTCAATCGTACCAATGATTTAAAATCCAGATCCATAAAACTGAAGATCTACAACGTAGACGTTCGTGGCATACAAAATACCTACATTCATGAGTTTCGAATTATTTGTAAAATTAATATACAGAATTCATTACCAAACGCTTCTAGGTATTTTTTCATTTTACAAAGACTGAAAGTATTTGTCAAGCTCCCTCAATATATCCAGTGATGGCGAGTGGTTAGGATAAGCTTTGAGTCCTTTCTGTATGACGTTGTAGCTAGTCTGCAGGTCACCTAACTGCAACAAGTATTTCAAATGTCATTGCATTTAGGGCGTATTGAAATTTATGATAAGCAAATAATGGGCGTTGATATTTGAATATTGAGGACATGGAATAGCATAGTGCTTAGAATTTATGAACTAATTTACAGAATATTGCCTAATATTAAGTTTATTTAGGAAGCTGGTGTCTATGATTTAGTTGGTCCACCCAAACATCAGCGTCTTATTACGTAACATTGAGTTAGGCATTTTAGAAACAGGACACTTTCTAGTGTAGAGCACAAGGCTCTTATTCCCTTTTAGCACTAAAATTTCATGGTACCTGCTAGTTGTCAAAGGCCTACAGATCTAGTAAGAACTTGTAGTTTTCAACTTACTATATACCTATGTTAATACATTGGTTTTATTTTTAATGTTTTTCCCCCATCTGATGGTCACTGGTTTCATCCATATTTTTTGGAAGCCTTACCCACTGGCTTTTGCCCTGGTTTCCGGGGAAAGTTTATGTATCCAGTAAAAATATATTTATTTCAAGGGTTTTCAATAAATTTGGTACCTAGGTATCCAGGTTTTCATGACTGATAACAAGCAATGAAATAAATACGGTGGTCAATTATCACATTATTTTTCGATCCAACAGATACCCTTTCATAACTGCAGAGTTATACGGACGGAATCCTCTAGTAGCTAACCGTTTAGATATCGGAAAACATCGATTATCGATTTTTGTCGTATGGCACATCTTGCATAACATTTTTGTAACCTCCTAAGTTCTGGGTTATTTGGTTTTGCCGAACAGGCCCTTGGACCTTGAAAATCATAACATAACCTGCCCCTTGACGCCAAAAGTGATTTGTGTTCATCCATTGAATATTTTTTTTTTTTTTAATTTGTTTCCGTGGTTTATGTTCTCACTGTTGATTGGCTAATTAATGGCCTCCATACCATCGGAACAACATTTGTCATGCACATTGGGCATTAAATATAAGGGGGAATATAAACACAGCCAAAGATAATTTTTTTCGGTAGACCCCACTGAAGTTTAATGCCTTTTGCATTCCTTCTACTTATCTCTAACTTCCGTCTGCGGAGTGAAGACCTGGGGTTTGTCGATTCTTCTCGGTTACTGTTATCTTATCGCCAGTGTATTCTTTCTCATAACTTTTTTGAAGTGAGTAGTCTAGTCAAGTCCTTTTGGATTTGTTCAGACATTGGGAAAATATAGTTAGGGACGTCTAAAGATGGTTGAGGCCTGGGTAGGTAGGCCCACAAGACTACAGGCCTAACCTACTCTGGGATATGCATGGGTGTATAAATGTGCATAAACCCCTCCCCCTCTCCGAAAAACTAGTAATAGTAAATAGTAATTTTTGTATAGAATATTCATTTTGAATAATGAAAAAATAAATTTGCTTGAAAGTTGTCAATTTTTTATTCATTTAAGCACCTTTGAAACTTTTTTTTTACCGAGTTTAGTGAATAATGAATGCAAAAAATGAGAAGTAACATTCGAAAAAACCCATTAAACGTACGTGGTAATCAAAAAATGAGTATCGCATGTGACTCCTCGTTTTACACCAGAGGCGTTCCGGTGCCCTCAGATAGGCTCTCACAAGCTCAACCACACAGTGTGAAAGGGCCCTATCTTCATCGGATTTGTGAGTGGTGACAAGCGTTCTAGTTCTCTTCCTCTTGTTTCTGGTGTTCCCCAGGGGGCTGTGCTGGGACCGATTCTTTTTTCCCTCTTCATCAATGATTTGCCTTATGTCCTCAAATTCTGTAATTATCAAAAAATGAGTATCGTATGTGACTCCTCGTTTTACACCAGAGGCGTTCCGATCTCTCCACAGTCTCCGACGTTTATCTAAATTTACTCCTAATAACTTCAAAATGCCCTCAGATAGGCTCTCACAAGCTCAACCAGTATCTAGGCTTCCGATAGTAGCCAGCATTTAGTGCAGTGTGAAAGGGTCTAATTTTGTCCTATCTTCATCGGATTTATTCTCGCTAGATAAGAAGCATATGAAATCACCTCTTTCGTTAGGAGTGCGTGATTGTAGAAGGGCTCAAAGAGGTAGGACCCCATAGATTGAGCAGCTTGTAGGTAACCCAAAGCCTCTTGAGTTTGACCTTTCTTATGGAGGAGCACAGCCAAATTGTTATAAGCAGGTGCGTGGTTAGAATCTATCGAAAGGCACAATCGAAGGCATTGAACAGCCAGCATCAGATCACCGACTCCCTGAAAATTTAATACGTGTTGAGAGATAAAAAATTTAAAAAAATGATGATTATGACAATGATGATGATTTATGATTATTCTAAAAAAAATTAATTAATTGCATTAGTTTCGTTTTACAAACTCATTGTAAAACTAATGTAGGTAAACACAAGTCAGTTTTGCCCTGACGTTGAAAATGCTACGATTTTTATCTGATTTTCCAAATAATTAATTTGGAATTTTCCTCGTTGAGCCCATTCCTCGCGATAAACAATGAATGAGCTACATACGGACAACCTGATCACGTTGTTAGACCGTTCATAGACTGAGAAGCGTCAACCACGCATGCATTAATATGATTTGACGCCTCCCTTCATCCTCCCCTTCAAAGTTTGGCGAGAATACGGCAACAAAGTGGAGAAGTGGATAACGAAAATCGGTCGAGAATTGTGGTTTCGACAGCGCTTGAATGAATTATTGGTAACAACCCCCTCCACCTCTTATCAAAACCACAAATAATGCGGGAAATTTGTCGTAGAAAGCTTTTTTCGACTTTACCCTCTCCATTTTCTCCGTTCTGTCATGAAATTCGAAATTTTCTAGGTTTGTTGAACAAAGAGACTAAAATTGGGATCGAACAAAGAATCTCGAAAATCGGTTGAGAATTGTGGCTTGGATTTGTCTTACATACACACACAGATACACCTATGGTATTTTTCCAAATTCTGTCTAAGAATGGCCTAGACCTTTTTTTCCTTCTTTTTTTAATGCTTTGGTTGTCCCGTACCTCCCTGGAACAATTCCAATAGGGCGTCCTTTTTATACATGAAGCTTTGCCTATATGACCTAGTTCCAGAGGGACGTTCTAAAAATCAATAAAGACACGAAAAACAGAAAAAATCTTAAAATTAATTAGTTTTTTCAGCAGATCAGACGAAAATTATACACCATTAGTTTTGCTATATATTGAATATACCTAATTATGATGTCAATAATCGGGAATGGGGTCGGAACCCATTCCCGATTATTGACATCATAGCTCATAGTGGGTCGATCTTGACATCATACCTAATTATTGTGCCAATTATTAGTAGTTACCTACCCAATTATTTCTGTATATTATTATTTATTTTATTAACGACGTATTGGGTAATCAACAAGTGTCAGGCCACGCACTTCAAAATTAAAGAACGAATTGAATTAATGATAGCTTTTCATCTTTTTAATTCGTACATTCTATGCTTCACAACTTGTTATTTCATTTGCGACCTATGAGAAAAGCCATCCTTTACGTAGTTACCCAATTCGCAATTCAACTCAATCAGACTTGATCTATTGCTCTTTTTATTATTTGATCAATTGACGAAGGGCAGTCATCTTGGGAGGTACGGTGACGATCGGGAGATAACGCCTTGAGTGTTATAACACAATTACATAATCGCCGCCCGTATCACAATTCTTCTCTCACCACTTCCACGAGTAGTATTGTCCGGGCGTAGGCTTGTCGATTAGCTCTCCAGCAGAAATAATTCTTGATTAGGTAGGTTCCTATTTACTTTTTCTATTAGTGCCGATATGAGTGTCAACAAAGTGCGTCAGTGTTGGTGCTTTCACCTACAAATTCTACCGAAATTGCGGACGTTATCAATTCAGTCTCGAAATTATCAATTTATAACAGGCATTTACGGGAATGTTCCAAGAAAACCGCGAGAAAATCCCAGCATACAGAATTCCGAGATCATTTCTGACGAACTTCACCAGCTCTTACGTGCCTACCGTCGCCATGGACACAAGAAAGCTCGCTTTAACCCAATAGCATTGTTTGAAAGTGACGTGCCTGAGCTTGATATCAAACGATTTGCTAATGATGTGAACAAAGTGTTATCATCTCACAACTTCCTGGGTGGGAAAGGTTTTCAAGGAACGTTACTAGATGCTGAAAGGTGTCTGAAAGAAGTGTATGCAAATCAAACTGGAATAGAATTTATGCATTTGGAGGAAGAGAGCGAGAGAATTTGGTTTCAAAATCGCTGGGAAGAATTAATTTCAGAGGATGTAAGCGCATCCATGCGAAAAGAAATTGCTAAAGAGCTTATTAAATCCCAGGTATTGGACAAGTTTTTGGCCATCAAATTCGTCAGCCTCAAGCGATATGGTGCGGAGGGGGCTGAAACACAAATGACCTTCTTCCAAGAGTTCTTCCGGTTAGCTGCTGCAACTGGTGCCAATGAAATTGTGATTGCGGCTCATCACAGAGGTCGGCTGAATCTTATGATCGGGTTGTTAAATATGGCACCAGAACTTCTTTTTAGAAAATTGTCTGGAAAATCGGAATTTCCTGACCATTGCAAAACAGTTGGTGATGTCATCAGTCATCTATGCCCTTCTACTACACTGACATTTGGGGACCGTAAATTGAACGTACAAATGACAAATGTGCCTTCGCATTTGGAAGCTGTGTGTCCCGTTTCACTTGGGCAGTCCCGCGGCTTGCAGCAAGTTCTGGGTGACGGTGACTATTCCTCCCAAGAATCCAACCCTGATCAAGTATTGAACGTTCAAATCCATGGTGATGCTGCGTTCATGGGACAAGGTATCAGCCACGAAAATTTGCTGATGAGTTTACTCCCTCAGTTTTCGGTTGGAGGATCAATTCATGTTATTGTCAACAATCAGCTAGGGTTTACTACTCCTGCACATTATGGCAGAGGTACTCGCTATGCTTCCGATCTTGCCAAAGTTATTTCGGCTCCAGTTATACATGTGAACGCTGAGTACCCTGAGGACATTATCAGAGCAACAAGACTCGCTTGTGAGTATCAGAGAAAGTTCCGCAAAAGTGCTTTCATTGATCTCAACTGTTACAGAAGACGGGGTCACAACGAATTGGATGACCCCACATTTACTAATCCGTTAATATACAAAATGATCGCAAATAAGTCCACAATACCAGATTTATACGTTTCGCAATTAATAAATCAAGGAGTCATGACTGAAAAGGAGGCAGAAGACATTAAGAATGAATATCACGCTTATTTGTCCACAGCCCTGGAAAATGCGAGTAATTTCACTCCTCCAGATCCTAAAAGAAAACTGTGGGCTGGTTACAATTCTGCGCCAAATGCCATCACTGTATGGGATACTGGGGTTGACAAAGATTTGCTGAAAGCTATTGGTTTGAGCTCTGTGAGGGTTCCTGATAGTTTCAACGTTCATCCTAACATTCTTAAAAATCACATATCCACTCGAATTCAGAAGATTAGAAATGAGACAGCCTTAGATTGGGCTACAGCTGAAGCCTTGGCTTTTGGGTCCCTTATTTACAATGGGTTCAATGTCAGAATAAGTGGACAGGATGTGGGTCGAGGAACCTTTTCTCATAGACATGCCATGATAGTAGATCAATCATCTGAAGATGTATACGTGCCTCTAAATCATATTTCGGAAGAACAGATTGGACATCTTGAGGTGGCAAACAGTCTGCTGTCCGAAGAGGCTGTGCTGGGGTTTGAATACGGTTTTAGCAACATCAGCCCCAATACACTGGTCATTTGGGAGGCTCAGTTTGGAGATTTCTTTAATGGCGCACAAATTCAAATTGACACTTATGTGACTTGTGGAGAAGCAAAATGGATGACGATGAGTGGTCTGACCATGCTACTACCACATGGATACGATGGGGCTGGCCCAGAACATAGTTCTTGCAGATTAGAAAGGTTTTTGCAGCTCTCGGACTCATCTGAAGTTCGTCCAGACGGGGATGATGTAAATATCCACATAGTCAATCCAACTACACCTGCTCAGTATTTCCACCTCCTCCGGCGACAAATGGTCAGAAACTATAGGAAACCATTAATTGTGGTTGCACCCAAAATTCTTTTGAGGTCACCTGATGCGGTGTCACACCTGGATGAAATGGGGCCAACTACTTCATTCCAACCTGTGTTTGGTGATGAATCTACTTCAGATCCTTCGAAAGTAAATAAAATTATTTTTACCTCTGGCAAACATTATTATGCCCTAAAAAATTATAAAAATCAGAATCAGATATCAAATGTTGCTATCATTCGACTGGAGGAGCTCTCGCCTTTTCCAACACACCAACTCAGAGAACAAATTTCGAAGTACAAGAACGTCAAAGAATTCATCTGGAGCCAGGAAGAGCCTCGAAATATGGGAGCGTGGAGTTTTTGCAGCCCACGGTTCAGTAATCTGGTTGGTTGCAAGGTAAAATACTGTGGTCGGGACCACGCTCCAAGCCCTGCTGTCGGTATCGGTGAAATCCACAAAAAAGAAGCTCAATTGGTAATCGAACTCCCTTTCAAATGATTTCATATGCAAAAACTCTGGAAATTTGATTTATCGAGACTGCTAAGTTACGGTACTATTAATTTGTTATTAAACATATTTTCATTCAACTCTTGTGTATGTTTACTCTCTTTAGAATGGTTGCTCTTAGATTTATTCTCTGTTAATTTTACAACTTACTATAGCGATGTGGGAGACGTTGTACCAAACTTCGGCTGCTGTTTCCTCAGCAGCTAAGCTCAAAGCCCTTTCAAAACAGTTGACCATCATGTCGTAGTGCTGAGCATAGTAGCAGCACAGCCCGATATTGTTGAATAGCTCTGCATTGTAGATGCCCATTTGCAGCAATCTCCTGACACAAGAGACACCTACCTAGGTTAAAACCTTTCATATCCATCAATTGTGTGTTAGTTGAGTATGTGATGGCGATTAATGATTATACGTACCTGTAGAAGCAGAGAGCTACCTCGGGCTGGTCACAATAAAAATAATTCACCGCTATGCAAGCGATGGCTTCAACGTGAGTTGAATCTTCATTCAAAATTTCCCGATAGTATCTCACAGATGCAGGAATGTTGTTCAATCCTTCTAGCACCCTAAAAACCATTTCTCAATCACGTTTTATAAATTTGTTGTTTTTTAGTGTTTAACATGATGGTGTAAAAACCGGTCGAGCACATATGGAAAGTGTGATAATCAGGGAATTGGTACCGTTAGGAAATATTGACTGCTTGGAAACATTCTGGGTTTCCTCTAAATTGTTATAAATCAGAAAATTCCCAACGATGTTGCCTCTAGTAGGTTCCTAATGGTATTTTGCATATTTATTACCTACTTTGATGGTTTACTCTTGAGCTGTAAATATTAAAGTAAAAAATCAAAATATTAAGAAACCAATTAAAATTTCAGATATAGAATTACTACAAAAATTGTTGATGATTGACAAATACTAACGTTAATACAATGAAGTGAACTTATCGTTTGACATGTAAACAGGCACAAGAAAGAGTGTTGAACCTATCAAGTCAATCAATAATAAATCAAATTGAGAGACATAAATTTAATGTTCTAAAAGGCGCAAAAGTGCACAAAAACTGTGTTTTTAGACCTTAAATTTCAAAATTTTTCCAGGGGAGGGTCCCCGAACCCCCTCTTTTACCTGGGAGGTAGGGTCATAAAATGTGAGTCTTGTACTCTTGCAATTTTCGCCTCCCCCCCCCCCCGGCCCTGTGGCTAATTAACCATTAATCAAACCGGTCTCCTCCTCCGAACTCATAGCATGACATTACATAATTTATCTACCGTGAGTGGATTGTATTCCTTCATTATACGTAATTATGCCGATAAGGCCAAAAAACTGGGTTATCTCTCTTACACGTCACTTGGCATTGCTCAGATTAAAATAACGAAAAACCAAATAGCTCTAAATGAAGGTTAAACTAAATCAGATACAGTCCAACATTACCTACCGTTCCCCGTTTACATCACCATTTACTAAATAACCCCTCTGGTCGGAATTAAAAAAAAAAAATCAAGATTGAAGGTTTCAAATATATTTCCAACAACACGTTTTGATAATGACCAAAATACTTAGATTTGCCCATCTCCTCCATCACTCTTCCAAACGTTTAACACTGACTCGAATTTGAAAAATGTCTATTAGCTTTACATTAAATCTAGCCGAACCCAACACTAACTATATACACAACCACTACGTGTCCATTTTACTTCGTTGTAGCCTACACTATAACACTGCCTTACTTAAGATGACCCTCATTGGCCTAAATTGAGCAAATGTTTTATGTTTATGGTTTCAAGGAGAAAAACCACTAATGATCTACCCCCACACACTCACATAAAAACCTCTTCAATTGAGTTATAAAAACCAAATAATTAGCGTTTATTCTTAGTTATGTTCTACGAGTAGGTTAGACTGCTCCAAATACATTCCCTCAATTTCATAAGTTACTTTTGGACATGATTTAAGGACGGGCAGAAAAGAATCCGTAATATTCAAGATAATTAAAAAAAGCAATCCCCTCCCTCCCAAATGTTATTAGGACCCATTTTGATTACTTCTGTGTGATTCATATAAATGTAAACCTATTTATGTGACACTCTCCCTGTCTTAATTTGTAACTGATGAGCATGGTTCCGATCTGTTCAGCATCAATTCAGTTATTTTATTATTTTTATTAAGGTTTAAGCCGCACCTTAACCAGAAGGGTCATTAGCGGCATTCAGTTATTTTTGTTTCTTACTTTCTGCCCAGTAGATCAATAGATTTCAGCGATTTTAAAGAAATTGATCTTATTTAAACCGAGCCTTCTAGAAATAGGTAGGTACTGAAATATCATCCAAAACAGCTATTTTAATAGCTTAGTCAATTAAACAGTACTCCTTTCA
The DNA here is from genome assembly GCA_030762985.1 of Adelphocoris suturalis. NCBI lineage: Eukaryota > Metazoa > Arthropoda > Insecta > Hemiptera > Miridae > Adelphocoris > Adelphocoris suturalis. The sequence goes on from CM061043.1 coordinate 77,886,055, forward strand.
ATTAAATAGGTATAATTATTTGATGTTTTAATAAGTAGGTACCAACCCACATTAAGAGATAAAGAGATAATATTTATTCTCTCATACACGTGCATTATTTATATAATGCAGTAGGTAGTTATGTGCAGGGTTATGTAGGTGCGAAGGTCTTATTATGCATTTATATTATGAAAAGGTCAGTACTAGCCTCGCTATTTCTTGAGACAGTGTCACTTCATTCGGAAACAACTGCAAGCCGGCGGTACATAGCTCTAAAACATTGAGGGGTTGATCCAACTTAGTGTAAAGGTTGGCAAGCCTGAGGTAGGCATCTATTGTGGGAACGTGTTTCAGAGCCGATCTCAGCTGCTGTTCAGCATCTCTTGTGAGCCCAAGCGTTGTGTAGCATTTGGCCAACGCAACTTTCCACCACCAGTCTTTGAATTGAGCTGCTTTCGTAGCTTCGACCGCTAAATCCAGCGCCTATGATTTAAAAAAGTCATGCAGCATGATCGTATGAGCGAATTTTCTTAAATTATAGGTACCACTATATTGCGTTTCATTGTTTTTAACATTTAGGATTTTTAGTGAAAAGAAATTGTTAACTATCAATTTTATGGCAAAAAACTCATTCTAAATAATATTCTGCAATTCAAAAATGATTTTGGGTATTTAGTTTTTTTGCAGTTTTTACCTATTTTTCGGCGAAGTGTAAGTAAATTTTTCAGCATAAATTGGTGCACAATTTTTTAAATGTTCTAAGTAGTTCATTTTTAAAAACATCTTTTGACTGAAAATTTGCTTAAAAATATAAATTTAGCGATTTTTAGCAATTTTTAGTGATTTGTTTTCATATTTTTTAAAATGTAAATTCAATTGCTCTAAAATGCTGACCAACGAACTCATCCTTTCGTTTGAAAAGCTTGTTTTTTTTGGCGCAAGAACAGAATATTGCTCTCAGTCCTAAGGAGAGTATATATATATATATATATATATATGGATATTATATATAATATATATATAATATGGAAAAGCGTTAAATTCGTTTTATAATGTCTCAAAACGGTTTTCAATGGAGACAATTTTCGAAAATTTTAATTTAAAAATTTTTGGAGCTATTGCAATAGTTTTATTTTCTAAGAAAATTCGCTAAAATTAATCAAGTAGAATATGAGTAATTTTATCGTACCAACTTTGGATCTGCTGACTAGGTAGGATCTGCTGACCATTTACAAAATTTCAAAATGCGGCGAATATTGTGAAAGATTTTATTGAAAATTTATTGTACACAGGACATGAAACTTCTATGTTCTCATATTCAATAAACGGAGGAGTTATTCAAGCTGTGGGGCTCAATATTTTTACATTTCCGATCCACCCGTATCTCCTAAAACCTGATTAAATACCTACTGGTTCTTCTACCGCGAGAGTTATTCAGCTTGAACTCCTTAAGTTCAAGAAGTGGTCACAAGTTTGGAGATCCTGAAAACTAAATATGAGTTTCAGTATATTGTCTTTACATCCCATAACAAGATCTAAACTTACCGCTAGAGAGAAGTGGAAATACAAATAAATACGTCAAACCTGTGATTATTCAAGTTGTTTGCTGTTTCGGTCGACCAATGTCATGAAAAAAGATGCTTACATGGAGTTCCTAAACCATTCGGTGTTGGTCATTACGCTAACTTTCCCTATTGGGGCTATGAAAATAGCAATTTATATTTTGCCATTTTGGCCATTTGTATTTATTTTATTTACTAACCTGAAGTCTAACGCGTTAGAATTTTACAATGATATTTGGAGTCGTTCGGGAGAATGTGCAAAATCCGCTGAAAACAACGTTTGTTTGGCCTAGGTACCTATTGTTTTTTTAACACAGAATGTGTTTTAGCCATGGACTAACTAGCCGAAAATGGAACGCGGGATGGGAACGAAATGTGTGACGGATGATTTCCGCTTACAACCGAGTCGTTGCTAGGGAAATGGTACTTCGCCGTTTTTCATCCCACAAAATTCGTTGACCATTCGTTTGAAAGCTCTCGATTTATCCAACCATATTATGTTAACTACTGCGAAGTGCGTGGCCAACAAGCTGAGTTATGAGCATGGTTATTTGAATAATTGTTTACACACAGGTGATCATTCTCAATTATTGATATTGTGAACATGATTGCAACCGCTTGTTTGGTTGTCACTTGGTTGCGCGACAACGCAAACACATTCTGTGTTTCAATAATTTCGTCCGAAGTATGTAAATAGAGGTAACCGGGGGTCCAGGGGGCTTGCCCCCTGGCGAGGCGCGGAGCGCCGAGTTTTTTTTTGTTTTTTTTTCTTTTTTTCCCCCAAATTTGGGAGTATCCTTGCCGAGTAACATGAGATGCATAAAAATGCATTTTCCTATTCCTAAATATATGTTTTCAGGTGGGGTCTATATTTCGTGTTGGGAAAAGAAGCCGCCAAGAGGTCAGAAACTTAGGTAGAGCAATCCTGTTCAGCGAGCAGTCCTAAAAGTATCGTTTCTTCGTCCTAACTATGTATCTATGGAATACTATCTAACGTAGTACGTCATTCCTGCTTCAATACAAGATGAAGCAGTTTCAGATTATGTGTCTATGGACCTACTTATAGATTGTATTACGAACGTACACGTAGGTACATAACATCTCCACTATCATGTAAACTTGGGAGTGCTCAACGTTTTGGACTAAGACGGAAAACTGCGGCGTACCAAACGCACCAAACCACTCCTTTTAATCTTGCTATGCAAATGGATCTGGCAGTTATTATTTAATTTAGAATGGATTAGGTTTTTCTGAAAACCTAAACTTTACAGTGAAATGGACATTCTAAGTACTAGCATTAAATATTTATCATTCTCAGAGCTACTTACATTCCTCACATCATTCTCATGGTAGTAAATGTACAAAAATAAAGGTTTAGCTATCCCCTCAGTGGTTGCATATTTCGCTAGATTCAGCCTTGTTATCTGAAACAAGTAAAAAAAAGTTCCAGTCATGCAGCATGATCGTATTTGTATTATATTATCGTATTATATTGTATGTTACCTTGTTTTGAAATTTGGAGCACTTTGAGTGCAAAGAAATAGTTAACTATCGATTTTATGACAACAAAACTCGTTCAAAATAGTATTCTGCAATTCAAAGATGATTTGAAACTTTTAAGGTTTTTAGTGAGGTTTTATAGATTTTTCAGCAAATATCAGTGACAGTTCAGTACATTTTTCTCGTAAATTTTATTATGTTCTAGTTCATTGTTGATAAACTTTTTTGGTTAAAATTCTGCTTAAAAGATATAAATTTAATGATTTTTAGCAATTTTTAGAGATTTTTTAAAGTAAATTTTTTGAAATTTTACCAATTTAATATGCTCAAAAAGTGTGGGCCAACGAACTCATCCTTTCGTTTGGAAAGCTTGATTTTTTGGCTCAAAAACGGAATTTTTATCTTAATCCTAAGGAAAGTCATCGTCTGGAAGGGCATATATATATATATCAATCAAGATAGATTGGGATAAACTCTAGGATTGGTTTCAGAATGTCTCAAAACGGATTTCAATGAAGGAAATTTTGGAAAATTTTGATTTTAAAATGTTTGGAGCCATTGCAATAGCTTCATATTTTACGAAAATTCGCTAAAATTGGATATGTAGTCTTTTTTATACAAGTTGTTTACTTACGTTCTTGAATTTAAAATTATTAATATTAATAAACAACGTCTGGGCAAGGCTTCACATTACTTTCTCAACATGTGTTCCTCATAGTACCTAGTTATTGAAAAATTTTTGTGTAAAAAGTGTATGTAATGGCTTCATGAGTCCTTGGAAAGTCCTGCACCTCATGCCACAATATTCGCGTTTTTTGCAGCACCAGTTGAGGACATCAGTGTTTATTGACCGTAACGTCAATGACCGCTACGTGAAATCGCTGGTCATCACATTCACTGATGCCCAGCCGATACATTGGGTTGAAAGGAGTAGTACAGTTTGGGAAATGCTCCTCGATAATACATATCAGAAAAGAATTCAGTGGGCAAGCTGGGTTTGACCGTATTTGGTATTGCTTAGCCACCATAGCACACGCCATCTGCTTTCTCACAAAATTAAGATCAATTGCAGCCTAATCGTTCAAACCTCAAGGGGTTAGCAGGCAGACAGATGCAAACGTAGGTACCTATGTTTCTTTGTATTGTGAAGACATGTTTACAGCCCGAACCCAATATTGACTCTCCGCTAGCCATTGGGGTCTTCAGGAAGGTTGAAATCTTGATGATACATATCTAATCATATTGCTATTCAATAGCGTTGTTTAAATGTTATCTCAGCTACCCCAACCTACCTGTATGAATGGGCCATCAGGTTGTGTCATCATGGAGGCCGTGCCCAACCGTATCGTTCTCGCAGCATGTGAAGTGACAGGACGAGCTGATCTGGCGGTTCTAGGAGTTTTTAGAGCGTTCTCCAAAGATGTGGCGCGCCCTGTTTGTGTCGCCGGCCGAACCATTCCACTCAATGGACGTCCAGTGGCACCCCTAGGCCTTTTTTAAAACGAACAATTAAGAACATGTACTCCAAAGCTACCTCCCTTCCTACTATGTAATTGTTTACTTTTTGAGTGTTCCTTGGAAAAGGTTGAGTGACACTGACAATAAGGATATGGACTGAAAAATACTGAGGTAGGATTAAAGTGTTCCTATATATATAACCAGGTACCTATATATTCTATCATGGAAGTCTTTTAATGTATTATTTGAACTCTGCTCGCAATTTATTTATACTTTAAAATGCTAACGTTTACAATTTTATTAAGAAAATCATTGGCTTATGGTTCAGTGTACCCGCTTTTGTTAATTTTTAGTATTAACAGTTCATAACTGTTATCAACTGAGTTCTCACGTAAGCAGATATGTGGGCATACCTCATGCCAGCTGCAGTTGTAGGGTTTGCTCCGGTCTTGAGAGATGTGCCTGGCCTAGCTGCCTGCGCGATTGTCTCTGAGTCCAGCAGTGAATCTGCAATACCTTCTTCTTGAGCTTCAATGTCGTCGACCATCACCTGTGCTGTCAAAGACTGCATTTTCAGCGTCCAAGCAGCCTAAAAATACGATTAGCTGTTTTAATGAGGTAACTACCTACATAATTGTACCAAACGAACGTTTTTTTTTTTTCGCCTACTTAATGTGTTTTATGGCTTGGGGTCAGTGAAAAATTTTGCATTTGCGTTACGGAGGAATGTAACGTTTTCGTATGAGTGAAATCTGAGGGCAATGATTTTCCTAATCGATCAACGAAGATGATGCTCTTTGTTTATCATTAAACGTTTCTGCCCTTGGACATATTTTGATGATCCCGTGTTTTTCCCAAGAGGGAAAATCTTTCTTGTGACTGCAAAGAGGCTGTGCGTCTCGTCTGGGAGTAAAAATAAGGTTCGAGAGGCGGAGGAGGGGAAATTTTTTGAACTAAAGCTACTTAATATTTAAACGAAATTAGGTATAGGTACCTATGTACTTGGTTTTTTTTAGGTTTTTACTCTACTTGAAATGTCTCGAGAACGGTTGTAATCAATGAATATTGCACTGCCCCCCCCCCCCCCCCCCCATCAATGAAATAAAATTTGAAAAAATATATAGGTATACCTACCTATACAGGGTCTACCAGACACGACTCGCCAAAGTTCAAGGATCGATTCTGCAACAAATTTGCTACAAAAAGTGCCTCTAAGACTTTTTTTGCTTCGTTTCCGAGTAATTTCACTTTCAAGATTTTTTTCGTGTTTTTTGACCTTATGTCAATAAATGGTCATAACTCCCTTAATTTGACGAGTAAATTAAAATTTGATTACACCGTTGAAAAGAGCGTTAAATTTCCTTTCTTCCTGATGCCAAAACAAGAATTTTTGAGCAGCTCCAATAGCTGAAAAATTAGGTCAAAGTCATAATTTTGAGAAGTTGCCAAAATTTCACTGTTTTGAATCCGCTTATTGACTTTTTTATTGTAGTATCTACTTTTGAATCCCATCTTCAGGAAAACCACCTTAGAATTTCAGCTTTCCAACGGTATAATCTATTTTTATTTTACTTCGATAATTAGAGAAGAAAAGTATGTTTCTATGTTGAAAAACATGGTATTTTCTATGAAATCGACGGTTTTTGTGAATAATGACCCTCTAAAAACATTTGAGTTTGGGGCCGATTTCGAATCGAATGGTAACACTTACAGATTTCCCCAACTCCGGTATAACAGAGTTTTACACTTTAACTAACTAGTTTTACCCTTAAAAACATAAAATTGAGCGTAACAAATGAACTAAAAATTCGTTTATTATTAAATTGTTTATCACACCTCCAGAGCTGCTGGTCTCATTCGTCGCAGAAACAGTCCAAGTAATAGCACATTTTTTTTAGGTCGTCAAGTGGTGTAATTTGTACAAAAATGATCAAAAATCGGCGAAAAACGAAGTTTTTTGGCAGTTTTTACGCAAAAGACTCGTTAGTGAGGTATTTCAGACCCATCATATGTAGTATAGGAGTTCCAACAAGAATAGCACCTTTTAATTGAATATGATTTATCCTGGAATTTCTGTGATTTTTTTGAAAAATGCTGGTGTTACGTAGGATCTACGTAGGCATACTACAATGTCTCAGACACGTTGAAGAGGTCTGAAATCTGATGTTTTTTTCCACATGGTAAAAAAGAAAAATTGAAATAAAACATAAATTTCAGGGTTTGTTGTGTCTATATAGTAAGAGAAAACTAGTCTACCAAAACAAAGTGATATTTATGTAGGTATAATATCTATTGTACTTGCATATGTAGGTGTACCTATTGTGGTTTTTATTAAGTACCCACTGTAAATAAATCCCAATAGATAGGTAGGAAGGCATCTAGTTCACAATTGTGAATGAGTAGTACTTATTTAATGATAACGAGTTAGATTTCCACATCAGCTTCTTACTTGGTCATAAGGGTTTTTCTCCAACAGCTCCGTGCAAACAGCTGCACATTTCTCGAACCTTCTTCTTCTGTACAAACTAAACGCTTCATAAAATTTATCCATGATGGTTAAATTTAGCAGTAGCGGCTTTGTTGACGAGAACTTGTTACCTTATTGGACTTGTTTCAAGTTAAAAGTGTCGCATTTTACTGCCGTGATTAGTGACTTGACGCCCCATACGCTCTGTTGTGGCTAGTTACCATGGATACAGGCCGGCGCTTGGTTTGAAAAGAGTTGTTAATCCCTTAAGTTCCAGGGTAGGCATTCAAAGGGATGTAGTTTCCCAAATCACGCATTCACGAACTTTGAATGTTCAAAATATCAAATAACCACACTTGGCCGTGCTGTCGGATTACGCTCAAAGTTTAGTAGATTGTTTGCGAATCCTCTACGAATTTCATCATCTCATCAAATAGCCATGCACCATCTTCATTGCCTCATAAAGTATCCATGCACAGCCTACCTATAACTTCCATCAATAAATATTTGAATTGAATAGCCATCAACGACTGTTCCAAAAAAAACGGAAGTTAGTGAAAAACGTTGTCTATTTCCACGAAAAATAAAGAGTTACAATGTTAAATCGATTTCGACGGTTAGGCCATCATCAGTAACAAACAATAACAACAATAATAACAATAGTTATTGTTTGTTACTGATGATGGCCTAACCGTCGAAATCGATTTAACATTGTAACTCTTTATTTTTCGTGGAAATAGACAACGTTTTTCACTAACTTCCGTTTTATAATGGGTTTCCACAACTTCGTCGCGAGTGATTTAGTTCGTAACGACTGTTCCGATTTAGTTTCTAAATCTGTATTAGGGTGTGTCGAAAAACTTTTTTTTTTTTTAAATCTTTTCGTAATACCATAGAAAAGCTATCTTTTGACCTTGAAAATCACCCTATCAAAGGGCAAAAGTTAAAAAAAATTCATTCACCTCCACCAAGCTAAAAAACCGAAAAACTCCGCTTTTTCTGTAGTTTTCGATGGTAATAGAGCGAGTTTTTGTCGGATTCAGACGAAAAAAAAAAAGGATTTTGTAGGTTTTAAGAGAAAAATTGATTTTCAATTAAAAGTTTTGAATTACTTCCTTCTAGAGTGTGAAAAATGCGGAAAAAAAACTATTAAAAAAGGGAATTATTGACTTGTTAAAATTTTTAGACACAACAAATGAAGCGTCAAATTTTTTTGATCATACAAGGTTGTAGATCGAAAACTTTGCTAAATTTGGTGATATTTTTTAAATTTTAATGTAACCTTGCGCACAAAGCCACAGCTTAAACTGAATAGGTACAAAAATTATCAGAGTAAACTGTAACTCGTTCCATAACGATAATAACCGTATTTTCAAGGGTTGGAGCAATTTCTGTCATATTCGGCATATCTGGTTATCTAGAACAGAGAAGGCGATATTTCAAATGTATGGGGCAGTCAAATCCATTATTTATAACAGCCGAGATATAATGTTTTAGTAGATAGGTACTGATTTTTTTTTTTTTTTTTTTTTTTTTTTTTTTTTTTTGCCAAAAAATTTCAATTTGCTTGAATTTTTCGTTTGAACGTGAGAGAAATTGCTGCGAGCCCTTGAAAATACGGTTTTTATCGTTATGGAACGAGTTACAGTTTACTCTGATAATTTTTGTATTTAGTTTAAGCTGTGGCTTTGTGCGCAAGGTTACATTAAAATTTTTAAAAATATCACAAAATTTAGCAAATTTTTCGCTCTACAACCTTGTATGATCAAAAAATTTTACGCTTCATTTTATGTGTCTAAAAATTGAAAAAGTAAATAATTTCCCTCGTTTTAACCAATTTTTTATCGTTTTTTCGCTTTTTCACGCTCTAGAAGAAAGTAATTCAAAATTGATTGGTAATTGAAATTGATAATTGATTGATTGATAGAAAATCGATTTTTCTCTTAAAAACCTACAAAACCCCCCCTTTTTTTCATCTGAATCCGACTAAAACTCGCTCTATTATCATCGAAAAACTGCAGAAAAAGCGGGTTTTTTCGTTTTTTAGCTTGGGGGAGGTGTATGCATTTTTTTAACTTTTGCCCTTTCAGGGGGTGATTTTCAAGATCAAAAGACAGCTTTTCTATGGTATTAAAAAAGATGTTTAAAACAAATCTTAAAGTTGTTGAAAGTACAATAAACGAATTTTCGTAGAACATGAAGCTATCGCAATGGCTCTAAAAATGTTTAAATCTAAATTTTCATTATTGAAATCCGTTTTGAGACATTCTAAGATGAATCCTAGAGTTAAACATTTTTTTTTCATATGTACATATATGATCGTTGGCCATTATTTTTCGAGCAAAAAATTTGCTAAATTCAATAAACAAATATGAGTATCGGATGAGTAAAAAAACTACGTGCAAATTATCACATGTGAAATTTAAATTTCTTCCTTAATGGGAGAAACAAAAGATCATGGATATTGTGATACACGCTCCAAGACACTGCGTGGAGCCGTCGGCGTCGGTTCGAACGATACAGACTAACTTCCAGATTGATTTACGAACCTGATCATGTTCAAGTAAGTAAGTACATTGCTGCTTAGCATGGGGATGATGTGGAAGACGTGTTCGACTCTTTCAATTTAACAGACCCCACTTATGAACAAGTCATTGAACGATTCAATAGATTTTCTGCAAAACAAATTAATATTGTGCTTGAAAGAGTTCGGTTCAACAAAAGGTAACAATTAGAACACCAAAGTGCCGATGAATTAGTTCTAAATTTACATAAATTAGAGAAAACCTGTAATTATGGACCACCATGGGACGAACTTCTTCGGGATCGGCTTGTGTGTGTAAGAGATCAGAGACTTTCGAAATCATTGCAGATGGACTCAAATTTAACATTGACTACTGCAATAACAAAAATAAAATTGCACAAAGTCGTTAAAAGCCAGCAGTCATCGCTCCGCAATATCCCCTCTGATCAATATGTTGAGTCTCTATCGAGGACGAAAATCCAACGGAAAACGGACTGTAATCCAAAACCTACAAATGAAATCGCCCAACTCAAGTTTTAGATGCTATCGCTGTGGAGATCAAACTCAACATCGGGTCGAAACTTGCAAAGACCGAAATATAAAATGTGGATTTTGTGGGATAGTAGGGCATTTGGAGAAATGTTGCATGAAGAAAAAGTCCTTGGAGAAATTGTTGAGCACTCTAATTCATCTGGTGAGGCAACGGAGAATATACTCGTATTTCTTGATACAGTTGAATTCCCAGCACTTTCCTTAAATAACAAACATTTCTCTACACCTTTATTGGTATCTTTGCGAATTGGTGATATTCCAGTAACATTTAAAATTGACACTGGACCTCATGTGACATGCGTGCCATCAATTCTCTGGTCTCGGCTATTAGGAAGCCCCACGTTACGACCTTTTGAAGGAAAAATTGAACACGCAGGTAGAGGAACTCTCCCCTGCCTCGGAAGGTTTTCCGCAAAAGTGTAGTCTCCATCCGGAATTACGTGTATAGAAACAATATATGTAATACAAAATTTGAAACAACCTCTGTTGGGTCGGAGAGCCACTCTTTCATTGTCATTAATCTCCTATGCCCCTTTTTTGTCCGTTGACTCGATAGAAAAATGGGAAGAAAAGTTTAGTCCTCTATTTTCTGTTGCCCTAGGAAGCCTGAAGTGCGAACGCTACACAATCAAGCTCCGACAAGATGCGGTGCCCTATGCCATTGCCGCTCCAAGGAGATTACCTCTTCCTTTAGTTCCAAAAGTAAAAGAAGAGCTACAAAGGATGATAGACATGGGAATCATTGAAAAGGCAACAGAAGCTACTGAATGGTGTTCCCCCATTGTGGTAGCACCCAAGAAGGACGGTTCCATTCGACTTTGTGTCGACTACACGCAATTAAATAAACATATCGTGAGAGAGCGGTATGTGTTACCAACATGCGATGAAGTCTTGGCTTCTGTCCGAGGGGCTAAATTTTTTTCAAAGCTTGATGCGCGTAAGGGGTTTTGGCAGGTACCACTTTGCAATTCGTCGAAGAAACTAACAACGTTTATTAGCCCTGCTGGTAGAGTTTGGTTCAATCGGCTGCCAATGGGAATTTCATCGGCTCCAGAGCATTTCTAACGAAGGCTATGTGAAATTTTGGAGAATATGGAAGGGGTTACTAACATGATGGACGACATTTTGGTGTTTGGTTCAACCATGAAAGAACACAACGTACGTTTAGAGAAAGTGAAATCTCGTTTACAGGAATTCAATGTAACCCTTAATAAGGGCAAGTGCCTGTTGGCTCAAACATCAATCAGTTTTCTCGGACATAAAATTAGTGAAGCAGGGATAGAACCTGATGCAGATAAAGTTAAGGCAATTCTCGACTTCCCTCCCCCTAAGAATACTACGGAATTGAAAAGGTTTTTTGGGATGTTTAATTATATGTCCAAATTCGTGCCAAATTCTTCCGAAGTCGCTCAACCATTGCGTGAACTGTTAAAATCAAACACTCATTTCATGTGGGGAGAACCTCAAGACAAAGCATTCAGAAACATGAAAAAAACGCTCACATCTCCGCCTGTACTCCAGTAGTTTAACCCAAATGCAGAAACCCAAATCCAAAAACAGGAAAACTTTGTTTTCACCACTTTTCCTTTTGAGAAATATTATAGTTCAGGGAATCATTTAACATGGGACTCGTGGCGCAGTCGGTAGGACAATGCAACTCCACTAGAAAACGGTTATTCACCGGCTGAGCTATTGTCTGCGCACTACAGTGCCTATCGGTTCATCCCAGCTAAGGCCTGAACTCCCACATTTCGTTAAGGTGAAATAATCTGAAACACGGAAAAAGTAGAAAGGGGAAGACAGATATGAACAACGACATGGTGCTCTTAAAGAAACTCCGGAATTCAATCCTGGTCAAGCAGTTTGAGTGAGAGACATGGACGTGAATGGAACTATTGTAGTCCAGTCGGTATAGGGTGAAATACGGGGGGTACTTGGAAATAATTCGGGACAAAACGAAACTTTTAGAGGATGTGTATGGGTGCCTAGTAGTCGCAAATTCAAGGTTTTCTATTAAAAATACCCTGTGGAAAATCTGAGGTGGCCGAAAAACCGCGATTTTTTTGCAGTTTTTTCAGTTTTTCGCTTATAACTTGGAAACGACGCATCCTACAGGAAATATTACTCGTTTTAAAATAAAAAAGCATAAAATTTGGCGTCGAATGATCTCTAAAACGTCAAAATCGGTCCGGCGGTTCAGTCGCAATCGATCGTTAAACTTCGTCAATTTTTACCAACTTGGCTTAAAAATGGGTTATCTTCGAGTTGAAGGCCTGTATCTCAAAAACGGCTAACCCAAACAAAACATGTCACATAACGAAAGATGCAGAGCATCAAATTTCAAGTTGGAAAACCTCCTAACAAGAAATGTTACTCACCCTAGTGCTGAGATGAAGTCGTGCCAGAGAATTTGTGGTAAATCATTTTGCTCATTTAAAATTATTTTCCCACATATCAATGTATACTATACGTACTATGAATACCCCCTGACCATTTGCGGATCCAGGATATGGCAATGGTATGGCGGGGGGGGGGGGGGGGGGTGCAGTACTTTTCGGGGTAGAAAAATAAAATAAAACTGAAGTATAACGGTAACAAGACTTCTGGATGGGCATGTTTGTTTATTGAGAGAAGGAATGCGGGTTGTGTTGTGAAAAACTTTGGCAGCACAAAATATGCTGTAATTGATGGAGGGTTCCTACTCCATAAGGTTGTATGGAGTAAGACTACAAATCCTGATTTTCAATCAGTGTGCCAGACCTATGTGGACTACGTGCTGAAGTAGGTACTTTGGATGTAACACCACAGTAGTGTTTGATGGGTATCCTATCGACCCGACCTATCAAACCACCAAATCTGCAGAAAGATCCCGTTGTGCTGTAGTTCACCCATTCACCAGTTTTGTATTCTCAAGAACAACTGCAGTTTCTATAAGCCAAGAGAGCTTCCTATCAAATGACCAAAAGAAAGAGAACCTCATACAAATGCTGATGGAAGAAATGACAGCCATGGGGATTGCAGCAAAACAAGCTCCTGAAGATCCTTTTTTCTTTTTTTTTTTTTTTTTCTTTATTGTATGTCAAATTTATTTTTTTCAGAGTGCTCCTCTAGGCGAACTACACTCTTTCCACTTTCCGAATTTTACAATATGCCGAGAGAAGGAATAAGAAAAAAATAGATAAAAATATAAATTAAAAAATCAATGAGCAAGCATGACTGAAAACAAAAACTAGACAGAATCATAGAAATAACAAAACTTGAATAATCAAAAGTGAGTAAAATAAACTGTAAACAGATAAATAGGAAAATAAACAAACAGCAACATAAAACAATAAAATAATCAGGAAATTATGTAAAATAAAACAAATAAAGTAAAAATTAATAAATAAAAATAAATTAATTAATTTTTGGTTAGCAAAGCTTCAAAATTTTGAATATGGAATCATGATTTGGAGAATGGAAAGAAGAGAACGGAGAGGGGGGGGGGGGGGGGGGGGGAGTGAGAGAGAAGGTCAGATGTCATCAAAATCCATGCAGTTGAGAAAAACTGTGAAATCTTCCAGATAATTCGTCACTAGATCTCTGAGTGTTGGAGGCCAGATTCTAGATGATATCAACTTTTTCCTTATGGAAGGTCCACATTCTAGGAGGTGCCTGCTTGCATGGTCTTTTTTTCGGCTAGTGCCCTGCTGAGGTCGTTTTGGGCTTAGAATTAGCTTTGATGTGAACAGATGGCCTTGTGGGAAGATTTCTGGGTTCTGCCTGGTTATAATTTCTACAGCATTGTCCATATTTAGCTCGATTGGGACGTTATATATAATCACTCGAGGCAGGCGCTTACTGGCTACTGTTGCAGTGGCAATAGTTCCGCACGTTGTATTACTAGCATTGCTTAGTCTTTTCTCCTTCATGCATCTAAGTCTGTTCTTGTGTGCACAATTACACCACCTCTGGCAACTCCAAACATTTTCACAACTCCCACCTTCGAGTCCACTGGGTCTACATTTGCTTTTATCTCATTTTTCAGCTCGTCCGAGGAGACACTCACAGAATAGGGCCTGATGAGGACACTAACTGTATTTAACCTGAAGATACTGAGGTTATGATTGTTTGCACAGCACTAACAATAGCTGTTGAGTATGACAGTGTTTTAATTACAGGTGAAGATGTCAATCTCCTTGTAATACTCACGGGGCTTTCATCCATTCCAGGCACACCCAAAAACATCGATTTTAAGAAGAGTGGGAGAGGCAAAGCACCATCACTGTTGTACTCAGCAGCTTCATGCATCATCAACCAATAGGACATCCTGTTCCTGCATGCAGTTAGTGGGTGCGATACAACTTCGACCCCCTTTGGCCAAGGAAAAACGAAGGTCTGCAAGCTCTACGAGAAGTCCCCATACATACAACATCTTGCAGCTGTTTTTTCAGATGCTGAAGCAAGCCACTCCCAGATCATGGAGGCAGGTCAGAGATTCCAAGTGGCACTATATGGGGGAGAAAGTGGAACCGATGCTCTCAACACACTGAAATTCCAGTTTTTCAGGAAATCGCTTGCCAAACCAACCTTTCAGCTGGCCAGACTACTTACTACCTTCTACTACCGAGGCAGCACGCACCATGTTCGCCGAACATATCTACAAGTACAAACGTTGCTAGGAAACGACCTCCTTCCGTCGGATTAGGGGTGGTCCATGACGAGACGTGGTGGTCCATCAGGAGCACCAAAAATGCAGCTCTAGACAATATACTGTCTATAGTTTCCTGTAAATGCAAAAAAGGGTGTAGCACTGCAGCCTGCAGCTACAAGAAAGCAGGACTGCGGTGCACCGCCCTTTGAAAAAGCTGTGCAGGCCATGCCTGCGATAACACCCCCAAATCTGACATGTTTGCTGGTGACTCTGACGTCGAAGATGAGGAGGGCTGGAATGTTGATTCTCTCTTCGATGACGAAGAGGAGGAATCTCCAACAACGACAAAGCGCATGAAGTTGTAAATTGTTTTCTCATAACTTTTATTAATCCTTTACAGTAGTTAGTTTATATTAATTATTGTTCACGATTCATTACATTTATTTTAAATTGTACATAATAAACACTTGTATGTTTCTAAGACAACATTGTATGTTTTTACCTATTCTAACTCCTGGACATTACAATTACTCATCTAATGGCCCCTTTCGCGATGTGGGGGGGGGGGGGGGGGGTAAATTCACTGGCACGACTTCATTTGGTTAAAACCTTGTATCTCAGCGCTAGGGTGAGTAAAATTTCATGTTAGGAGGTTTTCCCACTTAAAATTTGATGCTCTACAACTTTTATTATGTAACATGTTTCGTTTGGGGTAGCCGTTTTTGAGATACAGGCCTTCAACTCGAAGATAACCCATTTTTAAGCCAAGTTGGTAAAAATTGACGAACTTTAACGATCGATTGCGGCTGAACCGCCGGACCGATTTTGACGTTTTAGAGATCATTCGACGCCAAATTTTATGCTGTTTTATTTTGGAATGAGTAATATGTTCTGTAGGATGCGTCATTTAAAAGTTATAAGCGAAATACTGAAACAACTGCAAAAAAATCGCGGTTTTTCGGCCACCTCAAATTTTCCACAGGGTATTTTTAATAGAAAACCTTGAATTTACGACTACTAGGCACCCATACACATCCTCTAAAAGTTTCGTTTTGTCCCGAATTATTTCCAGGTCCAAATCCTATACCGACTGGACTATTGTTGTTAAACATGACAGTCCTTACCTCGTGCATTTGGAGACGGGAAGGATAGTTAGACGGAACAAGTTTAATCTTTCCCACCTCCCTTCAAATCAAGGACACAACCTCTGAAGACTACCACAGCCTGATCTTTCTCAGGAAGATGGACTACATCGCAGACCTGTGCGACTGGACTTATGAGGGGAGGATGTGATACACGTTCCAAGACACTGGAAGCTTGGCAACGGATAAACTGGGTTGATATGTCTTTCCCTAATATCTTATTTTCCGATTACCTAAAGGAGAAATGGGTATGAAATGACGAATGAGCCAAGGTAGTGATTGAATCCCATACTACTTGTTGACCTTCCCATTTTCAAAGAAATTAAAAGGACGTAACTTCCATAACCAACAATCAGGCTGATGTAGAGTAGAGCTGACTAGAGGAGGCTGTCATTTAATTTTTCTCATCTCGTACAGGAGAGGCTCCTTAATAATACCAAATTTCAAAATCCCAGGGTGGACAGGAAATTATAGAGCTTCAGCCGAACAGTTAACTCATGTTCTCCCAGAGAGGCTCCCTGTTAAATTTAAATTTCCCAGGGTGAATAGGGAAGAATTTAGCCCATTTTATTTTTTGAAATACATAACAGCGGCCTCATGAAGATGGCTAAAGTTGTACATTATCATGATTTTCTCCAATGATTCCTAAACTGTGCGTCCTACAGAAATTGATATGCGCACCAAAGTTGTAGAGCACGGAAAAATAAAGTATTTCGACCTCCAGAACTATAAATTATCTCCCGAAATAAGGGAGTTACAATAATTTTAAAATTAGGCTGATTTTGGGTAAGCCCTCTCCTCCCCCAATCAAGATGATTTTATATTCGTCCGATTGAAGTCTGCTTATTTGACTCGTCAACATCGACCATCTCCCACTTCCTCTTCCACGCTGGTAAAATCGTTCACTTTTGTTTTTGAGAAGACGACAAGTTCTTAACGAAAGATTGTTTCTAGCATTTTAGAACTTTCTTCCAGCAGAAACAATAGGTAAGAGTTTTTATTTATTTTCTGTGATGGCATCATGTTCACATGGTATCAGGCAGTCAAGTATGCGAAACAGAGGTTCGGGAAACGTGAGAGGTCAAGCTGCTTATGGTGGGCAGGTTCACAACAAGGCAAAACCCCACACATTCACGCAAAATTAGAAGACGCTTGTGGTCAGGCCAGAGGAGGACTCCCCCAGCAGTACCACCACTAAGAATTGCAGAAGCATCTTCTTAGGCACACTCAGCCACACAAGTAATACTGTCTCCAATCGGAGAGGTAGGTTACATGCATTTTGGTATAATTGGAAAAATAATAGTATATTTTTAGCCTGTAGCCTGATCTCGGGGATATGAAATTTCCTTCACCTCTACTCCCTCTTCACACCCTCATTCATCGCCTGAGTTATGGGAAAAGGGTGATGTAGAGACTCTAAAGCTGACAGTAGGAAAGTTGTTGAATCAGAGGGTTATAGAACCATGTGTGCCTTACCTAATATTCTAAGGGTCTCACCTATATTTTTAGTAGATCAACCTTCAGGGGAAGAGCGTTTTATTTTAAATTAAAAACATTTAAATAAATCCATTGATGCTCCCGTCAAGACCTTGGAGCGCCCATTTTACATGTCCAGTAGCGAAGAGCTCTAGAATTTACCTTCGTTTCAAGCAACAGGACCTGCTATTTAAATTTGCATCCCTTCCTGTGGGAATGTCAGTATCACCATGGATATTTACAAAATTGAAGCGTCCGGTGGTACAATATGTACGATCTATGAGGGGGGGGGTCAAGCTAGTAAATTAGTAAATTACCTTGATGATTTTGAAGTGCTGGGTAGGTAAATCACAACAAGAATGTGCACGAAAAATAGACCAGCTGGAACAGCTACTGAAATTTTTGGAATTCGTGATCAACGAAAAACATCTACATACATACCTACCATCCCAAAGCTTTAGCTTTCTGGGCTTTATGTTCAACACACCTGAGATGAATATAGCTCCTTCCCTCAGATAAACGTTTGCGTATACAATGAATGCTACACTGTTTCAGGGGAACAACAACATGTTCAAAACGCCGTTTGGCACAGCTAATAGATATGCACTTTGGTGGTACCGCGTCTGGCCAAACCGTATGGAAAGATGTACCTACACGATGTGTTTAGAGGCAATAAAAGAAAATGTAGCAGTTCCGTTTGGCTCCAGAAATTTTCGCATGAAAATTCCGTTCTAAGGCGAAAAACTGCAAACAATTATATATAACTGTACTTAGTTTTCATTACTGAGTGATAAAAAATTGATAAAAACTGCATACAATTATTGTTCAAGTAGCAGATGATTAGGTATTTTGAACGAGGTTTTAGCCATAAAGAAGATAGTAGTAAACAATTCATATGCACGCAATGAGCTTAAATTCTAAAACAATTTGACGTAAATATAATACGAAAAATGTACGATAATTCGTTTATACGATTGGCATTTCTGAAAGTTTAAATAATGCGTTCAACGTGCATAACTGTTTAAACACATTTAATCAGAATACCTGGCCTCTGGAAATTTGGAATACGTAGTAGGTACCTGAAAAGGAGAGGCGGGAGTTTTCGGTTGGTGGAAAAAAATGAGATATGTACTACATTTACTATATATTTACAAAATAAATCTGTTTTGACTACACAAAAATACGCGTTCGAAATAAATTACCTACCCACCATTCCACAGAATAATAAAACTGGAATTCAAAAGTATAATAAATCTAAAATTACAGTTTGTGATTCACAGTTTCTACGTTTTAATTCTTAAATCTAGATCACAATATTATCAAATAGAAGGCGGTTATAACTGGGAAGGAACTAACATAGGCGTCACTACTAAATAAGTTTACAAAATCTACTTGAGCAATTGCACCTAATTTATTTTTTGGTAAGTCTTCGAGTTTTATCAACAACGATTTCATCATTATACGTTCATGATTAATATAGTTGCTCTTTTACAAATTTAGAGAGAATTGCTATATATGTATGTATTACAAATGGCACGGTGAGTATCGACCAATCGTTTTACTTATGTTTTAAAAATGGAATGAATAATAATTTAAGTTTCTAATTAATAATTAAACTTTTTATTTTAAATTACACAAATATAGAACTTTTATATTTTGTATTTAATTTTTTTTGTTTTTTAAAAAAAATTTTAAATTTAATTACCCATAAGAAAGGACGGTTCCAAATTTCACCATGCGTCAGGTGACTTTAATCAATATTTGTCTGAGTTTCATAGATGTATCGTTATACAACACAGACTTCAACGATTGTCATAATAATTTTATCGTATAAAAGTAACATGATATCACACAATCTTAGTCTGTCTGTTCTTCTGGAAGACACATACATCACTAGATAATTATTTTCTAATTAAAACTTAAATCGTTTCACAGGGTTTTCGGGCAAACATATCGCTGACCCAATACAGTATTTATCATGTATTGATTTATGGAAGTGTCGTCACGAATGCCAATTAGAAAAAGAAAACCACACATGCAAGATACAAGATCGGAAGCACCCTACATAATTTTATAAGTATAGAGGAAAAAGAAAACAAATCACATGAACTATCTACATTGATCGTTGAATAATTTTAAAGTAACGATCAAAAGAAAAACGATCGATCATAAACAATACATAAAACATAAACAGAGCTCACTACCATATTATTAACGGATCAATGAGTTGTAAAAGGTACCTACCATAAAAAATGTGTAACTATATGTGTTTTGGGGGCATTTCAAGACTAATGGGTTTACAGATTATTGGATTCATACCTAATGTCTCATTGATCATCTTTTGAGAGCACGCAATTATACTACACTAAAAAATTGTTTCTAATTTTCACTCCAATAGAGTGAAAGCTATACCTGTACATAATACTTGAGCAAACGGGTTGATTGTTTCCTACTGAAGCACACCTTGACAGCAGCAACATTGTTTATACCTGAGTGTCTTAAACCATGACAACAATTGGTACTTATTCGTTAGCTTATTAATTTAGAACAGTTTTTTCAGTCACGGATTAGAAATGTGAAATTTTGAACTCATAAAATTTATGCGTGTTACCATGATGGTATCAAAATTCGAAGGGATCACTTTTTTTGCCTTGTCTAGTGTATAATACATATTCCTAATATGTACCAGCAACCTACATACACATATCTCTTACAGCTTAGACTGAAAATTGAATCTAAAGAAGCTCGAGTAGGTACCTACGAATTTCACTAGCATTCGTTTTTATTCAGACGAAAAATGGAGCAACTACCATTTGCTGCCTATTAGCGCAGAACAACCCTTATTACAGATTCAGCTGAACCTAATTTTACTCAACGACTCGATTATGACTCTTGTCCTAATCTCTATAGAATTTAGGTGGGAATTTCAACTCATCGACCTTATCAAGTACATTGCAATAAAGACCGCATTCCTAGTATGTTAATAATCTGTACTTACTAGATAAAAATGTCCAATAAGCTCAGATATCTCAATCTTTTTACATCCTATCTAGTATCAGTAGGCATCACCTAATCAAATAGGAATCAAATGTAATATTTATCATTGCCAGCACAGACTGAGGATTCAACCGTAACTCGAATGAGAACTTCAACTATCTTTTCATAATAATTTTATATGATTTTGGATGTTGATGCAACTACCGACAGTGGGCCAAAAGCGCAAAAAATCTCTCAAAACTCAATTTTTTGAAGTGATTTCCGGTCAAAACTCAAATTTTTATTGTACTTTATCCGGTTAGTGAATATTCGTTTGTTTGGAGCAAAAAATTACATTGCACGAGGACCAGAGAGCCCAAGATGGTTACTGGAAAATAGGCGACAGTAGAAACAAATCGCCTCTACTGTTTCCAATGTTCTTCAGCGATATTCAAGTAAAATTCACAGGAATGAATTTTTAGGCAGAATGTGAAGGGAGAAGCAAGTAAATATTTTTTAAAGATTTTTGGGCGAATAGTTGCCCGATTTAAGAGTTTTAAGGTATCAGAAATCTCTAGAACATTTGTTCCTCCTTGTTACTGATTGAACAGATTGAAACAGACTCGACCTGATTTAGCTGCAGGAACTTGCAGGTTTGGACTCTTTCGGTTTTGAGTTCGACCGTATGAAATACAGAAAATGTAAACTCTGCCGATACTTGATCTGGGTAGATTAGTTCATATTTTTAAACTGTTTTCCAGCAATATTTTTTAATATAAATTATTCTTAGATTGGTATTATGATAGAAGCTCCTGATTTATTGCCATTTTTCTTTAGATTAGTGGTTTGCACTAGTACAACGTCTTCCATCAAAGTGAACGTTGATTGAAAAAAATAAAGATTTTTAAAGCCGAATTTAATTTTGTTTTATCAGTGTCCTATTAAATCAAACTTTTAGGCATTGTCTACATTTTATGCCCCATTCCTAACTTCGTAATTCATTTTTTTGTCGATTAATCGAGAATTTACCATATTTTGTCGACTTTTGGACAAAAATTACACAAAAATCCTTCAAAATGCTATTACATAGTTCAAATGTATGTTTTCAAGACCAGCTTTTGTCCAAATTTGGAATTGCAACCAAATTTGGTTTTTCTCAAAAGGACGGAGTTTTGAACAGTTTTTCACGTTTTTAGCTCACTATGTGTCGGTTCAGAAAGCATTTATGTTCCTTATATGAATTTAACCAATTATTCTGGGCCAAAGAGAAAAACGCTCGCTTTTATTTATTATAATCACCGTTTTTTACTTTCTTTTTACTGTGAGGATTGATTGAAAACATTCCGCAATGAAGTTACACAGGTAAGAAAAAGGCACCTTATCTATTTAAAAAAAAAATAATAACAATAATAAAATATAGTAAAATTAAAATTTCTTCCTAAGAAATTTGACACCGTTCTTCAAAGCACCCCTCCCGCCTGGGCGGCAATCCGCTGCCCACTGTGATGTCACCAGTGCGGGAAACTTTGAAAAATCATAGAAAAAACTACTCATCGCTGTGTCAAATTTGCCAAAAAGGAATGTTATTTTCATTCAAAAATATTGAAAGAATACGTGGATAACACTCATCTGTACCGAAAAATATAAATTTCGAAAAATGAATTGTGTTAAAAGTTGTCAGTTGAAAGTTAAATTCAATGTCAGTCAAGTCTAAAGTTAAGTTCAATTTTCACCAGGCCGATTCAAATGGTCCAATAATATATTTTTATTGATATTGTCAGCTTTATACTTCCTATACCTAACTTCTTTTGTTGTGTCAAACGGCCAATGACCAAACTTCAAAGTAAATTAGGAATTTATTCAAGCTCGCACGATCAATAAATTATTATGAGCTTTGACTAGCTTCAGTGAATAGAGAGTGAACTTTAAAAACCACAACTCATGGTGAGCATTTGGTTCATTATCGTCAAATTATAATCAACCCTTGAGTTATCAACATGCTATCTGCGCTTTTCAAAATTTGGTTTTTAGCAGTTTTGAGATAGTAGAATCCAAAAATTGAATATGAAAATCTATTCATGTAGGTAGTCTAGTTTTTAGACTTGGTTGCAATCGTGATGTTTTTAAAAAATAATAATGAATGCACATAAATTCAATCGATTAGCTAGTGCGTATGAGGAGGTTAAAAAGACATGTCGGTATATAATTGTAGGGTGCCACTTGAGCACATGTGCATGCTCAGTGATTGCTATTGATCTGAATTGAATGAAGTCGCAATTCAAAGGGGTGTAATTCGAAGATTTTACCAATTCAAGAGACTAGCAACTTGCGAAACGTTCACAACTTTAGCCTGATTTTCATTAAACTATTAATCACCTTCTAAGCAACGGTACCTAGCCGTTAACGTAGGTGTAACAAAGTACATTAAAAAAGAAAAAAAGCTAATAACCTAATAAAAATGATTCACCTATTGCAATTTAATATAAGAAACCACTAAAACCAAATATTCTGAAAACTTAATATTGGAAATATATTGTTACGTGGTATTTTTTATTGGAACTACACCAATGAATAGATGTTCGCAGGCCACCACTTTTTGAACACATTAAAATGATCAAATTTCAAAACATTTGCTAAAACAACCACTGAAAATGGTTGAAAACCGTTAAAGTTATATTTTTTAGAATTATAGTTAAAAGAAGTTTATCAACAAATACCTAGAACACCAACAAACATTTGTGTACTATATTATGGTGAAAGATGTACTTAAATTCCATAATATTTGCAAAAAATCGATGAGGTCCAAAAAAAGCTAAACTGAAGCTGCCGAAAAAGCTAAAAATCCACAATCTTGTTTGAACCGCAGAGTATTACTTAGCACGGGGTTATTTGCTAAAGAATTGGTAATTTTTTTGCACTCAAAGTGCTCAAATTTCAAAACAAGATGATATAATGCTAAAATAGACGAATTGACTGTTCTTGTTAAAACGTTGAGGAAAGTATATTGTGTTAATGCCCGAATATATTCCGTTAATTGAGCGGAATATGAGAGGGAAAGCTACCCACCCAAACTCAACAAGTCGCATTTCAAGACACGGTTTGTCAGCAGGGTGGGGTAGGGTAACAGCAGCCTAACCTTCTTACCTAAACCTACTTCAAATTCAAGGCAGTCCATGCAATCGGGACGCGCGGCTCGGGAACCAGTTTTCCCTGACCTTAAAATAGAACTGAAGTTTTGGAATAAAATCCTAGTCTCAGTTGTGCATAGCCTTTTAAGCGGAATCGTATGAAACAACGGTCTTAATGAATTATTAACTGGTTCACAATTTTTGAAAACACTACAGTTAGAATTATTCTTTGCAGCACTAGTGTTCCCACCAATACAATTTACAGTATTCATGCTGTTCTAATAAGAAACTTTTGAACGCTTGTAACAAAGTGAACTTTTGTAACAATTTATTAAGATATTGAATGTTTTTTTTTTTTTTTTCTTAGGGACTTCTGTATGACTTCGAAAATGTTTAAAATTTCAAGAACAGTTTCAAATGGTTCACTTGATAATATTTCTACTCTCAACAATTACCTATTGATAGTTTTAGCGTTTTTTCAGATTAGGTTGTGATTATGATGCGCACTGCATATCGTCTAAAAGGCATTTCTATTTAAAATTTCTAAATTAATCCAAAATTTTAGAATTATAATTCTATCAAAATTTCAAGTTTGTTGTTGTTGTAGTTTTTTCGGCTTTTTCTTAAATATATGCTGTTGTTGTACCTGTATGAAAAAGTGGTGAACAACAGGTTTGAGTCAGGGTGGCCAAAAATAATTTCGAAAGTGAAACCAACCAAAAACGCATCCTATTTTGGACCTATTGTAACATCTTGGTTCTGTGCAAGCACTCGGACAAGGGAATATGAATAAAAAGGACAAAAGGTATGCACATGTGTAGAAATACGTACGGAATGTATTTCCACCTTCAAATTTCACCAAATAAAACTCCCCTAATTTGGGGTTTTGATCGTTTAGAATTTATTCTCAGAGTTCGATAGAAAACCAAAGTACGGAGGAGTTTTTTGTTTTATTTTGCTTCGTTCAATGGATTTATGTGGTTCAAGTACCTATGTATTTCGTAACGTCGGTAAAACTTCAGCATCATGAATCAATTCTCACAAATTAACAGAGAATTTTTTTTCTTGGTCACCCTCGAATAGATTCAGCAAATTAGAAAGTACAGAAAAATATCAAGAATGATTTACAACAAAATAAAAAATATGGATCAACAATTTAAAATATATATCATAATTAAACGAATAAAATAGAATAAATAAATTCGGTTGTTTGAATAGAAAATGTATCACACTAGGTTTCGCAAAGAAATGATGATTAAAATAAAGAATAATTAATGAATAGAGTCGTTTAAGTTGTTTTCAATTTCACAAAATTGTTCTTAAGACAGTAAAACAAATGAATATCTATGTAAATGGAAATAATAGTAAAACTGCAAGAATGATAAATTTATTATTTTCAATAACTATCCAAGATTTTACACTTCTGTGTTCTTCGAACCAGAGGTGCTGGTAACGATTATCTTTTGATACTAATACTACCTTATGTGAATGTTGTGATGCCAATAAATTGCAGATGTAAAAAAAAAAAAAAAAAAAAAAACCAGATACACAAATTTGGTCAAGTAATAGTAATTTATTATGGTAATAATTTTGTAACGGTAACTATCGTGACTCTTTTTTTCGGCCTGGGGAAGAGCCCTCCATTACCCTCTAGTCACCAGTATATATATATATATATATATATATATATATATATATATATATATATATATATATATATATGGAAATCGTGACATCATAATAATATGGTATGCCATGGATACCTACAGCTGTATTTCTTCCTTTAATGATAATTTTAATTTCAGTAACCGCCATTTATCTCGAGTCTAAACGATGCGGCTGTAAAATTGAATCCTGCATGGGTTATGCCATAAAAATATTACCCTATAATACTAAAATGATAAAATGTACAAGACGCAACATACTACTTTTGTAAATACCTTCTTGAATAGAATTTTGAAGGGTGGTACAACCCTATGTATCTAACCTCATTATATGGAAGGTATACGAAACGTTTTAATGCATTCTAATGTTAACACTCACTGCACCGGAATATTATCGAAAAGTATGAGCTTAAATGCGGCACCTGCGAAATGTCGGATTTGAATACGGCATTTTGCTAATTACCCTTTGTCCATTTTGTTTTTTGCGAAAATTAATCAGGTCATCACTATTTGAGATTGATAACCTCAGCATACGAACCTACATTTCAAAAACTCTAATGAATTGTATGATTTCAAAAACACCACCAGTATTCTAGAGAAGAATAATTTAAGGAGATGCATTACAGCAGAAGATTATACACTTGTGCATAACATGACTGAAGTATTAGCAGTAGATAATTTTCTGGGGAAATTCAAAATGCGATTGTGCGTTTTGATTAGTACCGTTGTGGTAGACACATTTCTTTTAGTTAACCTTTGAGTCAGGGTTTTGGCAGCATTAATTTGAGTTGCAGAATTCAAAATCTTGTCAGGTATCTACTGATTACGTTCGAGGAATGCTTCGTACAAGTAATGTTTGCTAAACATTAAACACGGAATTTTGTACTAAACTGTGAGGGACATGTTGGCTTCACACCATTGTAGAACCGACCGGCACATACGGAGTCTTAAGTGACACTCGCCTGGTCATGAGCTCTGCAAATTTGTCAGGTGTAAGTCCACTAGTCGCTGAAGTCTCGGTATATCTGCTCCTCTGCGTTAAGGGCTGTCAACTGCAGTTGAGATTATGTTCTCCGCTTTCAGGTACGGGAGCGTAGATTTTTGCTGCAACGAATGGAAAAATATGTCAAAGATAAGGAACAAAGATAGAAACCAGGATAATACACTCCTGTTTACGTTGTGACTTTTTGTGCACTGCTCATTTGCACAAAAATTATGAGGTTACACTTATTATTTGTTTAAAGCACTATGTTTAAGATGAAAAATTGCTGGTACATACGTGTACTGTACAAGATGTACACCTGACAAGGTAAAGATAAACTCCTTATGTTATTTCGGATTCGATTGAATTGGTGTACTACCAATTTATAACCTTAGCTCTTAGAGTTCTGGGACAATAAGTTATATTATGCTCGAATTTAGACGAGATATAGTAGGTTTTTAGGTAGGCAGATACAACTGCATATTGGTGTGGTACAGATGTAGTTAGTTACCTACCTGTTGGACCGAAATGACGATTCCACATTCTTCTAAATGCTATGAGGTAAATGGCCGCTCCTATGGCAATCAATCCGATGCTGAAGAACATCTGGTAAGGCCTGAGGATCTTCACAGCGAAATATAGCGTGTAGAAAATGTAGTTTGGCAATCCCTCTTGTTTCTGAAATCATGATTCCAGAAGGCTATTTACTCATCTGATGAGAATCAGGAAACAGGGTTCATTCATGGTTTTCAGAAATTAAAATCAGGTTAAAAAAACAAAAGACAACTCTTAATGGATAAATTGAGTTCCGATCTAATCAGTAATGGAAGAAAAATCTTCTCGACCTTTGATTGTTACTCAACAACAAACCATTTCACTTTCGTTAGAAGAAGAAAAAATACGTTTATATTTGGAATTAATCTACAATTTTCACAAACAAATAAGTAAGTTGCTACTTATGCAGCAAGGTTGCATGAAATCATTCGTGGGAGTTTGTAATCCTAAATTTCAGTTAGTTGATGAAAGGAAGTCAATTAAATGTTTGAAATTGATGATAATCTTGTGGTATGGATTTATAAAAAATTGAATGACACGGCAAGCTGATAATACAAAATTAGAGTACACCAGCCCATACCACCAAGCAGATTGTACATCATGTCTACTATTGTTAAAGACGATTGACCGAAATCGTGGTCTCGGGATTCCCGAAGTGTAGAGCAGGTGGACGAAAAATTGTGAACATCCTCCTCTAGCGGCTGAACCGTAGGGTTTGGCATTCAACTTGTTTACTTCAGCACAATATGGAAGCCAGCGTGCAACATTCAAATGAATTTCAACCTTTCGGAAAAATCTTCCCACCTTCACGTCTGGATCCAGTTTTCTATAGAGTGTATTGAGTATGCTCTCTGCCCGAAATAATGAAAGGCTCTCTTCCCTGTACCTTGTGAGCAGCCTGAAATGAACAGGATCGAGGAGAGATGGGATCGTGTTAGGGAGACCATACTTTAAAGTGTTTCCGTTTTCCGACCAAAACACCCTCCGCCATGACCACTTTCTGCAAGGATTCATGGAAGTCGCGAAAGTTTCGTTTCAAGATAGTCCAAATAATTTGGCATCGTCAAGGGAAGATGGAACACCCTCTTACGGAATATAAGCTGCACTGACTCTACACAATCGTAGATTCAAGAAATCCCCACCCTCGAGCAGAAAAGATCAATATGGCCCTATAACCTCAACGCATACTTGCACCGTAGCATGCAGTGGCACAGATGTATTTGCTACAAGCTTTTCTCACTCAAAATTTAAAGTAAATTTTGGTATTTTCTACATTGCTTTATATAATATGTTTGTTGACGTCGAAACCCGAAATAAATTAAAACTAGTTTAGACTAGGTGATCGTTTGGTCCAAAAATACTACACTATAGTACTTGGCAAATAATAGTACTTGGAAAGGGACGGTTAATTCGTTTTATTTACATGAATTCGCTCAATTTAGATTACATATAAATTACGATTCATATCAATGAGTCATGAAGAAATCGAACGATTGATTACCTATAAAGAGTTTAGATTTACACACTCCTATTTACGTATATAAAGATACAAAATAGTATTGTGCCCATCGCCTAAGAATCAAGTCACATTTACATTTCCTAAATCTCGTTGTTTGGCTTATGTGGGCGATCATTCTAACTCATCCAGTGTGTACGCTCTAGGTATAAAATGAGGTTCGGAGTCGCTCAAATCAGGTTCATTGGATGCTCAGGGACAATGAAATGGTTGGAGAGGGACGAGGAGACATCAACCCTCAGCTCGGTTCAACTTCAATCAAGTAATTATGGAACCTAATTCAAACCTGCTTTGCGTAATGTTGCGATTTCGCGGTTTAATACCGTCGTTTGTCGCAATAGTAAAACGGGGTCACGGCAATAAATGATTTAACTTGGGACTCGAGGGAGGGTGCAGTTAAATTACCGCTAGCAAAAAGGACCTAAGCTCCCCAAATCATCACAGATCAAAACATGCTTCACACCATTATCTACTGATTTTCAAATGAAGGGAATAGCAAATACCTTCTTAAATTAAGTAGGACGTGTCAGTCTTTCAGGATAGCCTACTTTTACTGCTAAATGTCATTCACAATTCAGAAGCCACCGACAAAAATTTATTTGGAAAAGACAACTATAACCCATGGGAAGTAAACCCCTTGTACAGGAGTTAGATGGTTGGGGTAACAATTTTTTCCGAAGAATTTCGCGGAGTATGTTTGTTTTTAGAAAAGAGATGTACTTCTTGCATTACCAGATGAATTATTTTCTATTAGGGGAATATACATTGCTTCTGAGTCTACCTACAGGTAGCAAAGTTCGTCTTCACTTTCGTGAGATAAAACATTTGTTGTCTCCAAAATCAAAATTTCCATTCGAATTTTACGTTTTTGACTATTCTGATAAGTTTTCGTTCCGTGTCTTTGTATATGTCTAGAGTGTGTCCGCAAATTCTTCTAACAAGCTGAATTTCCACAAATTTTTCAACCGATTTTCATGAAATTTTCAGAGAATATGCTACTTTAGGTGTGGATGGTCCCTTATCAGTTTCATTGTTCTGAAATCAATAAATCACTCTGCGCATGCACAAACGTAAATTGCCTCACGCCCTAGCCGTCGATCTCGTTCAAGTTTTGAAGGTACTCGTACATAGTTGGTAGAATACAATTTGAGCATTCTATATCAATTTCAACATGGTCGTATCGTTCGCAGCTCCTGCGCATGCGTAAATGTGAGATCCTTTGTAACAATAATTCTTTTCTTATAATTTCTACAGTTTTGATCCCATTTTGATGGAATATTCAGGGAATGTGCGAATTAGGCTGTAGATGGTACCCCTCCAATTTCATTTTTCTAAAAGAATACCTACTTCATTATGCGCATGTGCAAACTTTAAATTCATCAAGCATTGTTTTCTAAGGCCCTAGTCGTCCGATCTCGCTCAAATTCGGATGATAGTTGGGTGGAGACGATTTTTTGAACCCAGATAAATTTCAACATGATTATATCATTAGGAGCAGCTGTGCGTGCAACTTGTCTTCACTTTACAATTCTCT
The DNA here is from genome assembly GCA_030762985.1 of Adelphocoris suturalis. Classification (NCBI taxonomy): domain Eukaryota; kingdom Metazoa; phylum Arthropoda; class Insecta; order Hemiptera; family Miridae; genus Adelphocoris; species Adelphocoris suturalis. The sequence continues at coordinate 77,915,703 of CM061043.1, forward strand.
CAACCTGTAACTCTGTTTGATCGTATTCTCATTAGGCTACGGTACCTTTGATCCGGCCTTTCCATTTTCGCTTATTAATCCAGGTTTCATCATTCAATTAGTTATTCCTTTCATATCACTACTACTAAAGGGTACTTCATATCCGCAACCTAGGTATTTAGAGCTACGGACTTAAAGTCAGGCTATTAGTCAGGTCGAGCAACATGCTTAAAGTCCGGCTTAAGTTGAGCAACGGTCTTAATGTCCGGCTATGAGCTTGTTAAAGCTACGTTCTAATGCCCGGCTATCAGAGTAGAAGGCTACGGTATTTCAGAGCCGGCTACTTAGGGTGCGTTCCACCATTGGGAGTTAATCCAGAATCGGGAGTTATCCATCAAAAACTGGAGAGAGATAGCTGGATTAACTCTGGATTAATTCGTGATCCTCTGTGGTGGAACGGGCTCTTAGAGTTCTCGCCCAGTCAGGACTTAATTAGTTCGGATGTTCCAAATCAAACATCGCAGTCACATCACGACATGTATTCTGAGAACATTGAAAGACAGAATATAGATGCTGGAATTATTCCTTATTTGATACTTACGTATTCCAGCCAAAACATGGGGAGCGCCTTGTGAGAGAACATCTTGAGTTTTGGGTACCAGTCCATATTGTGTATGAACAAATTACTTTGACTCCTTGCCCAGGCGGTGAGAGGAACTCCGCTGAACTGCAATATATAAATTAGATGTAGTTAATAAATTTGATACACAGAAAAATAAATTAAAGTTCTTCATTATTTTTATTCGTATGGTTCTGCATAAATTTTTCTCCAAAATTTCAACGTACTGTTGTGTGGGTGATAAAGAAAGTATTGAAAAACCGAATAAATCAGCGATTGTTTTACAGAATTAATTCTAGAGAAGACTCTTCAGAATCTGATATGAAGTGTTTATATTGTGTTACTAAACAACTGAATACCCTATACGAGAAAAAAACCCTCTGATATTTTTTACTTAAAAGGCTACTATTATATGTTGAGCTAGATTTGTGCGTAGTGAAGATTTCCTGCTAATTGGAATTTTGCAAACAACTTTGATTATTATCATTGAATAGAAGGCTTAGTGGAAGAAGGTATGGCCGAATTACGGCGACACAGTGCTTATTTGACCTTTGGTAAGGCTGCGAGTTTTAGGTTAATTGGAACTCGATCTGAGAAGGACGTACGACTCGCTAAAACAAGACCGGTCGACGTGTCAATCAGCGTGGAGTGAAAATGGGATTTGAGAATCGGAGTGATCACACTTATAGAATTTGGAGAAATACCGAGTTGATGATACAGGTGAAGTATGTTCTTAATAAAAATTGTTTAGTGTATTATTGGACAAAAAAATAATTTGATTGGACAAAATCGGTCGAGAGAAAAAAAGATTCAGTCATGCAGCATGATAGTAAGAACGAATTTATGTAAATTATTGTTTGGTGTTCATGTTAAATTATTTTGAAATTTGAGCACTACGAGTGTAATGAAATTGTTAAATATAAATGTTATAGCAAATAACTTATCCTAAATAATACTCTGCTTTTCCGAAAATTATTTCTGATTTTTAGCTCAGTTTTGGAGTTTTTATTGAATTTCTAGCACATCATAATGAAATTTAAATATGTTTTTCAACACAATTTCGTGAAAAATTATAGTTTATTGTTGATTAACTTTATTTAAGTAATAATTCGCTAAAAACATACATTTACCGATTTTTAATCGTTTTTGCTATTTTAAGGTGATTTTTTTTCCACATTTTTTGACATCTGACCAATTTAATGTACTCAAAAAGTTAAAATCGAGATTGTCGAATTGTTCAAACATAGAAATCTATTTCGGGGCAATTTGAAACGAATCCCGTATCTTATCATGTTTTATTGTTATTGTAAGATAAACTTAAGACACTCAACAGTTTATCGATATTTGGGCGAAATGCAGGAGCATTGCTTGAAGAATCTTAAACTATGAATTATCAGCAAGTATCTTGGATATGAAAGCTGTGATTAATGTCTGCGCACGCGCAAAGGCTTCTATTGATCCGTAAGGAGAATATGTAGAGCTTCACCCGTGTAATCAGAAGCCAAAAAAGCTAAGGCAAAAACGCGCCAGTGAATCACTTCCGTTACTCTTGCGAGTTCCAGTTCTAAGTCATCTACACCCGCATTTCTTTGATGATGCTTTGTAACTAATTACTATGTCTTATGTAATGACGTAAGTTTATATGATTGGGGGACAACGAGGATGAATGATTGAACCAATTTGTATCTAATCTCTAATTCTGTTGTATGTAAATGGGAGAGATGCCCATAATAAAACTAGACTAGGCCTACATCAGCTATTCACAGTGGGAAGACTGCTGGTAAGTAGGTAGACCTGGTGCTTAAAACGGTAGATTTGGTGTCCTAATATTGTTAAGTAACCCATTGTGATATTCTGAATAGAAAATAGTTTTAGTTCCAGTTTTAGCTTCCAGAACCAATTTAAAATCTTATCTCCTCAACAAATCACCCCAAAAGGTAGACCATTTTTTAAGAGGTTTATTTATTGATGAGTATATTTCCTGTTGTTCATTATCTTGCTGTGCCTAATAAACAATCTTGAATCTATCCGATCCTGCTCTAGGCTATTCTTCAAAAATAATGCAAACAAAAGAAAATTACGAGGCTTAACGGCAACTACTGTTACGGTCGTTGACCAGGAGCGTCGCGATGTGATGGCAGGGCGCCTTAATTTTCCGGTCTGTTCGTAAAAATATTTAAATTTTAAAAGTTAAAAGCAATAGTCAATTGAGGTGAAGTTTCCACCGCGAACGAATGCTCTCCCGGTTCCCCCACGTCTCCCAATTTCGTAATGGTACATTTGTACTTACGCGTACTAAAATAAATAACTATAAATAATGGTAATATAAGTGTGTGTGTACACATCTTAGCAACATATCTCCGAATCACCACGATTCTAAAGATACACTACTTTTGGCTGCTTACGATGCGATTACATGACTTACCGGTTCGATAACTGCAACGGAACCGTGTTTCTCTTCGTCAGGGTTCAGCCCCTCCAGATGTTCTGTGGCTGAGGGTGTCGCGTACATCATATGAGGGAATGAAGTTGCTATCGGTATACCTGTGGATTAAAAGAGTAGTAAAGTGAGTGGGAAACTTCTAATTTCGTCTTTCGTCCTTAGTTAGGTTCACAGGAAAATGTCTTGTTAGATTTTCTTGAGACGGAAGAAGCAAGAAAAACGTCACTTACCCATGAAGTTATGAAAAAAGACTACAAAAAATATATGGTTTGGTTAGTTGTTAAACCTAATAAGTATTTTCAGAAGTGATGACCATTTACAATTACAGGGCAGTTTTCCTTTTCGCATTTCAATGATGGTTTCCTAGTTTTCTGATGAATTCTGAAGAATTCAGCGCCAAGACACACAAATGCTATCTCGTGGTTGTAGACTCGTCTGCGACACGGTTTCACGCTTTCTTTAGGTTTTAAAACTAGATTTAGGTTGAAGTTCAATTTTCATTAAGTTTTATGGGTTATTCTACGCATTTTTAAATAGAAATCAATAAATTGCTGTCTAGATTTGACTTTCCTACCGAATTTAATTTCAACAAAGTCTCAACGTGTTGCGGCTATCTCATTATTTCAGCCTGGCTTTCTGGTTCAGCGTCGTGGGGTCTTTACTCATTTCATTCCTTTCCAGTCGCCCGACATAGATAAATATACATCGATATATCTTCCGTTTCAAGACACCTAAATCCTCAAACCCACCCTCAAATTTGCTGATAAATAGCCCTATACCTATTTAAAGTTTTACGTATCCGCACTTCTCCATAGGATTCAGACATCTAGGTATATAAAAGCTGCTGGGGTAGAGCATTTATGTATTTATGTAATCACATGTGTTATCTGATTTGTCTTATACGAGTAGGTCCATGTATCGGGGTTCGGAGATTTCAGAAAGAAAACAAAAGATAAAAAATAAAAATTCAGGCCGATTACATAACATTTTTCTTATTCTATCCGAATAGTGGAAACATAAAAATGAAACCTAAAATCGTATTAAAAAGGAAAAAAACGGGAGGAAACGTACCGAAATAGCAAGGCGAAATATCCGTGAGGCCTTCAGGGAGGACGGGATATGTGGGGTCTCTGTAGCACTCGTCTTCCGGGTTAGGAGGTCGGCTGTACGTTGTGTTTGGCAGCTCAAATCGGTACGCCGTCATCCCTCGTACTACCTGCTCTCCTGTAGAAAACCAATGAGTCAGTACCAAACCACAATAATATATGTATAATATTCCGTAGATACTGTACAGTACGTTTATCTAATTATAAGTAGAAATCGGCGACTTTGAAATTCTGCATTCATGCAAATAATCGTATTTATTTTATAAATGCAAACAATATCTCAATGCTAAGCAACAGAAACAGCACAATTATGAGAGATATAATGAATTAAAGTCACACTACATCATTCTTTTCCAAAATAAATTTTAGTATCTAGGCACAGTCCGACCAAATGTTTTCAGCCCCCCACCCTTCACGTTTGAGAGTTATTATCGTATTCAAGATCTAAGACAATCATCAATTTTCGACGTTATCAATCCTTTTTCTTCGAGTTCTTGTACTTGTACCACATCACCATTGTTCAATTCTGATAGTTCTCTCACCGCTCTTCGGTCATCGTAGTTCCTTTTGAATCGATTCTTGATATTATAGTCCTTCTGTTGAAAGTTTCTGTTGTCTCTTCTGTTGTATTATTGTAGTTTTGTGTTGATGGCGAAATGGAGCTAATACATCGTCCATACAAAAGTTCTGCTGGAGATAATCCTGGTTCCAGAGAGCTTTTTCTATATGCAAGTAATCCCAGGTTCCAGTCTTTGTTCATCGTCAGTAGCAAAATCTTTCAATCCACTCGATGTGAACTGAGCACCTCCATCAGTCCTCACTTTTGAAGGTACTCCATGTCTAGTAAAAATATTTTCAAGTCGTTGTTACTGCATAAGAGTCATTTCGATAAATCTCTAGCAATAATCTTCAAAAGGTTGTACCATTGGGTGGACAGCTTAAATAAATCAATACCAAGCAGTTATACACGACAGATACTTCAAATTTGGATCCTCTATCTTCTACTACAAGTCCACAATAATTGTTTAGGCTAGTATCACACTAGCGTGAATTCACATATTATGTTTCAGTTCGCATCACTTAATTTTCTATTCATTTATCGCTCCAGTTAAATTTTACATTATACATGAGCGCTCAATGAAATGAGACACAAGAGGGAAATGAACAGCTAACTATTTCTGAAGAAACGCTACTTTGGGATCGCATTTTCGTTCCTAGATACCGTTACAAGATTTCGCTTCAATCTCGCAAACGTTTTTGGGAAGTTAGGTCATGCATTTTATGTTGAGAACTAAACATTTTAGTAACGTGAAGAGCATAAGGGTTGTTTTCCATAGCGACAATCCCGGCCCATGATTTTCTGAAAACCGATAGTTAACATTGATTTTTGCCAAAAATTAGGAGTAACAATAACTACTCCGGCAAGGTCGTGTTCTCCCGACAGAGCGCTCTAGCGTGCTTCCTGTAAGCATGGATTTACTGTAGCCAATGGGGGCAGATCGGATTTGAATCGCGATCGGAGGGAACCTGGCAGTATGTCCAACTAATCTGAATTTGTACGAAGGGATTAACTACTTGATGTTATGTAATTTAGAGATGCGAACTTGCGAACATCCAGATCATCAACTAATCTATATGGGACCGAACCTACCTCCATACCGCCAGGTTCGCTGCGACCGCGATTCGAATCCGGCCTTGTCTTGTGTTGATTTACTTGATAACCATTGCCACCTTAAGATTCCAATTAATAATGACAGAGTGTTCGAATTTCGTGAACTTACATCCTAATTTACTCCTGTGAAGGGTAAATCTTTACAATTTATAGTACCGACTGTTCTATGAATAGAAACATCGAATTTAAATTTGAATTTAATGCGCTTACTCCTGAAGTAGAGGGGGACTGCTCTGCAAATGGTCTTTCGAAGATAGAAGACTGTGTCTGTCTTTTTGACGAACTGGTGGTAGTGGATGCCCTCTGTTGATCCCTGGATGGAGTCGCAAGTGGCGTTATCGTATCTATTCATTCGCGGGGCTCCGTTGTACTGGTCCAGCTTGAAGAAGTTGAAGTCCCCGTTTGATGGCTGCGTGAAGACTGTCACGTTGTCCGTAAAGTCTCTATAAACCTGAAACAATGAAACACGCATAAGTTGCATTATGCGGTGTGATACGCTCATTTGCAGTACGTAAATCAGATGCATATAATGTATCATGGTAAGGCAGTGTACGTCCATGGTTCGAAACCAAAGAAAACCAAAGAATCAACCATATCCCAATATCCAACTAACTCCCAATTTTGTGGATATTTAGCTAGAAACGGTGAGAATTTATACGGACACGTTCGAAAGTTATCATCCTTGAACATGCGCAGTAGCTATTTATAATTCAGAATGGATAATAGTCATTGTTCAGACTACCTATTCAGAGTCATGTTCACCAAATCCCTTCAAATTTTACCAGTACAACTAGTATATTGATGCTGTAAGTTGATCATCTTATAAGTGAGAAGTGTAATAATTTCTTCATTAACATGGAACAAATCAAATCATGAATATGTTTTCGTTCAGTGAATTTTCATAACTACTCACAACTACTTATAACCTCTTTTTATTTATTGGGTACACAGGTAGTACTACCTACATTTTAGACAATTGTAAATGAAAGTCTAATCTATTCAAAGATATTTTATTTAATTAAAATATGAGGGGTAAATAATTAAACCCACACAGAACTTTTTTGTTACAATTTTCTTTTTCAATGACGCTCCAAAAGAAGGATTTCCTAGACACTCTTGGGGATTTCTATGATTCATTTTATACTATCGAAATGGGGGTTATGATTCTATAGAAGCGGTAAGGGTATGTTGGTCAGGATAATAATGGTCCCCGCATACTAGGTCGGAACAGGACAGGAACAGGACGAGACATTTATATGCCTAATTTACTTAACGGCGCGGCTGAAGCCGTCCCGTCCTATGTCTCTCCGCTCATTAGGCAGAACAGGGACAGGAACAGGGCGGAAACGTCCGGTCCTAGGACACGGCGTTTAGCGTCCGTTTCCTGGCCTAGGCCGTGACCGGCCTGTCCCGCGGCTGTTCCCCATCCTGTTCCTTGCCTAATGTGCGGAGGGGCATAGGACGGAACGGCTGCCGCTGTTAATATAACTTAGGAATATAAATTTCCCGCCCTGTTCCTATCCTGTCCTAATACTGCAGCTCATAGAAAATATGTAAGAGGGATTATTCCGTAAAATCTATAAACTAAGACAATTCTTTCGTCAAAACAATTTTCACTTAGCACCTATTATCAGTGAGTTCTAGTAATATTGGCCATTATTGAATTTTGGAAAATTTTTCAATATCTGGGTTTGAGAAAAATCAGAATTTTGTCGCTAAAATAGATGGCTTAGTGGATTATGCCCACTATATCAAATTCTATCGTCAAAACGGTTCTCGGCGCATCTAGCCCTTCTATGTTCTACAACACTAATGCTCACTGCTTTGCCTTATGAGAGTTCTTGGTTCTTTCAAATATTCCCTGTAGCAGTTCCTTCTTTCGAATATTGCTATGCAAATTATTTTGTCCTAACCGCTTTTTGTTCTAGAAACGAACTGACATAAGTGCTAGAAGTATCATTCATTTATACGTGTTGGGTTAAATTTGTAGCGTAACGCTAATTACCTACTGACCACAAGCTCAACAACCCATCTAAATAGCCATGTTAATAATAAATATTGTATAGGGAAGCGTTTAGGTCATTATTCTAATAAGAGTTTCACAGTAGATAGTTCGAATGTAAAATTACGAGTCCACAGCTCTCTATTTTTACTTTTTCTACAGCCCAAAGTGGACGGCGAAAAGAAAGTTAAGCAGTCAGCCGGTAAATTTACTTCTGGACCTCTCTCTACAGGTTCTTGATCCATCCTGAACACTTATCTTATATCAGAATCAGAAAATGTGTGTCTATAACTGTTTGCGACCTTCTGGAACGACATTTGAAAAATTCCAGTTTGGGATTGTCTGGAGAGAGAAAAAAAAACCCTACCCTCTTGTTCTAGCGTGACTCGAATAACCGGATTTTCTATCGGTTCCTCCTCTTTTATCTGGATGTAATAAACTTACAATAATAACTGCTATAAAACCCGTCAAGCAAACACTCAGTAGGAACGATATCACCGATAGAAATGACTTTTAACTACTGTAGGTAACAAATTAATTAAAAGCTCCAACCGTGTAGCTCCAACCTTGTGAGCGATATCTTGCCAATTTATATTATCTGCAAAAGAAAGTCAACGCTTAAATTAATTTCTGAAAAACTGTTGACGGATAATATTCTGCTTTAAAAACCAATTGTAGTTTTCGTATCTTACTACCATATTTTTCCTTTCTAGCGATTTTGTTGTCGATATTATTTGAGCATATTTTTGAACACCACCTTTTCGATGTTCCGTTCAATTCATGTTTTCAAACTTTTTCCAAGTAGGTAATATTCAGCAATAAATACATAAAAAATTTGGCTATTTAGCGATTTTTAGGAGATTTAGCGCGATGCCCGAGTTTTTTAAGGGATTGTGTAGATTTTCTCCTATACGATCCGGACAGATTTTATCATCGTAAAATCAATAAATGTGTGCGTAAGTGTAAACGTGAATTTCCTTAAGCCCCTATTTCTCGTAATCTATTGGCCACAATTCTCTCAAAACTGAAGGTTAGTTGAAGGAGGGAATCTCAATGATTGCTGATTATTTTCATTATGATTGGATCCATGGCAAAACGCCAACACTTTTCTATTGATTTGAAAAATATATAGGAACGTATATAGGTATATAAGTAGTTGCAATCTTAATATTAGGTATTCATTCTTTCGGGTAAGGACAACATATGGGACTCCCTTTCACTTAGTTCTCTTTCCATGATGACTGGCTCAATTTTTTGTGAATTGTACCCCATAGTGATATGAGCTCCCCTTCTGTTTCTGTCAATACCCGCTGCGCAATAGCCCACTCACAATGCATGGACATTAATTAAATACTCAACATGGGCGGCCTGGGTTTTCAATCTTGCTGTTTTTCTCATTTCTTTCTTTCTCTGCCTTTCTTTTGGTATTCTCTACCAACTTTACTACTTTATCTTGAAGGACAACTTTATCAGGCAGTGGACCAACTACTATGGCAAGGTATCTCTGATCAAATAAAACTTGCACGTCAAGTTTGTAGAATACTGCTCTCTTGCTCTTTCTTCCAATCCCGGCTTGACAATCAGGCATAGCTCTTAGCAGGTTCAACTTGATAGTCCCATTTCGGACTCAACTGTTGAAGGGGATCGTACCAGGCTCTGATGGTTTCCGCATCCAGCCCATGATCCATCATCAGCGTACCATATTTGCCTTCATCAAGGGTCAGAGCACGAGAGCCCCCACAGCATACATCATAATACCCAAGGGTACTCTTTACCTTGCTCTACAAGGTGCCTCACTTTAACGGAAGAGGATGACGGTAAAGCCGCGGTAGGGGAATGAAAAGAGAGCACCTTGATCAGAAAATTGTTACATTGCAAAACGGTCTGCTAGATGCATTGAACACAATCATTTTCAATTTATTTCGAAACTGATTGCTTCCTAAACTATAACTGCCCAATATTTTACTAGTTACGTATAGTTGTAGGGAGGGATGAATCCCGCCCTTTCAATTGAACTACCACTCGCATCTCGACTCGCTTCTACAATATGCCTGGACGTATAGAAGGCATGAGCTGTCTCCTATCCATCTAAATCTGCTAAGCTATCTGAGCTGAAATAATAAGGCGTTGTGTAATGATTTGTGACCTTTTTGTTTTCGCATCCGAGTCTGACAAGGTTATGATAATAATTTATTTTTCCGTTATCCGTTGAATTGGATGCACGCAGGTAATGTACGTATCAGGCACCTAATGTCTGCAGGTGCGCGGTTTAGCCGGAACGCTCGATTTCCTTCCACTTTCTTGGGCTGCCTTGACCGGGAGCCTCTCGCAGATCGAGACCTTGAGCTCCGTCATCGAAAGTTAATGCTCCGACGAAAGTGTTACACGGCAAGCGGCTGAGCTGTTCTTATCCGATTCCGGAGAGTGCACACATCTAATTCCTTTCTGATTGTGAACCAATGAGTACCTATCTAGAGGTACCTAGTAATATTACGTACTGCCTTTCTTATTTTTAAATTAACTTGTGACATTATTAATTATGTGACAGGCTCCGACTCAGCAAGGCGTTGTCTCTTCTCCGAAGAGCTGCCAGAGCAATATCGTTCCGTGTGCTCAGAATATTATATTTTTCGTGATTTAACGGCCGATTGGCTTACAGGGTTGTACTCTGGGAAAATAGACTAGGAGCTAAACCCTTGATGATACTACGGAAGAGATCTATTCGAATCCCAAATGGTTGGATGGGTTGGATGCGAATATTTGCATTTATCCGAATGCCTTTATACCTAATATAGAGAAGCAACATTGTCTTTTTTTTTTTTTTACTCGCAGTAAGATCCTCCTGATCAGCAGAGTTAACACATAGACTCAAGCACTTTCACTACCCTAAAACATTTTCCATGAGTCAATGTTTTCCCATGAAGTGGAATTTAATTTTTTGTCGACACACACCAATAACGTACGGGTTGTTGGGAAACAGGAAAATGAAGTACTTATCCAATATTATCATGGGTAACTTTACGCTTTAAAGACGCTCAAAGGGTGGAATTTTGCACATGTTGGTCTTGTGCTCAGATATTGGACTTGTGGTTCAATAAACGGACTAATTGTGATCTGACAGCATTATATCACACTGTATCCGCAAAGGGCTCCTACTTATGTGATCTCGCCTGCGGCATTTAAACAAGCTGATATGTTTAAACGACTGTGGGTGTTGGTGGTGGTTTTCTCCGATAAACTGCTGATCTCTTTTGGCGTCCTTCAGATTGAGCAGGAACAATATGTTAGTTTATAAAAAGAACGCCCGATTCGATCACAAGCACGGTGAGGTAACAAGAGCCACTAATATAGATTCAGGTATGTTGTCGAATCTGTGCACATTATGATGAGGGTGATAAGACGTTTATACCACGGAATTGATGCGGAATGATTAAATCAACTTTTCCCATCTACCCCAGAATTTGAGCGAGGTCAGAAGACTAGGAAGCAAAAAATAATGCTTAATGGATCGTAAGTTTGCGCATGCGCAGAGTGGAGTATTTATTTGTGAGCAATGAATCATATATGGGACGTCTGCATCCTTACTCGCATGTTCCTTGAAAATTTCATAAAAATCTGATTAAAACTTAGTTTTTGTTTAGTATAGTTTTGGGCATGGCAGAGGTATTTCACCACAGACAGACATGGAATCAAAGTTGATCAGCAAGCCCTGAAACACAAAAAGCATGTAGAAATTTTTCTTTTGGGAAATATTTTTCGACTTCTTGCACGAATACAGTTTCCCTACCTTCGGTACTAAGGAATTAAAACGAGTTTAGTCCGTAAGGCGATTATCAAGGACTGATGGTAACTTGTTTCATAGCTACGTACTTCCCACACGACTCTGGGGTTTTCACGGAGGGTCACTTTTATTCCTTGTTCTGCAGAAAAAAAAGATGGGATTGCCTTTCTCATGCCAATTAACTTGGACGAGATTCCGATCCGTCCCTCTAGCCCGTCCCTCCTTTCAACCCCTTAAACTTATTTGAAGAATAATGATCTGTAAGAAAAAAATTGTAGTGGAGACAGTCCCCTTGAAAAGGGTGAAGCAAAAAATTTCGATTCAAAGGAAAAATATCTCCTTTAGGACTTGACTTTAAACTGATTGAATCAGCTTTTAGATAAGATTGCTGCCGGCAATGGAGCTGGAGGGAGGCAAAGACAGTGAGATGAGATCCCCCACAATTGCACGCCATCTCTAAGAAACCTGTAATTCGCTTCTCCGTAGCCTATCTACTGAAATATTATTTTCTAACAAGTTGGCCAACTGCAGAGGGTAGTGTCGAATGGAATAAAGTTCATACAAGGCCCTTATGCCGAACTTTTTCAAATTCCAACAAAATCGGGTGACGTTTGAGAGACATGGGCGAGTTGGAAAATTTTGTGAACAGATACTGACCGACAAAAAATCAAATTTGGACAAAGAGTCCGAAAACACGGAGTGTAAGTGAAAACATTGATTTCGAAGTTATAAAATATCCGTTATCAAAAGTGGCTTTTACAACTTCATTTGGACAACAGACCTTTCGATAACCAACTCAACATTGGTCGACTTCGTCATTTAATTGCTTCAAAAATAATTATAGGGCAGTGATCGATATAACCTTAGTATAACACCTACAATTATATATCCACCCACTGTTGTAACTCACTTTGACAGTGAGATGCAAGCATCCAAATTTGTTTGGAACTGTAAAGTCACCTAAAGTTGATACGTTTTTTAAATTTATGTATTTATTTTTTAATAACTCTAAACTGTTCTGTATTAAAAAATTTGGAAAAATATCCTGGTTTCCTGTACATCTCAAGAGTGAAATTATACTCACTCATAATAGGGTGCTATACTCTTCGGCTGAAAATTGTGAAAATTAAGCTTGTTACAAGGATTTGCGGACGCACACACACACACACACACACACACACACACACACACACACACACACACACACACACACACACACACACACACACACACACACACACACACACACACACAACAAACTTTGTTAAGAATGGTCTAAAACATAAAATGCGAATGGAAATTTTGATTTTGGAGACAAAAAATTTGTTAATCACCCGAAAGTGAACAATGCTTCCACTCACAACCTACAGGTATACTTTACGGCCATGACAGTGTTGTCCACCAACACCAAGAATTTCCAATCTAAAAATACAGCAACAGCTGAATTAAACAGAGAGAACTATTTAGAGTTTGTAAACGTTTAGGAGTTTGTGAATTTTCTCATTGTTATTAATTATTCATGCCTTCAAGTTAACTCAGATTTGCTCAAAAACGCTCGAAAACACACACCTTGGAAGTTATGAAAACAACTTGAGCGTTGCTGATCCAAAAACTCAAGTAGGCTGAGCATTATGGCAGAAGTTCAAAAGCTCGTCGTTGCGATCAGCTTTAGGAACGCGGATTAAGTTGAAATGATTTAACGGTACGTACTTGTACTACATAATGGGGCCTTAATGTTATTTGAAGAAACGTTTATCATAGTATAGAAGCTTAGATACTACACACACTCTCACAATACACCCATCGAAGTAAGAGCAATAATTGAGCCATCATATACCTAGGTTATATAAGTTTTAAAGTCTCCCTCTTGCGATAATCTGAATCCCGTCGGACGGAATGAGAGCAAAGGCATCCGGAATTTAAAGAAGGTTGCCACCTCTCACTCAAGAACTGACCATCCATTTCTGCGGGGGGTCAGTTAACCTTCCAGCAGTGAGATAAAAAACCAAAAATCAGAAGTCAAGCCAATTAACTTCGACGAGATTACAAAAAGTCACTACTACCAGGAACGATTTATATCGGCTTTAAATCTATATGAGCGGAAGAAGACCTGGCGTATATATATATATATATATATATATATATATATATATATATATATATATATATATATATATATATATATATATATATCTATATATATATATATATATATATATACCTTTTTCTTATATAATTCACCATAAAGTGTAGAATCCCAAATTCCAACATTTTTATGGCTCCATTTTACAAAATATAATAGCCTCTTCACTCGGATTGATGACGCCGATACGGCGAAATATTTTCGAAATTTTAGTGAGTAATTTCTATTTGTAGGTATTTTTTATTTTCCGACCACCTGAAACGCCTCAAAATATTACACGAGTATGTATATATTAGTATGTAGGCTTGTCATTTAGACGGATAGTTAAGCATATGATTGAAATTCCAATCTCCAATTTGTTCAGCAACCGATTTCTCGCTTAAACAACCTTGACAGGGCATCTGCTTAAATAATTTCTCTCCAGCTCATGAATTCCATTAAATATAGAAATGGAGTGAGGCGTACTGCCCTGCGAGACAACCGGTTATCCGCCAATTTGGGGAGTTCCCCGTTCTCTCCGAAAATAACGGTCTGTGATCTGATGTCTGTATGCAAGATCGTCCAATAAGATATAATTTAAATTTGCGGATGGAAAAAATTGTAGCCAATACCTATGTGGGGCGGTTGTTTTCCGGATGCGATAAAAACTTTTGCAATAGGTGTGGCTTAACTCCTCCTTGTCGTGATCATCTGAAATAATGTGCATCTTCACATTTCTTCAGCTTCCTCCGCCCCTTAAAAAAATCTGTGCATCTTCACAGTTCTTAAGCTTCCTACGCCAAAAGAAACAAAAAGCCACTGTTGTCTGTTGTAATAAACAAAGGAAACGCTGCCTGGAAGTGTACACAAGGCACCTGTGATACAGATTCTCTATCTGGTTGAAAATTTTCTTGTGCATATCTGCTCAACGCTATTTTGGATTGTTTCACGTACTATTCTTCACACCCCTTATCGAAAAGTGAACTCTTAAACTCCACCAATAGTTAATCATTGCTGAAATTTTAACATTTAGTGTTTCGATGTATTAATATGGCGATATGGATATTAAGAATAAAAGCTGGTTTCTTGCAATGCCAAATTATTGTATATGAGAACCCAATCCTGAAAATTGTGCTACTGACGTTGGTGCTCCATAATGGACATTTTCATCCGAATTTTGATGGAATTTTCATGGATGTGCCGATTATCCTCACGAAGCAAATTTCAGCTCAAATTCTCGTTTAGTTTGGCCAATAAACGTGTAAGAAGATCACGAGTGACGTAGTGGAGCAAGGGAGCTGAGGGCCCCAGCCAGGTGGGAGGGGGCCATGACGCCGTAGGGCAAATTAATTTCAATCGCTTTACTTGTTAGATTCCCATATGGCACCTTTTCAGAAAGTCTCGCTCTGATCTTACTATCGAGCAAATGAAAAATAACCATGCAAATTTCCCATTCTAATTTTTTACGACAAATTTTCGAAGAGAAATCAGCCTCACCTGTCTTTCCAGAATTGAAAACAGCTGAATGATCAACTAATCGATGAACAGTTCATATAGCTTATTCACCTCTTTCTTGTATTTGAGTAGGGGCTCTTCCATTTTCTTCCATCAACAAAAATATCCGTTCACTCGTCTTATCGAAGTGCATTAGAGACACCAAAGTTGCTGCACCTAGTATGCAGTAGGTATGGATTATTTGGGAAGATGACATAAACCGCAATATGTCCACTTGGCCTGGTAGCAGCTATCCACTAAGAAGCCCTCGATGTTGGCTCAATCATGCCCTAATATTTATCGATGAAATTCCATGCATCTGTTTAGGCTCGATACGAGAGGGGGCAGCAGTAAGTTTCGAGACGGGATTTGGTTTGATCGCTCGAAACGGCGTTTAAGCGTCCTTGAACCCTTTCATCAACTTTCCTAGGTTCATGATCATTCGCGTGCAACACGATGATATTCCGACGAAACCCGCCCCTGGGAATAAAGCGATTGTGATTGATTAAAACGATAGGGGGCGACGGTGATGGATGATTACAAGCCTTTGTTTAGCCAATTGTGGAGAGATGTTGACAGGGGTTCACCTGTGAGAACTGGGTGTAAATGCCCCTGTCGTCACGGGTCGGAGAAACGCTTGTTGAGTGCCTGGCAACATACGTTGCGAGGCTTCACATAACTTTTCCACCTTGTGTTACTTCATGACAATTAGTATCTTCTAATCTAAAGCCTAGAAAATGTATGTACTAACTATGTTTTAGTGCTTTCTGGACTCGTTCAAAACCATACAGCGTGAATGCGAGTGCCGGTTTTTATAAACCTATAAGTAAGTATCTCGTATAAGTAAGTGTAGTTTTGTCGAGATTATCATTACTTATTGTCATAGCGATGTTGAATCATTTTTATTTTAGTGATGCATTTTATCTTAATAATTTTTATCTCAATAATTTTTATCTTAACAATATGCATGACTAAGTACTTTTTTAACATTTCAGCCCTCAAGTTGAACGAGCTGTGGTCAATTGTAACTAATGCTTCGATTTCATGGTTTTTTTTTTTTTTTTGGAAAATTTGCGGTTTTTAACCGAATTTTCTGACAAACCTATGGGTAGGTTGCGATGATAGCGATAAACTCTGATTAACATCATTTGAGTGCCTATGTGCATGAATCCACTCCAAAACTTGCGTGTGCGACTTAGTCTAATTTTGGCAACAATACTAGCTCCGGAAAAAAAGCTGAGGAAAACCGGAGGTACATCTTGCCGACGAACAGCACCGCCAAAAAAGTAAATGCAACAGTATATGATGCTCTGTCATCTTTCTCGTGTTTTGTCTTTGTTGTTTTTTAGAGTGTACTGTGGAGTCCCAATGGGTTAGAAACGATGTAAGGTTGTGTCAGCATTTTTTTGTTGTTAATTCTTGGCATTTATAATGTCTACGCCATAAACCACCCGCATCTCAGTGTCTCGAATCATCTGGACCTTGCCATCAGCCACGTGCTCCAGTTTTCCTCACTGGACTCCAGCAGAACTGGTTCCAAAGCTGTACCTACCGAACCAGCTAGTTTTGCACGCCCATCGTGCCCTCAGGTCTTCCGTCTTCCAGTTTAGTGCGTGGATGGGACAGGAGGGGCACGAAAACCTTCACATGTTAGGAAGTTTAAATGATGTGTTTCCAAGCCGGAAAAAGCCATCTCTGAATCCTTATGGAGACTGATCCAGACCATTTATCACCTCGAGTAAGATGTTATCCACTGAAAATTGAGTTGGACCTCTTATGAATTCAACACTACTGGGATCTATAGCATCGTCCTGAACATCTTATTCCTCATTCTTGAGGTGGTGAAAAAAACTCGGCGCTCCGCGCCTCGGAAGGGCGCAAGCCCCCTGGGCCCCCGGTTACCTCTATTTACATACTTCGGACGAAATTACTGAAACACATAATGTGCTTTAGCTCACGCGTTTCACATAAACCCGTCTTCAATCTTAGGTTGAAGATTGGTTAACTTCCAATAGTGAGATAATAACTTAAAATATTTATAACTCATAAACCGCGTCATAACAAAATATTGCATAGGTTACACCAGGTTACACGATCCTTAGTTCCGTATCAACGGTATCCATGTTGTCGTCCCAGATTTTGTTACGAAATTTCGTTAGCTTTTTTGGCTAGTGTCCATGGCTAAAACACGTTCAATGGCTTTGGAATTCACTCAGCTGATCAGTGATCACCCAGGCGTCTTCAGCATTCTCCCTTCACCCTCCCTCTCAAATTTCAGCTTCCTGCGTTGAATAGGAAAGAAAATGGCTTTGGAGCTCACTCAGCTGATCAGTGATCACCATTTCATCTTCAGCATTCTCCCTTGAGCCTCCCTCTCAAATTTCAGCATCCTCCGTTGAATAGAAAAAAAAAATGGCTTAGGAGCTCACTCAGCTAATCAGTGATCACTCAGGCGTCTTCAGCATTCTCCCTTGACCCTCTCTCTCAAATTTCAGCTTCCTGCGTTGAATAGGAAAGAAAATGGCTTTGGAGCTCACTCAGCTGATCAGTGATCACCCAGGCGTCTTCAGCATTCTCCCTTGAGCCTCCCTCCCAAATTTCAGCTTCGGTTACATAGGTAACACCGGTTACACGATCCTCAGCTTATTTAACCACCGCTCCACAAATCAAACCGTTCTCGCAATATTCGGATCACTTGCTATGAATAAAATCATCGAAACACCAGCTCAATGAAATCATCAGAAATTAACAAGCGGTTGCAATCATGTTCACAATATCAATTATTGAGAATGATCACCTGAGTGTACACAATTATTCAAATAACCATGCTCATAACTCAGCTTATTGGCCACGCACTTCGCAGTAGTTAACATAATATGGTTGGATAAATCGAGAGCTTTCGAACGAATGGTCAACGAATTTCGGGGGATGAAAAACGACGAAGTACCATTTCCCTAGCAACGACTCGGTTGTAAGCGGAAATCATCAGAATGTTGTCGTCACAGATTTCGTCCCACATTTCGTTTCAGATTTCGTTAGCTTTTTTGCCTAGTTAGTCCATGGCTAAAACACATTCTGTGTTAAAATACGTTATTCGCATTAATTTTCTTTACTAGAAAAGTGTTACTTTACATGAACATGTAATTCCCTGGCTTGGAGCCATTACGAAAAATTTTCTGCGGTTGTCGTGACATTAATACCATTACCACAACGATTCATGATTTTAACATGCAACTAAATCGTTGTTGCGGAAATTTAACTTTGCCCCATGAAAATCGTTCACCTCTCGTTGAACAGCTGGTTGCTTCATCAAACATCCCAACACATATTAAGCAATTGATTTCCTCATTCTTATCCCACTTGAAATCTAGTAGTTATGTGCCTAGTTATGAACCAAAATTAAGCTGTTTGGAGCTAGTAATTATATAAGCTGAATCATCTAAAGATTTAATTTACTACCGCTCTGTGAAATAAATGTTTTTTCGCAAAGTGCGTGAAGCGTCTTAAATCGCTTTAAGCTACCAAGTCTACCACGACCAACTACACCACGTTTCATAACTACAATAGACCTCTTTTCGTTAAGAAATTGAGTTTATTATCACTTGGGTTGTCTATAGTTGGAACACTAACGGTTATTTAATTTACTGCTTAATACTTAACTGCTGTATTACTGTTATTCTATTTACTGCTACATAATTAACTGCTTATTTCATACATTTTCCTTCGGTAGATGTCTATGTGAGTAATAATAATAATCCTCCCCAAAAGTTGCTCCGCGTACAAACGATCTCAAGCTACAAAATGCATGACATCATCCTATTTGGGCCAACCCAATAGTCAGATCCCCGTCTTTTAGTACCTACAGTTTTTTCTCTCGATTTTTTAAGGCGACATTGCATCTCCCTTGATAATGTTCTACAAGATCCTTTTAATAAATACACCATCGTTGTTTTCTCTTAAATTCATTTTCTTCCATTATTATTTAGTACTTCTGTATTCAAAAATGAATTGTTCATATTGAGTCTGGCACTATGCAAGGACGTAAGTGGCAGGAGGTATACAAATTGATCAGGGTAAACCAGAAATTTCTGCATAAAGTTAGTGAAATACTAAAATAATGGACCACTGTTAACTAGGTAAATTTCCTAAAATGCATATTAATTCCATATAAGTTCACAGGTTCCACATAGGATGATATCTATGAGATTATCAGTTATATCGAGTATTAATACGTAAAATGTATTTCTTTCGCTGATGAAATAACTTTCCAATGCTATCGAAAAAGTTGCACACCAATATATAATTCAGATTTTCAGTTGCTCTCATGTACATCAAATGCACACGTCGGGAATGTTCGTGAAGCCTCGCGCCGATTGTTTTGGCTGAATAAATTCGACTAATAAGTGCTCATATAAATCTACGTATGAAAACTTATACCGCATGATTGTGGTCGGCATGTCGACATGAACTCCTACGACCTCGCATTCTTGGAAGCCGGCCTGGATCTCATTACGTAATCAACAAGTCGCCCAGAAATGAGTACCGCAAACTTGTAAGATATAATTTTTCATGCGATTTGAAGAACTCGACTTGCTACTTTTTCTGCTCCGCTTTACTGGCTCTTTTGTTACGTTCCGAACTCCCCAAAGGTTTGAAAGAACGTCAGTACCGGACTGAAGCGCTCCACAAGTGAACTTCTGTTGAAGCACAATTATTCTATTAGTCATTCTTATAGGAAATTTCAAGCTGATTTCCAATATAACACATGTTCCCATAATACCTACAACTGCTCCTTAACGTAATTATCTTCAAAAAGTCTTTGAAAACACAAATAAGTTTTTCAACATATTTTACATCTAATTTTCAAAACTATTGGTGTACAAAAGGAATGATGTAGAAAATTGAATATTGCGTCGATTGGTTACCGTAAAATATAGCGGAAAATAAGGAAGAAATTGAATTTCAAATGTTTTCAAAACTGGGAAATTCCGCTATTAGTTCTATATAAGAGACCAAGCTTTACATTAAATCGAGTTCTTTAAAGAAGAAAAGTTGTAGCTAATCAAATTCTAAGTCAAAAAGTCACCAAACTAATTCAAAATACTAAGCAAAATAAACAATTTATGATGTTTTTAAGCTTCACCTTACACGTTTTTTCAACTTTCCCACTTCCCTGTTTATCCGGAACCTATCAGACTGGAAATTAAAATTATTCTTCATTACGATTACCTTAAACCGATTGTCTACCTTAACATTAAACGGCAATCTTTAATTTCGTGAAGTTTCGTAAAAAAGTGGGATTCCCTTACTGGATCATTAATGTAGTCTTCAAAGTAAATAAAAAATAAAATAAATAAATGATCTTGGGTTTTTACCAGCTCATTGAATTTTTGAGGGCACTGCATGTTTAACAAGATAATTTATTGGCCATTAGGATCGTAAAAAAAACTATATCAATAAAAAAATTATTTTACTCTTAATTTAACTAAAAAGAAAGTTACTAGGTAAATGATGTCTTTATCAAATACAGAAATTTCTTTTACATTATAATATAACAATTTTTTATTAATGTAGTTAATTTTTTGCGATCCTAATGTCCAATTAATTATCTTTTTAATCATTCATTGCCTTCAAAATCCCACAGAGCATTCATTTATTTATTTTGTGGACTAGATTAATGATTCTGTAAGGTTTTCCACTTTTTAACAATACTCTACGAAATTAAAGATTTTTTTTTAATATTCAGGACGGTCTCCTGAATGATGAACAATTTTAATTTCCAGGTATTTTAGGTTTAGGAAGAACATTAAAAACACCATAAAACACCCTATATTGTGGAAGTTGTGAAATTTTTGGTGATTGTTAGACGAAGAATTTGATTAGACGTAGAGACTTTAACAAATTTTCTCCTGTAAGGAAGTTAGCGCCTTTTCCTGGTTTTATAAATCTTTGAAATTTGATATCTTCATTATTTTCCGGTACTTTTTACTCTGCATGGTGACCAATCGATGCAAAGTTTGATTCCCCACAACTCTTCTTTTGTACACAAATTATTATTTTGAATTTCCTCTTTATTCGACCCTGACCTCCATTACGAGCTATGGTGCGAACTACAATATCAATCCACACGATTAAGTTAAATATATTGTCCAAGAAATTTTGCTTGTAAATAGTATTACTAACTCGGTGATATGTTTTGCGCATGTGATGCATTCACGCTGAAACGCCTGGACCGATTTCCATAATAGACATTTGTTGTTTGCGCTTTTCCATATATACTTGTGTAAATAAAGAAGATGTGTGTGTGCCGTTCCAGACAATAACTCAACTCTTAGGATTGAGATAAAAATTCCGTTCTTGCGAAAAAAAAAAAAAAAAAAAAACTGGTTGAAAATCACTGAATCTATTTTTTAGCAAGATTTTAGTCAAAAGAACTTTATTTACGGTGAGCATTGTGACAGAGTTCCCGTCAGAATCCCAGAGAAAGCGCTGCCGTCACTCCGTTGTTTCCCAACGAGCGTCGCACGCCTGTTCTCGTGTTCTTGAAAGGCTGCGTTTGGCATTGGATGGGTGATCCAAGAACTGGAAAACCAATCTACTCCGAACATAGCACATTAATGCTATTAGTAGGAGTGGGTATCTCTCCCACGGGTTACTGTTACTCTCCCCTACCTCTTTCTTGAGGATTTAGGAGTTTAGGACCCCATTGCACCTCTGGGGGGTACCTAAGTCCTTGATAGCATTAAAAAATTTATACACAAATAATGCAGAAAAAAAGTACTAAGATTTCTTTACCTAGTTTTTGCTTTGAAAAAATCGGTAAAACTACAAAAAAGCTGAAAATCAAAAATTTTTATTGGATCTCGAAAAATATTTTTTATCATAATATTTGAAGTTATCAATTTATTTGCAATCAAAGAGTTCAGATTTTGAAACAATGTAACCATATTACACGATAATTTACGAAAAGTTGCTCAAAAATTCATGCTGCATGATACAAATTTTTTTTCTTTTAATTGTCAGCAAACTTTTAAAATACCTCGTTTTAGCCGGATTCAAATCCTATAGGCCTCCCATAACATCGTAAGTCAGCGAAAGCCTGACTCTCACTGTAACAGCGTCGTCAGAGTAAACAATACCGTAATTAGGGAAGTTGTTTACTTTCCCTCAGTTGTTGCCCCGAACATTTAAAGCTAACATTCTAAATTAGGCTAACCACCAATAGGTAAAACAAGGACTATGCTACGCACGCTGTACACAGTATCTATAGACCCCGATCCGTTCAACGCCCGGATAATCTCCTTGAATCTCTTTTCAATCTTATAATAAAGATTGAAAATCTATGAGTGATACTGTGAGTGTCGCTATCACGGCCAAACGGACGAAGTGATCCGAACGGGGGGGTTTTTTTTATCGTGACTGGAAATCTCCCGGTCATAATATAGGCTATTTTAAAATTTTCTAATCCTACCCGAACCATGGGTTTGATGGGGGGGGGGGGGGGGGCCCCTTCTAATACGCGTTTTTCCCGAGTGCCCGGTTTTCTATTTGCTGCAACATTAAAATATGATCGAAAGCAATTCGTATGTCAGCGACAAAGTGACGTTTCAGGACCCGTAGAACACGATAGTACCGTAAAAATGGCTGAAAGATGCGTTCTTCCCGGAAAAATCAGCTAAAGAATGCGGAAAATGACGAGAAAAATGCGTTCCCCGCTATGGTTTTTTCCGCCTTAGACCGAGTAAATTTCGACGGTTTTTGCTCGAGTTGGTCTTAAAATGTTCGTTCAAGTTCCAATTTGATCCCATGCGAGTTTCGGGACGTGAAATTCTTTTTTCTGATTGTAGTGAACGAAAATGTAGACGAAAACGTTTGTTTTTATACCTTATTCCTTTGAAACGTTGTTGCTCTGAACTTTGTATTCGGAACCTCTTGAAGGAAAGAACCTCTCCGTTTGAAAGACATTTCAACAGAATAATAGACGGGGAAAAGGAGAGCCTTCTACGCAGATAAAATAATGGCCTATCTGTATTAAATTTAATAAACTTTTCGTGGTTCCACATAGTTTTATAAGATTTAATTTGTTTGTAAGTAATTTCCAACAGAAAAAAAACGTCTGCCAAGTTGGGTGGGCAGTATAACTTCCTCACATATTGTAACATGGACGTATAGAATTAGTTGAAGAATTGAAATGTCCTTAAAACTAAACTTTTCGTGGTCCCACATAGAAAACGCAGCAAATTATTACACAGCAATAAATAATGGCCTATCTTTATCAAATCTAATAAACTTTTCGTGGTTCCACATAGTTTTATAAGATTTAATTTGTTTATAAGTAATTTTCAACAGAAAAAAACGTCTGGCAAGTTGTGTGGGCAATTTAACTTCCTGGCATATTGTAACATGGGCTGTAGGGCTCGATGGTATCCCACTATATCCCATCGCATCTATACATCCCATACCGAGCGAGCAAAGCGAGCAACATTCCTTACCCACGTCAGATTTCAGCGAGCTTTTCCCTACACATATGCAGCAATACCAACGTTCCCCTACCGACGTTAAACATACCCTAAGTAATCTACCATTGCCAATCATTCTACATATCCCACTCGACAGTAAAAGACCATCGCATCTATTACAGCCACACCGAGCGAGCGAAGCGAGCAACATTCCCTACACACGTCGGATTTCAACGAGGTTTTTCCTATACATATACAGCCGCCATACCGAGCGAGCGATTCGAGCAACATCCCCTACATGTTTCAATTGTGATACACCTCAATGGGGGGGGGGGGGGGGGGGGGTTGATAAATAGTAGTTGATAAATACAAAAATGAAAATTGATTATATAATTTCATTATTGACTACAATCAGCCAGTGACTACTGTTATGTTGTATTCGGTCCTTCCTTGTTATCTTTCAACGCCTACGAATAGGAAAGTCTCGTCAGCTTAACATTGTCACAGGTGACCTCGACCTGGCGTTAAAAAGTTCAAGGTCAATGGTGACGGCGCTCTGGACCTACTCTTCCTTCAAGACCGATCAGTCATGCGGGTTTTTGCATACTCTCGTCACTGTCTCTTTCTGCGATACAGTCATGACCCAGTGAGGGAATGTCCGCATGGAACAACAAAATATTTAAATTGGACGTCACTAACAAGTAAGGAGCCAACCACTAAAGCCTTGTTTCAAGCCTCCAGGCATTTATTTATTTTTTATTTATTTATTACAATTAACAGACAAAGCCCAATTACTATTGTTGAGATGTCACGGTAATGAATAAATGTGTCTTTTAATTACTAACAATCACAATGAAAAATTTAATGATCAAATAAAACAAACTAGAAACCTCTTGAAAATAAAAATGAAAAAGAATTACCATAGAGGCAGGTGACTTGAAACATTTTTGGGATTTTTTGCATTTTTTTTTGGTAGCCCTGGGTGATGATTTTCCGGTTCGTTATCACTCTATATTGTGTTGTGGTGATTGTGGAAGGCGTCTGGCGGTAAAATATTTGGTCTGGTATTTGCATTTTTAAAAATTAGTTGAAGTTGTTACGTGAAAAGGGATTCTTTTGAAAACTTCAAAACGCAAAGGGTACTGTCTCCGATATGGGTAGAGTTGACAGCTTGAGTTTTTTTACTGTATGCTATAATGATTGGGCGATTAAAAAAATTGTTTTGCAAAAGTGGATTTTTGCGGGTCACTCAAAACGGTCATGTTGTTGCTCATTTCCCTTACATTTAAGAGCCTGATTCTACTTTATAGCATGAGCAGGTAAGACATTTCGTTAATTTCATTTTACAAACGCTCTTTTTGCATTCATATGTTTTTGGGCTCGGGGTGTTGCGAATATTTCTGTCACATTTTCGATAGGTACGGAACAACCAATCAACAACTTCCTTTAGTTGCGTTATATGTAAAATGATTTTCCAATAACAACCGACCCAAATAATGGTTTACTAGTATTTAACGTGGTAATATAACCCAAAAACGCATATACTGGCTTCAATGTTTTTCTGTGCAAGGGGAGAAAATTTGAATTTGTTCGGAATATGTGGCTTCATTTTCGATTAGGATTGTTTCTTTATTTGTTTGGAAATTGGCTAAAAAGGAAAGAGACAGGTCTGTAAATCTTTGTAAGGCACTGATCAAAATAAAAAATAAAAAAATAAAATAAACAATTCCAGTCAAAGTATTTTTTTTAATTTTTACGATTTTTTTTCAGTTCTAAAACCAGAGATTGATCTTTTTCAAAACTCTAGATACTGTATGAAGTCATTTTTAGCCATTACCACTTTAAAACGTTGCAAACAGCGACTTCCGAGTTCATTGGAACTCGATTTTTCATTTGAATTTTTCCGCTGTTTCTTCGTGTTTCAGAAACTGGTCTGTAAATCTTTGTAAGGCACCGATAAAAATGAAAAATAAAAACTGAACAATTCCAGTCAGTTATTTTTTTTTTTTTTTTAAATTTTTACTAGTTTTTTTCCGTTTCAAAACTCCAGATACTGTTTGAAGTCATTTTTGGCCAGTATCACTTTATAACGTTGCAGTGATTTCTGAGTTCATTCGAACTCGATTTTTCATTTGAAAATTTTCTGCTGTTTCTTCGTGTTTCAGATTGTTGAGTTATGATAGCAATTATAATTTTGTTAACCACAGTATCAACGACGAGACAAATTCGAGACAGTTGTTTTTGCCTTACCATGTTTGTTCAGGGATGTGAATGGGTACACCAGATTGCCGCCCCTATCACTGTGTTAAAAAAAAACAACAACAACAACAAAAAAAACTAATTTTCTTAACTGTATTATAACTTTTCTCTGTGAAATCATCAGGGTGGAAGTGGATCCAGCGTAGGTAGGTACTGTTTTTATTGACTAAACCCCTTTCCCGGTGGATTACCACAGTCCTCTGCTTTCTCAAGGTTTCTTCCCTTGGAATAACCGCGCCACTACGATTATTAATCGCAAAAACGCAGCAAATATCCATCGTAAGATGTGGGATAAAAAATAATAAACAAACAGCTTCAAATTCAAACTTGGTTTCTAGTTTTGTTGTCTCCACTCTGGTTTTGTTGGACGTCTATGGATTACGAACTGTGATTGTTCACATGCGTTAAGTTAGTACCTTGTTATTATTTTGGTTTGTTTGTTTCTTTTTTTTTTAAATATTTATATATTACCAATGTAATTCTCATTTTTGACCAGTATTGATGGGGATTATGGTGCAGGGAACGAATTGTAGAGCGAATAGGGTAACAAGGTATCAACTACAGTGGAAGTCATGAACAACCATGCTATGGTGCATCGTTCACTAGCGCCCCTGGCGGCGGACCTAGTTACTTCGGAGCCCCGTCTGTTCATAATAGTTACGGCTTATGAGCGAAAACCTGGGGTCCATTGTCAGGGGCAAAATTATGATCTCATTTGTCTTCATAGTTAAGAGATAGGTATTGGGCTATTTGTACTATTTTGGACATAATCAATTGAAATGCTATTTTCATCTGTTTTGGTTTTCCTGAGAAAAAAAGCCCGGTGTACCTAGTGCTAATGGTATAGAACTAGAAATTACTCAACTGTCATTGAAAGTTTACGGGATGTAGGGTTTAAATGAACACATAACTCGATGCCTACCCTGGCCAACGAGTCACCTTGCATAATAATTAATTATCATCAAGTTATTCCGCGCTATGTACCACTCAAGGTATTTTAATTGATTTGCTAATCAGGACTTACCTACATTGGTGTTTTCCTTCATTCTTTCATGGATTACCTTGTAAGTATTTTTTGTTTTCCTATAATGGGCGTTTATCCACTTTAGCATTTAACACTATCAAATTGACAGGTTTGAAATAACTTGAACTTATTATTAATAATGGTAATGGAAGATAAAATAAAACTATTGGCGAACTCTGATATATTAAAACGTGAAAAACCCGTGAAAATATACTTTTATTGTACCGGGCTGACTTCTAATATCCGTTCAAATCGACATTTTATTATTTTTGAAAATAGACGTTACTCAAATTTTGGTATATATGGTATGTTTGGTAAAATGTTCCGGGTGCAGAAAACTACCTAAATTTGCTTCACAGGATCTCGCGGTCCGAGGCAAATTTACCTATCCTCTGTGTACCACGGGGTTCTATGCATTCCGGCTCTCAATCCTGTCAACACCACCCGGGGCAATTGTTCCGGGGTGTCATCCTGAATTTTACTTCTCGAGATCCCACAGCTCGGAGTAAAATTCAGTCCTCACACCCTTCCACAATCCAAAGTCAACTTGGGTAGTATTAGTCAAGTATCGAAAGATCTGTGCACGTAACGGTTTTAATTTTCAATTTACTCGCTAGACTCACATAGCCGATTCGCAACATTGAATGTACAGGTACCTCCACCTTACAGTTGCTAAGGCAACTGGGTATAACTAGGTAAGGCACAAATGCGACATATCTTTATCAACAATAAATTCCCTAGATTGGACATCCGCCTCACTGTGAATCATTAATACCGTTAATATGAGCCATTCCTGGTATACCTTCCTTTCATTTAATGTACATAGATGAAAGTAAAATCCGCTATATCGTGTAGACATATCTGTGTAGGACATATAAGTGAAATGTGTGCAAAAACATTCTCCGGACTGGCCACTGTTCTCGTTATTGCTAAAATCCTCAACCCTACATAGATATTAAATCCATGCCCGTCATATTCCAGGGTCCAACACTATATATCCATGTCCATTATATCCATGCGAGTTCCAAAAATGTGAAAACTTTCTTACTATTTGCCACTGTTCGTAATTATTGCCGCGCATACCATTACCTTGTGGTCTTGGGTAGATAAGTAAGAAACTTCTACCTTACACGGCCATAATCTCGAGTACAAGCTCTTATGTTGCAATCCATCCTTCTCGGACGGAGTTCGAGGCCCAATGAGCGCATCCGATTGGCAACTTGGGAAACAAATGAGATTTCTGATTGACCCTCAGACCTTCCGACTCCTTTTTAACCTTGTGGCTGATCCACAGAGACGTAGATCCCGAACTTGATAATAGTGTTGAGTTTTTAATTTGCGTAAAATATAGATAAGCACACGGACTACCACAATTTTGGTTGTTATATCACTTGTGAACACAGGGATTAAAAATTCTTCCATTCAATATCTTCAAACACTAAATGATTAAGTATCTAAAAGAATAATAAAATGACCTTAATTGTCACTCTCTCTCGATTGCGTATTATTAGGGGAAAACATCTCTATTGTCTATTGGTGTTCTATTTGTAGCCACTTTTATGTATTTATATGGTAGAGCAACTTTTTTCTATCTTTTAGCAAATTTTCGTACAAAATGAAGCCATTGCAATGGCTTCAAAACTTTTAAAATCAAAATTTTGGAAAATTTTCTTTATTGAAATCCGTTTTGAGGCATTTACAGACGATTCCTAGAGTTTAATATTTTTTCATATATATATAATTTTTGCAACAAAAAGCCGTTGGGAATCGTGGAAGTACGAAAAAAGTGGCCTCACATATTGGAACATGGACGTATAGAATGGTGTGAGGAAAAAAAGTACAAGTCGAAATGATTGATTGGTCGGCGTTATAAGAAATTGATGTTTGCGCTTACGCACAGAATACTATTAATCCCACGGCAATGAAATTTATAGAGGAACGTATAGGAGCTAAACCGCCCAATTTTTGAACATTTCATAAAAATCGATCCATTAGTGTTGGAAAACACCCTATCTAATGTTAATCAAAGATTAATTGCCCTAGAAAAAGATCGCAGCCATTCACGAAAGAAAGCCCAATGATGCGCAACCTACGAATTATGTGTTGGAATGACAATGGACTCCTGTCCCGAAAATTGGACCTGGAGATGGTTCTTAATATAAACAAAATAGACATCTGTCTAATTTCTGAGACCCACTTTACTAAGGAGTCACGCATTAAGATAAAAGGATTCGAGTGCTATCATGCTCTCCATCCCAGCAATAATGCAAGAGGGGGCAGCGCAGTACTTATCAAAGATAATATAAAACATCATGAATGTGTCAAAATAGAGACAGAAAAATTTCAAAGCTGTGCAATCACCATTAGTACGAAATCCTTTGAAGCTAATATTGCCAGTATTTACATTCCTCCAAAGCATATCATAAAAGAAAATGAATTTGCTGAAGTGTTTGCCCTACTTGGAAATCGCTTCATAATCGGCGGTGACTTTAACGCAAAACACACGCATTGGGGTTCACGACTTTGTACACCTCGTGGTACAGAGCTCCTTAAATATGTTCAATCAAATTACTGTACTCCATTGTCAACTGGGAAACCAACGTACTGGCCAGGGGATATCCAGAAGAAGCCTGATCTAATCGATTTCTTTATCATGAAAAATATTTCAGCGAACTATGCACTTGTTGAGGACTGTTTTGACCTCAGCTCTGACCACTCACCAATACTTCTAACGCTAAGTGAAACCATCATTCTAAAGCCTCATAACCCAGTTTTGGTGAACAAAAAGACAGACTGGGATCAGTTTAAAGTCAACTTAAATCAATATATAGATCTCAGTGTGCCACTAACAACTCCAGCTGAAGTTGATGGAGAGTTAAGGCAACTCGTTCACTCTATCCAAACTGCGGCATGGAAAAACACCCCTGAAGAACAGAAAAAGCTGAAGGGCCTCAACTATCCACGTGAAGTTATAAATATGATCAGAGAAAAACGAAAAGCCAGGCGTAAATGGCAAAAACTACGTATCCCCGCTCTTAAAACTGAATGGTACCAACTCGACTACAAATTGAAGAAAATGATGGAGCAGATACAAGAAGAAACCCAAGAAGATTACCTCACATCGCTCACCAATCATCGAGACACTGAATACTCCCTCTGGAAGGCAACAAAGCATCTGAAGAGACCTATCATCCAGGCACCACCTATCAAAGATACAACTAATAGCAAGTGGATAAAAAGCAACCAAGAAAAGGCTGATGCTTTTGCTCGACATCTTGCAGATATTTTCATGCCCAATCCTGGCCGCCCTGACGAAGAATCCCTTGAAGAAATTCCCTTGCTAGAACAAGAAATTGACATCCCACTGATCACTGTCAAAGAAGTTCAAAACACCATCAATACCAAGATCAATCCGAAGAAGGCACCTGGATATGATCTGATCACCGGTCAAGTTCTCAAACACCTACCACGAAAAGCACTTGTAAAGATCACGCAAATCATGAATGCCTCTCTCAAGTTACGTTATGTTCCTCAACTGTGGAAACTCGCTGAAGTCATTATGATATTGAAGCCAGGTAAACCTCCTGAAGAGCTAAAGTCTTATAGACCAATATCACTTTTACCAGTACTGTCAAAACTCTTTGAAAAAGTGCTGTATGCACGTCTAATTAAAATCGTAGAAGAAAGAAACCTCATCCCCAAACATCAGTTTGGGTTCCGCCATAAGCATTCCACTATAGATCAGGTGCACCGTAT
This sequence comes from Adelphocoris suturalis, assembly GCA_030762985.1. Lineage (NCBI taxonomy): Eukaryota > Metazoa > Arthropoda > Insecta > Hemiptera > Miridae > Adelphocoris > Adelphocoris suturalis. Next base: position 77,946,419 of record CM061043.1, read on the forward strand.
CACTCATATTATTGAACAAGCCCTAGAAGATAAAAAAGTCTGCTCAGCTGTCTTCCTTGACGTTACTCAAGCGTTCGATAAAGTCTGGCACAAGGGACTTGACCATAAGCTCGGACTAATGCTTCCAGCCAAATATGTTGAACTGCTTCACTCTTATCTATCAAATCGATACTTCCGGATAAAACAAGATGATGCTTACTCGGAAGCAAAAATAATTAATGCTGGCGTACCACAAGGAAGTGTACTCGGCCCACTACTGTACGTCCTTTACACCAGCGATTTGCCTGAACACGAGGGGAACACCCTGGCATCATTTGCAGATGATACTGCTATTCTTGCCATTGGTGAAGACAATCGAGAATCGACCTCAAAACTTGAAAGATCCATCGAGAATCTCCATGATTGGGCAATTAAGTGGAGAATCAAGATGAATGAGGCAAAATCAGTCCATGTTGATTTCACCAACCGCCAAATCAAAAATATACCAATCTATCTGAATGGCAGAGTCATCCCTTATGCCAATGAGGCAAAATATTTGGGTATGACTCTGGATACAAGGCTCCGCTGGAGAGCGCATGTAAAAAACAAAAAAACAGAATTGGACACCAAATTTCGAAATATGTATTGGTTGATTGGTAGACGATCAAAACTGTCTATCCAAAATAAATTAACTTGATACAATCAGGTCCTTAAGCCAGTCTGGACATATGGTGCACAGCTCTGGGGCTGCACCTCTCAAAGTAATCGTGATATTATACAGCGATTCCAGAACAAAGTACTGCGGTCATGCGTCGATGCGTACCGCTACTCGACCAATAATGATATCCATAACGACCTCAAAATTCCCACAATAAATGAAGTAATAAAAACTCAAGCGATAGCCCATCATCAGAGGCTCCAAGGTCATATCAACGAGGAGGTTGTGAAGCTGCAGGACGTTGATGATCTGCTCAGACGACTGAAAAGACGAAAACCTCACGACCTGTGGTAATAGGGAGTGATGTGTTCATGAGTGTTCAGTGAGTGTAGTGCTGTGCGCTCCTGCAAATCGTGTTCATTGAAGACACTAAATAGCTGAAATGATGTGTAGGATGTGTTATGTATCACAGTCTTGTTTCAGTCACCGATTATTCATTGCCAAAGAAATGTTGCTAATAAGTTGTATTACTTGGTGCAATAAATATTATTAAAAAAAAAAAAAAAAAAATTAGTGTTGGAGTTTTGTCCGTGTCGATCAATTTTAGTTTAGCACTTTCGCTATGGTTATTACTCCACCAATTGCAACGTAATTCATAGGGAATTTTCTTGGAACATATACCCATCTAATCCCCGAGTTTGAACGAAATCAAACAAATAGAAGGTAAGAAATCGAAGTTATAATAAATTATAAGCTATCCCGCACAATCTCTCAAAATTTCATCAAAATCGTTCCATTGGAATTGGAGTTATGCCAGACAGACTGACAGACAGACACGGAAACAAAATTGATCATCAAGTTCTGAAAGGCAAATAGGAAGTGGGAATTTTGATTTAGGAGGACAAACAATTTTCGGACTTCAATCACGAACACAAAGTTTCTCTTTCTTCGGGTGTGAGGGAGCAAAAGTTATGAGCTTTATAAGCAAAAAGTTTAGGAGCTGGTAGAACAGACGTTTTATGTGTTTACTTAAGATAATTCCTCATTAATAATAAAACTATTGGGACTCCAAATTAGTCATTATTGAGCATATACAAATTCCAGAAAAAATTATGTTAAATTGTATATAATTTGGAGAGAAGGATCTCTACCTGCATAACATCCCGCCACAAGAGAAACCAAACTCCCCCCTATCTGGAAAAATATAAAAACCCATCAAGTACTACAATACCTATCTTCGATTACAACATTTGCCTTCATTTCTTACTTCAGATCGATGATCCATCACTTCATATTGTCGAATGAGGAAGCAAAGCCACACCCGACGGTAAATTTATTTTTTCTTCTAATTCTAGAGTGATTCGAGACTTCCGCGACTTTAGTTGACTCGGAAGCATACGTCGATTATGGCTAATCCAACTGCCTTCCACCCGTTTTCCTTCCGATTCGACCAAAATCATATTACGGACTAAAGGAAGGAAGACGAAAATCGGAGAGGCTGTGATTCGAATTTCAAGGACGGCATTTCTGGGTCAAGACGGACGGAGGTCGCGGATGATCACGGAATCATGTGTCTTCACAACTGACCGCTCGTCAGCTCCCACTGAGGGCTTGACCAGTGAAGAATATTATTCATACAAGCCTCAATCCAGGTGTATATTGAAATTTCCAGGCACGCAGCATGATCGTATGAGCGAATTCTGTGAATGATCGTACTATAGTGTGATACATTGTTTTGAAATTCTGGCGCATTGAGTGCAAATAAATTGTTAACTACCAATTTTATGTTTAGAAATAGGAAAACAGGAAACTGAATTTAAATGCAGAAAAAATGTATCGTAGGTGGGAATCGAACCCAAATCCTTTGGTTTTCCATTCCAGCGCCTTCTCCATCTAGGCCACAAAAACCGCTGGATGGAGGGAACTTGGATCTGAGCCAGCACTCCCTGAGAACCATTACTCTTCATTTTTCAAATGAATTAACTTTAATTTACTTTAGTTGATGAATCAACTGTACCCTTTAGATTATTCACTGCAAACGAAACGGCCCGAAGAATTAATCATAATTTATTTATTCGCCGTATGGGTACAGCAGGGGGTTTATTTAGAAATAGGAAAACAAGAAACTGAATTTTCCAGGACCCATTCTTTCTTCATTTAAATTCTCACATTTTTTAGTGCCACATTTCGTAAAAATAAGTGCCGCATTTTGAAGGTATCTGCTCATTACTCTTTAGCATTTAGGCGGAAGGTGGATTTTTTTCATTCTAACCTTTAAACATTTGCTGGGATCGAGCGATTGGTCATATAGACCTCCAGATGGTTTCTATTGTTGTTTTTGGTTATCAAGTTTTTTGGAACTAGATCCCAATAAATAACTAAAAATAGACCAACAGGTGGAATTCGCTTTTCCTTCCACTCACAACAATACCTCATTTTTCCTTTATTCGAGGCATCGAAAAATGTGTATTATTCTTTTGAAAGTTTCTTATGATTACAAGCTACTATTTGATTTCGCAATTAGGTCCAAACATTAAGTTTTAAATCGATATCTTTCACTCCTTGGGAAAAAAGAAGGGGGACCTTTAGAACACACCAGATTCATAGATAACATCTGGGTTACGAGATGGTGTTTGTAAGTTACGTTACTCACATCTGGCCGTTTATCTCATCGTGTATATCCAACAAGAGACGTCAGACTACCAACGTGAAATGATGATATCATCTCCAATGATTTTGTGGCGTGATTTATGTTGTTATTGGCTGGGAAAACAAAGTTTTAATGTTAAATATTCAAATTATATTATCTGAATAAAAAGGTCTGTCTGTCCTTTCTTATTTCAATTTTTTATTTTCTCCAACGTTACTCCAGGAACTGGGACTTCTTCAGGGAGCTTCGTAATCTGCAATTTTCTAATAATTTGAACTGTCCGAATAGAGAAATTTTGTTAAATATTCAGGCATATGAGAATTTCTGTAGTTATGATTTTGCCTTACCTGATGAAGTATCGCTCCGTTGGTCGTGGGCACTATAGATGGCGCTATGCTTTTCAAACTCACGAAAAGCGGGTCGGTCGCGTTCCAAAAGTAGTCCCAAATTTGAGATTTGAGGAAGGGCTTCGAATTTTTTTGAGCGGCTAGCATTTTAAATCCAAACTTTGCAATGTACGCAGCGTCGGACAGGTATGACGCAGCACCCTGCAACAAAAATGTAGTAGCATGTAGTATCTATATTAAAGCTATCATTTGGTTGATAACAAAACAAATAGACAATGATGGTAACACTGGGCCTGACAGACCCAGTACTCGACAATTCGATTTTTTGTTTTCATTTTTTCCCCCACTACTTTCAACAGCAGTAAACAGAGTTGAGTTTTATGAGTAATAACTCGCTATATATACATATATTTTTATGAAGGATGAAAACACTCGCGTGTAATATAATTTTGAGGTATTACAGATGGTTGGAAAATGTAGGAAACACATATGTAAATATTTTACAAAATTGAGAGAATATTTCGCCGTTTCAGCGTATTTCGCCGTTTCAGCGTCCGTTTCTTTTTGAATTCTAAATTTTTTGGCACAAGAATGGAATTGCTATCTCAATTCTAAGGGAGATTGTATGAAATAAACGACACACACACACGCATTGTGTGTTTTGTAAACGAGCGTCGAAATCCAGAAATCTTTTTAAAATGTCTCAAAAACGGATTCCCATGGAGATTTTCTTTGGAATATTTGAGTTTTCAAATATTCGGAGCCATTGCAATTCTATATATTTTCTCTAAATTTCACTAAAAAGCCATTGAACTAAATAAGGAAGAAACAAAATCTTCTCAGCAGGGACTTTGTTTCTCCTTCTTTTCATTTTTGAAATTTAATTGCGAAGTGTTGATGAAAATAGGTAGTATGAACAGCTGCCAGGAAAATATGAGTAGGTTTCTAATGAAAGCAATTTAAACGAGCTCTGTATGCAGTGGATTTCTACTAAAAGTTATGCTAATTATTAACCGGCTCGCCTTGAGTTGGAGTGAAGGGAAGATTTTTGAATTCATTTAATTAGAATCTCTGACAGAAAGATCACTCTACAAAGAAATATGTCAGGATTTAAGTATATTCTTATTATGACTGCTTGTGTATTTTCGATGAGAAGTGACCTTTAGAAATAAGGAGTTATAAACTACGATAAAAGGAAGATTGGATAGGAGTTTTCACACTTTTGTAGTGTGCGGACATTGCCTTGATCAATGTTTTTGTGGTTATACCTATAAAGTTGAGGACAACCGGAAATACCGAGGTTGGACTTCAAGTTTTTGTTTGTGTACTAATTTTACCTAACCTTCTTCAATTTGATTTAGTAACTTTATGCTTAATGCAAAACCTCAAAAAAGTTAAAATCTAATATCAATTCATTTTCTCGAAATGAACCTAAAGAGGAATAAAAACAAGTTGTGGTTGCAGCAAGACCATTTCAGGAAATTTTCGTATTTCCCCCGCATACTTTTGTTAAATTGTTTTGAATTAGATCAATCTGTGTCGCCAGAAACTTGTAATTATATAACTATGGTAAAAAAGACATGGTCTAAATATTGATCTGATATATAAACGCAATTTAGGATTTGTAATAATCACATTGTAATGAAACTTTATTACATTGTCGATACAATTTTCTGAGAAAAATCACAATATCTTAGTTCATGGTTTTGCCAATTTTTTGGCATTTTTAGGGATTTTTTGGCACAATTTTAAAAGTTGTCCAATTTATTGTATTCAACAAGAGCCAACTAAGTCATCTCTTCTTTTGAAATGCTTGATTTTTTGGCAAAAGAGGATTTTGATCTCAATCCTAATTTTATCTTTTAGAATAAACTAAATTGCTGCTAAAAACATTAATTTAACGAATTTTAGCTGTTGTTGGGCCAAGATAGGTACTTTTTGGCCGGGGGGGGGGGGCTCTTCTTTATGGTTCATCAATTCCAATCCGAGATCGGAATAAGATATTGCGATTCTGGCTTCACTATCGTGTTTAGCACTAAACTATCTTTAAAGTTCCAGTTATGCAGAATGATCATATGAGCGAATTTTCGTAAGTTATTGCAGTATATTATGTTACATTGTTTTGAAAATTAAGGACTTTGAGAGAAAAGATATTGTTAACTACCAATTTTATGGCAAAAAACTCGTTCTAAATGATATTTTGCTATTCAAAAAGATATTTTGGATTTTTAACTTTTTTTGGAGTTTTTATCGCTTTTTTAGCACTTTTTTGTGAAATTCAAGTACATTTTTCAGCATAATTTTACACATAAATTATTTAACGTTGTATTTTACAGTTAATAAACAATATTTGAGCAATATTCTGATAAAAAATATAAATTCAATGATTTGACGCTTTTTTGTTATTTTTAGTGATTTTGTCAGCACTTATTTTGAAATTTGGCCAATTTAATGTGCTCAAAAAATGCTGGCCAACGAACTCGTCCTTTCGTTTGGAAGGCTTGATTTTTTGGCGCGAGAACGGAATTTTTATCTCAATCCTTAGGAGAGTTATAGTAGTCTGGTACGACACACACACACACATATGTTGATTTTCATAAATTCTATAGATCTTGATATTCTCTAATAGTATAAAGGTTCAAAAGTTTCAAACTGACTTAAAATCAGTGAATGAACAATAGACCTTAAATTATCAGTGGACTCAGTGAATTTGTTTTATTTTGAGGTACTTACATATTATGTAATTATTGAATTTATTTTATTTTGAGGTACTTATTATGTAATTAGTGAATTTATTTTATTTTGAGGTACTTATTATGTAACTATTATTTTAGTAAATGCATTATGATTTAAATGCCAGTAATCTGTCAGGGAGCAGGCTGAATAATAAATTCCCTTCTTGCAGCGTTACTGTGAGGAGGAAAAAAAGAAAAACATACACACACACACATACACACACACACACACACACACACACACACACACACACACACACACACACACACACACACACACACACACACATATATATATATATATATATATTTATATACACACACACATATACATACATACATCGAAAAAATGTTGAACTCTAGAATTCGTTTCAGAATATCTCAAAACGGATTTCAAAGAAGACAATTTTCAAACATTTTGATTTCAACATTTTTGAAGCCATTGCAATAGCTTTATTTTCTACGGAAATTCGCTAAAAAATGAGGTGTCACTAGGGGAAAAAAACAATAATAATTTTTGAAGTGCCCAAAACTTCCTCCCTGAGGAGTCCAAAAACCTATGGATTTTTTACCTAATTTTTTTTTTGCTTTAAACTAAGTATCAGACTCCCCAAAAACGCACTCCAAGTTTCACTTCGATATCTAAAAAATTTAGGAAAACAGTTGGTGGGGGAGGGAGTCACTTTTTGAACACCCTGTATACATGAATAAATTAATATATGTAATATTGTTTTTCGTTTATTCGTTTTATTAGTTTCCTTATTGATAGATTTTTTTCCTCTGCTCATTTTTAGACATATTTTAATTTTTCAATTTATCCTGTGAGACTCCCACACCCTCCTAGTCATCCGTCATATTGGCACCGTGTTGCATGGTAGGTACTGATTTACAACAAAACGACGACATCTTGCAAGACTTGGAGAATTAGTTGATTGACAACGATTGGACAAAACGTCCCATGGTTAGTCTCACTTTTGTGAATTTATTCAATATATATAGGCATATGAAAAGGCGTTAAACTCTAGGAATTGTCTCAGAATTTTCGAACATATTTATTTTAAAATTGTAATGGCTTCATTTTTAACAAATATTTGATAAAATGATGACCCGATAAAGTTGGACCCATTTATGATAGACTTAGACCTTGGACTATATCTGGAAATGACCTTGGACCTTGGAATACAACATCTGGAAATGACACGGACTTCTTGCAGCCGATGAGTTGAAAGGGGATCTACACGATTTTGTCGTCCGGCAGGTTCGTGTGTGTCGTGACGCGTTCTTGTGGTATCTCTTCGCCAAGCCCTTTTTCCTCTTTAACACAGGAAAAAAATACCACTTGTCAAGACCGACTCAAACAAAAGACAGATTAGCTGAGAGCAGCGTTTGACAACGGTAATGTCGAGATTAAAATGCGGATGTGTCTCAACTTACTAGAAGAGTGTCCCAATACGGCCTGGTGACTCAAGGTAACCGCACAAGCTAAATCACTATTATTGTTTAGTGACGCTCCTTATCTACCAGAAGATTTATAGTTAGATGTGGTATTTCAAGTATGCACCGAGTTCCATTTTTACTTCTACATAAATTCAACAATAAAAACTTAATTCGCATTAAATTGAAGATTTAGTCGGGAAGCACTAATATTAATGTTGTTATATTTAAGAAATTTTCCAGTATTTGATAATGTGACATGATTGCAATAAGGGACGTACCTATGAATGGATTGTATATAATTTTGGTGAGAATTCAAGTGAGAGAAAAAATATCATGATTTCTCGGAATTACCCCCCCCCCCCCCCTCATTTACCATTTCCACCAACAGTAAATTTGAAACTTCCAAGGTTGCATAGTTGGACTACTACTATCTAAAATCTAGATCGAACTAGTAATAAAAAATATCACAGCGATCAGATGAATATAGTAAATATATCACGGTTTATCGCTATTACCCCCGACATTCACCCATAGTGAAATTTGAAACTCCTGACATATTTTCCAAAACTAGACCAAATTCATTATTAAATAAAAAAGAATCACGAAAATCTGACGAGGATAGTTTAAACATCACGATTCATTACAATTACCCCCCCCCCCCCCTCTCCACTCATTCCTTCAATAATGAAATTTGAAACTCCTGACATATGTTCCAAAACTATACAAATGTGTAATAAAACAAAATAAGAATCACGAAAAGCGGTGTAACTTGGGCAGCGCTTGAATGATCGGTTGGACAACTAGACTAAAATTGGAATCGAAAAAAATAAGAGTCAAGAAAATCAGCTGAGAATTGTAGCCTGGGTGGCATCGAGAAAATTTGTCGAAAAAAACACGTTTTTTCGGCTTCACCTCCTCAATTGCCACTCTTTCATCATGAAACTCAAAATTTCCGGAATTCGTTACCCAACGAGACTAAAATTGGGATCGACCAAAATAAGGTTCCGGATTTAGATATAAAAGAGAATTTCATATCATATCTACCCGTAAGTATATGTCCCTACATGTTATTTTCGACGACGTAGGTGAAACCTTAGAATAAATAAATAATTCAATCTATTGCCAAGAAATCGAGCACTGACAATGTTACTCATGAAGCTGATTCGGGGTACATTAACCTGTTCATATATGTACAGATATTTATGTACGAAGTTTATTTTGATGTAAAAGTCGCTTTTAAATTTTAGTGCAAGGTATATGATTAATAAGTTAAACTAATAGTCTGGTTTTAAAGACTGCTTTAAATGACAATGATTTTCCGATAACTTTTGTCGAAATTATAGATATATTATAGTGCATATAGTAGTGCTGTCCTAACTCATGTTTTGATTGTAGTGCTTGATTTTCGGGATGAGAAACAATTTTTTCCCCAATATTTAATATTGATTCTAACGTCAGCGCTTCCACCTAGAATAGCATCGAAAGCGTCTACTCATTGAAATTCTGGTTCGGTTCTGGATACCACAAAATGGATTTCAATAGAAATACTATTTGAAAAAGTCGTTACTGAAACAGTCCGATCCATGTAGACATGTAGCTGTCTACAGGAGAACTACAGGCTCTGGTTTAGAGTTTTTTGGTGCAACATCCTGTTGTTACACCATTTGCTTGATGGATTTAACTTTCATTGTGTGCGATCCTAAAAGGTTAAGTTGTTATGTCGCGCTTACCATGAGTGCAAGATTTGGAAAGATGATCGTATCGTTGATGGACAGAGTGTTCTTTTCGGGGAGATAAATCGCCTTCCTGATGGCCGTGTACGTCATCGTTCCGTTCTCGTGAAAAACGGGATTCTCGTGATAGAGTTTCTCCCTGTAACAAAATATCAACATATTGCATATAACCATTTATTCAAACAACAAATGAGGACTTTCTAAAAACAAAAATTATTGGCGGCATGGTGTGAGGTGGCGTTGGCTATTTCTAGTACCATTCGCTGAATGATTATAGTAGAACTTGAAATCAGGTCATTTAGTATTGAAAATACTAAATGAAGCCAATCCGTGGAGCCAAAAAGATGACAAGATTCACAAAAAGCAATCTATAGCATAAATTTCGAGATACTTGAAATTTGAAGGTTTTGATAAAATTTAACTAAACTTCCGGAAAGCAGTGACTAGAGTGTATCCCAAATATTTGAATCGGAATCTTTGATTCTAGTCAAATAAACTTTGTAGAGGACCAGGGTCTAAACATCGCACCTCTTCAATTAAAGTTGTTGTAAGTCCCACAGGAACGGTCTGATAGACACGAAACCAAAACTCGAAAAGCTCTGAATGGACTCATGAGGGACTTAACGATTGTAAATGCGCAGTTAAGAGGCTCAATGACATGCGGAACAATAGATTTCATTAAGACCAGGTACTCTGGGAGCAAGATAGTTTCGTGTTGAACGGTGTCCTTTTTCAGGATCATCTAATCATTTGCAGCGTTTTACATTTCCTAAGTCACGAAGTTTTAAAACTTAGAGGTCGATTTTATCTGAGCCCGTAACGAATTTCATGTATTCTCCTCACGGAATACAGATGAAGAACGCCTGTCGTATAGATTATCTTGCTTGGGACCAGTATCTACTGTTATATCAGTAGAGCCAGCTTAGAGTGTTAATGACATTATTTATGAATGACTAGGTATGTTGTCAAGACAGTGGGTAACTATTTAAGGATTCCAACTGCAACTTGGACTGAGATGTTCTGATCGTATCGCTCCTGCAAGACCTTCGAAGATACGATTTTCTTATCGCTGACTGCAGACAATAAGTCGAACATGCAACCGACAGAAGATAGTTCCGCTATTAATTCTATAATTCCCTCCTGTCCTTCCGAATCGGTACGAGAATAATCTTCATAATTGCGACAACCAATTGCAAAATGATGACCTCATCAGTCGAGGAGGTGGGCTTTCCGTTGGAAGCATTGCATTCAGCTACAAGTGCTGTCAGATCTCTGGTGAGCATGTTGACAACTTTACTGTCACCTATTGTTTTCGTTTTGACGGAGTTTCAAGGAAAGATCGTGTAGTGTTGGTACTTGATTATATGTAAAGTTATGGTGGAAAAGAGGGAACATACAACAGTCGTAATTGGGCTATCAATTATCCCGATGTCGGGATTGCCTTCGTGGAAGATAGTTGCATTCCGGGGAAATACGGCATTCGGCCACGGTAGATGTAATTTATTTTCTGCAAGGAGAGAGACATAAATGTTAGAAGGGCTACGAATAACATCTCTGTTGCTAGTTACATTGTTCTCCACTCTATAGATTGATGCGAATTCACATCAAAATTCAAGAATAATCTTCAATGAATTAGAATATTTTACCATTAACCTCCACATCCTTGGAGGGTATATAGCATATTTTGAATTTCCTCGTCAACCAAAGCAATGTATGGTTCGACCGAAAGGAAATTTTGTTTTTCAAATTCAAATTTATAAGGAACTAGCTGAATTACCCGGCGTTGCCAGGGTTTTGGACAAAAAGTAGGTAGGTATAGCGTAGTAAAAATAATCCCGAATTATTAATTCATACATGCAAGGAAGTTTTTACTAAATGACCAGGTACCACTCCTCTGGAAAATTTGAAGATATTAACCTTTATTCCATGCCGTATAAATTTCCAAGAAGAACGTTAGTTTTTCTCTTATATTTCCTTGCTGAAAACTGAGTTTGGTAGCGCAAAATAAGTGATTTGAACCACTGTGCGGTGCTTGAAAAGTTATTGTACAAAGTCAAAAGAGTCTGTTAGCAGAGCAATACGACGTCATGGATTTGTCTAAACAATGCTTAGATTTTCTCAGAATTTTAGAAAACATAAAAAGAAACTTAAGCTATTGAAATGGTCCCGAAAAAGTTTAAAGTGAGATTTTTGATAAGTTCATCCATAAAATGCCTATTTAGGGGCATTTCGAAACGAATCCTTCATTTTAACACTTTTTTAAATTGTTATGTGATGATCAGCAATCAGGGTAGTTATGCACGCTTTAATTATATTCCACATGTTCCAGAGGGGCTCCGTTCCAAGTTTCTGCATTGTAAGCCAATTAGGGAAGAAATTAGCCTCCGGTCTTACTCAGCATATCAGGGTACTTCCGCACATTGTAATTATATTTCACAAGTCTCAGAGAGCCTCCGTTTCAAATTTCAGCATCGTAGGCGGATTAGGAAAGTAATTGGTCTCAGATCTCGCTCAGCAGATCAGGGTAGTTCCGCACATATTAATTACTAGCCGCTCCGGCTCGCTTCGCTCACCTCCACTTCCAGCCGGGGTCAAGCCCCCCGAACCCCCATTAAATTGCTCGCTTCGCTCGCAAAGTGTGGCATGTAGGGAATGTTGCTCGCTTCGCTCGCAAAGTGTGGCATGTAGGGAATGTTGCTCGCTTCGCTCGCAAACGGTAGATCCCTAAGGGTAGGTTTAAAGTCTGAAGGGGATGCTGCTAGCTTCGCTAGCTTGAGGAAGTTATACTGCCCACCCAACTTGGCAAACGTTTTTTTTCTGTTGGAAATTCTTACAAACAAATTAAATCTTATAAAACTACGTGGAACCACGAAAAGTTAATTCGGGGATGTTGCTCGCTTCGCTCGCAAGGTATTGCTGTATATGTGTAGGAAAAAATCCGTATTTATTCTGTTGAAATGGGTCTCGCTTCGCTCGCAAGGTATAGCTGTATACCTCCCGCCCTACGGCCCACGGTTCGGGTGGGATTAGAAAATTTTAAATTCGCTTACGCCCCATTTCGTAAAATCCCAAGAAGATCCCCCCACTCAGCCGTTTGGCCGTGCATAGACACGACAGACAAACAAACAGACAGACGGAGTTTCATTCTTATAAATAATAGAGATAGATAGAGATATTCTACGTGACCCAGAGAGGCTCCGTTTCAAAACTCAGCATTGTAGTTGGATTAGGAAAGGAATTAGCCTCAGTGCTCACTCGGGTGAACAGGTTAGTTCCTCTCATTGCGTTTATATTCTATACTAGCCGCTCCGGCTCGCTACGCTCGCCTCCACGTCCAGCCGGGGGGCAAGCCCCCCGGACCCCCCATTAAATTGCTCGCTTCGCTCGCAACGTGTGGCGTGTAGGGAATATTGCTCGCTTCGCTCGCAAAGTCTGGCGTGTACGATATGTTGCTCGCTTCGCTCGCAAAGTCTGGCATGTAGAAAATGTTGCTCGCTTCGCTCGCAAAGTATGGCATTGAGGGGATGGTGCTCGGTTCGCTCGCAAACGGTAGATCTCTAAGGGTAGGTTTAACTTCTGTAGGGGATGCTGCTCGCTTCGCTCGCGAACGGTAGATCTCTAAGGGTAGGTTTAACTTCTGTAGGGGATGCTGCTCGCTTCGCTCACTTGAGGAAGTTATACTGCCCCCGGACCCCCCATTAAATTGCTCGCTTCGCTCGCAAAATGTGGCATGTAGGGAATTTTACTCGCTTTGCTCGCAAACGGTAGATCCCTAAGGGTAGGTTTAACTTCTGTAAGGGATGCTGCTCGCTACGCTCGCTTGAGGAAGTTATACTGCCCACCCAACTTGGCAGACGTTTTTTTCTGTTGGAAATTCTTACAGACAAATTAAATCTTATAAAACTACGTGGAACCACGAAAAGTTTATTAGGGGATGTTGCTCGCTTCGCTCGCAAGGTATTGCTGTATATTTGTAGGAAAAAATCCGAATTTATTCTGTTGACATGGCTCTCGCTTCGCTCGCAAGGTATACCTGTATACCCTTCAAGACGTAAGTGCGTGTACCTGCTCGCAACCCGTTTTCGTCAGGTGCAAGCCCCGCCTCATCGAACCCCTGACTTCGTAGAGCCTTCTCGCGAACACGGCAAAATTAATTTCTGATGTTAAACGCTTCTTCTCGCTTCCGCTCGCGATTTGACCGACTGCCCGTCACTTTTTTCGATATCCGATTTCGGATTCAGATTCGGCGGACCCAAAGCTGTATTTCGCCCGCGAAAACCGTTCCGAAAAACGTACCTTTATGGGGTATATTTTAATCGGAAAAAACCAAGTTTTTCGGCGGACTTTTCGAGAAAACGGGTCCGTACTCTCGCATTTTTTTGACGCATTTCCCGATACTTTTTTCGCGATCCGATCGCGCCGTCGTCTTCCTCGTAGGAAAACCTACGAAACCCGTATTTTTCCGGAATTGTCAACGGCCGTTTAGAGGGGTAGGGGAAGCGGGGAAGTCCAAAAAGCGCACATTAATTCTTACTTCGACCCCCCTCCCGCCCTACGGCCCATGGTTCGGCTGGGATTAGACAATTTTAAATTCGCTCGTTCCACCTTTCGGAAAATCTCAAGAAGATCCCCCCACTCGTACACTCCCCCCACTCAGCCGTTTGGCCGTGCATAGACACGACAGACAGACAAACAAACAGACAAACAGACGGAGTTTCATTCTTATAAATAATAGAGATAGAGATAGAGATAGAGATGTCCCAGAGAGGCTCCGTTTGAAATTTTAGTATCGCATTTCTATTAGGAAAAAAATAGGTCTCAAAGCACCCTCAGCTGTAGTATAGTTAGCTGAAGTAGTCATAGTTAGGGTTATCATGCTGTAATAGTACATGTTACAATACAGTATTATACAGTAATGTTTCAGCGAGATCGGACTAAAAATGTGGATTTGCATGTAGAACAAACATTCGATTTCATAAACATAGATTTGAGAGCTTTCCAAACAATAGTTCGGCATGTAGTTTCACGTGTTCACAAAGCCGTTCAACTTTTTTTTTTTTTTTTTTTTTTTTAAAGCCTAATCTCCCTCAATTGTCCATTGTAGCGGATACCACGAGGAAGGGCCAATTACCTACATATTACCAATTACCTATATTCAGTAAAGTTGTCACCAAACCGTCGTTAGTTTCAAACCCTCGGTTACACGGGCAGTTGACCACGAGGGTTAAACGGTAGTTATTGTTTGGGATTTACCATCGAAGACGAGTTGTTCAGGGTCAGTGCGTGTTATGACACCATATAACAACCGGAATTTTCATTTGTATAATATAATTAATGATTTGAATAATCATACTAAGCAACACAATATGAATGTATATTTACAAAGATTGAGAAAAAAAGTCTGCCAAGTTGAGTGGGCAGTATAGCTTCCTCACGATTGTAAATTAATTTATTGATTAGTTGAATAACAAAGTACGAGTTGAAATTATTGAATGCAAAATGGAATAGTAATACGTAGACTCGTATGTGTGGACATGCTAAGTAGTTGGTCCGCTGACAACGTTTCTCACGATGTTTGAAAAACTGGTTGTCTTGAATAATGCCGGTACCTACTTGACTTCGCTTCGTATTTATGATTCTATGTGACGGAAATGTTAAAAAATGATACCGAACTCGATTTTTTACAATTTTTAAAGCTTTTATAGAGGTTTCAATCGACTCAGTGTCGCGAAAACTAATAAAAACATAACAAAAACTCGATTTTACACGATTTGACAATGGCTGACATCAGTGGCGACGTCGTCGTATTGTCGTCAGGGACTACTTTTAAAGCCTATATAGTGGTTTCAGTTGATCCTTGTGGTGGAAACAATAAAAAACGATACCAAGCTCGATTTTTGATGATTTGGCATTAACTGACGTCAATGAAGACGACGTCGTACTATCGTCAAGGACAACTTTAAAGCTTTTATAGTGGTTTCAGTTGATTCTGTGTGGCGAAAACTATTGTAAACGATACCTAACTCGATTTTTGAAGATTTGACAATGACTAACGATAGGAACGATGACGTTGTACGAATTTCAAAGGCAAGTGATCTTTAGAACGGAAAATATTGAGATCTTGGACTAACTTCCACATTGCTATCATACTGTGTAACTAGAACTGTTGAAAGTGTGAAAATTTGACAATGACTGACGTCAGTGAGAAAGACGTCGTATTGTTGTCAAGGAAAACTCTTTAAGCTTTTAGAGGGGTTCCAGTCGATTCTCTGTGGCGAAAACTGTTGAAAACTAAACTAAGCCCGATTTTCGTATGATATGACGACGATCGTCGTCGCCAACGATAAGTTACCGTCGTCGGATCGTCACTAAAAACTATGTAGCTACTATAAAGTAACGTTGTGTGCCAAAGTAAAGCATGAAAATGTTAAAACTCCAAAATTATACTTGAAATCCTAAATCTAGTGCTCTCCCCCCCCTTCTACCTAAATGCCCTATACTTCCTACTTAAATCTCCAACAAACTGGCTTTTTATATTGTGCAAATCTACACGTATTTTCTAGTTTATACTATGGTTCTTGCTTCTTGGGCATTGAATTCATAATGTTAGAAAAATGAACGAATCACTGAAGGCTTTCAGAACACTTCTAGCTGGAACGCTTTTTGCGTATTGTAAAATAATGTGGAGGAATAATTAATAAAAATTAATTTGAAAAGGGCTTTGTGTGAAGCCTCTCTCTATTTTTCAAAATAATGCCATCCTACATATATCCATTATCTGTCCAGTTTCATATGCTGTCGATTTCATGATTCCTAAACGAATGAAAACTGGCGGTTTGATATAAACACTCACTTCGTAGTTCCATAGGGTCAAGAATAAAATATGTCTTAGGAAAGCAGTTTTGGCGCAATAAAATTTAATCAAATATCCTAACACGTGCTCATGTGGTTGATAAAAATTGCTTAGGAGATTATGTAGAACAAGTAGCCTTGTTGTTAACCTCACCAGAGAGTACCCAATTATAGTACGACGAATTTTAAGTTTATAAGGCTCGTCAGTTAATACTAGTGTAGGTACTCATGCGGTTAACCAATTTCGCTCGCCAATCTGAGACGTTCCTGTCGCTTTAATTCGGAACTGACAACATGCAATCAGGAAGTTGCCAATTTTCAATGAAAACTGTGTTTTCAACTTTTGATTGATGTTTAACAGGGCGTACATTCCTGCCTACATTATTTTCGATCGCAGAATATTGTTCATTATATTCAATTCCGACTCAACCGTTACAATGTACCCTGTGGTTGTTCGGACTGCAGCATTTTTCATCATTCAGCACAAACGAGTTCACCCTCATCATATGTAGAATTAGGAGCAAAAAGAAACGTTACGCGGGAATGGAACGTAATCTTGTCACGGTATCTGGGAACGAAAATGCGACCCCAAAGTGATGTTTCTATAAAATGTAAAATATAGGGAAGTGAACCAATTTAAAAAATGAAGCAGCAAATAGAATTAAGCTAAAAATAAAATTACGAAAAAACGAAAAAAAAAAAATCGACTGCCAAGTTGGGTGGGGCACATAGCTTTCTCGTATCCGTAACATTCCAATGTTATAAATGATCTTGAAAAATTCCATTGCAGGAAATAGTAAATCAAGATGTAGCATAAAACGTCAAACGCAGTAATTTTAGAAAACGAGAAAATGATGCTTGATGGATTTTGCGTTCGTGCATGGGCAGAGTGAAGCATTGATGTAAGAACAATGCAGTTTGCAGAAGACCATCTAAAAGCTCAACCCGAATATTCCCGGAAAATTTCATTAAAATCGGTAGAAACCTGTGGAAATTTAGCTTATTTTAAGGATTACAGATTTTTGCAGCAGCTACTAATCATACAATAATTTTGAAATTAATGTGGAATGGTCAAATCGTATTTCCCCAACTATCCACCAAAATTGAGCGAGATCGGACAACTACTAGAATCTATCCCTCCTGTCACAGGCACTGCGTTCTTTGGAGTGGCGAAGGTTTGTATAGACGAGGTTTTTGTCGTGTGGGATGTATTCATGGGGAACCCTTAAATGTCATCACCTCTACCGTTCAGCCACGAGGTTTGGGAGACAACCACCACATGGTTGGATGTCAAAGTGAGGGTCAAAGACTGGGACTTTTCACATGACATGTGAAGCCCACTAATTCTGTGATGTATCTCCAACATTAGAGTTGCTACCCCCTCAATACCAAAAACGCTATTCTCCGGTCACCGTCTGAAGATTTATAGGACAGACCTTCCTTCCCTACCTGGCGTGTTGGAAACCTCGAATTCCAGACAACATGGACTCCCACAAAAATTAGATAGCCCATCGGCCAAGCCACCACTTGGGTCACAGAGTTGTCAACATTCTCGCTGCCAACGTGCATAACCTTATATCATGGGGAAAATAAATTTCCTCCCCCAATAAGCCACTAACGTGCAATGTTGAAGGCACATGGCAGAATGTACGTTTATCAACTGAATCGCTAATTGTAGAAAGGGGACATTCCACATTCCAGCGAATAGGTATGAGTTGATGGCGGTATTGTAATCCTTACACGTAGCAATATCTTTTTTGTGAAAGTGAGACACGTCCAACTGCTCTAACCCGCAAAGAAAATAGATTTTAGATTTAGTTGAGAGCAGAAAAGGGTCATGTCCTGGACATGACTCCTTTTTAACCGAATTCGTCCTATTATGTTTACATCATTTTGTTTGACCTCTCGTGATTGGTTGCACATTTCCATCAGCTGAGGTATCGATAATACGCGTGTTGATAGCATGGCAAGTTATGTGTATCGGAGTAGCGAGGAAATCACCAGGTTATGTCATTTTGTTTTTGGTACACTACCTCCAAACGTTTTTCCCTTCTGCAGTTAAAGAAATACACCTATTCGGAGACAAGTGCGGGAGTGAGGGGTGTGGCAAAATAAGAACCACGCAAAAGAAAAAAGAAAAAAAAAAAAAAAAAAATTCCAAACGAAAGAATGATTTCATTGGGCAGAACTTTTTGAGCACACTAAATTGGTTACATTTCAAAAATTGTGCTAAAAAATTGCTAAAAATGACTAAAAACAATGTTTAAACAATGAACTAGAATAAAAAAATGTATATATAAAATTATGCTGGATAATGTACTGAACAATACTAAACAATGAACTAGAACATTAAAAAATTTATATACAAAATTATGCTGAATAATGTACTGAAATTTCATTAATATTTACTAAAAAATCGATAAAAACTGCCGAAAAAGCAAAAAATCTCAAATATTATTATCCAGCGATTGCAATAGTCATTTATCAGCATCATCCTGGAACATAATATCCAACTACCTCTCAATTTTGAATGAAATCGGAACAGTAGATGATGAGAAATCAAAGCGTGCACAAAGACTATTATTGATTCGGCGGTAATGAAAGTTATAGGGGACAATTTAGGAGCTAACCCGCACAATCCTTGAAACCTTCATCGAAATTGTTCGGAAACTTAGTATAGTTTTGGGCGACACCTAGACATACGGACATCAAACAGACACGGAACCGAAATTGATCGGAAAGCTCTGAAACTCAAGCAAATGGCAATTTTTATGGAAGCCAACATTTTGGTCGATTAATCGCACGGACACAAAGCTTCTCTACCTTCGGCAGTGAGGAAGCAAAAAGTTACTCACATTTCGAAACATCAGCGAATAAAGAAGGTGTGCAGCTAATCGCTTGAAACGAAATTTTGAGGTTCAAAATCTCATCAAAAGAGCCAGGAACTAAATCACGGCCTCATCGTGACTGAGATGCCAAGACTGATATGGCACAGAATGAACCGGCATTCGCGGTCCTGTCACGAGCAATTTTTGTCCGTACACTTCTTCGTGGCGTTTGTAACTTCCATTAACTTAGTCCTACAAAAACCTGGCGCCTCACAATAGTTCCGTCAGTGCAAGGTGTCAACGCGTCAAGAAAGAGAGAGATATATAGAGGGGGCGAGAAAAAAAAGATGAGCTGGAGTTTAGGTAGGTACCCATGCTAGCTACTCACATGAATATGTATGGCCCGAGCTCCTGGACCTTGAGTTTATCAGCTTGTCCATTCATAAACTCTTCCGTATTGGTGTAGTTGAAGGCGTAGACTCGGAGTATGACTTCGTCGGGGGGAACTCTCCACCATTCGTAGGCCGGCAGTCCCCTCGCCATTCTCAGCCTCTGGAAACGAAACGAGAAAATGGGGAATATTAATTATCAGTAGAAATAATCATTAGAGTTCATGTAGTCTTCACATATTGTATAAATAGTTGAAATAATTTACAATAGGTAGATCATTATTCGGCGAACGGTTTGATTTAGACGGTTACATTAGATTGAGGTAGGAAAGTAAAATATGTTAAAAGATCTGTTGTGTTAGGAATTTGCGCGTGCGCAAAATATACCTTCAATCTGGAAACCATGAAATTTTCAAAAGACTCTTCGATCCCAAACCTTCAGTCCATGAGATTTTTGAAAGAATTTATTTCATTGAGTCAATGAGATTAATTTCATTGAATTTATGATTAATTATCATCTTATGATTAATCATCAATAATTATCATGATTGATAATCATTATTGAATAATGATGAATTAATTGAATGAAATTTATTAATTGAAATATTATGAGTTATCCCGTTCATTGCTGATGCACAGAGGGTTCTTCTAATCCCGAAACAATGACATACATCTGGGTACATCTCGACCGCAACATTCCGGATTCCTAAATGGTTCATCAAAATTGAACTGAATTATTAAGCATATTTTTGCCACCTCGAAGAATCAGTGGGTTGGACATACACAATCCAGCACGAAAACAGAATGGTTCAACACTGTAAAACGTAAAATCTGATTCAAAATTTAAATTTTGGAATTTTTAAAAATTTATGCAATATATATTTGCAAAACGCAGTGAGGCGCTGCACATTAATCTGCACTTGTGTGTTTGTCTGTTTGTTAGGTCCGCGAGTTTGGACCTAAAGACTTGAAATTTGGAGGGTAGGCCTCTTATATGCATTTAATGTGCTGTATAATTTTTGGCACCGATCCGATGAGACCCGGTGGTGCCACAAATTTAAACGTGGTCTCAACGCAAAACCGTTTTTCAGTTGTTTGTTTAAAACTTCTAAGCTATTAGTTTTCGAGGACTTTGACCAACCCAAAACTAGTAGAAGATTTAATTTTCTATGATTCTGGTAATCATAAGTTTTAATTGTTGGTCGAACAGTTCCCGGAATGGAAAAATCGGACGTCGAACATCAGTTTTTTTAATATATCTAATTTCTGAACAATGTGTTTTTCGAGATTTTTGTTAGAAACATAATAAATGTGAGTTAATAGAATGGAATCAATGGTGGTAAGTAGAGGCTAACAAATCTCTAAACCAATTGGTAAAAATATGATCAATCTAGACAACAATAATTACCATTCAAGTGCGTATTTTATTTATTTTATTAATGGAGGGTGATCTAGAAACGAACTCAAGTTTTTTCAGCGTCATCAGAATTCCTTCACGCTATCCACAGCTCAATGTTCCATAACAGGTTATAACAAAAAATAGCCACTACTCCGTGAAGCTTCTGGTCAGCGGTCCCTTTAGTTAATACCTACATGTATTTTCATTTAATAACCAGTCGATTAGTTTCTTCCTATGATCTGGATCCTATTCATGTGTGGAAAAACGTGAATTCGTGAATAACAAATAAAGAACATTGGACTAGACTGGTTTATTCATTTATTTACTTTTAGAAAACTCCCCTCAAAACAAAAACATCATTAAGTAAAAGAGGTAATTGAAGAGGTCGCCGGCCCCATAGATCAAGGAAGTTGGAGAAGGAGGAGCAGGAAGGATGAAAAGAAGTAAAGTACCCCTATAATATCAATACCAGCTGAGGTAAGAGCCCCTAAGACGCAGGGCGCGATACCAAGGAGCACTCCTGCCAAGAAGACCAGTTCTAGTATCTCCATGGCACTTTTCCCGCACCACACCCCGCGCCATGACGGAGAAGCTGTCATAACCTTGAAGTTATCAGTTTGCACCCCTTCTACCTGAGATATCGCTTGTCGTACAAAGTTTCCATCATACACTTGGTTATCATAGCTCGCCATATCTGTTCCATATCCACGATGCAAACACATACACACACGTGCATATGCGACTACGTGGATTTGGAATCGAAGCAATTGAGATAAAAACACAATGAAGTAACTTTGCACATTTTGTCTCATTATTTCAAATCTTAGGGTTAAATTAAGGCTTCATATCGTTGACTATATATCTGGAAAAGGGAGAATGTTAGCCACGCTGGTTTTTATAAATTATATAACTTTTTTATGCCTGGTCAACTACAAAATCTCGATGGCTGTATAATCTTCCGACTGTTTTGAGCGAACAGGTTATGGAAATGTTTCATGATAAAAATCAATACGCTGCAAAATACTGGCGCATCGTCTTTATTGCGAAATAAAAGAGTATTCAGACCAGCCCCACCTCATACCTGATCGAGGGCAACTTATCATTATTAAAGAGTCTCGATATAAATTAGATAAACTGATAGGTATGTCAGGAACCCTGAAATCGATGGCTTCCTACACGATCTTTTCGATTGGGGTCAGAAGCCGAATACAGACGAAGCTACGCCTAAATTCATCGTTCTTTATCAATTAAAAGATCCAAGCGACGATTTCCTCTGACCTTCCATAATGTATCACTCAATCCAGGGGCGGACAAGGAATGCCGAGAGAAATAAACTTGACGGTTGTAGGTAGCTAGGTACCTACGTAGGTACTTATTGTCTGAACAACAATCAATACAGGACGTCCCAATGGGATAAACATTACTTACAAGCGAAAATATTTTAAAGTTTTATTTCAATATTTAATAATGCACCGGTGAAGTTACCCAATGATAAAACAATAACAATTAACAGCATCCTACTTAAAATGGGTTGGTTTATGTGGATTCTTGTGGAGTTGTGAAGCATTGTCAGAGTTTTTGTAAATAGAAAGGTTTTCAGTTCTGTGCATTCGTAACAGCTACCTATCACTGATTCGAATACAATTGGAAGTTCAAAGGAGACAATAAAACAGGCAGTCCTCTATTAGGTTGGTAAAACCTTTGACAATAAATTCCGCATTCAGTTCAGCGTGTTCCAAAACGATCGTCAATCAAAACTTTCATTAAAAAAGTAGACATTGAAATATTCACTAAAACATCCTGTGCTACGGTCTTTTCCGTGACCAAACGAAAAAATAAATTTTGTTGTAATTCACATGAGCCACTTCTCAAGTAAAACTCAAATTTGTGTTACTCTAAACTAACCTTTCAATGAAAGCTTTAATGTCAACCCCTAAATTATATACAACAAAATGTGGTTTTTGAGCCAAATAAGGTAAATTTTGGTCCAATAGTTTGGGAAAAAAGAGGCTGCGGAAAACACTGTGAATGCAAAACTACTATGAACGAAATTTTTTTGGTTAGGTAAGTTTGTTATTGAAACGTTTATTAAACATTTCGAAAGATTAATTCTTTCTATTGATTGAAGAGATTCTTAATGATTAACAAATAAAAGTTAACTGAACCATAGAAGTGCGGGATTATACGTCTTGGCGAACGTAATGCAATCAATTTTGATCAATTTTAATTTTTCATCAAACTTTCGCAAAGCTCAGCAGAGGCCGAATATTAGATTATTCCGCTTTTTATTGTGTAAATAAAATTTCCGGGTGGTCTCCAGCGTAAACCATCGCACCTGCTGAGTCAGCGCTTTGAGTTCGAGATTTTCTTGGCGCTGAAACTGCGATACGATATCAAGCGAACGCCTGCCTACAGATCACTTCTATCTTTTCGATTCGAGAAAGGATTCAAGAGGAATAATTACTAGATTTGAAAAAATGGTAACATTATACGTTAAGACTTCTTAATCGAACCCCAAAATGCTGAAAGTCGTGTTGAAAGAAATGCTTGAGTCGAGGAACCAGCAAGGAGCTGGCTGAAAGAATATAATACAATGTGATACCCAACTATAATTGAATAATTTCATTACGACTATAATTGAAATATACGTAATACCCACACCGAAGACTTATTTGAATAAACAAAACAATTACTTGTACTGTGCTAAGAAAAAAGATGAAAACACCTACGATGAAGCTGTATCAATAATCTATGAGCGTTTACAGACTGACGAACCTAGTCATTTCATTCCATCCTTCGCAGCTTACAGAATGGGCAAGCAGGAGCAGCACTCCATAGTTACAATCTTCAAAAATACTACAACAAAACGTTTTGATTTAATTGATTGATTGATTTGAGCAGAAATTAACATTTATCTGGTTCACGATCATTAGTGAATTCACCTAGTCATAATTGTTATACGCGGATGCAATCACAGGAATTTTCAAAAATACTACAATAACACGTTTTGATTTAATTGACTGATTGATATGAACAGAAATTAACATTTATCTGGTTCACGAACATTAGTTACTTCACCTAGTCATAATTGTTATATGCGGATGCAATCACAGGAATAATGGCTTCGTAATTAAAAAATTGGGAAAATCCCACGCTATGAACAAACTAAACCGTGAGAACAGGTGTACTCATAGGAGTCACGTGTTGATCTGTATAGCCATTAACAATAATGTGAATCACCAGACCATTATATTGGTACTGCCCACTAACTAAATGACGTAGGTATTTGGCCTTGATCCTACACATAAATCGCATGCATTGACCAAAGAAAAAAATTTTAATTGCGATCGGGAGCACGAAGAGGCGAGGAGCTCCTCTCGTTCCTTTTGAGCCGCCATGCTCCATTTGCCAGATCGTATGTCTGTG
Source organism: Adelphocoris suturalis (assembly GCA_030762985.1). Lineage (NCBI taxonomy): Eukaryota > Metazoa > Arthropoda > Insecta > Hemiptera > Miridae > Adelphocoris > Adelphocoris suturalis. The sequence goes on from CM061043.1 coordinate 77,970,852, forward strand.
CGGCGATTAAGCTCAAGCCAGTAATTGTTGATCCTATTACGCATTGCGGGAATCACGTTCAACATAGGAATCACCTACCTTTGCAAACATGAAGCAGGGTTACAATAACAGTCGCCAGGAAATTGAAAAAAAGGAAAAAAAAGACCGTCAGAAAGGAAAATAATAGGACCCCGGGGCATTCGTTTCGTGTTTAGCATTTTAATCGAATATCAGTGCAAAATGAGGATCTCAAAGTGGGGCCATGAATTTCTGATCACAGCAATGATAATGGAGTAAATTTCTACTTCAGACCCAAATTTTACCTTCAGAAAGACCATCAATTTGTGGGCCAACCAACAAACAGCGAGAAGATTCCACTATTGAGGATCATATCCACAGTAAACTCATGATGGCTGAACCAAACACCAAACTTATATACTGATAACTACTCAGAAAGAACCGTAGGGAACTAAAAACAATGGTCCGCCTCATTTAACCGACTTTACACCCTTATGATTAAGTTCAACCCCGTGCAGACTATATATGAGGAGACAGACGAAACAGCATCCTACATAATCCCTGAGGGCCCTACAATCACTTATCGCAGGTTTGAACTCTATAGGTAGATATAGTACTTTATTTGCAGTTATCAACTTGGACATTGCAATTGTCAAAATTATACAATTAATCAGTATTATAATGACTAATGCTATAAAGATACATTCGTACAATGAAATACAGCCATACGATCAAAGTACAAACTTTGCGTTCAAGAAAATTAAATACGCCATTCTAAAATTTGTTACTATTCCGAGTTTCGTTTCATTTCAAAGTCAATCCGGGAAAATCAATCAAAATCATATATTGGGTTTGCAATAACTAACTCAAATTACGAATTGATGCTGGAAGGTGATTGTAAAGTTCAATCCCACTGTACCTATAACGGCGTTGTGTGCGACAGTCTCACATACGGTAGCAAGAGATCAAGTCGAGATCTTGTATTGTAGTCGTAGACGTCACCTCTGCGGCCGGTCAAATCCAAATTCGTCATTGTATGCTGAAGCGAGACAAGGGCATAAATGCCATATACAGTCAGCAATCCATATTGCCGGAACATAGGACGGGCATGTGAGTTGAAGCGTGCCTTAGCGATTAATCGCACAGCCTTCTTCTGGAGCCTAAAGATTCCCTTTACACCTGGCGCATCACCCCACAATATCAGCCCATAGGTCATAACCTGCAATAAACGTTCCGTAGTAGGTAACTGGATAAGAAACGCGGGCTCAAGATTCAACGATACAAGTTGACATCAGAGTTCATCGCAATCGTCCAATTTTTCATGAATCCTTTGCCTACAACCAGTTTATAAATTGCCAAAGAGTCGTTGATCAGTTTGCCGGAAAAAAACAACAAATTTAACAATTTGGAACTTGAAAGATTCATTTCTTGAACGAAATCGCTCTTTTCAAGTCAAAATAATTGCTTTGCCTTTCTTGAACTTCCCTTTAAAAAATTTTGTTTTGTATGGAATGCATAAAAGCTTTTTTGGACAAAATTGTGAGCTTCCAGTATGACTTAGAAGAATGAAAATAGGGGAAACGATTTGGCGTGTGGCTCGTTTGACATATCTGATGCTGTCTACTTGAAGCCTGACAGCTAAAATTATAAGCTAATAACGTTAAGTATATTACGCCGGCTGGTTCTGGAGCTCACTCGGCCGATCAGTGCGAACCAATTTCTCGATCGACACATGCGCCATATTCAGTACTAAGGGGCAAGGCCGGCATCATCCAGTCCAACATCAATAAAGTAGAAGAGTGTGACATTACCACTAAAAGCTTAATAAGAGCATAAAGTGCAGATTTCAGGAGTTCCCTTTCACTATTAGTTGAGGTTGAAATATTGTCAATTACGAAAAAATAAAGGCGCGAAAGCAGAGAGTTCAATTCTGCGATAAATCATGAGATAGATGCACTCTTCTCGTTGAACCAGGAACTGTCCATAAGTGGTCGGTCGAAACTGTTAAATTATCTTCATACCGAGTTGCTCATGTAAAAAAAGGAAAATTTATATAGCTTTCCGTCCACAATTTCATTCTAACGAGAGAAAAGTGACGAGTGAAACCTGTCATACTAACTGCACCAGTCGACCGCAGGATATCCTCGAATTAGAAATTAGTGGACAAACGACATTGAGTTCGTGCGGTCAGTATTCCGGAAGAATTCTATTTACTACCCAAAAGTCAAAACGATGCGCCATTTAAATGTAGATACCTTTGTTTGAATAGGCAAAATCAAAAAAATTAAAAAATAGTTGTGATGCATCACTAAGATTGTAACCATATTAAATACCTCTAAAAGGCAAGGAGAAGGAAATTGGAAGCCTGAGAATACGTGATGTGATGAGTGATAAATCAAGAGCCTTCCTAAGAACCTTGAATGAGGTTGAGTTGAATTGTATTTCACTGGCAGCGACTAGTGGCACGTGAAAAGTCATTAGAAGCATTAGTAGCATTTCGTAACCTTTTTCGTTTTGCAGATTTATATCATCATTACGTAATTTTTTTGTTTGTGTTAGGTGAAGGCTAAAACGCGTTTCATATTAACACGAGCGTTTTTCGACATAATAATTTATTGGATTCAACTCTTCTTGAACCACATAAATAATTAAGACCTCCAAGGTCAATACGTTTTTGTTGCTCTTACGTGCAAGAAAAAATAAATAAATGAATAAAATGAAAAAAAAAAAAAATTGTTTAACATAGAGTAACAAATACCTTAACATTTATCAATAATTAATAAAATTAATTTTCATCAAATGGAGTATTCGCTATTGATACAATTATTATTTCATTGGTGAATATTTCGTTTGATAAAAAACTGAACCTTATTAATCGATAGTAATGTTGATGTTTAATGTATAATATATATATATAAATATATATATATATATATATATATATATATATATATATATATATATATATATATATATATATATATATATATATGTTATATATATAAATATATATATATACTCATAAGAAAAATAATTGTTTAATAGCGTAGCAAAAACATTAAACTTATTATTAATATTATTACGCTAATAACTTTAAAGGATTCTTCGCCCGTCGACTCTTCAGTTTCCCGCTGTTCTAAATACAGAAGCGTAGTGTTTTTTTTTTTTAATTCCCTCAATCATCACGCTGCAGTGGTTGTTCTGTCTTTTCTTCCAAAAGATTTCAATAATTTTAATAACGTTTACGCAAGAAGGTTTAGATTGATATAAATTCATGATAATTGTTAAAATTTGATTAAAAAGGAAAATAATTAAATAATAAGAAAAATGCAGGAATACTTCTGCAGAAATACGTGTACCTAGCTCTCATCGTGGGACTTGAGCAGCACATCGTAGACTGTGATAGTCAAGATCGTAATACGAATGTAAATTACTATTACTTTAATCACTGTTGAATTAAATGAAGCATAGTTCTCAGCAAGTGTTGAATTGTGATTACGATTCGCTGGGTAGAACATTCGTAGTTGAGCATAATAATTTTGAATAAACTTTTATAATGATGGGGACGAGAATGTCGTCCTCAATCTTATCTAATGGCGAGTCGATTGCGCAGTTTGGGCGATTGGGAACCAAATTGTTAGAGAATATAAAAGGCATTGCGCAGGCGCGGGCGCGTTGCAGCCGCCTGGCGCGAGCACGTTCCGTCGGTCGGTGGACGTTGAACTCGGGCCCGAGGTTGCAGATTCTGGGATGCAGCGGCCTTGCGGGAAACACGAACGTCCCAGATCCGACGAGTGGAGGGAAAGGCCTCCATCCGACTGCAACCGATGCCCTTTCCTTTCTACATAAACCCATAAATGACCTGAGCTTAAGAAAAATAATCGATATTGAGGAAGTCTTCCACGTAAACTCTAATTCACATGGATGAGTTACTATATTTTCTTTCTCACCAAGCTGGAAGATCAAAGAACAGTGTTACAATGGAATGAATTTACCTTTGCTCAAACTAAACTCATACCAATCTATACCAACACCAATTTATTAGAGAAATGTAGTAACCTTGCAGTCTATCTTGCAGCAAGTTAGGGCTGCATGTTTGACTTCCGAAAAAACTTCCGATTGCAGCCGATGCTTTTTCCTTCCCGAATAAACCGAATATAGGCTTGAGAATACGTAAAGACATCAACTGATAAGTTCATGGCAGGAAGGCCTTCAACAAGCTCTAGTTCTTCCAAAAGTTAGCTACTATGATTTTGTTCTTAAAATATAATTTGAAGTTAGCCTGCCACAACTCTGGCTTTCTCTCATAGAGTTAAATGAGAGTTAACCATTTACCGCAACCCCATTCAATTTTCATTCTAAACTCCAATCTAAATCAAGAGGAAAGTGGCACAATGGAAACGGAGATCAACTCCGAACACGAACGAGCACTGCTTGGTTCGTGGTGACCATTCACTCTGCTCGAATGCTCGAACGTCACCCATGCTCGCGTTTGCTGCTCGGAGGATGCTCGGTCAGTATAGATGGGGCTCTACACGAATAAGAGAAAAAAGTCCAGTCATGCAATATGATCGTATGAGCAAATTTTCGTAAATTATCGTACTATATTATGTTACATTGTTTTGAAAATTAAGGACTTTGAGGGAAAAGAAATTTTTAACCACCAATTTTATAGTTAAAAAACTCGTTCTAAATAATATTCAGCAATAAAAAAAACAGATTTTGGTTTTTCAATTTTTTTTTTTGTAGGTTTTATCGATTTTTACCACATTTTAATGAAATTTAAGAACATTTTTCAGCATAATTTTGTACATAAATTTTTTAATGTTCCATTTTATACTTGATAAACTTTATTTGAGCAATATTCTGCTAATATATATATAAATTTAACAATTTTTAGCCGTTTTTTGCTATTTGGAAAGCTTGCTTTTTTGGCACAAGAACGGAATTTTTATCTCAATCCTTGAGAGTTATCGTCTGCAGTGAAATATATATGTACATATATACATATGAAAAAGTGTTAACCTCTAGGATTTGTTTCAGAATGTATCAAAACGGATTTCAATTAAGAAAATTCTCAAAAATTTCATGTTCTACAAAAATTTACTAAAATGTCTAGATGCGGTGTATGTAGTGTATCAGTCTGTACATGTGTCGCTATGAGTAGAGAAGGGCCTTCGACTGCAGCTGATGCACTTTCCTTTCCACACAAACCCAGTATCGGCCTGAGCTTTTGAATGATCATCGACAGGAATGTCATCGGAACTGGAGTTCATATACAGATTACCATGATTTTCCTTTCTCAACAAGCTGAAGGGTCAAAGGTTTCGCAATGAAGCCGTAGTCCCTTCATTTCCATATATGGACCTACCTATTGGACTGAGCTTAAGGAAAGTAATTGACATGGGAGTTCACTGTTGCGGTGATTGAAAAACACTCAAATAATGATATGAGTTATCATATTAGCAATCACATCAGATTAGAACAGAAAGAATACTAATTTATAAGGATGAGATATGCCAGTTAGGAACCTTTTCAATGAGTAGGTATAAATATGTGTTATAGTGTGTGTAGGTACGTCTTTAAAATAAACTCAGTATAGCTCTTTGCCAACATTCAAGCCACCATAAATGCCCATGATGGATATGTTTTCGACATAGTCTGGGTCATAAGGGATGATGTGTATATGATTCCAAACCAAAAAGCAAAAAGGGTCTCAATCAAAGGCCAAAGGGTCTGACATCTGTTCTTGTAAAGCGACAACTGTAGAATCTGTTTTGGCGATGGGCATATAAATATTACGATGTGGTTTGAAGGTTTAGTCGTTTTTCATTGTTAATTAATTCAATTGTTTTGTTGTTAAAAGCGTAACTATTTAGGAAATCATTCTGCACCAGTGGTCTCATTTGGGCGGTATGGAGTGTGCTGCAAGCGTAGTGCAGGAAGGTTTTCTCGTCAGCAGTGTCGGAATACTATCTCATTTAGAGCCCTCAGGCCTCCTTCGTGAAGATGGAAAAAGGCCAGACTGCGTAACACTGATCTCTTGGGCGAGAGAATACATCTGGTTCAGGATGCTACGTCTGCTGGCACTCTTTCTCCTAGCTACCTACCTTCTCACACCTCTCTTGGGCATTCAGCTGAGATTCATGGAAGGGAAAAGCATGCAAAGTATTAATGAATCAAGAAAACTAGCATCTTTGTTGATATTGCTGTTCTGTTCTTAGGCCCTTGGGCAGAGGAAGCAGTAGAACTACTCGATGTATTGGGGAAGAGAGTAGTCGAGACTTATGGAGAAGACGGGAAATGAAAAAGCAAAAAGATATCTAATCCAACAGGTGTCACTGGCAATCCAGAGAGGGAATGCAATTAGCATACTTGGAAGTCCGCTTGCCCCGTCTTCTCTCCAGGAAATTTTTTACATGTAAGGAGCACTGACTATCCACCAAAACTTTTACATTTTGACATTTGAAAATCACTTGTTTTGGTACACCGCTGTAAATAAAAAAGTTACAATTAAAAAAAAAAAAAATTAAAACCAAATAATTTTTTCACTCAAAACTAAAACGTTACCCTCTTCCCTGATAACCACTCTTCAATTTTGTACAATCTTTCAATAAAAGTGTATGGTAAAAGAAAGTTAAGTCCACTGAATCCATCGGAAATTTATTCCGCAATAGCCATCGTCGAACTAACAATTTATTGCTGCTTTACATTGTCATGGTGGCGATTTCCAAGCATTGTAAGTGATAAGAAGATCTTAGTATTGGAGCGAACCTACGATAATACACTTTGTTCCCGAGCTTCAAGCTCTCATTGAAGTCGTAGCGAGGTCTACCTCAGTATGTAGACTCAATGTGCTTGTAGTACCGAAACACTGTGTGGGGATGTACGTGAACAATAGCTTGTACATGTATATTTATATCTATACTCATAAGTCTAGCGCCAGTATTTGAAAAACATTACTCCATAGTTTTTGCCTGAAGAATAAAAAATAAAAAAACTCCTCACTGTTCATGGGGGGCTAAGAGCCATAACGCATCTAGGAATGCAACCACACCACATTTGTTGTGAGTTCTCGAAATTTCGCCTAAGTGAATAGTGATGTAGTAAACAAGAAAAAAACAAACAAAAGAGTCACTGAGCCTTTTACTTAGATGGGGCCTCCTTATCTTCCCTTAACAACTCGACGACAAATACCCATAAAAGAAGACATCAAAGAAGCTTTCGTGTATTCGCAAAGCAAATAACTTATACCGCTGTGTTTCCTGGCTGTTTTTTTTCTTTTTTTGCCGAGCAAACTTTCCACTTTAACTTGTTTCTAAAAAGCTCATAAACGGTAATTTATCTATTCAGGAAAAAAGGTGATGAATCACTTATGAGCATGAGTGCGCTCAATCCTCCAAACGCAAACCCTCAAAATAACTCGCCTGATTCCTTGCACAGAAAGTTGAGAGTGGGGATTTTTTCTTCCCCCGGGCCCGTCGCCTGCGAATATTGCGCTTTTCACCAAATCTTAGCGTACTGTTTAGTAGTGAGGGAAAAGTACCACGAATTCGTGACGGCTCATCGTTAGGCGTAGGTACAATGTGACACCACCATACGAGTATTGATCAAATCACAACTTTCCGAACATTTTCATTCATAATTGGTAATATATATATATATATATATATATATATATAATTATACACAATAATATCATTGTTTTGTATTTGTACCAACATGTTCAGCATTGACAATTTGTTGTTTGAAAAGTAATATATCGTATTATGTATTTTTTAAGCATTTCAACAGAGATTTTTAGGTTACATAGAAAGAGAGTAGAGGTAAATCGTGCAATCCCTTCTTGAAAGGTTGTTAGGTGAAACACTCTCACAGACCCCATCCACTTCAACAGCTCCAATCAGTGCTAGACCTTCATCACTTGCAACTACCTGCACTGGCTCAATGGTAACACAGCAATCTTGAGTTGCTGTTGGGTCACCATCGTGTCCTCTTTTAATTAGGCTTTTTGGTTGCAATTGAGAGCGTGTGATTCATAAAAGCACTACCACAATCAACGCAATTGCGCGGAAGGCCAATGGAATACGGCCATATCGCAAGGCAAATGCACTCCGAAATTTTAGTGGAGATAAGTCATATGCATATGACGGGCAGGGGAGTACTGTAGGAGCTGCTCGTTAGCAACAACTATCCGAAAAATTATTCCTGCAGGTCTATGGGGCTTCAGAACATCTATGGCTTTGTTACAGTATATTTTCCTGATTCTGTCCAAATCCTTTCCTTTTCGCATTGCGATAAGTATTGCGATTTCTCAACTGTGCTCGTCATAGTCCAAATGTGTTCCAGTTCTGATGACTGATGAGAGAATATCCCAGGTTCTTTTTGGAACAGAAAAAGCTATTTCAATACTTCGAAGAATATACTTAATGTCAATGCCTCCTAGTCTTGCAGGCATGTCTAGTGTTGAATTTGGTTGATAATGAATTCTCCCAATAGCGCAATAGAGTCTAAGTTTCACGTATTCGGTTCAAATACGAAATTTACCGAATAGAATTTGTGTAGAATTTCGTTTTAATGGACTTTTGCATTTATTCAAATTAGTTAACTCTTCTAACCATTGACGAGAAAACAACCCTCGATGTAGAATTTCAAGAACGAAGAAAGTTGCTGGGTTCGTGAGCTCGGAGCGTCCAGATCAGGGCCATTTGAATTATCCACCATTCTCATAAAATTATGTCGTTCTTATTTGGAAATTAAACAATGACGTATTTACAATGTATAGATTTTTCGACTCATAATATACAGAATATTTCATCATCACCCTATACTGTTCGTTGATACCTGCTCAAATTGAATAATATTTCCGGATATACCCGTATTACCATAAATTATGGCTCCTACGTTCGATTTTTCATGTCGTTGATTGCCGACAAAAAATCTCTTGCCGAGAATAGTCCTAAAAAGCCTCTCTTAGTTGTTTTTTCACTTTTATACTCTGTTTCGACCTGGTGAAAATAAGAGAAAAAAACTCGACCTCTTTCAAAAAATATTGTGACATTAAAAACGAAAGCCCTAAAAAGAGCGGCAAATTTTCTGTAAGATTAGCTGCAGGTAAACCAGTTTGGAAACTATATTCTAGAGCACTATTTATGGGATTTTTTTCCCAAGATTAGGTAGCAACTTTTTGAGCCCGAAACTGGTCGTACATGTAAAAGAGCTCAAAAGCTTAAAACTCAGAAATTTACGAATTTCTTAACTGTGTGATAAAATACTTTGTGTCTTTATCGGCTTTCTTTTTCAAGAGGTAAATGTTTTTATCTGAAAAGTTAAAAAACGTGAATTTTTCAAGGGAATCACGATAAATGAGAACCCAGGGAAGAAAGGCAAAATTTTATTTTTTTTAGCCAGAACGTGGTTATAACACTAAGCATTGTTGTTGTTGCTGAAACATATGTATTTCTTAAGTAGAACCCGTTGCTCATGATATAGAAGGAATGAAGACAAAGTATCTAAGAAGAAATCATCTGTTACTTTACTGCGCAATCAAGAATAGCTGGCGTTTTGAACTTTTCGATTCGATTTTTTCAAGTTGCGGTATGAAAGGCTTTTGAACTCTTCAAATTGTTTTTCACCGTGACTTTTTTCTTAAGCTTTATTTGACAACTTATACGTAATATTTCACTTTGAATCAAATACCAGGCAATACTCGCAGACCTCCCTGGCTTCATAATGACTGAGCCTTACGAACAAAACGTGAAATCATGAACTCATTAACTTTAAAATCTGCGAGTGTTACCAATCGATTGAGCATGAAAAATCAAAGAAAAGTCGACCCAAAGCTGATGGTGAGGGGGGGGGGGGGGGCATGTTAGAAAAACCCACTTCTTTCTCTAAGAATCCCAATTTTGTGGATTTTGAACGCATTTTTATTTTCAAGATCTAAAATGGATTGTGCCCCACCTATCCATGTATCAGATCTTCCCGTACGACCACTTTTTAAGTTGCACAAATTGCTGAAACTTATGGGGGAAATTGAAATTTTCAATGTTTGAGGACATGAAGACTCCTAAAATATGGTTCTTTGAACTGCTATAGAACAAGACGTGCTGGATATATAGCGCTTATTCAAATGGTGTCCTTATTTTCAATCTCACAGAGCAAATCAGGGAAGTTATGGCCATTTATAGACCTCAAACGATCAAAAACAGAAGAATATTGTTAAGTAAAAATACTCGCAAAAGAACGCGTTTTAAAAAACATGTTTGGAGAAACGGTTTGTTGAAAATTAGTTGAAGAAATGATTTCTCATGCACATAGGACCGCAAGATCCTTATTATGATTACATTAATCAAAGGCAACTGTTATTAAAACCCTTTTACTAATGTTTCACAGAAACCCTAGAATAGAGTAGAACTCACATCAGCACGAACATTTGACTCGGTATAGTTGTTAATAGGTACCTAATGTTCAAAACTCAAAACCAGCCCTAAATTTGTTCACCAGAAGTCCGCAATATATGATTTATGTAGTTCATCGTGTGGTGGACTCAACCCTCAAGTAGCCACTGTATGCACTCGCATTGCGTACAAAAGAAAAATCTCTGTATGGTTAATTATAAATATTAGGTGACATGGAAGTGGAAAATATAATTTGTAGTACCACGTGATCCCAAATGTGATCCATATTTTATTTCAACTCGTCTATCGAGGTTTATTTTTATAAAGTATTTATTATGCTTGGATCTTTTCTTGCGTGGCGCCACAAGCTCCACAATAATGTTCTTTTTTTGTATCTTAGCTTCTTGTACATAACGTTTTGAATGTGTGCGTGCAACTTGGAAAAAATAAAAAAGATAGGAAAAGATACGTAGGTGGTGAGGTTTCTGCACATTTTCATGATTTAAATTAATTGGATGGCAATCATAAAAGCACAAGAGTGAGATTTATTAACGCCGTTGTTAACGTTCGACGTTGTTATCTGATCAGTAATCTTGGAAATGACCAATTACCTCTTTACCTACCGCAGAGCGCTGACAAACTTAAAAGGCGATTAATGGTTTTTCACAGCTTCGCAATTACCCATTGATATAATAGTTACTATGGGCAAATTGTTTGAATAATATCGAATAATAACAGCTTCGAGAAAACCGCTGTGATTATCATTTATGGAGAGTTTTTTACGGTTGAATCAATATGTACGAATTCATGAAATAGTAATGAGCCAGTATATGGACATTATATAGAGTGTGAGCCATTTATAAAGCCTTTGTTGCTGATGTAAAGATTTTGAGCAGATCGTCATTCGATATAACCGTGGTTATTGTGGTATGACTTTTTTTTTTTTTGTGTATTTACACAATACAATAAGATGTTTTTTTAACTTTATACACACAGTACATACTTTCCCGCTGTATGTATCACTTCTTTTGCAGATGTCCAATCCTGTTGGAAATTAGATTAAAATATTTTGGACGGAGTTCCTTGATGGAACTGAAACGTTAAAAATTCTAGATGATAGTCGTCAGACAGCACTTTATGTTTGCATTAGAGACTCATTAGCGTACAGGAATTCATTAGTTCGAGAGTTTAATTATTAGGTCGTCAAAATTGTCACCATTTATTTAGTTATTTATTTTTTTATTTTTTTTATTTAATGGAATTTAATTTAGATTATTTTGTTGCAAAAATAGATTAGAAAAGGTGTCATGTGATGGAAACTGATTATCCTTATGACGGCTAATATTTTTTGTTCTCTGGTGATTGGTATTGTAACATATTGCCAACTATTCATGTCTATTTTTCTGGCTTTCTACACATGTGTTTATGTTGTAAACAGCTTAAAAAAATTAATTGCGGAAAATCGTATATTCCTTTTTGTTTAGCACATCAAGTGAAGTGTTTAAAATATTTACTTTGTTGATATTATTTTTCCGCTTCCATTTCCATTATTGTACACCGGCAGGCCCGGATTCATGGCTAAATTTGCCCAATTCTATTTGATTTTCTTTTCACTTAAAATTTTAATGACGTGTAATTTTTGTTTCAATAAAAACTTTTTCTTTTCCTTCTTCTTTTTCTTCACAGTTTCTTTCCCATTTTCAAAAAATTCATTAATTTAATGGAAGATATCAACCACCGGTTTTATTACCTCAACCTTGGGTACCTATAATTTCTGAAGTGTGAGTTTCCCGGGACCCGCACAGTCACACACGGTGTCAGACTCAGAGTAACTCAAAGGTGTAAAGACGCACATCCGAGGATGTTTTATCTCAAGGAAGGATACATAACTGTTTCTTATCTTTGTCTGCTTGCTCAGGACTACAGTTCACTAAGACGTCTGAGATAATAGGAACTGCACGTACTCTACGGAGGAACGATAAGTTGACATACAGGCGAATAGTTTTCAAAATTTCTCCAGCAGACCGTCCTCAATCCCCCTACTGCCTACAGCTCTCATCTCCAGTTATTTTGTATCCAAACATCGGTAACGTTTTTTTAGTAGTTTCTGAGAAAAAATTTGAACAGCTTAAAATGGGCAGTGGAGTAGGGTATTGTTCTATTTTTGAAATCTACGTATTTTGAGATATAAAACAACAAATTTTGAAAGGTCAAAAAAAGGAACGGTGATGTTGTAAGCGGTCTCTCAAACATTGGTTTCTCAAATTGTTTACTGAACCCCAGGGCTAAAAACATATCCTTGTCAAACCTATGCAGTAATATTACAAAATGCATAATTTCACCCAGAGAGTCTCCCTTTCAAATTTCTACTTCCCAGGGTGTACAGTAGAGAATTAATCTCTCACAGCTGATCAGAATGGATTGAGATAACCATGTCAACAATGATTTAATTAGTAGGTACCTCCTTAAGCTTACCTTCGATTACCTAGTAAAATAAATCATGGGTCTAAGGAAATAGCAATTCGCCTCTTAATCCTGCTGAAATTTTCTCGCCGTCATTTAAAACATATGATTGTTGTTTACATGTCAAATTGATTCACGGTTTTATGGAATTGGGAGCAAGGGGAAGGGGAATTTCACAGCATGATGTTTTGAAGTGAATTAAAAGCATTCCAACGAATGGTGAACGATTTTTTTTTTTTTTTTTTTTTTTTTTTTTTTTTTTTTTTTTTTTTTGTGATGAAAACTGACGAAGGGGTTGTATGTTACTATATACATACATTTTTAGAGAGTTTTCGTTAAAAATGAAGCCATTGCAATGGCTCCGAAAATTTGAAAATCAAAATTTTCGAAAACTTTCTTTATTGAAATCCGTTTCAGACATTCTCAGACGAATCCTAGAGTTTAACGCTTTTTCTTATGTATTTAAGTGTGTGTGTGAGAGTGTGTTTTTTTCCCTCCTCACAGTAACCCAGCAAGAAGGACATTTATTATTCTGCTAGCTCCACGACAGATTACAGGTATTTACATCATAAAAATTTTACTAATATAATAATTACATAATAGGTGCTAAAAAAAATTAATTAGCTTATTCCACTTATAATTTAAGACCTATTGTTCATTCACTGAGTTCAAGTCAGTTTGAAACTTTTTGAACCTTAATCCTTTTAGAGAAGATCAAGATTTATGGAAGATAGATTTATCTTATCTAGATGATTCGATATTAAAGTTTTCATTGGAATAGGCCACACATCACCTTGCAGTATACATGTCCTTTCCAAGCGCGCCTGCTGCTGTTCAAAATGTGCGCAGTAAAACAATGTATGCTCCCAGACCTGCTCTTCGCCCAAACAAAGGCACAATGAATCCTCGCTAAGATGAAACCGGGAGAGATATTCCCAGACCCTTCCATGCCCCATCAGTAAGAGAGTCAGCCTCCAAGACAGAGGGAGATCGATTAGGAGCCTATCTTTGATCGTTGGGAAGAAAACCTTCGTTCGTCGACCATCTGCAGTGCCTTCCCACAAACACTCCCACTGTTGAATGCTGTCAGCTCTGCAGTCTCTTTTTATCCTGGATTCAGGGATCCTTGCATAAGTAATTGGAATATCAGAGTCCAAAGCCACCTGTTTCACGCAGGTATCAGCCTCCTCATTCCCCATCGTGCCCACATGCGACCTGGTATACTTCACTCCAGCCTTCCAGCCCTTTTCATCTCTAAGGTTACACAATAGTTTCTTTATTTACTCAATTGTGGGGAGATGGTAGCCATGGTCTGCATCATGGCCAAACACACCTGGCTATCAGTATAAACAACCACTCCGCAATCAGGAGTTAGCGTTGTTTGTTGTGCCAACCACTCCGGGGCTTTCAAGATCGCTAAAGCCTTAGCCTGGTTGTTGGAACAGGATTCTCCAAGCCTGAACCGCCTACGGAAGACAGGAACATCCCGACTTGAATACACGACAAATGCGCATCCAACTCTACCATCACCCATATCATTTCCATCCGTGTAAATGGTGAAGGTCAGGCCAGCATTATCCTCCAAAATTGGATCCACGTCTGCCACCATCGCTGGATCGGACCAATCAATAGGGGGCACGGGTCTATCTACCAAATCACTAAGCCATCCATTATGTACTGCAGGTAGGTATCTCTCTTGGTTCTGTTTCTATTGGTTTCTCACCAGCAACCACACAGCAGGCCTGGAAAAACACTGTCCTCACCCCCTTAATTAATCTTAGGAGCATCAAGCGCGAGACGACACGAGGACACGACGGGGACGACTGACATTGTGCTGCACCTCCAATGCCTCATTCCAGACAGGTCCATCATACGTGATGTTTCTCCACAACCCCCCCCCCCCCCCCCCCCCCCACCGTAGATGACTCTCAACGCCTCAGTGCTTCCTTGGCCTTTGAGGAGAGTTTTGTAAAAAAATTCCGTTCTTTCACCAAAAAATCAAGCTTTCTACACAAAAGGATGAGATCATTCGCCAGCATTTTTTTGAGCACATTAAATTTGTCAAACTCCAAAAAATGTGATAACAAAATCGCTAAAAATGGCTAAAAACGACTAAAAATTGTTAAATTTATATTTATTAGCAGAATCTTAGTCGAAAAAGTTTATTAACGATGAATTAGAACATTGAAAAATTGATATTGAAAAATGTAGTTGAATTTCAATAATATTTTCCAAAAATAGGTAAAAACTGCAAAATTAAGCTAAAAATCCAAATTATTTTTTTAAACTGCCAAATTTTATCTAGAACGAGTTTTTGTCATATAATTGGTAGTTAATAATTCCCTTTCCTTTAAGTCCTGAATTTTCAGAACAATTTAACGTTATACAGTCGGTTAGAATTTACGAAAATTTGCTCATACGATAATGCTGCATGACTGGAACTTTTGTTTCTTTGAGTTATCCTTCAAAGGGTATCTCAATTTTCTGAACCACGTTTCCCATACTGAATCTGTCAAGCGACAAGGCCCAAGATCTGATAAATATCGTTACGAGACCGGGAATAGAACTTGGGATCCCCAGCATCGAATGGCTTCAGGTTGCGCCTTTTAGACGACTCGGCCACAGATGACGCCCTAAATGGTTGTGGGTTAAGATCTGGGGTGTTACACTTGTGTGAGAGGGGAGGATGGGGGAAATCTATCACAATGTCATAGACCGATTAGGAATAACACCTCGACAAGACCGTCTTGTATTAAATTGTATTGCGAGTATTTATTAAAAAAAATCACTAAGTCATTCAAGAAATCAAGAAACAATATCCCATAATCATGTAGCACAGGTTGTGATTGAACACCTCTAAAAACTGAAGAAAAAAAACTTGTGCCCATGATGCCATACTGCGCCACTGGTTTCACAATATGTCTCACGTTACCAGCTTAATCATACACGTTTTCTATAAGTACCTACGTCATTACTCAACTATTTAAATACTCCTATCCGATTAAGGTATACAAAGTAATTATTTGTCTCCATCATCGGGAAAAAAGAACATCATATTAGTTACTACTATACGCAAATTAGTGCCCGGTTTGTGGAGACATGATTCAATACTCCACGAGTTTATATTCATCAGCAATAAGTATTACGTAACCCCTGTGATCACCAATCACAACAACAACCTCGTGTTTGAGTACCCTGGTGCAACGTGGAGAAGTACATTTCAATTACACGAATTGTAATGGTTATGAGATATGAATTACGTTTAATTGGTGTTTAACCAAAAGTTGTTAACTCCACGCGTCTGCTTACCTCTTAAGTGAATTTAATGAGCGAGTCAGCATTTTTCGGTACATTCTGAAACGATTCATGAATTTTACATTTTGGTATATTGTTATCAGCCAAGACGGTCAAGAAATAAATTAACCCCCCCCCCCAACAAAATTTGTTGATTCCCGTTTCAAGATGTGTAGAATCCAAAAAACGTTACAAATTACCGCTCATTGATTTATTACTTCCGGATTATATGTCCTTTCTATAAGGACCACTTGCCTATTGATAAATGGAACATTATTAATATACAACTTCGTAGAAATTAAAACAAGAAAAGAAAAAGAATCCAAAGACTTCGCACAAACGTTATAGTAAGTCGACAAACTCGTTGATATGTTCAATCTAAAACGAGAAACTATTAAATTATAACCCTAAACGAAAAAAACATCATGCTGATATTTCGAACTTTTATTCTGAAGAGCAAGAATATAACGAAAATAAGACTCAGCTGATCTGATTTCCTCGCAATCACTTCCACGCGTCCAAAGAGGTAGTTACCAAATTTCAGGGCTCTGGTCATCTGTTTGAAGAGAAATAATTGGTTTCTGGTTGATTTGAAGATTAATAATTTTTGATAGATTTTCGTTACGCTCAATTTCTGACAGATTTTCATTACGAGAATTTTTGTGTCACTTTTCGAACTTTAGATCTCGCTTATCGTAGTTTGTCGACTACGAAAAATGCTGAGATTACGACAATTAACCAGCTGAAATAATTAATGGAATTAACTTTTAAATAAATCAAGTTTATTGCAGGTTTTGTGGCGTCTAGACAGACTAGTTAAACTGAGGTAGGTGTTTTATTTTATTTCATTGATTTTCTTTCGATAGGTGCCTATGTCGATGTAGCTATTGGCAAGTAAGAAGATAAGAGTCTTCTATAGATCTTCGGCCAAAACTATGGCAGGAAACACAACGTCAATACAACGTGTGAATGAAAACATGTGTAAACCTTGCGAAATTCTGCCGATAAACAACGAAAAAGTTCCAGTCATGCAGCATGACCGTGTGAGCAAATTTTTGTAAATTATTGTACGTTATTATGTTAATTGTTTTGATAATTCAGGATTTTAACTAAGAAGGAAATGTTCACTACCGATTTTATGGCAAATAAACTTGTTCTACATAATTTTCGGCAATTAAAAATTTTTTTGATTTTTAGCTTTTTTCCTGTTTTTATCCATTTTTGACAAATATTAGTGAAATTTTAAGTACCTACATTTTTCAGCATAAATTTCTACATACATTTTATATTGTTCTTCTGTCGACTAAAAGTCTGCTAAAAAATATAAATTTAAAGATTTTTATCAGTTTTTAGCCATTTTAAATGATTTTTTAAGGACATATTTTGAAATGTGCCCAATTTAATGTGCTTAGAGAACGCTGGCCAACAAACTCATCCTTCCGTTTGAAAAGCTTGATTTTTTGGAGCAAGAACGGAATTTTTATCTTAATCCTAAGAGAGTTATCGCTCGGAAGGACGCAACAAGGATATATTTATGATTATGAAGAAAATTAAACTCTAAGATTCAGAAAACAATGTCTCAAAACGGATTTCAATAAAGAAAATTTTCGAAAATTTTTATATTAAAAATTTTGGAGCCATTACAACAGCTTCATTTTCTACGAAAATTCGCTAAAACAGAGGATATAAATAGGATGAGATTCCCTTTTCAAGAAATCGAAGCTTAGGTAGGTGTTTCCTTTAAGTTCGTCAATTTTCGTTCGGCAGATGCTTTCGTCCTTGTAGTTATATTGAGATAATGTACCATAAACCTCGTTCAATATTTTTCTGTAGATCAGAGTTGATACTAAATTTACTAATTAGTATAATCATTCATAATCCCATCTCCCTCAAAATCGGTTGGATCACTAATCTCATTCCATTCAGATGATGGGCAAAACACATCTACATTAATTTGACTGCGACATTAACCTTCTCTAGGGAAAAGAGAAAAAAAAACTGGTTTTTGAAGGTACCGTTTTCTGGAAGAGGAAGCGTTTGATAGCTGTGGCCGTGAGCAGCTAGTTTCATGAGAGTTCTAATTATGAAGTATCTATGAAGTAGTGTTTCGCCCTAGAATTAAAATGGTAGAAATAGTTTGCATGAACTAATAGCCTAGAACCAAAGGTTTCATTGGGGAAGTTGAGAAGGAACTAAGAATCAGTATACCATGAGATGATCCAGTATTGATTATTAAAAACATGATGTCTTCTGAACATTTTTGAAATGTGTGAAAGAGGGAAGTTACTTTGTTTGCGGGAGGTCGTTATCATAAGAGAGATGGACGGAATGAGGAGGACATATATGAACAGCTGCAAAAACGTAGTTTCCTAAGATTCACCGCACAACCAATGATCAAATATTTAAAATTTGGGACCCATACCTATACAAAATTCTATTCCAATTAGCCAAACATAATGACGAAATTGACACAAAATGTAACAATGTATCAGTCTTATTGTAATTTACAAGCTAATCAAGTTCCCAATGATCGATGTTCACTTGCTATGTCAGAATTCAGGTAGGAGGGGGAGGGGGAATAAGCCTTTCAAGGGTTAGTGTGTTCATCTTCACTTCTCACTTTCCATTTGATGATATTAGAGTAAGATATCTTCATGCATTTGCATAATTCAATACAATAACTTAGGGGTTTTATAAGGGCATACTTTATCTGTCTGGTGATTTGGTCAGTCTTTCGGACTACGATTATCCCACCCATGTCAAACACAGTGAAAGGATAGACACATGATTGAGTTGCCTTACGCTGTTCGAAGTTTTCGCCGGGACTACTGGACCAAACCAAAACCAAATTCGGCACAAGAATTACACATATATACAGGGCGTACACATTGCGCCACCGAGAAGGGTTCGATTCTACAACTAATTTCTGATCAAAAGTGGCTCATAGCATTTTTTTTTTTTTACTCAGCTAAAAAACCGAGTTTTTACCACTTTAAAGTTTTTTTTCGAGTTTTCGACCTTATGACATTAAAACGGCCATAACTCCCTTAATTTTTTAAGTAAAATCCAATTTAAGGAAACCGTTGGGAAGAACATTTAATTTTCTATCTTGCTGGTGCCAAATGACATTTTTTCGCAACGATTGAACGGGGGATTAATCAGCCTAAAAAGTGAAATAGGTAAATTTTCGAAAATCTTTGGTTTTTTCAACGCTTATGGGTCCCAGTGATGAGACAGCGAATTTTTGCAAGTAAGCCTAAAACTGCGCCTAAACTTCAGCTTTCCAACAGTATCATCAATTTATATTTAATTTGTTAATGGGGGGAGAAAAGTATTTTTGTATATTGAAAAGCGTTGTTTTTTCTCTGAAATCGTGGCTTTTCGTGACCCCTTAAGGAAATACTAGTTTTGTGTCGGTTTCTACGTATTTTTTCACGCTGAATCGAATGAAAACACTCGCAGATCTCTCCAACTCCATTCTAACCGAATTTTCCTTTAACTAACTTTAACTAACAAATTTCACCCTTAAAAAACATAAAATTGTGTACAAAAAATTAACTAAATCTAGTTAGTTAAAGTGTCAAACTTGGTTGTAACAGAGTTGGAGATCTAAGGGTGTTTCCATTCAATTTATTGTAAAAAAAAATACGTAGGTACGACCCCAAACTAGTATTTTCTTAGGCGCTATTATTGACGAAAACCCTCAATTTCATAGAAAAAACCACGTTTTTCAACGTACAAACATAATTTTCTCCCCCAGTTACAAAATAAAATAAAAGTTGATTATATCGTTGGAGAGCTGAAGTTTTGGCGCAGTTTTAGGCTTACTTGCAAAAATCCATGTGTCTCATTACGGGGACCAATGAGCGTTGTAAAAAGCTTATTTTCCACAGTTTTTGAGCGAATTGGAAGAATTTTCAGAGAATGTGGCTAGAGTAAAGAAAGTCCTCTATTAGTTTCATCGTTCCTGCCTCAATACTTCACTCTGCGCATGCGCAAACGTAAATTCTACCAATCATTTTTTTCTCACGCCCTAGTCGTTCTATCTCGCTCAAATTCGGTTGGGGAATGACGATTTGATCATTCCATATCAGTTCTAACATGATAGTATCATTAATAGCTATTGCGCAAATACCAATGTAAAATCCTTTTAATGACCTTAATTTCAAAAGTTTTCATCAGATTTTGGGGAAATCGTCTGGGAATGCGTGGGTTAGGTTGTAGATGGTCCTTTATCAGTTTCATTGTTGAAAAATAAACACTTCACTCTGCGCATGCGCAAACGTAAATTCCATTAAGCTCTTTTTACACCCTAGTCGTTCGATTTCTTTTAAATTTGGATGAAACTTTTCAATGATCTATATGATTTAATGAAACTATGTGCCACACATGTTCGGGGTGTGAGTTATAGACATCATTCCAAAGAACCGGATGAAACAAATCGGGTCGCCGTACGTATGCTCTCTCAAAGGGCTGGAACTTTGGCAGGAAAAAAATCATCAGCATGGGAGCAAATTATAACTGGTGGAGCATTGTGAAAATTCGTATCAGCTGATATAACTCCAATGGTATTTTCGCTTCACAAATCCGGGTTTATTATGACTTATGTCACTTGTGGGTGGATCTCTGAAGCGTAAGTCGGTGATTTATAGTGCTACCTCAGAGTAGTGGTAGGCAATGTGGCACGCAGGGGAAGGTAGCATCATATCAAAATCTCAGAATTTGGGAGGGGGTTACAGACCAGCTATAAGTGATAGTACGGAAGCTGAAGCCACTATCTTGGAGGCTTCAATAGGACAATTGTTTCTAACCTTTCTTCCTTGGCTCCTTAATATGCACCCTTCATGTCGACCGAGGGGCTATAGTTTCACCAGTATGTTTTTAATAAAATGGAGTATGTTGGTATACAATTTTACAACAGGTTCAGTCCCATGTGGACGTGACAGTTCTCCTTCAATAAATACAGGAAGAATGAATTGGAAATAGCAATAAGTTTAGTAATTCTATCTATGTATTTTCTTTCTATTATACCATGGTGATGAAACATCGTTTTCCTTTTTTTTCAGCAGTTTCTTGGCCCAAAATCTAAAATTTCACTCGCGATTCAAGGTCAAGTTGTCTTTGAACAATTTTAGTTCTGCGGCTGTAGGTACTATATTCAATAAGTTCATTTGTGATATTAACACGGCTTTCATGTGTTATAGTCTAGATATCCCTCTAAATATTATCATTGGCCGAGGCTAGTATGGGTCTCTGCGCATGAAAAAAACTTACAACTCTCCTATAAGTAAGTTCGTAAGTAAGTTCCTCACGACTTAATAGTTCGATCTGACCCGAAGAATGAGTCAAGGCATCGAAGGATATGTCAATATTTGGCAATTGGCATGCAATAAATAAGTATTATTGACTTACTTCATTCAATAGGAAGTCAAACGGCGTCCATATCAGGGAAGCTGCGCCGATTATGCACAGCAAGCAACCCCACGCCAGGAGACCAATGCAACCTGCAACAAGAAGAACGATGAATCACTTGTTGGGATAACTAAGAAGCGTGAAATAATTCTTTTCCATCTAGCAAGTTAGAGAATTATTGTTTTCAAAAGACAAACATAAATAAATACAGAATAGGGAGGATTCATGATGAAAAATATGTCCTACGATTTTACTAATCAATTCCACTCCGAAGGGTAAATTGTAGCCTAAGAGTTTTAAACAAACCAACAGACAATTAATCGTTCAGTATGATCTTCATTAAAACTCAACACACATTCGGTTATACCGAATGATGAAATGTAGGTTTGATACGACATATTGCCGAATTGTCTAATTTTTAGTACATATTGTTTGAAATATATTTCGTGAAAGATTTCTTTTTTTTTAATTTACCTATTTCATTTTGTTTTATTTTATTTTATTTTTTGTTTTGTTTTAATGCGATTTTACAGTTTTTTGTAATAGAAACTAGGTACCTACCTAAGTTTTATTTCGATTCAGAATACGAATCTTGTCCGGAATGACACCATCTTGACTTTCCAAACATTTTTCATGCATACCACGAAAAATTAGGTATTGGATACAAGGGCGTTTCCAAGACACTGGAACTATGTCAGTTAAATTTAGCATCAGTTGCTAAGTACCTAGTGATTTACAGTCGATTTCCTTAGTAAATTCATGTATAAATCACCTTGATGTGAAATAATTTGCGCAACAGGTTTTGTTTTCTAACGTAACACAACTTTTTTCCCCATCATCATTAAGGGGACCAACAAACGTTGCGGTGGAGTATTATAACTGATGCAATTCTCAAGCAATCACGATGCTGATTACCGTTGATAGAATAAAAAAAATGGCAATGGCTCGTAATTCATCAATAGTTGAGCGGAGTTGGCCTACATATCAGGGATCCTGGACGCCAGAGCCTGCAAATACTTTGTCTGGGTCGCTCATCTCGTATGCGAGGCGCGCGGGCGGGCAATCACTATTACAGCGACCACTATTACCAGTCGTAACCCTGCGATACTATGTTTGTACGTGGAGGATATAAGTTGTCGAGTTCCAAGGTGCCCCATAATGTTCCATGATTTTGGTACCAATAATGATATTGATGAAGAAGAGATAGATCACTATTACCAGCTATTCAGGGTGTCCCAAAGGTGCTCAATCTAAATTTCAACACCGTAAGTCGATTAGGAAAGATATTAGCCTCAGATGTTTCCGCCTCCGGACCGGACGTATTTTTTTTTTTCGATTTCGGTTTATTATTTGCAATAATGAATCTTTGTAATCGAACAAAAAAACAAAATTTTAACCCCCCCCCCCCCCTGAAAAATTTTTGCCTCACGCTTCAAGATGCGTAGAATCGAAAAATCGAAAAAAAATCAGTCCATCCACCGTCTGCGGCTTTTCTCAAAAATTAATAGACCAAACATGCGTTCATGAAACTTGCGTTAAAATTGCATTTGGAGTCTAAATGGTCCTAGAAGCTCGGCATTAATTTGTGTCAACCCTAAAGGGTAGCATTAAAGGGCTAAACATTCAATAATCGAGATCTCAAAAACTTTCAAGGTAACAGTAATGATTTTTGCTGGTCAGTGATAAATATGATCCCAAAGAATCGATTAAAACCATCAGCAACGCTGTACGTTGAACGGTTCGGTTTCCCTGAGGGCTCGAACATCGTAAAACACCTTCAAATTTCTAAGCTCAATCTAATGCGCTGCTAGCGAAGCTATTGATGAATCAATCAAGCTCTAAATTCCATCAAAGATCGCTAGATAGTGATACTGGGATACAAAAAATTGCCTTGAAAATATCAGCTGATATAATACCAATATTGGAATTATAAGGTGATATTAGTTCCTATGGAATTTATTCTAACGTTGCGAAATCGAGTTAAACTATTGTCAGTGCGGATGTAACTACTAGTGAAGTATTGTACCTAAATGCTAAATTTCATGTTTTCAATTGCTCCCAAGTCATGTTTTCACTTTCGAGAGATTGACAAGTTGTAGTCTCTACTAGAATCAAACGGCTGTTATTTCCACTCGCATTTTTGTTTTAGACTATTATGAACAACTTTCCATATTGTCACTGTCTTCGTAACGCGTGCTCACTCCGGCCAAGTAATCTAAAACGTTCTTATCCTTTACGTACTTCTCCCAAAGCTCATCGAGTGCTTTTAGCATGTCGAGGATTGCGTTTCTTGGATTATTTATAAAGTTGATTTTTTTTTTTTTTTTTTTTTTTTTGGTAGATTTTTGAAATGCTTGCAAGTATATAACTTTTCTAATACTAGTTGCTTTCAAATCTGATTCCGCCCGAATTTCTCTCAGGACTGAAATAGCGAGCCGCATGTTGGTATAAAATTGTGAGTGGAGTAAAATTGTTGATTAAAATCTTTGTGAAAGGACATTCCTTCGAAGTCGTCGCTCAAAAACACACCTTTCACTCAGGTTCCATCAAACTCGCTACTCTCTGTGCGGGATACGGTGAAGATGGTCCCCTGTGAGTTTCGTTATTCCCAAATCAATTCTTCACATGGCGCATGCGCAAACGTCAATTTCATCAGGCATAATTTTCTCACGCCCCCGTTGTCCGATCTCGCTCAAATTTGGAGGATAGGTGGAAGAGGTTAATTTGCGTATTCCCTAGCAATTTTAATATAATCCCATCATTAGTAGCTACTGTGCATGCTAAAATATGTATTCCTTTTCGAGCCTAATTTCAACAGTTTTCGTCTGATTTTGATGACGTTTTCAGGGAATGTGCAAGTTAGGCTGCAAATGGTTGAATATTAATTCTATACTTTTCAAATCAATACTTCATTTTGAGCACGCGCAAACGTAAATTCCTTCTAGCATTTGTTTAATCCCTAGTCATCCAATCCCGCTCAAATTTGGTGCGTAGCTGGGGGACAAAAGTTTAATACAGAAAGTGTACTCTCAGGAACAAGGTCTAGTTTTCATAAGATTTTGATTGCATTTTCGGGGAATTTATGGGTTAGGGTGTAGATTGTTCCCTACCAATTTCATTTTCCACAAATCATAACTCCATCCTGCGCACGCGCTAACGTAACTTACTTCCAATTATCATTTTTCCATTTTGTTTTTAAACATCTTTACTGTGAAGCGTAAAATAGCTGGGTCTTGGAACTGAAAAAGTGTGAACCCTTCTCGGAGGACGATGTGCCATGTTCTGATCATGTATTACATACGGGGTTTAATAGTTATAGACCAATGATCTGCGTAGAAGGGCTATCTAACACAGAAATAATGAGCCATTGTGTCAACGTTTCAATGCATCTTCAAACGTAAACCAACAAATTTTGGGGGGTGATTAATTTATTTCCTTGGTCGATTACAAAGGTTCGTTATTCAAAATAATAAACCAACAGTTAGAACGGTGCGTTAATTGATTTTTCATGGCACTCCGCTTCTCAAATGTCACCATAAACGGGAGCAGAGAACTGGTCCCTTCAACGTGTTTCTGTACAGGTGTCTGCGAATTTCCCTCTACTAAAATAGTAAGTATCTCTGAAGGTATTCTGAAAATGATGACGAATGCTGTCATTATATTTGCATCTTGGAGCCTGGACCTATAATTTATGAGGGGAATTGAGCGGACTCTCACCCCTTAGGCCGTATTCGACCTCTCGCAACACTCTAATCGAAGTAGTCACGGTCACTCACCAAACTTCACAGATGCCCAGTTCTTTCACCCCCAAGTACCATGATTCGCAAAAGTAACCCTAATCGACATATTGAGTATATTCAAACCATATTTTTATATGAGGTTTCCTAAAGTAACCCTCCCTTTCCCTAATTTTCTCCACAATTTTTGAGATATCGAAGTGAAACTTGGAGTGGGTTTTCAGGGTACCTAATGCTAAGTATTAAGTAAATAAAAATCAGAAAAAATCCAAAAGTTTTTGGACTACCCAAGGGGGAGGGAGGGGAGGAGTATATTGGAAAGTTGGAATATTCGTTCTTCTTTTTTTCCTAGTGACACCTCTTTTCAAACATTTTTTTAGAGTTGAACACCAATGTCCCTATTGACAAAAAAGCGTTTCATAATGGTCTATCAGCTTCGGTCTTAGAATGGTATCAGATGTCGCAATTCTGGCTTCACCATCGTGTTCATCACTAAATAATCTTTAAAATTAGGTGTCACATGGGAGCAATTGAAGAAATTTATTTCCAAATATCTAATACTCCCCTCCAAGGACAGTCGAAAACCTTTTGGAGTTTTTCCCTATATTTATTTGTTTAAAACTTATTGCTAGGCACCCCAAAATCGATCTACAAGTTTCGCTTCGATATCTTAAACTGTGGGGGAAAGTTAGGGAGAGGGGGGGTTTCTTTGAGATTTTGAGCTAAAAATCTGTTTACTCATTAATTATCTTAAGATCTGGGAGTGATCGCAATCGACTCAGCGCTGAAGAATACTTCGACCATGACACCCCACATGCCCTATTGTAAAAAAAACCAATTATTTAGCATTTTTGGGGTCACTAAATTGTAAATTTGAACCAGAAATTCTGTAGCGATCGGTCCGGTTTTTTTGCGTTGGAACTGTTTTTTACGTCGTTTTTTAAGGGAGTTATCGTTTGGATATACACCCTATGTATATATATATACGTCCGTTAAAGTTCTATGATGCATGAAACGGATTCGTAGGGGGCCCCTTCCCCCCCCCCCCCCCCTTTAAACATTTTGAACTCATCTAAAATGTTCATTTTTTCTTCGAAAATTTGCTAAAACGACAAGAAACGAAGCTACCCTGATTCTTATCCAACTACGACGATTATCGGCTGATATAATTCCAGTGAAATTCTCACTTCAAGAAATCGACTTCATTAAAACTTTTGTCATTGGAGAGTAATATGATAGCATTCATGTACTATTACCATAAATTGCCTGTAACAGAGCACGGGTACACAGCTGTTTAAGAATTGTTCATAAAATAATTGTGTCCGCCTAGATCGGGTATTTCTCCCACTGTGCGTATAGGTCCGGGATTCGACCCCGGAAAAGGCAGCTTTCATCCCATGAAAGTGAGGAAGCAACCCTTTTAATGAGGTAAACGTTTTTGTTAGTACCGCAGCGATTAAAGCGTTTTAATATTGAATGAGAAAGCTCAATAAAAAAGAAAGGTGAACAACAAATCTCACACGTGACTCGACCGGGTCGACACGTGAATCCACTCCCTGAAAACAGGTTGCCGAATGAGGAAAATATTGGTTAAATCTGTAGTGGAGCCACGTCGTTAAGGATAATTCGTCAGTCATTAAGCCGACGATTCGGATGAGTACGCGAGGGCACGCATTCTTTCCTTCGTAAATGGATAAGTGAACCCAAATTAGCGGGTGTATTTTGAGGAAACTTTGCGCAGGCAACCATTTCCGTCATTTACAAACAAAGAAAGAAGAAAAAAACCGCTCGATGCTCCTGCGAGCGTCCCCGTTTCGCGATGATATTTGATGACTTTGAGGTAACTGCTTGGGCTCACGTCAGCTCGCAGATTATCATCACAAATCAAGGAATTATAATGGAAAGGGTTGAGACCATTTAAAACGGCGGAGAATCAGATCAAGAAGGTAATTCCAGAGATTTCTCGGCGGAGCTCCTTAGAGACTGCCAGCTAATATACGTTTTGCGAAGTTTCAGGGTGGAGACGTTAATGACGTCATGACGTTCATTCGTTTATTTTACCTATGCGAGAATGCACACTATCTCAGGGCCATTCTAAAAATTTTGATTATTCACCACCGCTCTGATTGGTTCTACGGTCCAAATAATAATAGTTAAAAGGCTGATGAAATTTTCGAAACTCACCTCTTCTAAAATGAAGACGGCAAACGTTACAACCAAAACATTCATTTTTACAATCTTTTAAGAGTTGTAATAATCAGTATCACCTAATAAATGCATGACTCAACAGCTCAATTCCACGATGTAACTTGTTGATCGTGAAGTTTCACTCAGTCTCACAGCTGACCAGGTAACTCAACAGTCTTCATGAATTTCGCTCAATTCCAGTGTTATGAAATTCGCGTTTTCGATGTAACGAGCTAAATTCTGTTTGTGAAATTAAATAACTGACCACCTTATTTTAACATGCAAAATCTCTTCACAGTTTTCATTAACAAAAATTGTTAGTCGACAGTCTACGATAAGCAAGGTCTAAAGTATGGAAATTTACCCAAAAAATTGCATTACGGCACATATTATTATTAATTTCTCATCAGGTCGTTGTTCGACAGACAATCAGAGCCCTGAAACCTGGACGCAGACTCTTGGGGGCATTTTGGAGTTATGACGAGGAAATGTGAGGAATGAAGCTAACTCCTCTCGTGTTCACCCTAAGCCGTGAAATTCGGTACACAACCTCTTGGGAACCAGTGGAAGTAATTGCGAGGAAGTCAGATCAGCTGCGCGAGCGATAAAGGTAACATCTCTCCTGTACATCCCCTACAACCTGGGTCAACAAACCCTACAATTTTCAGCCTCTTGGAGAGCGCTGAAAGTGATTGTGAGGAGATCAGATCAGTTGGGTCTTCTTTCCGTTATATTCTTGCTCACAAGAATAAAAGTTCGAAATATCTGCCTTGGTGTGTTTTTTCCTTCGCATAATTTAATTGAGCATGAACTATTGAGCAACAGTTGATCAAAGGCTCAAGAGTCACCTCCATATTAGCAACCTCAAGGATTGAAATTTAGGGGCTGATGATGATAACATGCCTATGAATAAATAAATTCCGTACAGGCTCAGTCACGTGGATATCATTCCCATGATGGCAGCCACGTGATCTGCAATTCGCACTACACAAAAAACGCCCTTAACCGTTTTGTGTAGCCTAAATGTTCAGTCCTCCCCGAAAGAGTTTCGCTCATTATGCTTTTCTTTTGGCATAGCTCAATTTTTCTACGCATTACCATAATTATAGGGCGTTCAGTCATATGACGCACGTTATTTTAGAAATTAAATAATGACGTCATTGTTCCATTATTCAGCCCCATTGTTCGTTCCTCATAGGCTTTGACCCGAACGGGACTAGGAACGTGTGGTTTTTTATGAATCTGACTTTAACCTACCACCTCATATGGTGATGATGCAATTAGTTAGCAATGCAAACTTTAAAAGTTGGAGAAAGCTTTGCAATCACACAAGAGAAGAGAAACGTTTTCTCCAGAATACCAACTTCATTCCACAATCCAAAGCTTCTCAATTATTGAGAATTTGTTTTAAGCGAAATGATATGGAATACTGATTCTACGTAACATATGTATAGTCAATGAGATATTTTATAATATTGGGTGACCAAGGTTTCTTTTCCACCCCAATGGTATACATAATTACCTACCAGAACTGGGAAAGTAGATAATAAATAGGATTCGTTACTGTCAGTACCAGATTGAGCCAAAGATATACCAATGTCTTTGATTGACGAAGGATTGGTAGGTAACTACTAAAAATCTTCTCGAAATTAGCCCTTTTGATATATTGATTTGTTTTTATATAGTTATTGTTAGTTTTTCAATATTGAGGAGAAAATCCCTTCCAACCAATTCAATCGAAATTCAAGGCTGTGAAGAATAATCCTCCAAATACCTCCGCATGAGCGCATTTAGTGTGAGAGAACCGCCGCAGGTTGGAAGAAGTCAGCGACATTACTTTTTCCCTGACACTGCACTCCGCCATCCGCCTTGATGTCACATCACCCTCAGGGCTGAGTATTAGAGGCCTCCTTTCTTTCGATTCGCCAAAGATCCTCCTAACCTTCACATACAAATTCAAAAATCTAGTATGCTTGCCTGTGTTTCTGCGCCATCGTGAATCTAATGATTAGGTGCTTCTTGTTCTAGAAGAAATGAATGCAGGGTACGAACAATGGCGTATATGTGATATGCCTACTTCTGTAAGTGACAAACCTTCCAATCGATGATGTTCTGGTCCTCTAATGGCTGCAGAACGAAAACGAATTTTTAATAGAACGAAGGGAGGGAAGGTATCGAGTAGCCAAAGAAGAGAGGGACCAGAAGATATGACAAAGTGGCAGGAAATGAGGGCTGAAGAGAAAAGAGAGATGAACAGCGTGCTTGATACCACAGATCAAGATATGGTTAGAGAGAAAACATGGAGAAGTAAACTTGATCTTATCACAGTCGCTTGGAATAAGTATTTAAAATATTTTATACTTTATGTACAGAACTTGGGCTATTTTATGCCTACCTTCATAAAATGGAAAAAGTAGACGCCCCAATATGTCCAAACTGCCTCAGGAAGTAGCCGATGATGTGCTCCATCATCGTATTTTTATGTGCAAGCGATGGGATACCCGAAAAATAAGGCTGCAAGATGCTGTGGAAGTGCCACTTCAGGACGTGACACCGGAGGTGATGGTAGCCAAATTGCTTGAACGAGAGTAACATTGGACTTCTGAAGCTGTCTATGTTGAAGACATACTTCAGAAAAATATCATCCATGAACGGGAAAGACAGAGGAGGGACCTTATGGAGCGACAGGATTGAAGAAACTTCTCAAGGACTCGGCCTGGAGCAATGTGTTGAACAGTTCCAACGTGAGAAAAGGAAGGTTAGGTTTAAGTGGCGTTTGAATCCCACATAACCCGGAGTGCGGTCCCTCGCGGCTATCATATGATAGGTACTTCTTTTTTCGATAAAGATTTTTATTAAAAAAGAATCTGGTTCTCCGAGAGGACGGCAAGTTCCAGTGAGGATTCCAGCTGAGCTTATTTTTCTTAAGTTAATAAACACGAAGTTTCTGCACCTCCAGTCCGTAAATACGTAATTTCTGCCCTTCAGATGACCTTCTAATATAGTATCTACTGGGACTCTATTGGTTTAAGTTACAATGTACATAGAATCTGAAACATTAATTTAAAAAATCGATGTTGAATTACCTAAGTGATTGTGCACTGGTCTTTCTTAATATGTATTTATTGGTCAGTGGTCTGTGTAGAAGAGTGAGAGAGAGAGAGAGAGAGAGAGAGAGAGAGAGAGAGAGAGAGAGAGAGAGAGAGAGAGAGAGAGAGAGAGAGAGAGAGAGAGAGAGAGAGAGAGAGAGAGAGAAAAGAGAGAGAGAATTTATTGTTTTCCATACCACAGGTATATAACAAACGTCAGGTACAATAAACATACAAAATTTGTCACTAAATCCATAACAATCAATGCCTCCAAAATCTTCGTCCAAATCATTGAGTTAAGAAGAAAATAAATTGCTGTGATAAATGAATAAAAGGGAGAAGAAAATAAAAATTATAGCTCGCCCTGTATGGTACCGGCCGAGCCATGCTCGAACCGGGCCCAGGCCCAACCCACCACGGCGGCATCCCACGAGCAACTTAAAAAAGCTACCCTAAGGGGGAAAAACCGTCAAAGGAGCCGCCCCAGGGCCCAGCCAGACCGACCCGACCGACGCCACAGCTCCACGTGAAGGGCTAACTATAGGAAACAATACAACTTTATGGAATTATTTGCAGTGTATTTAGATTCTACGCTGAAACTAAAACGAACATACTTTGAGGGGGCATAAAGCCATTCTAATCGTATTTGGTTAGAACGATTATCATTTAGTCAAAATACTAAAGAAAAAGTTATACCTTTTGGCTATTTATTTTCAATGATGAACCATTGTAATCGATTAAAAAAACATAAACAAATGCAAATGGAACGATTTATCAACTATAGTTTCAAATAGGTGGGTTTGTATGTTATTGAGGTACTTGGGTTCATCTGTTAGCAAATTTTCATAAAAAATGAAGCTAATGCAATGGCTCCAAAAGTTTTAAAATGAAAATGTTCATGATTGCAATCCGTTTTGAGACATTCTGAAACGAATCCTAGAGTTTAAGCTTTTTCACATACATATTTATTTATGTGTGTATGCCATTCCAGATTATAGCTCAACTTAGGATTGTGATAAAACACAGTTCTTGCGTCAAAAATCGAGCTTTCTAAATGAAAGGATGAGATCGTTGGCCAACACTTTTCGAGAACAATAAATTGGTCGAATTTCAAAAAATGTGCTCAAAAAATCACTTAGGTACATTGCTAAAAACGGCAAAAAATCGTTAAATTTATATTTTGATCAGAACTTTATTCAAAAGAAGTTTATCAACAATGAATTAGAACATTTAAAAAATTAAGCACAAAATTATGCTGAAAGATGTTCTTGAATTGCAATAATATTATTAAAATAATCTAAAAAGTACTCATTCATGCAGCATGACTAATAGAGAGAATTTTCAACCAATTGTTGTAAATAACGTTTAATTAGGCGCTTAAACTCTGATCATTGAGGCTAACCATGTCTTGAATAAAACTGAGGGGACTGCCGTGTGACGAGATCGCAGAGAAAATTTTAGGACACGTAGCCGAACTCAAAGTTGTTTGTCAATTATGGGCATTTTTCAACTAAAAAATTTTCACACTTATTTATTAATCCTAGAGATCTTGGGAGTGTTTGCAATCGACTCAGCGCAAAAAAATAAATAAATAAATAAATAAATAAATAAATAAATAAATAAATAAAAATAAATAAATAAATACTTTGACTGTGACACCTCACATGCCCTATTGTTAAAAACCTATTTCTTAGCATTTTTTGGACCACTAAATTGTAAATTTGAGCCTGAAGTTCTCGGCCAACGAACTTGACCTGTCTTTTGCCAAGACGGATTCTTCTGCGTAGCCGTTAGAACGAATTTTTTACGAAGTGTTTCAAGGGGGTTATCGTCTGGAAATACACTCTATAAATATATATATACATACGAACGTTAAACTCTAAGATTGAATTCTTTGATGTATGAAACGGATGTGTAGTCCCCGCCCCTTCCCACCAACTTTAAAAATTTTGAAGCCATCGAAATAGCTCTTTTTTTCAAAATTCGCTAAAAACTGGATATAAACACTGGGAATGCGAAATCTTTTTTGAATCGCAGAATATTATTCTCAGAGTTTTTTTGGTCATAAAATTGGTGATGAAAAATTTCTTTACACTCAAAGTGCTCGAATTTCAAAACAATTCAATGTAATACGATGACTTACGAAAATTCGCACACCCGATCATGTTGCATGACTTCTTTGGTCTCGTGGCTGTGTGCAACGATGGACGATCGAGCAAACTCTGCTCTTCCCCGCTCCTCACCTCTGGCATAGTGTACGGGTAGCTTTAAGCTCGCAAAATCAGGTCATATGTGACCTTGTACTTGATATACTCGTATTCTCGTCGTAAATGAAATGGAATCTCGGAGAGCTGAGTGGAGCTGATGTAGGGCTCTTTTGAAGGATGCCGATCACCGAATGAGCGTTTTCAGTACGTAATTCATTGACGTGATTCATTGGGATCTTTCCGTGATGGATATCGAAATGGGGAAAGGGCACCGAATCGGAGCAGCCTTGAAGGACTGTGATTTCTATTTATATTCTCAAAGCTCAAAGGGTAAGAAGACATCTGTGTTATCGGCCAAGGAAAATTATAATTGTGGAACTTCCCGAATACATGGTTCGTTCAAGATATCTTTATAATATCATTCATTACACTGCCCAACAGAAAAAAGCAAATACGTACCCTCGCGAATCGGGGGTTTTCGAAGGTACTGAATCCAAATCCGAAGCCCGTTTTTCTGGTAGATGTCTAATTTTTTAGATAAAGCACCTGCGTATTTGAAAAAATCACTAAAATTCCAGGATAATTTATGTTTAATTAAATGGTGATATTCTTGTTGAAAATTTAACGCTGAACACTCCTATAATATTTATAATGGGTCTGAAATGCCTCCTTATAGTGTCTTTTGCCTCAAAACTGCGAGAAAAAAAAAAGTGGTTTTCACAGATTTTTGACGATTTTAGCGAATTTTCTGGGAAAATAAAACTATTGCAATGACTCCAAAAAATTTAAAATCAAAATTATCGAAAATTTTCTTAATTAAAATCCGTTTTGAGACATTCTGAAACGAGTTCTAGAGTTTAACGCTTTTTCGTTTGTATATTTTCTTTTGTAATTGTATATTTGTTGTTTGTTATATATATATATATATATATATATATATATATATATATATATATATATATATATATATATATATACTCGTACACACAGATAAAAATTCCGTTCTTGCGTCAAAAATCAAGCTTTCCAAACAAAAGGAATGATGAGTTCGTTGGCCAACAGCTTTTGAGCACTTTAAATTGGTCAAATTTTTAAAAATGTACTAAAAAAATCACTAAAAATGGCTAAAAACGGCTAAAAATCGTTAAATTAAGATTTTTTTTTTTTTTTTTTTAACAAAATTGTAGTCAGACGAAGTTTATTAACGATAATCTAGAACATTAGAAACTTTATGCAGAAATTTATGTTGAAAAATGTACTTAAATTTCATTGATATTTGCGAAAAATGGGCGAGAACTGCAAGAAAAAGCTAAATTCCAAAATCATCTGCAGAATATTAGTTAGAACGAGTTTTTCTCAATCAAATCGGCGTTAACAATTTCTTTTCACTGAAAGCCCTGAAATTCCAAAACAATATTTAACATTATACAATACGATAATTTACGAAAATTCGCTCATACGATCCTGCTGCATGACTGGAATTTTTACAGTTTTACAGTTTTCTGATAATTTTTGTACAAATTACACCACTTGGCGTCCTGAAAAAATTATGATATCACAAGGACTATTTATGCGTCGAATGATACCACCACCGGCTCAGGAGGTGCGATAATCAATTTATTGCGATTTTTCACCTTTCGACCCATAGGTCATTATGCCTACACTAAAAATATTGGTCTAAAACGCCTCCTCAATATGTTTTTTTGTATTTAAAAGAAAAATAAAGTGTTTCTTGTCAGTTTTTGATAACTTATTTTTTCTCGGTATATTCACAAAAAACACGTTTTGCGGTAGTTTTTTGACGAAAAAACATTTTGGAGAGGCGTTTTAGACCATCATTTATGGTGTAGGCGTGATCACCAATTGAATGTCCTATAAGAATGGCACAGCTTGATGAAAATAACCAAAAAATTGAAAATAGTATGGTGTTTTTGATCCTCCGGTTCAAGAGTTGAAAAATCGCAAAAAAATCAATTACCTACAGCTGGTGTTGGTTTCATTCGACGCAAAAATAGTTCAAGTACTTAATAGTAATCTAAGTTGTGTAATTTGTATAAAAATTTTCCAAAAACTAAATTTTAAAAAATCGTCAAAATATGGTGAAAAACCACAATTTTTAGCAGTTTTCAGGTAAAAGACACGTTAAGGAGGCATTTCTGGCAAATCATATGTGGTATAGGCGTATTTAGCTTTAAATGTCCAACAATAATATCACCTTTTAATTGAACATTAATTATCCTGTAATTTAAGGGATTTAAAAAAAAAATGCAGATGCCGTACCTACTTCAAAAATTAAACGTTTATATGAAAGACGGGCTTAAGTTTCGGATTCAGTACCTTCAAAAACCCCCACGACCAGTACCAGTTTCGTGGGGATACGACTCTGCTATTTTTTGTAGGCCAGTGCTATTATTTCCGATCTGGAATATCGTTCGTCGTTTTGCTTCTGAATGTATGGAATAATGCTCGGGGATGAGGGATCATTCAGTAGATTAACGTGCCTCTTTCCAGACTTATTTACCTGCGTTCAGCCGATCATCGTAAGACAGAATTATATCCACATCTCTAACTACACCATTGCATCAAAATTTTGTATTATACAAACAACATGAAATATGAATTACTGAGATGGGTCTGCGAAGTAGTTGGCTATAGGCGTTCTTAGTTTTATTATTGAGGGACATAGCCCGTGCAACTGTAGCAATACAACTGAAGGACATCAAGGTAAGTTCAGTAGGTCAGTACTGTGAGATGTAACCTCATCAGCAGTGGAATGTTCGGGTATATACCGCAATAGTATTACTATGGAACTGCAGGGAGGACGGAAAGCAAGCATTTCTTCTACTCTCTCCTGACTACAGACGTCCCCGAGTCACTAGGTCACTACTGCGGAGAGTTTTGGAGACGTGGCCTTGAGCTCCAAACGCGCCCGCTCTGTTGCGCAACGCTCGGTTAATTTTTAAGTTAACAGGTTCGTCAGTCCGTCGACCTCGCGACTTTGTCAAGATCGCCGCCCGCTCCTTCCCCTTCCTCATCCGAATCCGGACTGTCACCTTCGTCTGGGAAACACTACTCACCAGACTCCACCGGCTTGCAATCAAATTCCTAAGAATTTACAGTAATTTGCGTTTTCGACTAACGGTAGTGGCGCCACCGTCGCATCCATTATGGTGGGGTAGATCCTGACTCGACTCGACTCACAAGGCAAACAAAATTTATTACGGTCATGTCTGTACACTAAACAGCAAAACTAAGTACTGGAAGTTGAATAAGAAGTTCGAAACGCTTATTTGTTTATCTACAAGTAGTAAGTTAGTGTACATAGCTACCTACAACCAGTAGTGGTGAGTTTTACGTGGCTATTAAAAGTATTCAACTAGTATTTTACTTTAGATTTTCATGGAAATTTTCATAGAAATTAATAAATTAGATTTGATTTTACATAAATTATGCAAACTGCAAAACCGATTCTCGTAATTTCACCGAAGGATAACAGCTTACAATACTCAGCATATGTGTGGTTTCTTAGAAGAAGTAGAGGATAGCCTTCATTCATGTAGGTACCTAGTTGTTCCACAAAGTTTATTAATTAATGAAGATCCTCACCTATAAATGTAACGATTTTGCAAGATATCAAGAATATATTCCACTTCAAATGCACCTGCGAACCTGGGAATGGCAGATCATGCATGTATAGTAGCAGCGGTCTTGGTTTTCTGGTAGTTAGGTACCTACCTGTTCTTATTAAAATTATATACATAATGAATGTGCAGTGTAACGAAATGATAAGAATGTACAATATTTACAAATGTAGGATTTTATTTTGGCAGAATCCCTGTGTATTTTGGCAGAACCAGGTAGTTTTGTAACGACTGTTGGGGAAACAAACGAGGGGCTCTTGTGTTCTGGTCGATTTTTTTAAATCCAAATTTTTTCGATTTCATATTGCTTGTCATATTCCTCAACGATTTGTTACTATTCTACTAATCCTCATTCAAAGTAATGCAAATTTCAAAACTTTTACGTATAATGTTACGTAGGTAACTCCACCTCATTAGGGGAAGGGAGGTACCATTCGAACCATCTAACCAAAAACGATTTCTAATTAGGGAGTATATCACTGTATTTTCAAAGTTTATAATGCTTCTAGTACCTCATTTTTCCATCGCAGAAAAAACGAGAGAAAACGAAGTCTCAAAGAATGTTAAGTACAGATACGATTTTTAATAATGACAGGAACCAATTTAGCTCATTTCGCTGCCGCTACGCTCGCATCCTTATTTAGAATAGCGAATTGGAGAAATTATTCTTGTACAGTAATAAATGGGCCTTAATCCCATCTGCAAATTGAAAGTTTCTCTTTGTAAGACAGATAAATTTGTGTGTTGAGTTTTCTATCTGTTGTAATGTACCGACCTGTTTGACACGACGTTATTTCAAATTTTCCGAGCGATACGACATGCTTTTAATGACGTCACTTTAATCTTTTCTCACGTTCATCATAGTACTGAAGTTTTGGGTTCCTACATTGCCTTATGGAGACCACTGGAAGTAATCATGTAGAAGTCAGATCTGCTGTGTTAGCAATATATAATAATCCTATCAATATAAATTTCATTCTGAACCTCAATTTGGACGTCCGCAACGCCCGAATCAGTCGGACGAAAAGCCCCCAACTGGAATGGGTGTTTACTTTGCTTTACAAGATTGAAGCATGCAATATTTGATAATTTTAGCTGAAGGCTTTAACTAGAAACAACAGGCCCACCTCCTGAGGCTGAATTTTTTAAAACTTTTTTTACGAGTAAGTTGCTGTAAGGCATAATCCATTCTTTTGAATGAATAATCAAAATGAATTTCGAATGACGATAAAAAATTACTAGTCAATTTAACATAGGTACATTTGAAAGAGTAGTCGAATGACTATAATTTACGTAGAATTTAAAGAAGATGTTCGAGTTTAACATACTATTCAACAAAGCCAATTTATATTTGGCGTCGACCGCAATTTTGACTTGCAAAAATTCGAAAATCAGATAGTATTTTTTCTACTACGCAGAATAATACTTGAATGGATGCAGTATTTTTCGACACGTTGAAAACATACCTAGCTTTAACTATCAAACCTGCTTTGTTGCGCTTAAGTTATGATAGCATAGTTAAAACACGAACATTATCACTACGAAACGATGATTCGTGGAGTGTACATGAGTTTTTTTTCGAACATTAAGATTGTTGCGTTGATACATCAATCATAAATAAGTAATTGGTCTCACTGCAGGGTTCTCGTGTTATTTTAAATAATCGACAAATTCGAAATCGTTCCTTAATTTGTTTTGTAGTTTAAAATTTATTAGGTACGAAGCAACAAGCATTTAATGTCTGCAAAACAGAAATAATGGGAGTGGAATATTTCTACGGGGGAGAGGGTTTTGGTAACTCCGTCTTCATACATGTTTTTTTTTTTATTCCAGCAAAGGTAAAAATGAAGCTCATTTGTTAACAAAGGTGTTCGTCGAACTCAGCAGGTACCTCGACCGCTATTACAGAGAAAACTATTCTTCAAACACTGCGATTCACAAACATGAAGGGACGTCGATTCCGATTAAACAATCGTTCGGATGAAAAAATGACGATTTTTATTCCTCGAGGGGAAGCCAACGACCAATGGCCTTGTTCACCGTCACAAAGGCGTCTGAGGCTCCGGTCGAGTTAAGTTTAAGTTTAGTTTCAAGTGGCATTGCTTATAACGATTTTCCGTCGAAAATCGGATTCGGTATCATCAGTAGCACGCTATATTTTTTGATGGATGGTAATGAGGTAAGTAATGACTAATGGCTGTGATGGCCTTTGTCGTCCACTCCAGCTATTGATGGAGGTTGCCGATTTCTCAGAATAAATAATGTTCCAAACGGGCTCTGCGTGTGAAACGTTCAGAATCACAAGTTCCATTCATGCAGCATGAAATGATCGAATTTTCTTAAATTACCTATCATATTATAACATGTTAAATTGAATTGAAATTTGAGCAATTGCAGTAGGTACAAAGAAATCGTAAAGTTAAACACCAATTTTATGGCAAAAAACTCATACTAGATACAATTCGGCAATTCAAAAAAGATTTTGGATTTTTTAGTTTTTTGCAGTTCTTATGGATTTTTTGGCAAATATTAATGAAATTTAAGTACGTTTTTCAGCAAAATTTTGTGCAAAAAAATGTGAATTTCCTAGTTTATCGTATATGACTGTTTTGACTAAAACTCTTCTGAAATATATAAATTTAACGATTTTTGGCGGTTTTAGCCATTTTTTTGAATTTTCAAGCACCTTTTTTGAAATTAGACCAATTTGATGAGCTAAAAAAGTGCTGGCCAACAAACTCATCCTTTCATTTGGAAAGCTTGATTTTTTGGCTCAAGAACGGGATTTTTATCTCAATCCTAAGGATAGTTATCGTCTGGAATGCCGAGAGTATATGATGAGATACCAACCGTTTCTATGACAATATTGAAAGAGTCTAGCGAGATGGAAACTAATGAGGTGAAATGCAACCAAATACACATTCCAATAACAATGTTACTATGTTGATAATTAGTAACATTCACATTTCTGCCAAAAGACATATTAAATAATAGTTGACAATGTGGGTAGGCCGGATTCGAATCGCGATCGCAGCGAGCCTGGTGGTATGTCCAACTGATCTGATTTCTTACGAAAGGATCGACTACATCATGTTATGAAATTTTGAGATGCGAGCTTGCGAGGATCCAGAATACCAATCTATACACATCAACTAATCTATATTGAACCGAATCTACCTCCAAACCACCAGGTTCGCTGCGATCACGATTCGAATACGGCCTGCCCCCATTGTCTTGTTACAAAATAATGAGTCAAAATTATCTTTTGTCATTAATAATGATCAATAATAATTAATAATCATCAATTAAAAGGGAAAATCTTGAAAATTGTTTATGCCATGCGTACGTACTGAATTTTCAATCAGATTTTGTTGGGGATTGAGTGGGTAGCGTTCTGAATAACTCCATTAGGACTTTGAACATTTATTAATTGACGTCGTTAATTTGAAAAACGTATTGGAAACGTTATTAAAATAAATGTCTTCAGCAGAAAGAGTTTGTAATTACGAGTACTTATTTCTTTTTATTGGTCGTGACATCATAAAAACTTGTCGTCCCTGGATTCATTCCTGGTTGTAAAGTTATGGCGTGCGAAAGCGAATTCCTAGTCACGTTTAGTTGTTCTCTAATCTAATTATTGATTATCCACAGTAATTTTTATTGGTTACTATCTTAACTCATAGGGACTACAAAAAAACTGAATAATAAATAAATAAAATATAAAATAAATAATGAAATCAGTCCTAAACGTGCATTGAAGTAAAGAAAAGGGGTGTATAAAATTTGGCTTCCAGAACTAGGAACATTCAAGGGCGTAACCATTGTTCCTAATGAATTCACAGTCGACTGGGAGTCAAAGTGGAGCAATATTGAATGCATTATATAAATAAATAAATCTACCAACTTGGGTGCAGCACATAGCTTCCTCGTATTCGTTACATGCATGGATAGATCATTGCAATTTTGAATTGAATAATCTCAAAATATGAACAGTTCAATGTCAGAAATTAAGATCGAAATATGATGAAAACTGTAGAAGTCATGCATGATACAATAATTTGTTTCGCGCATGCGCGGCAGCTTCTAATCATATGATCAGGATGAAACTCATGCGAATGACCTCATCGAAATTTTCCCAATATTCTTCAAATTTGAGTGAGATCTGACAAAAAAGCAATAAAAACTACGCTAGATGGATTTATAATAATAATAAATCTTTATTGCCATTTTACGAATGTTAGCACGCGCAAAGTAAACTAATAATTTCTGAGTTATGACATTTATAGGGAACCATCCTTAGCCTAACCCACGAACTCTCAGAAAATTTCATCAAAATCAAAATGAAACTATAGAAATCACGTGAGTTGCAAGAATTTCACATTTGCGCAAGCAAAGCAGCTACCTACTCTATAGGATTGTGATGAAATCATAATAAGGTGATTAGATGAATTTGAGCCAGATCGAACGTGAGAAAATTCTTCTTGATGGAATTTACGATTGCGCTTGCGTAGAATGGAGTATTGATTGGTGAGTAATTAAATTAATAGGTGACCATCTGCAGCCTAACCCGGAGATTCCCGAAAAATGCCATCGAAATGGGATAAAAACTGTTATGCGTGTTACTAGGATTTTGAAACTCACTGACAGACAGACTTTTTTTAAATTTTAATTTATCATTATTATTTTGTTTTTTAATTTTGTTTTTAAACGAAACATTACTCAAAATTGTTCACAATGGGTTAAAACGTAAAATGTGAGTGGAAATTTTGATTTTTGAGCCAAAAAACTTTTCATTTTCCGAATGCTTCCGCTAGATTCGGAGGCAATATGCCTCTAGCTATAAACTCACATCCATCAATTCGCAGTGATTCCATTCAACGGTATAAAGTACTATCAATAAAATACTACCAATAAAATGTCTTTGCCTAGAACCAAATTTTACAAGTTGAATTCCAGGTGAGTTGTATCAGTTAAATGGAGTTACCCGTGTGGCAATGTGAACGTATTCCAAGAAAATCGTTAGGAAATGATACAGACGGACGTCTAAACATACCTAAATTTCACAACGGGAAATTGAATTTAATCTGTCCTTTTGGGTTTTTTTTTTCATTTTTTGAAAATCCAGGAAAATTGTTTGTTTGATTATATCTTGGGGCCCTCAAGAGTTTGATCAAGGGAATGGGTTTCAGATATGATTTTCTTGTACCGATCCAAAGAGTACTTCGTGATTGTGATTATTACCTAAATTTATGCTGTAATTCGGTAGAAAATACCTTAGCACACCTTTCAAAAATTACTGTTTCCTGTTGATTTATCAATTTCTATAATGAATTTGTAATCGACCAATAAAAATTATTTTTACCCCTTCTCAAATTTGTTGGTTTGTTGGTGATTTATCAAGATGCCTAGGTTGCAAACATTGAAAACGATTTTCCCCTTTCCATCCGTCACGTTTCTCTCAAACATCCCTCTCAATCTCTGGGTTGCATTCAATCAATACCAAGGAAACAAATTTTAACGTTGAAACTTTGAAACTCACCTGACATCTTCCGATTTAACGGGTTAGTTTTATTGCGTGATTTAGGTAGAATTCACACAACAGAAACAAATGAGACCATCCGGCGCGCAGTTCGCGTTCGACTAGTCGAAGAAAAAATATAGTCAACACGATAGTGGATGGTAAAGGGACTTTCAAATGCAGGACTAGGTTGAGCTTGAGCTGTTTCGGATCGATATTCGGTTTTCTCGTTTTCTGTCCGTGAATTCGTGCCAGACTACGTTAACTAAAAGGTTAACATTATTGTGGATTCCGTTATCTCCACTATCTAAGTATACATCTGGGATCTGCAGGGATCTATCGTATGAAATGATGAAAGATAAACTTGCTGTCAATTATTCACAATTCGCTGATGCATCCACACAGTTGAGCGTATTACAGGACAAATAAAAAGCATAACGTATCGTGAATGATCATAAACCTTTACGTAATAATTTGCAATTTTTTTTTCCGGATCCGAAAACCTTTATTAGGTCCTCACAGACCACATATAGACATTTGCGCATATTGTAGGTTCACCTATTTTCAGAAATCTTATTCGTAGAAATATGTTTTCAGGTTAGTTTCCACTTTGAGCGAATTTTATCAAAATACCGTTCAACTATCACGGTTTTCACAATTTTGAGTTATTGGAAGTTATGTGAAGCTTAGCAACAGAAGATTATTTTCTATAACCCATGGCAATGTTTTGGTTATCTTGGTTGATTCTTATATAAACAACTAGCCGGTGCTAGTGCGGACCCACCTGCACGGGTTAGTCGGTGCATAGACTGCTGAAATAACCATCATATCCAAACTGTGTTAGTAACTGGGGAGGCTGCATGCCAAATTATCGCATAAATGTAGTAAAATCAGGCGCGGACTGATCAGGAAAGAGCCCACAATTTTAGCTGTTATTGTCCAAAAGGGTCACCCTATCAAATTTCATCTTCCTAGGGTGAACAGGAGAGAATTTAGCTCAGTCAGGTGATCAGAAAAGAGACCGACATTTCAATCGTCTTTTAGTGACCCAGAGAGTCTCCCTATCAAATTTCCACTTTCTAGGGTTAACAGGAGAGAATGAAGCTCACTTAGCTGATTAGGAAAGAGCACATCGTCTGTTGATGTCCCAATGAGTCACTCGATCAAATTTCAACTTCCTAAGGTGAACAGGAGATAATGTAGCTCACTCAGCTGATCTAAAAATACATGCGCGAAGAAAGGGCCCTAACTGCGTGTTGGCAACCATAATAAAATTTCGGGAACCAAACAAATCGGTTTTCCGTCCCGCTCTTCGCACGAAATATCAAATTCCCGATCATCACCTATCAACAATGCACCCCATGCTTCACTCGCAACACCCTTAGCAACCCGTCAAGGCTTCTCCACTTGTCACGAATATCCGCCGCTAACAAATTGGCTGTTAGCAACCATAATAACAGAAGTTTGGGAACCAAACAAATCGATTGCGAAGGGTAGTGCCGATAATGAAGTAGAAGGATGTTTTGGAGGTTCAGACCTAGCCTATGTTGTGCGCCGGAACTTGCTGATCATTTTACGACCGCTCCCGTCAGTATCGGTCTAGCCGTTTAGCTGTCTATTGGGAACATATATAAATAGATAGTTAGAAACAAGCTTTGAGATTTATATATAAGGATTACCTATATATTTATCATAACAAATTTATTGATCAAAAGAGATTACAATGTTTCCGCAATCTTGGTTAATTCTGATGTACAAGCCATAATTTATTGTTCATTGAGAGGTACTAATTTATATTCACAGAATAGATAGCCTTTTAGTTCGATCGAAAGAAAATGATGATTGATTAATGCCAAAGATAATGGTTTACGATTTCGTATCGTGTCTTCGACCATCAATCGAAAACGGGTTCGCAAATTTGCCATGGGATGATGGATAATGAATGAGAACACCCGTCAAAGGTTCGAGAGATTATAGATTGTGACGAAAGCGTATAAATTCATCACACGCAATATAGGTATTCAAAAAAATAGACAGGGGAAAAAAACGAATGAAAAAAAAATTAATAACAATAATTGGGGGCAACGATGATTAGTCGTTTAGAAGTTTGACGTCAATCCGCCAAGTTTTCGGTCCATCAGGCCCGGGGTCCCGGACTTCCCCGCCTCGAGATCCGCAAGTATATGTATGCATACTTAAGCCGTGTTAAAATATCCTTTCGCCGCAGTTAGCAGCTCAAACTTGATTAACATTGGAGGTCAATTTTATGGCCTTTCGTTCCGAGAACCTCGCGGGATTTTCGATCCTCGAACGGTTTTCCCAGAGCTCCCGCGGGAACCGGTATAGAGACGCGCTAGTGACGTCAGCCATCTTAGCCATAAAATTCACGTCATTGACGCACGAAATGTGGTCGACGTACTGCGCCCAACTGTTTAAAACCTTGTCGTTGAATATTCTCAACAATCTAAGAGGAACTGCGGTCAATTTATGCGGCAAAATAACCATCGACGATCCGCTTATTTTCTTCTTGTCGCATGGCAACTGCAGATGAAGATATACGAAATAGCGAGGAAAGGAATGAGTGCTTGTTACCGGTGATGGTTTTATTGATAAAACTGGTTTCAGTATTGGCCTTTCGTTTAAATCACACTAAACTCCACTTTTCGAACTCCTAGAAGGATCAAATAAAAATTTACTGGAATTCAAAATATTTACTTAGAAAAATGAAAACTTCCAGTCCCGAGCATGATCGAGTGAGCA
This sequence comes from Adelphocoris suturalis, assembly GCA_030762985.1. Lineage (NCBI taxonomy): Eukaryota > Metazoa > Arthropoda > Insecta > Hemiptera > Miridae > Adelphocoris > Adelphocoris suturalis. Next base: position 78,015,557 of record CM061043.1, read on the forward strand.
AATTGTTATAATTTTTCGTATCATATTTAGGTTAGGTAAGTTGTTTCAAAATTTGAGCACTTCTTGCGAAAAGAAATCTTTATAGTTCATATGTTAAATAAAAAGTGTTTTTGTTTATTTATTTTTGCTCAATTTCATGCTATTTTAGGTATGAAAGTCGTTTATTATGGAGTCTGAATAATCTTTGAGTGTTTCCATTCGATTCAGCATGAAAAATTACTTTATAAACCATGGATTTCCGAGAAAATCAGAGTTTCTTTTAACCTGTGAACAAAATTTGATTTCGAAATCAGAAAATCATGAATTATTTTGAATATAATTATGTTGATGCATTTAGAAAGCTAGGATCGTGACGAATTTTTTATCATAAAAGGAGAGAATAAAGAATAAGAAAGATAAAGATCTTAAATTACAAAATATTCAAATGATAGCGTTTAAAACAAAGAAACTGCATCCCCACCCCTAATGCCGCCACGCCGACGGCTGTAATACCCCATTTCCTACGAAAAGTTGGGTAAAATCTCTAGGAGGCATATCAGTTGGAAGTTTCTTGTAATAATCGATCCCTAGACGGTTCTCGACCAAAAGCCCAACCCTGTATTTGAAAACACGATCAAATTCAGGAATCGTTTCAGAATGACTTAAAATGGAAATGTTGGGACATTGTTAATTTTTACTAGGAGCCACTGCAATAGCTTTATTTTCTAAACACATTTGTTAAAAAACATCGGCACCATTTCGAAACAGGGAAACATACGTGTGTATGTCTGTCATTCTTGTAAATAGTGGAATGTATCCTAAACCATCTGGAACGACATGATGAAATTTTTATGTTTGCTTGGGTTTCATTTTAAGAACGGCAAAAAAATCACTCCAACGTACCCAAATTAATTATGTGATTGATAGGGTTTTTTTTACACTTTCTCCAAATGGCTCCCAAAAATGTTATTATCTGTGCTACCATTTTGTTGAATAGAAACGGTAATTAATTTCTAAGTGTTCAAAAACATTTTTATAACTCCCAATCGTGCCACAGACCTTAGAAGCAAATTTTGGGATTTTTGCATAGTTTAGAATGTGTGTTAATTGTGTAATTCAAAAAAATGTTTCCTCAAAAGTTGCCAGACAAACCTTTTTTTCCTAATAATCGCCTATCTCCAGGTCTCAAAATGGTTGATTGACTAATTCGACAACGCTTTAAAATTAGTTTTTTTTTTTAATTTTTTACCAGATTACAAACTTTGTCACATAGGTACCTTATTTACTAGATAGGTCGTTTTCCTGCTGGCCTAAAAACTGTTTAGCTGATGACATAACCACTAATTGATGACTCAATCATGGATACATTTATAAGCAAAGGAACCTTAATTCCTATTCACAGGATTCCAACTAGAATCTTACCATCTATAATTTCGTTTCATTGAATTGTTACCATTGCCGAATGGTTGTTTTTCTTTTGATAATTGATTGATTTAGGTATTGATTATGAAAAATATTGGGTGAGATAATAAAGCTAAGTAATGAAATGAGTGTAATTATTTCTGTTTGTACGATTTCTCCAATAGTTTTTCTCTATTGATAGATTGATTATTGAAAGAGACCCTTGATGATTTCACAACATGGTATTTACAAATCAATGTATTCCAGTTTGCAGAAGCGCCCACTAAACAATCGTCCTCCAGAAATGAGGTGGAACCTCCTTATTAGTCAAACGGCCGTTTTCTTCTGATCGGTCGACTCGTAAATCTGGTGGTAACGACACATCAGACCTGAGGCTCTAGCCTCGTCAAGTCTCCTATTAGAGAAAATGGTACGAGGTTGGCAGTAGGCTCGCAAGATCAAACCGACTAAGCAACGATATCATGAGGAAGAGACTGCACTCCCAGCTAAGTAAGCTGATGGGAACCCCGCGTCCGAAGCACGAAATAAGTCCTTAAAATTATGCGAGAAACTTCTCAATAAGGCAATTTGCTTGAGCATGGACTGAGTTTCAAAGGACTTCCACTGGTACCTATGAAGTGTGATCTGAGAAGTGAGGTTATGAACTGGAGCAAATGAGCGATTTTCTATATGCAACTACAGTTTTTACGACTTTTAAATTATCTGATACTGATACAATCATTACACCGGTAACAAATAATCGTAATATAGACAAAAAATCGTCAGGGATACTTGAATTTTATTTATTATTACTACATATTATTATTTTCAGGTTACTAGGGGATCTGTTTCCCCTTCGTCACACTAAAACCGTGGTTTTTTTGTGCTGAACATTTCCCTGAATTCCAACGTATCTTGAGCCAATCCTTCTCCTCTACTAGATTGGATTCCCCTCTAAAAAGTCGTCTGCCGATACGATCCCGAAAATTCTGAATCGTTTGGCTTCAAGTGCTGGACATCTGAGGAGCAGATAATAATTTTGGGCTCCAATGCTGCTCAAATGTTACCGTGTCCCCATTCCAGCTTAGCTAATATTTTTCCTCCCTGAGAGATTGAGAGCGCTTATGCTCCTGTGATGCGTTCATCACCAGCTTTCCGTATTTTTATACATGTCTTAGAGGATTCCATATGTAATAGCTTGTTTTCCATAGACATTCTCTATCTTCTTTACAAAGTGGTGGAGAGTATTGATTCTTCCAATGCTGAGACCATTCGTTCCAATGTCTTCAACTGGAATGAAGATCGAGTGATCGGAACAGGTCATTTGTCCTGCTATGATCGTTCCTACGTGATTTCGTGTAAATACCCCTTTCCATCTCTCCAGGCCTAAAGAATCCACAAAGGTGCAGAATTTGGTCCTTCTCCCTCTGCAGCAGAAAACCTGATATTCAGTACCTAGAGATTTTGGGAGGATAAACGGTACATATGGACCTCTTGACCTTTTTATGGGTTATTAGATTCTTGTTTGGCCTTAGTACACTCCCTGTTCTCCCAGATGGTAATGGCCAGCCTCAGCCACTGAACCATTCTCTGCAACCAAGGTGCATTAAGAGAAACGCGTATTGAGGAGAACCCTTAAAGTCTCGCCCGCACTTTCCATGACACGTCATTGATTTCAGCGAAGTGTCATACGGAATCATAGAGTGATGACCAAAATATTATCCTCCTTTCCACATAACCTTACTTTTCTCTAGTATTTGAATGATTCCACATAGTTGAAATATGTTAGTAATTCAGTTATATTCCCCAATCCGTTACCCAGTTCAAATAATGGATTAACATCGTGGCAAAAAAAAAAAAAAAAAAATCCATGCATAAAGCCTTCGTGAAATACAGACAAAGAGAAAGGGCAGACAAAGAGAAGAAGGACAATAAGAAAACAAATAAAACAAGCAAGTTGAAGCCAAAGAGTAGGTAATAGAAGGATATTTATAAGGTAGCTGGGCGTAATATATATGAAAATAAAGGTAAGAAACTGGTCTTACAGAAACAGAGAATGAGAGAAGTTAGGCGGTGGGGGGGGGGGGGGGGGGGGGGGGGGGGGGGGGGGGCTTCTCGCAAGATTTTGACTCCTTCCAATACCCCGTTAGGTATTATTCTAGTAAGAATCTCCCGTCGTTCACGGTTTTATACATTTCATTGAGCCTGTAGTGCATAGGTGTCAATATCTCATTGTCAGTCATAGAACGTCTGGTCCACCAACCAAGTCAACACGGATCGCTGCGAAATATTTATACAACTAAGATAAGAAACACAAACGCCGGATATGCTCGACCTGTATCCTTCCGCACCTCTCGAAGGTAAGTTGTACCTAGCCCACCTGTCCGTATACCTTCCTCTGTTTGCTTTGCTCTGTTTGATAGACTTTGTCGAGAGGGATGGCGGACGACATCCACGGCCGACCAACTTTCCCCCTTAGAATACAAATTAAGTCGTCCTTGGTGATTCTTTGAGTCGCCTTCTAACTATTTTGGAAGAGGAGGCCATTGTTTTAGAGCCTTCGGAAATGTTTAAAGGTTCGGTGACTGTTGGAAGTGCTCACAGACACAGATATTGTTATTTGTGAGACCCCCAGTCCAGATCTTTGCTGTATGGATGAGTGTTAAACCTCAAAAAGACTTGATTAAATACAATGTCTATCTACAAGGAGGAATATTAGAGACTAGAAGAAAGGTATAACGGGATCGATTCTACAATTAAATTTCATCAAAATGCTCCTTTCAACAATTTTGTTTTTTCATTTATTTCATTATTATTATTATTTTACCGTTTTCAAATATTTGTATACTCATCCGAATATTATTTTATACTCCGCAATTATATTTGTGTTCCTAAATGTATGACTCAAAACAGCTAAACATTTCTTGGGGAACTCGGATAAATAAAAAATAAGGGCACCCTTGGACACAGCTTTGAATATTCTATCAGAATATGGCCCAAACGTTAATTTAAAAGCATATGGGGCTGATGATGAACTGGCTGGAAGAAACATTTTTCAAATTTGTGAAATGATTATTTTTCCATACAACTCGGGAAAAAAAAATATTTACTGAACGCTTCAGGACAAAAAGTTTCTCGTGTTGTTAGCTTTAGACGGTATGATAATTTTGGGGAACATTAGTTTTTAAGTTTTATAAATAGGCAATTTTATCTCTGTACCTACAAAAAATAAGGATTTTTGCTGAAATATAATAATTATAGGTCTACCGTAGATGGTGTGCGTTCTGAGGGCGCCCCTTTGTTGAACTGCGCGCACAGATACAGCTTTTCGGAACAGCCTTGATGGGTAAAATTACCAGAGCAGTACTCTAAAGGAAATTTTACGTTTGAGTGCAGGCTGCCCTACTATCTATGAATTCATTACAAACATTCTGGGTATTCGAATATTTTGACTGCTACGGCTATCATAGAATACTACCTACTTATTTTTATATATTTTCGCGTCTTGATTCCCTTTATATATATATTATATATATATATATATATATATATATATATATATTTTTTATTCTCGAGTTATTACTAATTTCACCTGTTCGTTATGGAGAAACCTCTAATACAGGATATTCTTCGTCACTTTGACGTCAAGCTAGGGAAATTGTTTACAATGTCGCTGAATAGGTACCTACTTCTGAAAAAAACTAAAGTGTTCCGAGGTGAATATTTGTCACTTGACGAGTGCAGAAACAGGAATTTTCTTGGAAAAGTTAGTTCAATCATTAGTGAAGGCAGGCGGATGCTCTTGGAAACTGGCTAGACGTCCTTCGTCCCTCATATACTAACGAAACACTACCCAAAGAGAATAGCCACTGATTCTTTCGATGACGCCGGCATTCGTTGTAAAATTCGAGTATTGCCGACCATCAGTAAAGCACTGGAAGCTTTTCAGGAAGGTACAGTTGTCATTTGTGGAAAAGAGTTGGTACTTCCAACAACGAACTAGGTAAGATTTTTGGATTCAAATGGAAAATCTGCCTGTCAAACCGCAAGTCACGAGTTGAACGGACTGGCGTGCTTGTTGTGCCAAATATTATCACACCATCACGAAATTTCGCTCGGACGGATGAAATATTGTTTATTTAGGCAAAGCGTACGTCATTGAGGTGTACGATTTCAAAGTGTTGGCAACCTCCGGATGAACCCGGAGCATTGAACGGCATTGGAAAGGAAGCTCATCATCTCATCATCGTGCATTGAGGGAATTACGGGGTTCGTGCTCAACTGTTTAAGTTGATGACACGTAATGAATTATGAACACTTTGTTTATAAAATGAAGTAGGCAATAAATTAATAGTGAATCGACTGTGTATGAGTTTAGATTTTCATTTTTTGACATGTTTCATTTCTTTAGGTTGATCCTTAATTTGAATTTTTGCTGGACTGCAGGACAGCATTTTTTGCCGGACCGCAAGACGAGCGAACGTAGTCAAGGTAGTAACGTGTAACAGATGGGAAGTTGATAAGTCGTGGAGGAGAGACTATCAAATAATTAACTTTTGACTGTAGTATTACCTAAATTACCCAATTACCTAAATTTATAATTACCCAAATCATAAATTATTCAAATTACCTCATTTGAAATCATTGAAGTTTCTACCATCTGATTGATCTCCGGAGCGAATGTCTTTTCTGTTTTTTTACTTTTCTTATGAGAAACAGTGCAACTTCGACTTTAAAATATAGTAATTATGTAAATTTTTGTCTAGGTTGATAAAATGTATTGACCAAAAAAGGTACATATTGAAAAAAGGTAATGAAGTGAGAACGTAATTTACATCTTATTATTTCACTTGAAAAATTACAAAATATCAGTTAGGATCTACCTATTTGATGACTGAAAAGTTTGAAGACCTCTGGAACGGGGGTAAATATAGACACTTGTGTGAGAAAAATTACGAAAAAATATGGTACACACGATAGTTTTTAAATTATAGGAAGAGAAGAAGTTAAAATACGTGGTATATTATTATTTATTATTTTTGTAGAACCACTACATTGAATTGATATATATAGGTATATATGTATATATTGTTCAACAACGTTCCTGGAACATTGCAGGAAAACCTGGATCGAAAACACGAAGAAGGAGATGAAACGGCGGGAAGCTCCATTCTAAGGATTCCTTGATGATTGTGTTATTACGTACACGAAACTTTGAAGGATTAAGTTAGGCTGTTGAAATTTAACGCGAATTTCCCAAGATGAGGCGAAGTTTTTCTGATATTAGTCATATGGAAAATTACAAATTATTCTCCCTTCGATGCTAAAACGACTAAGGAACTTCTTTGATGCTCTGAAAATTTCTTTGGGGATTTGTATAGTTTGAGATGTTGGGAAAATAGTGTGAAGCCTCGCGTTTCTGACAACTGTGAAACACGTGATAAACGCCCGCCGGGTTCCCCTGTTAGGAACTCCCGTGCTAGACCGTGTTAAAAGTCACGACTCCTTGCGTCTTCAACTTACTACGACAAAAGCATTTTTTCAACTCCTTTTAGCGTCTAGGTTTTGCAATGACTTATATTTTATTTCTTTGTTCTTATATATATGAAGAGAGAGAGAGAGAGAGGATTTTGTTTGAAGGAGGCCTTGGCGATGTTCCTGAACGGAGCTGATTAAGAATAGCTCGTCTCCTAAGATATGGAAACAAAAGTCGTGAGATGCTTCCAACATCTTCAAAGTGAAGCGTTCAGGAAAAGAATCCTTGTGATTGTGAAAGATTTGAATGGAGAGCGTGACAAGAGAAACCGAGTTATTTAGAGTTGAAAAGCGCAGCAATCCTTCTTTCTGGCAAGTAGGAGAAAACTATAATACAGTAAGAAATTAAAAAGGTGCGTCCGTCTCTTTGGGAAAGACAACATCCTGCGGTTACTTAATTTTGATTATTATTAAAAAAGAATTGTGTCTTCCGAAGTCGAGCCATTAGGTTTTTTAACGTCTCCATTAACTTTTCTACATGGAAATCCATCATGGGAATAATTTCTGATTCAAACACTTTGTCGTGAATCTAGTTCTAGTTATATATTTATTACTTTTACAGGTATTTATGATATCTCTCCTCAGAATAGAGGTAAATAATCCGTTCTTCATCGGACATTCTTAAAAGGGCTAAGCTCAGAATAATACTTTTATGGCACAACAGAATGCTGAAATTTTAGTATACAAACAGAAATCGCTAACCTACATAATGAAGTCATATTATATTTATGTTAGGTATGAGCACTTTGAGTGCGAAGAAATTGTTAACTATAAATTTTATGGCGAACAACTTGTCCTATAAGATATTCGGCTATTCAAACCAAAACTGAATTGTTTGCTTTTTGTTTTTTTAGTTCATATTGAGGTTTTGGAAATTTTAATGATATATTAATACTTAAATTTTTAGCATAATTTTGTGTAGTTGAAAAACTAGGGATTTTTAGAAATAGGTACTTTGCCATTTATAGTGATTGTTTTGGCACGTTTGAAGTTTGACCGTTTGACCGTCCTTGCGATCAAAATGTGAAGTTCAATGAACTCATACTTTCTTTTGGAATCCTTGACCTTTCGGCGAAAGAACTGATTTTTTCAAATCAATTCTACAAATAATTACCTACTGTCGTGGATATTCAGAGCGGTTGGTTGTAATCCTAAAATTTGCGGTACTACAGAATATCCTTAATTTCCCTTTGATTTTAGAGAAAGGATTACTAGGGATCCAGATCAGCACGGAGTGAGGCAGAGGGGTGCTAAGAATGCGCATGAAAATTTGATCGATGTTTGTAAGCTTCCGGATTTTCTTGAGATTTCAGCGACTGTGACTTAATGGTGTTGTCCAGTTCAAGATATCAGAATATTTTCATCACATTTTCATATATGTCATAGCAGTGGTGAAAGTGTTAAAAAGTAATGGATTGAGAAGAGCAAGGCGATATTTTTAGGCAAGGGACCTTTCCATCAAGTGGCTATTGCTTTTTGTTTGGCTTATGATAATAATAAAAACGTAGATTACATCACACTCCTTTGAACAGTCCCAACGAATATATCCATACATTGACATCAGTAGATTTGTTACCACTTTATCACCATACCAGCTCAATTTATGTACAATACAAACGTCACATTCATCTTAAAATGTAAAAACCCCAAGTAGAACCCGAGTCTTGAAGAGAGAAAAAATAAAAATAAACCGTAAATCGCATGGATTCCCATCCTCTCATTTCAAAGGTTCAAGTTCAATGCCAAAGGTTCACGCTCTCAAGGAAACTCCGAAGATTTTTCGAGCTGAAACTACCTGTTCGCGGATCCGAACTGCGTCAAAAGCTGCCACGCCTCAGCGAGAGCCCTAGAGGGTACAACTCTACGCCGTATTTTATCCTTGATAATAGTATGAAGACCATTAAGCCAAGTCCGGTTTTTTTCTCTCTTTCTCTCTATCTTCCTTCTCTTGTGGGTAGTTTGGAACTTAAAATATTCATGGGAATAACTCTAATAGCTTAGACGGGGTGAGCTGTCTTAGTGAACAAAACCATCCACAGTACGCAGTAAGTATGCCATCTCTATATTTTACCTATATATCACTCAAGTCCCTCTCTCGGGAGGCAGTTAAGATTGCTGTAAGTACCTACTACAAGTGGGACTAGACTTGGTTTATATTTTCCCAACACCTGCATGGCCAAAGGGGAAGTAATTTATTGGCCTGATTCACTCAATATTATATATTTGTAGGTCATGAAAACACTTCTTTTACAACCTATTAATAGGATTAGATCATATCTTTTGCAACCGGTGCAAAAATACAAGACCTAATGGAATGACATCGAGTACCTACTATATTCTGCTCCTGGATTCAGTTCCCTATTCAAAACAGCAGCCTATTGCGGAGTTTAAAGTTTTTCATATAAACTACAGAAAATTGTTCTTAATTTAGTTTTAATTCCTAACAATATGAACCTATCTTATGGCATGTGACACCGATAAAACACGTCTGCCAATTTGGGTGGCCAATTTGGGTATATTGCAACATGGACGTATAGAATTAGTTGAATAAAAAAGTATGATTCGAAATTATTGATAGGTCAGAGTTACAAGAAATTAATGTTTAGAAAATTTTATGGAACGTATACCCATCTATTCCCAGAGTTTGAACAAAATCTGACAAATAGATAATAAGAAATCGCTGTTATAATAAATTAACGTTAGCGCACGCACACAGACTTCTATTTATGTGACGGCAATAGAAGTTAAACGCTGAAAATGTCATTAAAATCGTTCCATTAGAATCGGAGTTATGCCTGTGTAATAGATATTAGTTTCGCTCATGCGCAATGTATATTACTCTTCCAATAGCAATATAATTTTCAGGGTATTTTTCTAAAACATATACGCAATTACCTACCGAGTTTGAACGAAATCGGACCAACAGATGATGAAAAATCGTCTTTATAAGAAATTGACCTTTAGGCATACGCAGTGACTGTTGTTGATTCGACGGCTTTGAAAATTATGGAGGACCCTCTAGGAGCTAGCCCGCACAATACCCGAAAATGTCATCAGAATCAGAGTGATGAAACTTGGTATAGTTTTTGGCGTGACAAGGATTTACCATAGACAGACAGACAGACTGACGGCAGACAGACAGAAACAGAACCAAAATTGATCAGCAAGCACTGAAAAGCAAAAAGCTTTTTTAGAGGACAAATAGATTATTTTTAAACGTTTTGTTTTCTAATATAATATTCACATAAGATTTCTTTCGTCTATATAACTCACGAATTCAAAACGGTAGTTACCCCGTTTTGGTGAACTGTCAAAATTAAAGATGCGGTTGGAAAACGATTTAAATTCAAAATACGGCCGGAAAACACACTTGAAATCATTCCCAGGCAGGTAACCGAAATTGATCTATAAGTTCTGAAATGCAAAGCCAATTAAAAATTTTGATTTTGAAAAACAATTTTTTTTAAAATACTTTTTGCACGAACACAAAGCTTTCCTCTTCGGTAGTGTGGAAGCAAAACATAGGTAGTAGGTATACGATTAATTTCCACGTAAGGTATTGGTTTGCTCAAAATTGGAAGAAACTATGTCAAAAATATTGAATATCGTCAGATAATCATTTCCATAAAAGAGGTAGCATAGAAGCAGATTTTCAGTGTTTTTAACGCATGGGCAGAAGCGGAAATAGAATTTCTAGGGGGGCATGCCGACCCCAATCTGAACATTCCCCATGAAAATCGTCGAAATCTGAAGAAAACTGTGCTTTGATGGTTTGCGTATTATAATAATCCTAAGTTCCTAAATAATAATCCTAAATGTGATTATCTTAACTAACAAAAATCCAAAAAGATTTATCAAGATTGGAAACAAAGTATAGAAGTAATCAGTGAGACATACGATTTTAAGTTTTGAGCAGGCGCAGAGGCTGCTATTTTCTTGCGGCGATAAAATTCATAAGAAACCGCCCAGAAGAAAATTTCGAAAATTTTATCGAATTTGCACGATTACTTTGTGTAGTTTTGTCCGTTACAAGGTTTAGCAGGTGTAGTATACCACTAACAACGTTTCATGGATACCGAAACTAAGTTATGCTTGTAAACATAAATTATTTAAATAAAGTTTAGTTTAATTCCAGACACGCATATTTCATGATTTGCCGACGAGGTAAAACTTTAGATGAATTATGAGTAGAAGGAGAAAAGTTCGAGAGACACCGACAGAGCAGACGTTGGACGAACCGGAAGGCAGAGTTCAGCGAAAATTAACTGATTTTGGTGTGAACTCTTTTGAACCCAATATCGAAGAATGGGAGTACTATTCCAGACGGTTCAAAGTAGCAGTAAGTGCATGTAGGTTAAATGATGACGAATACGTTCGTGATTTGTTACTTGCAAAACTAGGTCCTGAACAATTTAAGGTCCTAGTGGACAACTTTCGACCTCGAAAAGTACAAGAGGTAGGTTTTGACGAATTATTCGAATTTCTGGATAAATTCTATGGAAAACTGACAAATCCTTTTGCAGAAAGATGTCAATTTTCACGTAGGTACCAACAAGAGGGAGAAACCATCAAACAATTTACAAATGAATTGCGAAGCTTGGCTGGCCGCTGCGAATTTGGGGGGTCTCTAGAAGAACGATTACGGGACCAGTTAATTTTAGGCATTGCGGACGATAAGTGGCAACAAGAAATAATCCGACAGTTCCCAACAGTAAAGTGCTCGTTCAAGGAAGTCGAACGATTTGCAGTATTGCTTGAGCTTTCTAAACAACAGCAAGCTGTTATGAAGGAGGCCTGTTCAAAATCCACTCAATCTCGTACATGTAAGGTGAAATCTACTAATAACCCTAGACATATTCTACTTAGGGGAAGGCACTGTTTCAAATGCGGCAAGGAGCAACACAGGAATCCAAGCGACTGTACTGCGATAAACGTAACCTGTAAGACTTGTGGAAAACAAGGACATTTTCAAAAGGTTTGTTTGATTGCAGGGAATGCTATTATAAAAAAAAAGAACAAGACAGTAGAAGGACTGCTCGTATAAGAACAAGGTCATCATCTGAGGAAGAAGAGTCAGACGGAGATTGTGACGAAAGGAAACAAGTTAACTACATAAGGAAAACCGCAACAGGTAGAGAAGTACTATTGGCAGTCAGATTGAATGGAAGAATGGTAAATATGTTGTTCGATCCGGGTGCAGCAAAGTCAGTAATTGGCGTGAGTACATGGAAACGTATAGGTTCGCCGAAGCAGGGACGTAGATCGACAGACAGACACGAAACTAAAGTTGTTGTACAATGCAACGATGTGAATTTTGGACACTTTTCTCGACCCCACAAAGCTGGTGATCAATTAAAAAAAATAAATAATGAATCTAAATTTATCTTGTTGCATTATTTTATTGTTGTTCAAAGAATAGACTGGATGAATCCTTCCCAAGGTCTAAGGAATAGAATAAGCTCAGATTTTATACATATACATACACCCCCCCCCTCCCTCCTCCCAGTAAAATCTGGGCGCTCCAAGGAAATGGTTTAACCATCTTGAAGATGGAAAAAACCCGAGCCACGCCTCAACAAATTACCTCAGATATCTCAAATCCGCACCTCTTATGATATTGTCGGATGGTCAGATCAGGGTTGGCTCTTCGACATTCTGCAGGCTCCGGTTTTTCCTCCTATTTTTCGGTCGTTTATAAACTTGAAATTATTACTTATTCACGAGTCGTCCAACAGGAAGGGGAATAAGGGGACGAAGAGATCGTGGACGATATGCAATATTCCTTCACTCTCCCTCTTACACTGTATCTTTATATTTGTATCATAGTCGTTCCCACCATCCCGCCTGTTAACAGAAGATGAGTTACCACCCGATTCGGTGAACTCAGTAGCTGAGATAAACCATACCAAACATCAAATCACACACAAAACTGGGCATGATACCAGACCAGGAACTAATTTTCAAAGGTAGATAGATTATTTATCGGAAAACTGAAAACGATAACTCCCCAACTCAACGGTATTCTACACAATCCTCACACAAAAACCCAAAACAGGCGGCAAAGCATTAAAATCCGTCCTATCTGGGCATATTTATTACTTACTAGTCTTGGGTACTAGCTCAGTTTCACAGTTCCACCGTATTGAGCTAAAGCACCCCTCGACATTGCAGCGACATGTAGTAGCTCCACCTTTTATCCGTAACGACCGGGGTGTCTCACGTTTGTGCGCCACCGGCTAGGATTCGAACTTACAACGAATTTCCAAATAAAGTTCCAACATTTACCAACACTAACACTAATTTCCAACATTTAATATTTTCTAAAGCCTTTCTTAGAAAGTTATAACAATGTTAACATTTTAGCGAATTTTCCAAGAAAAGGAAGTTGTGGCAATGACTCCAAAAAGGTTTAAAATACAAAGTTCCAGTCATGCAGCATGATTGTATGAGCAAATTTTCGTCAATTATTTTATTGTATAATGTCGCATTGTTTTGAAATTTGATCTTTTGGAGTGCAAGGAAATAGTTCAATAATAATTTTATGACAAAAAACGTGTTCTAAATAATAATTGACTATTCCAAAAAGTCGTTATGAATTTTTTGGTATTTTTGCTATTTTTTTAGATTTTTCTAGCAAATTTTAATGATGACGCAGGAAGATACACACACACACGCACACACACACACACACACACACACACACACACACACACACACACACACACACACACACACACACACACACACACACACACACACACACACACACACACACACACACACACACACACACACATATATATATATATATATATATATATATATATATATATACATGAAAAAACGCAAATTCCAGGAATCGTTTCAGAATGGCTCAAAACGGATTTCAATGGAGAAATTTTAAACTTTCCGAGCCATTGAAATAGCTTCATTTTTTACGAAAATTCGCTAAAAATATCCAACCTTTTTCTTCAGTGAAATTTGTTTTGAGGCACTCTGAAACGGTTCCTCAATTTTAATGCTTTTTCATTGGTACATATGAAGGAGAATTAAAATCCAGGAATCGTTTCAGAATGCTCAAAATGAATTTCACTGATGAAAATGTTGGACTTTTTTCATTTTAAAACTATCTGGAGCCATTGCCATAACTTAATTGTGTGTGTGTGTGTGTGTGTCGCCGCCACGAGGGAAGTTTTATAAAAAATAAATAAAAGGTGTAAATTTTGATCAATAATCATTTGTGTTGTTTAAGATCACACTCTTTCAGCTAATAGTGAAGTTGATAATGGGAGTGGAAGGGGATGGTTTTCCGTATTTTGAAATCAAAATTCGCAATTTGAGTTAAAATTGAAACATGGTAGGGGAGTAGAAGTTTTACTTCTGTGCAAAAATTTGATATTGGAATTTTTTTGAGATTTTAGAAAAGGTTTACCGAGTATGCGTAAATGACGAGCGGACATGCACTGTCCCCGACCATCGCCTAATACCCCAAAGCTTAGCGTTCTACGTTCAATTCGTATTTTGCTCTCTATTTTCCCCTCCTCAGTAAGTCGTTAGAAATCGTAACGGCGTCCCAAAAATGTGACAAAGATACCCTACCTTGATCTATTTGTCCAGTTAGAGCTGAAGTCATACGGACCGGCTCGCCACAGCACTTCCCGGTTCCGTACACGTTCTACTTGTGGAACAAACAACATTCTTCTCAGGGTACACATTTCAAAGGATTCCAGTTTATGAGCTTTACTTCATGAGTCCACGTATCAACACCGTCACTAACTAGGAGCATAGTTCTCGAAATCCAAAATCAAAATCCAATAGCTTATCGTAAAGGAAACTCGAACATAGCTTACCATACAAATTCATTAAACCTGCTATTTTCGTCAGCTCTGAATTTAATAATCCTTCTATTATTCCGCCTAACAAGAAACAGCTTGGTGTAAAGGAACAAGGCATTCCTACTTGTTATGTGTCCACTCTGTGAATTTACCTTATCGCTTTTGTTGTTAAATATTTCCATTGATTACATTTATCTATGAATCAATGTAAATTATTCAAAACAAATGGATTGATGGATTTATTGGTGACAGCTAAGTACTTTCGCCGGATTAGGTCTCCCCAGAGTTTTGAGTATCAGGTAGTAATCTGGTTAGTCCTCAATATTTGATTCATTATTATTTAGCCTTATTAAGATAGGTCCTCCTTCATCGTATTTGGATTGGGTAACCAGTTGTGTTTGGGCTTTCTGATGATAATTTTTATTTTAAATTGAGAAATATGCAAAAGTTGGAGCACATTGTCTTCTGGGAGCATTGCCGTAATTGTAGTTATGACGTACAGGCGTAACTTTAAAATTCGAGCCAATCTGGAAAAACAGCTTTAATTTCCTGATTCCGCAACCTCGAAAACCTCCGGGTTCACTGTTATTTTCTTTGTACCTCGACATCACTTTTTTTTGTGTTCTCCAGTGTAATTCAACGAAAATTCGCTCATATAAATATGCTGCTACAGGGTTGGGCCGACAACGCAAAACGTGAACAGCGATCTCTCCACAGCCACGCACTCGTAAGTCTCGCGGGATTCCCAAATCTTCCTTTAGTAGAGATGCCAAAATCTTAAATCTCGGGGATTCCCAAGTCTTCCCACAGCTTCGAAAGTGGAATGAAAGAACCACGCATCAGGTTTTTGACTTTGACGTACGAGGGAAAACGGCTGACGTTTCTCAAAGCTCTTAAAATTAAGAGAAGGCTAGCCGAAGAGAGGGGTAGGGGGTCTTCACAATCGTTTGAGAAGTTATTTATATTCGTGCAAGAAGTTAAACAACTTGGGGTGTAAATCTATCATTAACCTATCAAAAAATTAATTTGACGACTGTTTTGGAAACCTCCAAATGTCCTCTTTCCCAATGGGATTCGTGATAAATTAACTTTCTCTTCCGCATGTGAGAAATAGGGAATTGAAAAATGGGGACACATACGGAGCTATTTGTCTATTCAAAAATTTCCGTATGTGTCTCCACGCTATTTGTGAGTCAGTAAGTTGAGCGATGAACCCTAAGACCATTCTGTTGTTGATCTCTGACTAAACAAGGTTGATGTTTATATTGTATAGGATGATGCAGACTCTTGAATAAACATGCATCTTATACCTACCAACAGACTGAGGACCTCCGAGGGAGAGTCGGGCTCACCTAAGCTGGGCACCAGCAACAACTAAACTACCTAAACTGGGCTCTTTCCAAATCTTAGCTAGACAGGAAATTTTTACTAAGGAATACATTTACTAAGGACTTGTTTTTATATATTTTTGATATGCGAGCTTGCGTGCATCCAGACCACCAAACTATACACATCTTTGCGCAGAGGCAATATCGTAACCAATGAAGTTCTACTGCGGTGCGATTATTGCTAGTTGAAACCATACACATCATTCTGACCTATATGTCCAACTAATCTGAATTTTTACTAAGGGTTTGACTAGTTAATGTTATGTATTTTTGAGATGCGAGCTTGCGAATATCCAGACCACTAAACTTTACACATCATTCTGACCTATACGCCTAACTAGTCTGAATTTTCACCAAGGGATTAACTACTTGATGTTATGTATTTTTGAGATGAGAGCTTGCGAGTATCCAGAATACCAAACTATATTATACATCCTTCTAATCTCTTCTAATGTATTTACACGCTAGATGGATTTGAATATAGCTTGGGGACACACACGGAACTTTTGACTAGGCAAATAGTTTTATGCGTCCAAACTTTTTTAATTCCATATTTCTCATGTACGCGAAGGAAAAAGTTAATCCATCGTGAATACATGGGGGGGGGGGGGGGGATTCCGAGGTTTCCAAAACAGTCGTCAAATTCAGTTTTTGATAGGATAATGACAGAGTTACATTGATTTGAAGGTGGGAACTCATACGGGATTATACTCACAACTTGTAGTCCAAAATCAAAATCAGGCTTTTCCTTTTGTTGTTTGTTGCTCCTCTGTCCCACTGTGGTAAATTCCTTGTAATGGATGAAACTACGTTATCTTTATTTCTCATTTGGGTGAAGATTTTCAGAAATTGTGTAGTTTATCTCCTAGGCGATACCTTTTGAATTTAATCACCAATGCCAGCGTGAATGTAAAGTAACTGAACCACAGACTTTTGCTGTGTTCTCCATAGATCGAGTCTGGAGTGAAGTCTGAGAGAAACATTTAACTCGACTTAATTTGACATTGTGGTTGGTTCGGTAACTACCACTGATTAGCTTCAAAATGATAATGAACCGATTAAAAAGAGGGTTTTTAACATTTTACGTGTTAGCCTTCTTGACCCACCATAGCCATTTATTGGGAGCCACCAGATCCGTGGTGTCTTGAGTCAGTGCGTGTATGCGTATTTATTATTACCTGGCATACCGATTTCTAACGATCTAACGATTCAGTTTCTTCAGAATTTGAAAAATTGCATAACCAATGCTACATTAATACATTTACAATAGTAAACACATTAAAAATAATCAAATACCTACACTAAAATGGTCACATTCAAAACTATGAACCAACTTTCGTGTATTCTTTGACAGTCTCGTATAAATTTCATAACCAGACTTGTTGATTTGTACAATGCATGGTTCCCGACCATTATAGATGTGTTTACTAACTCAACAATCAAGTAGGTAACAAATTTATTTAGAGAGAATTTAAATATGAGATACAAGCGACTTTTTTTTCTTTTTTTGTATGCATTTATTCAACTAATCATTCCAACTGTCGACGCTGGAAGCAGAGCTTTGATAGGGATGCTGAGTAATAATGACATCAGCGCAGAGTAAAGTTTGTGATTTGTAAACATTAGTAATTTAGTCATTTAGTAAACATTAGTAACATTAGTAGTGTGATTTGTAATAATAGAGTAAACATTTATGATTTGAACCTATGTAGGCCATCAACACAAACAATAATGCCCAGAGGTATTTAGGAATTTGCTGATTTAGCAAAAATTTGCTACTTTTAGCATGGAACATGCTTTAGCCATCACATAACTGGGCAAAAACGTGACGAAACCGTGGAACGAAAGTAGCGAGGGATTTTGTAATGATTTTCACTTACAACTGACCCGTTCCTAGGGAAATGTATCGACGTTAGTTTTCATCCCACGAAAATCGTTCACCACTCGTTGAAAAGCCCTCAATTTATGCGTAAATTATATACTGCCAAAACCCCTGTAAATATGGACGAAGCTGAGATTGATATACCCCTGATTTAAAAGAACTGTAAACAACATTCGCGGTAAAAACCAACATCGATTTTTGACATGGATATGTCTTTGCTCTGGGGGGTCAACCAAAAATTTCCGTGACGCAAAATTTGTGTCACAATTTCAGTGTTTTTCACGTACAACCCAGCCGTTGGTAGGGGAATGGAACTTCCGTAGTTTTCATCGCTCAGAAATCGTTCGCCACTTGTTGGAAAGCGCTAGATTTATGTGATAAATGTTCACATCTCAATTCCCCTCTCCTTACGTACCTGGCTACATTCCTAAACTAAGTTGATTGGACTATAAACAATTTTAATAAGCCGGTTACAATATTCTTAACGTAAAGCAATAGCATCATTTACTCCACTCCATAGGAACCATTTTCATCCTCTTGACAACAGTCGACTGTTAACAACAACTCATTGTAGTGGCTTCTCTCCGCAGTTATTTTCAACATTTCTATAAGTAAACCGTTGTTTTGTTGGAATTAGTCGGGATGTGGCCCTTTCTTTTGATTTTCACTTACAACCAAGCCGTTGCTGGGGAAATGAAACTTCATCATTCTTCACCGGACAAAAATCTTTCTCCACTCATTGGAAAGCTCTCGATTTATCACGCATTTCTTTCGTACTTGTTCTTCTGTTCATGTCGTATATTTATTTATGTTATGAATGGATATAGTAAACAATGCCACTTGTTTTGTTATCACTTGAATGAGAAGTTAATTTCTGTTAGACTTAGAATTGTAGACGCGCACCATAACAGAAAATTACCTACTTAGATACTCTGTTCTAATTTCGATTAGTAAAATATTTATGTCGTAGTTTTAAATTGATTTACATTTACGAATTAGCGGGAAGAAAGCATGTTCCATGTTTTAGCATTTTAGCCGAAGGCTCAAGGCGGAGTTACCGGCAGTCCAGGGGGCGAGGCTCCAAGGGCCGAGATTTTTTGGCACTCCGTTGATACGTCGGATCGCTGAGAATATAAGAAGCAGATGAGTAAATTATAATCTTGAACAAAGGAAAACCTCCCTTTGATTCTACCTGGAGTGTTGGGAAGGAGTAGGGTGAATTCTTTGAGCCAGCCCATTCAAAAAAAAAAAAAAAAAGTTGCAGGTAGCAAAAACGAAATCCGGTTCTGGGTGCAGAATACTTTCAGGCGGTTTGTCTGGTGAAACCAGTTGTTCCAGTTTCCTCTTTTATCTTGCGGAACGAATCTCCATATTTGCACTGAAAAGCTGGGGAAAAGGAGTGTACCCTCCTTCTTATTTTCAAGTCGTTAGGCACTCTAGCAGGATTTCTCTGACTAATAAAAGGGTTATAATGAACTAGTTCGAAATATTAAAAACTCATCATACCGCTGGAGTATCAAGAGCAACTGGTTTGATAATGGGTGCATAATAACCAATACAACGTGCTATCAAGTTCGAGAGTTGCACCTGTCAAACCACCGTTGAAATTTCTGTAACTGTATATACGTAAAGTAGTCCTAATAATCATATTTTTACCTGGCACGGGCGGGAAGAGAATAATAGATTTAAATATTTTTTTAAACTGCAAATTATTTCACTAAGGTTCAGTCTATCTTATATATATAAAAATCAATTGCTGTTCGTTAGTCTCGCTAAAACTCGAGAACGGCTGGACCGATTTGGCTAATTTTGGTATTAAATTATTTATGGAAGTCCAGAGAAGGTTTAAAAGGTTTAAAATTTAATCTTCTCCATAGGGGGTGTTTGAGGGGACGAGGGGGGAATGTGGTATCATTACTGAACAAACTGGGGATTTGATTGTCGAATATGTTTGGATTGCTACAATTCAATTCAAAGACTACTGTTTTCAAATTTTTCAAATCTGACCCACAATGGAGGGGGAGGGCTGGGGGAGTTGGAACATTCCGAACAAATTTTTGAAATCTCACTGAACTGAACCAACTGGGGATCTGAGTGGGTGAATCTATCAGAATTACTTTAACTTGGGTCACAGGTTATTTGATAATGTTCAAGTCAACCTGTGCAACGCACGGGTGAACCAGCTAGTACTATATATAAACTCAACAAAAACAACCCCGCGCAAAAGTGTTCGCCCCTTCACAGCGTTTTGGTTACTGTTAATTAGCAAAACTCTTTATGACAAAATCATCTTTCCACCATGTAGAAGGGTTACACGAACTGTTTATTGATTTAAAAGGTTTGTTTCTTGCACATAAAATTCTCTGTTACAATAAATTAATGAAGATCGGTTGGTTGATTGGTAAAGCAACAGCTTCTGCTGAAAAATGGTCCTCCATACTTCGTAATTGTTTGCAAGATTTTCCAAAGGCGTTCTATTTCAAATTTCATAACCGTAGGTCGATTAGGCTTGTAGCATTAGGACATTTACGAAATGTAATTCCGTGGTGGAACGGCGAAACTATGACTTTGCTATCAATATGCACTCATAGATGTTGGCAACTACCGAGAGAAAATTAATGCAATCAAATAAAAGGTTTGCACTTCACAAGTCCCTCCGAAACTAAAAATCGACAATGACTTAGGTAGCCAACTGAAAATTAATGAGATGAAATTGATCACCTACCTATGCTTCTATTGGTGAAGAAAGGTATCAGAAAGGATTTCGTGAAGCAAGAATTCCATTGGAATTACTTCAGCTGATACGATCGTCGTAGTTTCAGGCAATTTCCCTTATGTCCCACTAGTTAATATTTGCCCCCATGTTGTTGATTTTTTTTCCTGCCAATGCGATCCAAGTAGTTTCGTTCGATTCTTTGCGACGATATCTTAATTAGAACAAAAATATTGATTTCCTAGAAAATTTTATTGAAATTAAATTAAAATGCACTTTGTATTCGTGCCGTACCACTTTTATTCGTAGAAATCATGTTTAGGATATTCTAAAATGATTCCTTGATTTTAACTTTTTTCAAATGCTGTACTTGTAGACCTCTTTGAATTTGAACGAGATCGGAAGAACAAGCCATGAGAAATTACGCTTATTGGATTTAGCGTTAGAAATAATTCTTCACTGATTCAATTGATGAGGGATTATCCTAGACTAACCCGCACATTCTCAAAAAATTGCATCAAACTTGAATGAAAACAGCAGAAGTAATGCTTGTTACAAGAACATCATATTCGCGCGTGCGCAGCAGCTACTAATACTACTATCTTACTAATATCGTACTGAAATTAATAAGGGGGAATCAAATTGTCATTTTCTGACTACTACCGTATTTGAGGGCGACTTGGCCGTGAGAAAAGTACGCTTGATGGGTTTTAAGTTTGCGCATACGCAAAGTAAATTATTTATTTTTGAGCAATGAAACAGATTGGGGACCATTTACAGTCTAATCCGCACATTATCTGAAAATTTCATCAAATTCTAATGAAAACTGTAGACTGTGGTGTAGAAAGAGCTTGTTACAAGGATTTGCGGACACGGGCAGACAAACTTACACGGAACCGCAGTTGTTCAGATTGGTCTAAATCTATAACATAAAATGGGAGTGTACATTTTGAGTTAGTCGAGAAAAGGATTTCTCACTTTTCTACTCATTGAGCCCCCCTTACTCAGCAGCCATCATTTCTCTTTGTTTTATGAGTATAATATTATAGAGAGCGAACAGCCAGCAACTGAGAATAATACATTATCCGTTATATTGATACGATGGTTATGTATACTCAGGAAATAAATCGACACTGCATTATCCGATATCAGAATAATTTGCGTAGAAGTTATGCTTTATCGAAGGACAACTGAATTTCCCCAAAATATAATTAACGAGTAGCTCAAATGGGCCAAGGAGGTTGTAGCACTTGTAAAAGAAAAAAAAAAGCAATTTATATTGAAGTTGGGTAGATCAATAACATTCTCCTATATTTTTTGGGAGGCAGTTTTTTCGTAGATCAGATCATTTTTTCATAGTAGTTAGTTTTTATGCCCGGATCTCGTACAAGGGAAGGACAGCGGTCAAGCTGGCGTCCCTGACCCAGCGGTGACTTGCGTGCTGCGGGATCTCTATAAGATTTCTTGCCAGCTGTCCCCAGTTGGACACGGTATAATTATAATATAATAAAATGAGCGATTTTTCGTATGAAACCGATGTCTCTAAAATCATTTTTTAAATCGATATTCATTGTTGCATGTGCGGAATATTTTTTTACGCTAAGTGGAGCCACCATTGTTTTCATTTAGAGGTAGCAAGGTACAGGAAACTGGGGATTTTGAGGAGCTGACTAAGGTTAGAAGGAGCTGTACTGCCCTAGACCTTGCGTTGCTCAGGGGCTACGCAGGTTAATGGTAATGACGCTGGAAGGAAGTTTGGTCCCTCCTGTCCCACGAGTTGCGTTTCGTAACAAGCGACATTGACCGCTTGATGCTTCGCTTCCCGTGATTTAGACCTTAAGTGTATGACCGATTTTTATCAGTAAAGACAGTTGTTTTGCCGTTTACACCATAACGTTTTGTGGCATTTAAACACCTTTTGCAAAGTTGGACACATCCACATTGTGCCAGGCATGTCAAACGTCCAGCTAACGACTCGGCAAATTTCCTAGCAATCAGCGCAAGCAGCCCACCCTTCAGTACCATGATAGATATCTACTAAACTACTGTATAGATTCTACAAAACTGAGAGTTGAAATTTTCGAATTTTCGAGCATAAAAAAGGAAGACACTGTACCAATGGATCCTGTCTGGTCGCAAGATTTATCTTTTTTAGTTGACAATAATAAACACATATCCCCATTTTAACGTAAATCTACCAGGAAAAGATAATGTAATTACAAGCTTGTAGACCACGTGAAAGCATTCAAATTAAAGTTGGCTGCATCTGGAGAAAGGAGACCTCACGCATTTTCCGATCTGTGCTGAGTGCAAATGTCAATTGCAAATAAACATTTATTTATTTTATTTTATTTATTTATTTTTATTTTTTTGTATAATTTTTTATATATAAGTATATAGTTTGTATAAACATATATATATATATATATATATATATATATATATATATGTTTATACCACGCTTCTCCATGGCAAGATTTTCTCACCAATTAACAAAAATCAAAATTCTTTTCTCGTAGTTTGAAAAAGGCATAAGCCGAAATATAAAAATTAGTTTCATGTTGTCAATTGTTGTTTTTCCTTAAAAATTGTTTGAATATATATATATATATATATATATATATATATACTTTTTTTTCCTACAGGCGACGATAATTAAGTATGAAAAGTGACACAAAAAACTGGGTTACGAAAATCTGTCACAAATTGAGCGTCACAAAAATCCGTCACGGATTGTTATACCTCATCAGACCTAAATTCGACAGATTACCACAGCCCTGAAATCTGTTGCACAACGTCTTGGTGAATTGTGAAAATGATTGCGAGGGATTACGGTCATCAGTGCGAGAAATAAAGGCTGTCCTATACAGCATAGAGCAGTGAAATTCGGCACATAGCCATTGAGGGGAAGTTAGATCAGCTGTGTGAGCGATAAAGATGACTTCTGTCCTGTACAGCCTGAAGCAATGTAATTTTATTCACAGCCTTTTGGGGAACGCATGAATTGACTGCGAGAAAGTTAGATTATCTGAGTGAGCAATCGATAACTTCCCTCCTGCACAGCCTATAGTGCTGAAATCTGGTGTCCTGCTTCTTGAGGATCACTCGAAGTGATTGAAAAGAAGTCAGATCAGCTTTGTGAACTTCCTTCCTGTACATCTTAGAGCAGTGAAATTCGATAACACAGCCTTTTATGGACTGGGGGATGTGATTTCGAGGAAGTTGGATCAGCTGGGTAAGCGATAAAGATAATTTCTCTCCTTTGCAGCCTAGAGCCCTGAAATGCTGTCCACTGTCTCTTGAGAAGCGCTAGAAGTGATTGCAAAAAAGTCAGATCAGCTGGCTTTTTTTTTCTTGCGGAGAGCAAATTTGTTTGATTTTTCAAATAAAAATAACCTTGACCTACTTAATCTTCGATAAAAGAATATAATAGAAGGTTTGAAAATGTGAAAGGTGATGAAAATCACCTGGCCCTTTTTTTCGCTGACGTCAAAAAAGTGCTCTCCCATTTACAAATAGAGGTGGTTGAAATGCAATGAAGTTCAACCCTGAAACACTAGTTTCTTGAAATAGGCACACCCATGTTTTAATGTTTGCCTCATCAAGTTCCCAAAAATTCCGCATTTCATTGTTGAAATAATTTCGATGTTTGGGAGTATCTAACTTCTCCATTGTGGAAAAAAAAAAAAAAAAACGTCTTGAGAAAGGTCCAAGCTTACAGGCTGCCATCTGAGAATCGAGCTTAGTGGTCGAAGCAAACAATATTGTTCCCGACTTCGAAAATTTGGTGGAAAGAAAAATATGTCTACTGTCAGGGGGAAACTATTAGTTAAGCTCCCATTTTCTTCATGTTTTTTTCTATTATAAACTTCTGGTAAAATTCTAATAATATAATTGTAAAAATTTGATATGATTCTATCACACAACCTTTAGGAAGGAGCTATTTGACCCTTGAGGAAATTTGAGTTTGACATGCCTGTTATTATAATGCTCTGAATAGTCTTGAGGCTACTGATTAACTTATAAGCTATATTAATATATATAAAAGCATCGGATTATTAATATATAAGATTATGTAAAGAACCAATTACGACCGAATCAACGTTATCAGAAATTCATGGATATGATGGAATGAAATCGAACCATTGGATCGTCAGAAATTGACGGAATAAGCAACTCACGTTTGCGCATACACAAACGACATTAATGATCCGGCGTTAATAACATTTATAGGAGACTATCTCGGAGCACACCTTCACAGTTCCTGAGAATTTCTTCGAAATCGGACTAAGACTAAGTGTAGTTTTCGGTGTGATAAGAATTTAGCACAAACGCAGACCGACAGACACGCAATCAAAATTGATCAGCAAGTTATGAAACGCAAAAAGGAAGTGAAAATTTTGATTTTGGAGGACAACAATTTTTTCGACTTCTTGCACGAACACAAAGCTTCTCTATCTTTGGCAGGGAGGAAGCAAAAACCATAGACAGTAGGCAAAAATGGAGTCACAACAGTTAACCTGTCAGAACAACTATTTAGGAAGCGTTGTTCTCTGAATATCGTGAGAATGCCGACATCTTTTATTCAGAACATCTATACTATAAATTACCAGTTTACTTGAAATCTGGCCTCGTATGAGCTTTCACAAAAAAAACCTGACCCGCTCGACCTTGAATGGCCGCTCACTTTTTAAATACAGATACAACCATAAAAATAATCACAGCCGCATACCTTGATCAAGCTGCCGCTATGAAGATACTAGAAAAAATGAGGAATAGATCCGAGAGGTTTTGACGGAATCGGTTTGCGTTCGGTAGCTGAAATGTCAGTCAAAATGAATTGCCAAGCTCGGAGCAAAGAATTCTGCAAGTAATATATACATATATTATTCATGTGTCATGTATCCCCGACAGCTAGATGTTAGAACTGTACACGTGACTTAGTGTTGTGTGATCGGGCAGATCTCAAAACACTGAATAATAAAATGAGTTATGCTAATTTTATCCCTCAGGGAGAAATCTTTATTCAAACACCGGTGTTTTCAGACGATGCCATTCTGCTGATATGAATAATTTGATGGGAACAGTTGTTCTAGTTGTTCTTAATAAATATCGATCTCCTTCAGTAAGTTATTGTGGGTTACAGATGATGATCTAAACCTCTGGTGAGCCAAAATATCTGACGATCGATCTAACATCCCTTTGGGGAAATAGACGACATTTTTACTGAATCCGTTTTTGAAAAGTTTCCACGTCTGATTTAGTGATTTTGCAAGTGATTTAGTTAGTTGAGACCCGTATACATCTCCTCAGCTCCTGAGGGAACACAAAATGTTTTTAAATGACCCTTTTCACGGTCTGTTCACCATCAAAAATCAATATCAAGGGTGCAAGTTGAGCAAATATAGATAGTAATATAGACTTTCTTTGGATGTAGCAAGATGAAACGCTACATTGGGGTCATTGGGGTTAGATAGAGAACAATCTCAAGCCACATAATTAATACTTCAGTTGACGTAGATAAATTTACAAGCTGCTCATCTTTCTAAAACATGAGTGTCGCAAAAATGTGACGAAATGTCCACTTGTTGTTCTCGTACGGAATGCAGCCTTATAGGGACTGCAAATGAACTATGACAAGGTGCCGTATAGAACTGGGGTCACCAAGGGTAATTCCTTACCTCTTTAATAAATTAATTTTTAATTTGTTTAAATTGGTTGAAAGGATGTTTTACTGTTTATAAGGTTAATAGTTTTTGGGGAGAAAATACATTTCGTACCTAACTTAAGGCTTAGATTACTATTGGATTATTGGCTACCTATATGTAGTGGCCCACAGTGTAAAGCAAACCAAATGCATCCGAAATCGGCCGGCAATGATCGGTCGTCTTCGTGTCAACTAGCAATAGAGTATATTCACTTAACGTACATTCATTCACTCGCACCTGCACGCAAGTCTGAAGTTTCAGGTGCTGTCAATGTCTTTGTCTATCAAATTTGGTCAGACATTGGGAAAATATGATGTAGAGGTGTTAAGGATGTGGGCGGGCAGTACAGGTAGTCGTCATATGCTTGGACCTAGTCATATTTTTCCAATTTCTAAACTTATTCAAAAGCGTTGACTCTGTTGCAATGAAAAGATAAGATATCAGAGGAATGTGGTTCTATCGAAGTGGGCTATCTTTGGGTCCATTCGGTTTGGTTAATAACGGGTAGTGCTATGAATCATTAGGAGGTACATAGTAGTTTACACTGAAAACATATTAATCTGTTTTATAACGTTAGTGTGTTCGATGTAAGTAGGTACTTCATTTTTTAATTTTGGCATTTAAGTAAATAATTTAAGTATTGCATATTTTTTCTAATTGCTGAGCTACCTAGTCTTTCACTCCTATATTACAAACATTTCATCAAAATGGGATGCACTTATGAAAGCTATCCTCGAACATACAGACAGATAGACAAGAGATCATTATTAATCTTTCTTAGGTTTTACAATTTAAAAAAAAAAAAGTTTCCGCTATTTTGATAAGCTTGTGGGAAGTAGTGGAGATTATGGATAGTAAGAGATTATGAATAGTAAGAGATTATGAGATAGTAAGAGCAGCATCCATGTGCATCAGAGGATCGCGAAAGAAATGGATCTCCGCTGAAGATTTGATAGGGTTTGGCGATGGGGCCGCCCTGTCCTTGGGTATGAATTAGGGATTACTGCATCACATTTGACGTTAGTGGAGATTATGGATATGTCTTAGAAGACAATATTATACAGGCTTAACTAGACCTTTCTAGTCGTATGTACAATCAGGCTGATAAGGATGGAGAGAATTACAGTACCTACTCGTGGTCAGCTTTAGTTATGAGGCTGGTTTTCAACTGGTCTAACACATCACGTTATTTTATTGATGGGATTGTTTGTAGTTCATTAATAGCTTTGGGAGTAACTCAGCTGCTTTTATTTTTGCAGCGGCTTAGGTAGCTTATGAGTTTAGCATTAATTAAGATCTTTCCAACGGGTGGTCATGAATGGTCTATTACAGTCTGATGGAAACTGATGAAGTTACATTTCCCTAGAAACGGTTCCGTTGTTAACGGGAATCATTGGAAATCACTTCTGTTACATTTAAGACGGTCTTAGAAACTTTTTATGCTGACTCCCTGGGCTAAAGACGTATTAATGTAAAAATTCTTATTGATACAGAAAGAAACTAAACGAACTTATGTGTTTATTCGCATATTAACACTATTTTTTCTATATGTTTGAGAACATTTATTAGTGTCACCAGGACACTGGTTTCTGGTTGCTTGAAACGAATTTTTTTCAATGTTCAATGCCGATGAGCATTGCAAACCATAGTAACGGGTGTGACAGGGGTGATAGAATGAACCCTTCCAATGGTGGAGGCCTGTAACTGTTAGCCTGTAACTTCCAGATAATAACCTGGAAGCTAGACGGCTCCATGGTCTGAGGAAAATACTGGCAATAGGCAGGGAGGTTGGCGTAATGTTGGATGGTAAGAGTCAATTAATTTTTCCCATTTCGCCTAAGGGACAGTGCAAGTGGGAGGGGCCTCAGGGCACTCAATATTTGAGATTGTGGGTGGTTCAACACTAAGCTCTGCTAGCATGTGACAGGGGTAATGAAATTGAGCAGTTACTCCTTCTAAGGAATTAACTGCAGCATTCAGAAGATACCCTGGATGCGAAATGCTCCAGTACAGTCACGTTGGCGGCAGTTTCAAGAAACAGGAAGAGCAAACTGGAGGTCGTCATGCCTGAGCTCAGGTCGCCTCTGCGAGCGTGTATAGATGTCACTCTTGTAGGCTATGGTTGCCTCCGAGTCAAAGGACCCAAGAGATAAGGTGAGATTCACCACTAGTACAAGCCTCTTCTTCTGCGTGGATTTATCAATTCAATTTTTTCGAAGAAAGAATGTGAACTTGTAGTATGCATACACAGCAGCTGCTGTAGCTGCAGCCACTGTACTATAGGTACCCACTTGACACCGTTACAACTGGGGAATGGTGCACTCATCTACGGACCTAGAGGTCCCTTGCCTTGTGTAGCCTTACTTAAGAGCCATCTTGGCAATCGTATCAATACAATACAATATAAGGTAGATAGATAGGTACTCACTGGACGGGGGTTGATCGTAGGTGTCTTTTTCAGTCGAAGAGAACTTAGAAACTCTCCGCCTGTGCCTGGCCGCCTGCTCCAAGACGCTCCAGACGTTAATTTTGGGGCTGGTGGAGATGACAGCCTTACTGATGTTGACCAGACAGTCTCCGCACTCCCCTTCCTCCGAGTATTGGGCCGACCCCCGTCGGCTTCTGCCCACCTCCGAATCTCTCATCTCCACGTTCATGTAAACCATCTCCCGAGACATGGGCTGTTAAACCTGTAAATAACCAGACAAGCAAATTCATTTTTAAAAAGATCTGTTTTGAATATACCTTTAACGTTGTAAAACATCTAGTGCAACTCTACAAACTATCACCCGTATCATACGTAACGCTGTAAAAAAAATTAATTAATTGGCTAAAAAATAAAATTCAAGGGTTATGCAGCCTCGCGATAAATAATAGAGACTTCAATACTCTGAAAATTATTTTATACAAGGATTTATTATTGCTTCCAAGTTCATTCAAGTAGCAGAAGCATTGTTATCTCTTTCGGGAGAAAAAACGAAAGTTTTGCCAAAATCTAATATTCCACACGTCTTTAAGACTGTTCAAAACAGCTCAGGTTTTTTGTATGTCGCTATTTTACTTGTAATCATTTCCACAAGCTAAATTTTTAGTTTCCATCAGGGATTGACTAAACATTCAGGGGATGTGCGGGTCAGTCCGTAGAATCTATCATTTCAAGGTTCACAAATAAATATTTCACTTTGCGCATGCGTAAACGTATATTAAATAAAATATATAATTATACATAACGAGCAAAGGACCAACATTTGCCAGTATTCTGTATAAACTAAGGTATGTAATACAGCAACACAAAAGAGAAAAACACGATTGTTTGCTCTTAAGAAGGTAGAAACAACTGAAAATGGTCAACTTAGCGTCTTAGAGGAATCATTGATAACTATTGCGGCAGTTACCAGTGAAAGGTAGCTATAAAGGAGGATCGAAAAGGTGGACACGTTCTTGAAAAAATCTAAATACCGGTCCGATTCGAAGGAATTTGGAATAAATTATCCTGTTGTATCGCCGATCTTCCAGTTTCACGACCGCCATCCGGTAAGACACCATCCGATAGTACATCCGATAGTACATCCGATAGTACATGCAGTCAACAGTCAGAAGTGAAGGTGGTGTTGAAGTGAAGGCTAAGGAATATATAATCGTCTGCGAAAAGTTGTGATTCCTTCTACCGGGACCCACTTGTTGAAATTTTTGAAGTAGGCGACCCACAATTTCATGAACCTTTTCACACTTCATTCATTCAGCTTCTTATACTCATCTCAGCCACCAATGAAATTAAACATTGAAAGTAATTACAATATTGTTTAATGATGCATGACAAATGAGTTTTCAGGTCCAGATTAATCAATAAGGTAGGTAGGCTACTCGCGCCTAAGCTGCAATGCCCGGTCAGGCTCAAAAAAATTTATTTATTGTTTCCTTTTCTGATATAAGAGTTTATAAAATCATTCATTGCTCGGAATTAATGTTTCCTAGCTCGAGAGCTGAACCGCTTAGTTGAGATTAGGAGCAGGTTTTGTGTGAAGTTTTGTGTGAACCTTCTTGCCCTTTACCATGTCACCCAACATAGATTATATCAGTTATGCGGCACGAGAATGAGGAGTAGCACTCCAACTCACTCCAGTAGCAGCAATAGAGAACTTGAATGTGTTGTAATTTTACACTTTTGGCCTCAGATTCGGATTCAACGCACTTGAAAACCCCTTTGCACCAATTTTCAGCTCAAAACTCCGTTTAGTTTGGCCTACAAACGGCCAGGAAGATCGCGCGTGATGACGTAACTTAGTGCTATTGAGCTGGTGGTTCCCCCAGGTGGGCGGAGGCTGTGAGGTCATCGTACCAATGAATTTCAAGAGCCGTACTACTGGTCAGATACCCATCATATAGCAACTTTTTGAAAAGCTCTCGCTCAGATCTTTCTATTGAGCAAATACAAAATTACCACGACTATCCCCCATTTAGTGTAGAAAGTACATAGAAACTGTTTTTATGGTAGTCACTTTCAGCAAATACCAAATGTGAACACATTTATTTAATTCAAATAGGTAACTGCCATTTTCCCTATTCTACTTTTTTCTTTTCAAGGACATTGCGACCCAGCTGAAACCTATTTGCGACTCACCAGTTATAAATTACTGGAGTAAGGTAAGCAGGCATATTGAATCTCGGATTAATTACTTGGCTTTAGGATTCTTAAATGTTTAGCTTTATAATAAATACCATTTCATATATGAATAGAAAGTGTTACCAGGGTTCCACATGTTTTATGGAATTCAAGAGGCCAGAACAAAATTATTGCGCTGATATTAAAAGACGCCGGCTTCGAGTAGTACGACGATAACACCTTGCCAACTATTCTATGAGCTTGGCAAGGGCTATAACGGAATCAATCAGTAGCAGCGGATGAAAGTACTTAGTTAATGTTTTTCACAAATAGAAGGTACATAGTGCTTAATTCATAAATGCTATGTAGCTTTTAGGAGTTTGAAATAGGACTGGAGATTGACTCCAAACGTAGCTGAGTGAGCTGAATTCTCTTCTGTTGCCCCTTAAATGTTGGAATTCCTTTTGGAAACTTCTCTAGGACATCAAGGGACGAATAGAATTACTATCTCCATCCTGATCAGCTGAGCTAGCTAAATTATCTCCTGTTCACCTTTGGAAAACGAATTTTTATAGGGAGCCTCAGTGGGATATCAAGGAGCTAATGAAATGACAAGCACCATCCTGATTAGCTGATTGAGATAAGATCTCACTGTGCACTCTAGGAAGTTGAAATTTGATATGAAGCCTCTCTGGAATATCGAGGAACAAATGCAATGAAGAGCTCCATCTTAATCAGCATAGTTAGCTAAATTCTCTCCTATTCACCCTAGGAAATGGAAATTTAATAAGGAGCCTTTCTGGGATATCAAGGAGCGAATGAAATCATAAGCGCCACTTGATTAGCTGGGTGAACTAAAATCTAACCTGTGCACACTACGAAGTTGAAATTTGATAGGAGGCCTCTTTGGGACGAATCCAACGAAGGGCTCCATCTTTACCAGCTGATTGAACAAAATCCTGGAAGACTATCGGATGAGTGACTTTTCGTTTCTGTAATAGTCAAAACCTACACCATTATTGATCATAATACGTGCCATAAGATAAGATCCCACCTTTTTTTATGTTTTCTTTCTTTAATCATTATTTCATTCATTATTATTATTAGGTTGGTTAATTTATAGACCACTTGTAACTTGACATTGTGGGTTCTTGAGGATTTGTCCGAATGAAAATTGTCTTTTCTACACAGCGCGGTTATTATCATTATTATCATTTTTAACGCATTTCTTTATTTTTCGTATAGATTTTTTTGTTTTGTTTTTTATTGCGAGGAAAAAAATTTTTTTTTCAAGCTTCCGTACAGGAAGGGCGGTGTTTGAAACAAGGATGACTGGGTTTTGGTGGTCGCCCGTTCTCAGCCTATAAACCTTGCAGGTCTCATGCGCCGGTTTTACGAAACTTGAAATGACCTTTCAATGCTACAACTCATTAGACTGTTGGCGGCCGACATTTATTTCGGCTCAGTAACTGGAGAGAACGGGGATAAAAATCTACGGATTAATTGCTAGGTTAAATCAAATAGGTAGGTTAAAGGCAGGTTAAATTGAGATGGGTAGTTAGGTATATTAAAGTAAATTTGTTGAAGTTTACTTCACATTATTGAATGGGAATAGGTCATGTCGAGTTGACAATTAACTGAGCTTAGTGAAGAGTTGAGGCAGTGAGACTGGAGGGGGGGGAGGGATGAGACAGAGTGAGGGGGAGAGTGAGCGAATTGGTGCAGAATGCACAAGTGCGAGAAAGGGAAAGAAGACAATTTTAGGCAATGTGCGGGTTAGGATGTAAACGGTCCTCGATCAGTTTTATTGTTCACAAATTAATACTTCACACTAAGCTTGCGTAAGCTTAAAGTCCATCGAGCATTATTTTCTCGCTTTCATGTCGTTCAATCTCGCACAAATTTGGAGAATAGTTCGGAGAAGACGATTTAACGATCACACAACAATTTAAACACATTGTATCATTAGAAGCTACTGCGCATGCCCAAAGTGAAATCCCTGTAACAAGAATTACCTACCTCTACAGCTTTCATGCAATTTTGATGAAATTGTATTGGAATGTGCGAGTTTGGCTGAAGATGGTTCCTACTCAATTTAATCATCAGACATTCAATAATTTCAGCACTCAAAAATCAATAGTTTTTACTACGCATTCGCAAAAGTAAAAGCCACCTTGCGCCGTTTGCTCATGGCCTTTTCGTTCGACCTCGCTCAAATTCGGAGTGCAGTTGGGAAATGACGATATGATTACTCCACATGAGTAATAGCATCGTTAGTAGCCGCTACGCATTCGCGACCCTCAAATCTTTTTAACAAACGAGGAGTTTGGTTCTCATTCAAATTTCCATTAAATTTTCAGGGATTGTACGGTTTAGGCTGTAGATGGTTCCCAAAAACTTAATCGCTCCTTACCCATCGGTAGCTTTTACACATGTACAAACGTAACATCTATGTATTTTCTCTTTCCCTAAAATACCAATTTTGACATTTTAAGCTCCATATTAATTAAACCACAGTAACTAACATGGAATCTTTCAAGTTCATTTAAAACATTTTAATTGCCTATACATTCATGTCTCGGATACAAGAAAGCTGAGTGCCTTTTTTTCTTTCGGTTGAGATGTGAAATTTGAATTTCTATCTCAGTTAATATTTACAGAGACACCATTTTCCCTGACACCATCAACTGGGAATTTAACTTACCATAGGCATAACCCTTCGGATTTCCGATAAAGCGCCCCTCGTAATGTCGCCCACAAGGTTGCTTGGTGTGGAAAATTACTCTGCTCGACCTTTTTCGTCTGCCTAAGAAAATAAAGAACACTGTCTAAACCCGGTTTACGAGACCGCACGCTGTTCTTCAGGTTTGAGGAGCACAGTGGCATTGCCTAAAGAGGAATGAACCCACAGCATGAGCCAAGTGTTCTCGCTTGGAATGTTCTCGTTTTTGGTTTAGCAAAGACGTACATATGAAAGAGGGAAGGTGAATCGCGGCCTTCTCCAACGATCTAAAGCGAATAAAAAAAATTTTTTTTAAGAAAAAGAAAGCCGTATAGGTGTGGCACTTTTTTTATATATATTTTTTTAAATGGACTTATTCAACAAATAAATAACCGAAAAAAGTCTGCCTAGTTGGGTGTGACAAATAGCTTAATCGTATCCGTAACATGAATTGATAGATCATCGGAATGTTTTAAATCATCTTATGATTCCATAGCTGGTTCCTATGGTTGAGGGTAATGGTACATTAAGATGGAGTATGTTTTCAGACGACTAGAGCGTGAGAAAATTATGCTTGATGAAATTTACGTTTGCGCATGCGCTGATATATATATATATATATATATGATATATATATATATATATATATATATATATTTATTTATTTATTTATTTATTTATTTTATTTTTTTTTTTTTATGCAACTGATAGGAGTCCATCTACTCTATAATCTGCATATTCCCTGAGAATTCAACAACAAACATAACATATCATCTCATGAGGTGGCATTAGGAAATTAAACATGTCTTGCCGAAAGGTTAGGAACTATGAGTTCTTGCTGGAGAAGTAGGAACTAAATGTCTGTCTACCTAAGAGATAGGAACGTTAAGTTCAGCTAGACTTCATACCAGAACTGCACTATTGGCAACAAGAATTGTAAGAAGGGCTCCAGGTCACAGGTGAACACTCAATAGCAGCAGGATGAAAAATTGCTTTGTAAAGTGCTCTCATTGCAGGGTCTTGTTTGCACTCCCTGAATATTAGAAGACACATTGCTACAGCTGAGATCGATGTGATGTCGTTTGCATACGTGAGCTTAGGATCCAAAAGTACACCAAGACATTTTTTTTTTTTTTTTTTTACTTTCTCTGCTTCAAGGCTGAACAACCTGATTTGAACGAGCTGCACATATACCACTGCCCTTTTTCTAGTTGACCTAGAGAAGCTAAGAATGTTTTGGACGAGTACCTACATACTTAATAATTACCTCGGCCCCCAATACTTCGAGAAAATTAGTTAGGGTTGTTTTCATCTTGCATATATCTTTAATAGCTGTGCCCGCTTGATTCCCTCGCTCGTCGAAGAACTAAGAGTAGATCACCATAATATAATATTTCTAATAAATTGTCAGTACAGCCTGGAAAATATAATTCGCAACTCCATTTGAGTTGAATAGGAACCGAATTAGCAACATCGGTCATTCAGATTGGAGTGATTCCCCGTCTTCTGATTACCGTGTATCTGCAAACCTCTATCTATACACCTGGAGACAATCCATTAAAAAGTTTAAAATCTTGAGTTGAATGAAAACAAAATTAGCTACAGACCTCTCTCAGCTGATTCGAATTGTCCCCAGAGTCGTAAGTGTAGTCTACTAACAATATTTTAAATAGCTATAAGTAAATATATAGATAAATCTGCAACATCAGAAGACATTTCCATGCAAAAC
Organism: Adelphocoris suturalis; assembly: GCA_030762985.1. Taxonomy (NCBI): domain Eukaryota; kingdom Metazoa; phylum Arthropoda; class Insecta; order Hemiptera; family Miridae; genus Adelphocoris; species Adelphocoris suturalis. Next base: position 78,051,052 of record CM061043.1, read on the forward strand.
ACACACACAAACATGTCCATGTTTCCAAAACATTTCCATGTTTTGCGCAACACAGTTTTTAGACGTTATGTTCCCTCGAATCCTTTCGTTACAAAAAAAAAAAAAAAAAAAAAGTCTGCCAAGTCGGATGTGGCACATAGCTTCCTCGTATAGATATTCCTTCAATGTATAGTTCATTTTGAAGTTTTTAATGATTTCGAAAAATTCCGTAGCGGAGTAGAGAAACCAAGAAGTTGCATAAAACTTCATAATTGGTCATTCAAGAAAAAACAATTATAATCAATGTAATTTACGTTTGCGCATGCAAAGAATGGACTGGTGAGTTGAGAACAAGAAATAGGTACGGGACCATCTACATCCTAACCCGCACATTGCCCGACGATTTCACCAAAATCGGATGAAATTAGGGTAGTTACAAGGATTTCACAACAGCGCATGCGCAGTAGCTATTAATGATACCATCATGTTGAAATTGATATGGAACGATCAATTCGTTATCTCCCAATAATTATCATCCAAATTTGAGCGAGATCGAACGACTATGGCGTGAGATAATGATGCTTTGTATAATTTACGTTCGCGCATGCGCAGAGTGGAGTATTGAGTCAAGAATGATGAAACTGATAGGGGACCGTCAAAACGCTACACCACACATTCCCTGAAAATTTCATCCAAATCGGACTAAAACTGTGGAAAATGCGCTTGTTACAAGGATTTGCGGACACACGATAGACACACCCAGACAGACAGGCAGACAGACACGGAACCAAAGTTGTCCAGAATGGTCTAAAACGTAAAATGCGAGTGGAAATTTCGATTTTGGAGACCAAAAATGTTTTTCTTCTGAAAGTGAAAACAATGCTTCCTTTAGCTATAGGTAGACTCGGAAGCAAAAAGAAACCCCGAAGCCAAAACCTATAGGTTATTTTTGTTATTGACATTTCCATGTCTTTACTATGGTCCCCCTCGGTGGGAAATTATTACAACTCGCGTCACACAAAGCGACAGAAACGCGGAAAAGCTGATAATTATGTTTACTTTAGACCCCAGAGCTCTCTCAGTTGATAGGAATAGTTCCACGAGATGCAATTATACTCTAACGAGTGCGAGAAGATAATGATAGAGGTCTAGTATAAAGCTGTCAATTATCAGCTAGAATGCAAAACTAATATGCAGAATGTCATGATAACCACTGCTACCTCAGATGGAGTTAGGGGGCATCTCCGATAGCAAGGGAATAATTTAAATTAAAACTTGTTAAATTCAATTAATATCCAACATTATGAATTTCAGGACTTGTGGGCCAAGAGGGTCGAACAAAAAGAATGCGGTTTACCACTTTCCTGATATCAGAGGTATGAGCGAAATAGGTAAAAGAGGATACTCCGAAAGCAAAATGTACAATTTGCTACCCTTTTCATGATGAGAATATATATTATTTCCTTTGCGAATAAAAGGTCCTTTCAGAGTTCAGATTTTGAAGACCTTGAAGTAATATGGAATAATTAAATAATGCCAATAATGGCAATCTACAAAAGGTAAGAGGCGTTATCCAGGTCTTTTGGAAATTCCTTAGGTAGTTGAAAATTGTTTATTATAAAATCCCTATAAATGGGTTAATAATACGAGTACTAATCGTTTTGTATGAGTATTTAACTACATTCAGTAGTTAAATGTACTCAAGTCTAGTAAAAATGTCCCAAGTATAGTAGAAACGTCCCAGCTGTTGTTAAATATCAAAATGAACTTATTAAATAAGCTACATACTTAGTATCTTATGCCTCCTAAGATTGCTTTTCATACGAGTAATGGTAAATCATTGTGGTTTTCGTACCTCAGCTATACAGCACATACGTACAATGGGTGTTCCAAGTAACGTTTAAACTTTGCCACCAATATCACACAATTAAATAAAAGTTCCAGTCGTGCAGCATGATAGTATGAGAGAATTTCCGTAAATTATAGTATTATAATAATTTTATGATGTTACATCGTGTTAAAATTTGAGCACTTTGAGTGTAAAGAATTATTTAACTACCAATTTTATGGCAACAATGCTCGTTCAAAATAATATCCTACTATTCAAAGAAGATTTGGAAATTTTAGCTTTTTAGGGAGATTATCAGTAAATATCTGTAAATTTTTCTGCATAATTTTGTACGTAAATTCTATAATGTTCTAGTTCGTTGTTAATAAACTTTTTTAGGCTAAAATTCTTCTAAAAAATAGAAATTTTACGATTTTTAACCGTTTTAGCTGTTTTAGTGATTTTTTGGGAACATTTTTTGGAATTTGACCAATAAAATATATTCAAAAAGTGTTGGCAAACGAACTCATCCTTTCATTTGGAAAGCTTGATTTTCTGGCGCAAGAACGGAATTTTTATCTCAATTCTAAGAAGAGTTATATTTATATTTTTTGATCATAACAAATATATATGAAAAAGTGTTAAACTCTGAGATTTATTTCAGCATGCCTCAAAACGGATTTCATTGAAGAAGTTTTTACAAAATATTGATTTTAAACATTCGGTAGCCATTGCAATAGCTCTATTTTTTACGAAAATCCGCTAAGAACGCCATTAAAAAGAACCTATTTATCCTTCATATAATACAACATTCGAACCTAAATACAAATATCAGCTCTTAGGTATACGATGTTGAACGTTGACACACGTAACACTTGAGAATTAATAATGGATCAAAACTCACGGAGGAAATAAATTAAAATATTTATGTGAAATTGAGATAATGAAGTGAACATCCTGCGGCGCCAGCTCATATACCAACCCTCTGAACAACACCGGATAATTATTGACGGTAAACGATACGATTCAGGCCATTCATGTCTCTTATACAGAAGTTGTGGGGATAACAAAATAATGGCAAGTTAATTAGGTTAGGATAATATTCACCAAACACAAAAGTATCCCATATATCTTCAAATTTTTTAGTTTACTAGCTTAGATCTGTTGTTTGAGTTTGACACCAGTTTTATAAATAACATAAGACTTTTATTATTCGAATTACGAGTTCAAATTTTATGATACTGGAGGAGTGTATGATAACGTGGACGTTACCCTAATTAGGTGCAGCAATCTAATCAGGCATCTTCAGCCATCTTCAGAATACAACCTAAACTAAAACGAAACTGTGGAAGCCCATTTATAGCATTCGCACTTTGAATTAAACCTTTCGCGAATTGAATTAAACTTTCCGCTAATTGAATTAGACTTTCTGCAAAATGAATTAAACTTTTCCCAAAATGAATTAAACTTTTCGCAAATTGAATTAAACTTTTCCCAAATTGACCTTAGGCGAATCTATTGTTTTAATCAAAACAAAATGTAAAACTTCAACGAAATGTATATATTGTAACAAATCATGCAAGTGATGAAACAAGCACAAAAATTATAGATTTAAACACAACCCAGCACCTCATGAAGTTTATCTGAAGGTAAATTATTTATTTATTAACAAAAATACTGAGCTCGCAACGTATCTGTTTATAGTTGACATTTTATATAATTTATAGGCATTAGCAAGAAGACTTCTAAAAGCGAAACGTAATGGAGAGGTCGTCTAAGAGCAGCAGTTGGGAGCAGCAGAAACATATCCATAACGTTTGCACAATTGCTGAGCCGTCCTATGAGGATAACTTTGGTACCCAGCAACAGGGAGGGATTAGTGTTCCTTTCTTGATGTTTTTTATTTTTTCTTTTGAATTTAAGCCGCGTTTCAACCGGAAGGGTTTCTTAATGCCATTGATCTTTTCACGTAGGTTTAATTCAATTTGCGAAAAGTTTAATTCAATTTGCGAAAAGTTTAATTCAATTTGCGAAAAGTTTAATTCATTTTGCGGAAAGCCTAATTCAATTCGCGGAAAGTTTAATTCAATTCGCGAAAGGTTTAATTCCAAGTGCGAATGCTATAAATTATGAGAACGGAAGTTAATGAAGCACGTTGTCTTTTTCCACGAAAAATAAAGAATTAATGTTAAATTGATATCGACGGTTATGCCATCATCAGTAACAAACAATAACTGAAAATTAGATAGAAAGGGCTATGTCCTAGTATTGTCACAAATGAAGGGGGCATGAATCCCATTGGTCGAGAGAAAGGAATGGGCAGGGAGATACAACCAATCAAGTGTAAAGTGGAAAGGGGATTGAAGCAAATCAGAAGAAGTGAAAGGGAGGGGAAAGAGTTACTCAAATAATCTTCAACGTTGTGAAGGGGGTAATTCCAAGCGTTGGTGGGAGGTTAATTTTTTTCCTTGGTCGATTACATTTTTGAAAATAACGAACCAAAACATTTCAATAAACTACTTGGATGCATAGATTTATAACGATATTGAAGAAACGAGATAACTGGCCTGTTAACAGTGGTACACCGATGCCGAAGTTGTATATCTTTGGTGAAGGTTTATTTATGTTAATCTAAACGTGACAACTCCCGCTTTATTCGTTCGAATGATATCCATTTATATGAGAATAATTTATAACACACGTGGTTTTAAGTAGAGCTTACTGTCTTATTTTTTTAAATTCAACTAAGTTGTTTGCCTGGTATTATAATATACCAATCAGGTGCGTCATTGGCATGAAGCTGAATCCTTTTCAGTTAAAGAGTCCAGAAGGTTGGACACTGAATATGGATACGGGTTTGCTACTTTCAGCATGCACTTACGCGACAACATTTTGGTTTGCTATTCGAAGGATAGTATATTTATGAGAATATAATTAGTACCCCCGCTTGTGAAATACGAAAAATAAATTACAACATTTCATCACGAGCGATCTTGCCTTACAGTCTCTAAAGCTATTCAGTACATATCCACTTGGACTGAGGAGATTAGGAGGAAGTCTATGGAGTCAGATCAGCTGAATGAACAATGAACCAAACATCTCTCTTGCTCATCCTAGAGCACGGAACTTCAGTACACTGCAGCTTGGACTGAAGAGAATAGGAGGAAGTCTTTGAAGTCAGATCAGCTCAGTGAACAATAAACCGAACATCTCACTTGCTCATCCTGACGTCACTGTCTCTCTCACGTTCAACACAGAGCGATGAAATTCGTACGGTGAAAGCATAGCCTCTTGGTGACCATGAAATTGATTAGGAGGAAGTCAGATCAGCTGAGTGAGCAATAAACCTAACAAATCACATGCTCATCCTACAGCGCTGAACTTCAGTACATTGCCACTTGGACTGAAGAGGTTAGGCCTGACTTCTATGAAGTCAGATCAGCTGAGTGAACAATAAAACTAACATTTCTCCTGTTCATCCTAGAGCGCAGTAATTTAGTACATAGCATCTTGGACTGAAGAGATTAGGAGGAAGTCTATGAAGTCATATCAGCTGAATGAACAATAAACTTAACGTCTCTCTTGCTCATCCTAGATCGCCGAACTTCAGTACAAAGCCACTTGGACTGAAGAGATTAGGAGGAAGTCTATGAAGTCAGATCAGCTGAGTGAACAACAAACCTAACATCGCTCCTGTTCATCCTAGAGCGCAGTAATTTAGTACATAGCATCTTGGACAGAAGAGATTACGAGGAAGTCTATGAAGTCAGATCAGCTGAGTGAACAATGAACCTAACATCTCTCCTGTTCATCCTAGAGCGGTGAACTTCAGTACAGAGCCACTTGGACTGAAGGGATTAGGAGGAAGTCTATGAAGTCATATCAGCTGAATGAACAATAAACTTAACGTCTCTCTTGCTCATCCTAGATCGCCGAACTTCAGTACATAGCCACTTGGACTGAAGAGATTAGGAGGAAGTCTATGAAGTCAGATCAGCTGAATGAACAACAAACCTAACATCGCTCCTGTTCATCCTAGAGCGCAGTAATTCATACAACATAGCATCTTGGACTGAAGAGATTACGAGGAAATCTATGAAGTCAAATCAGCTGAGTGAACAATAAACCTAACATCTCTATCGCTCATCCTAGAGCGCTGATATTTAATACATACCCTCTGGAACTGAAGAGATTAGGAGGAAGTCTATGAAGTCAGATCAGCTGAATGAACAATAAACCTAACATCTCTCTTGCTCATCCTAGATCGCCGAACTTCAGTACATAGCCACTTGGACTGAAGAGATTAGGAGGAAGTCTATGAAGTCAGATCAGCTGAATGAACAATAAACCTAACATCCCTCCTGTTCATCCTAGAGCGCAGTAATTTAGTACATAGCATCTTGGACTGAAGAGATTAGGAGGAAATCTATGAAGTCAAATCAGCTGAGTGAACAATAAACCTAACATCTCTATCGCTCATCCTAGAGCGCTGATATTTAATACATACCCTCTGGGACTGAAGAGATTAGGAGGAAGTCTATGAAGTCATATCAGCTGAATGAACAATAAACTTAACGTCTCTCTTGCTCATCCTAGATCGCCGAACTTCAGTACATAGCCACTTGGACTGAAGAGATTAGGAGAAAGTCTGTGAAGTCATATCAGCTGAATGAAAAATTAACCTAACATCTCTATTGCTCATCCTAGAGCACTGAACTTCAGTACATAGCATCTTGGACAGAAGAGATGACGAGGAAGTCTATGAAGTCAGATTAGCTGAGTGAACAATAAAACTAACATTTCTCCTGTTCATCCTAGAGCGCAGTAATTTAGTACATAGCATCTTGGACTGAAGAGATTAGGAGGAAGTCTATGAAGTCATTTATCCTCTTGAACTGAAGAGATTAGGAGGAAGTCTATGAAGTCAGATTAGCTGAATGAACAATAAACCTAGCATCTCTCCTGTTCATCCTAGAGATCAGAAATTCATACAACATAGCATCTTGGACTGAAGAGATTAGGAGGATGTCTATGAAGTCAGATCAGCTGAGTGAACTGAAGAGATTAGGAGGAAATAAACCTAACATCTCTATCGCTCATCCTAGAGCGCTGATATTTAGGACATACCCTCTGGAACTGAAGAGATTAGGAGGAAGTCTATGAAGTCAGATCAGCTGAATGAACAATAAACCTAACATCTCTCTTGCTCATCCTAGATCGCCGAACTTCAGTACATAGCCACTTGGACTGAAGAGATGAGGAGAAAGTCTGTGAAGTCATATTAGCTGAATGAAAAATTAAACTAACATTTCTCCTGTTCATCCTAGAGCGCAGTAATTCAGTACATAGCATCTTGGACTGAAGAGATTAGGAGGATGTCTATGAAGTCAGATCAGCTGAATGAACAATAAACCTAACATCTCTATTGCTCATCCTAGAGCGCTGATATTTAGGACATACCCTCTGGAACTGAAGAGATTAGGAGGAAGTCTATGAAGTCAGATCAGCTGAATGAACAATAAACCTAACATCTCTCTTGCTCATCCTAGAGCGCTGAACTTCAGTACATAGCCACTTGGACTGAAGAGATTAGGAGGAAGTCCATGAAGTCAGATCAGCTGAGTGAACAATAAACCTAACATCTCTCCTGTTCATTCTAGAGCTCAATAATTCAGTACATAGCATCTTGGACTGAAGAGATTAGGAGGAAGTCTATGAAGTCAAATCAGCAGAGTGAACAATGAACCTAACATCTCTCTTGCTCATCCTAGAGTGCTGATATTTAGCACTTATCCTCTTGAACTGAAGAGATTAGGAGGAAGTCTATGAAGTCAGATTAGCTGAATGAACAATAAACCTAGCCATTCGGGCTGAAGAGAATAGGAGGAAGTCTTTGAAGTCAGATCAGCTCAGTGAACAATAAACCGAACATCTCTCTTGATCATCCTAGAGCGCTGAACTTCAGTACATAGCCACTTGGACTGAAGAGATGAGGAGGAAGTCTATGAAGTCAGATTAGCTGAATGAACAATAAACCTAGCCATTCGGGCTGAAGAGATTAGGAGGAAGTCTATGGAGTCAGATCAGCTGAATGAACAATGAACCAAACATCTCTCTTGCTCATCCTAGAGCACGGAACTTCAGTACACTGCAGCTTGGACTGAAGAGAATAGGAGGAAGTCTTTGAAGTCAGATCAGCTCAGTGAACAATAAACCGAACATCTCTCTTGATCATCCTAGAGCGCTGAACTTCAGTACATAGCCACTTGGACTGAAGAGATGAGGAGGAAGTCTATGAAGTCAGATTAGCTGAGTGAACAATAAAACTAACATTTCTCCTGTTCATCCTAGAGCGCAGTAATTTAGTACATAGCATCTTGGACTGAAGAGATTAGGAGGAAGTCTATGAAGTCAAATCAGCTGAATGAACAATAAACCTAACATCTCTATTGCTCATCCTAGAGCACTGAACTTCAGTACATAGCATCTTGGACTGAAGAGATTAGGAGGAAGTCTATGAAGTCAAATCAGACAAAAATTTTAATTTATATTTTTAATCAGAATTTTAGTTAATAGAAGTTATTCAACGATGAGCTAGAACATAAATGAATTTATGCAGAAAATGTACTTAAATGGCCTCAATATTTGCCCAATAACCTCTAAAAACTGCAAAAAAGCTAAAAATCCAAAATCTTTTTTGAATTGCAGAATATTATTTAGAAGGAGTCTTTTTGCCACCGACTTGGTAGTATACAATTTTTTTTAAATTAAAGTCCTGAATCGTCAACGAAATTTAACATAATATAGTACGATAATATACGAAAATTCGCTCATTCGATCATGCTGCATGACTGGAACTTTTATTTATTTATTTATTTCATTTTATTTATTCTTTCCGAAAATTCGCTGATGACGTTATTAGAAACGAACGATGAATTTACAATTTCTCAATTTTCTGTTAAAATAAGTTCATTCATATAGCCTGATCATATGAGCGAATTTTCTGTAAATTATCATGTTGCATTGTCAATTGTTAAATGAAATTGTTAATTAGTAGTTTTTATCGACTTTTTTTTGGCAAATATTAATGAAATGTAGGTATAAAACATTTTTCAGCACAATTTTGTGCGTACAGTTTTTAATGTTCTACTTCATTGTTTGGTGAATATACTGCTTTTTACAATGAGATAAATTTTATCGACAAACCTTAAGGCGGGGAAACGCAAGTCGATGACGACGACGCTGAGGATTTCGGGGCACTCACAGATCACTGGGGGGCGTTTTTGTTTTGATTTTGTTGGCTTATCATCCCGCGGGGGATTCGAAGGGAAGTGAAACCGGCGGCCAAGGGGCTGCCTGGTCAAGCGAACCCCTTCCCGAGGGCGCGAGAACCCCTTCCCCGGGAGCCACGCACGACCCCCCCTCGTGTCGCGTACGACCCCCTTCCTCATTCCCTCGTCGGCGCCCCCTCGTGTTCCGTAGGGGCCCCTTCCTTGCGCCCCTGCCGGCACCCCCTCTGTCACTCCCCCGCTCGGCGGCGCGACCCCCTTTGCTGATACGCGACCCCTTGCCGGAACTGTCGAGTAGATCCGCGGCACGACACAGCGCTGTGCCGGCTATTGAGATGTCCGTATCTAGTAAACTCATGTTTGTTTTCCAAGCATTCAACTAGTAAACATAAAAATACACTTTTTATTACTAAACTAATTATCATAATTATCGCAGATCATAAGACACCATTACAGAACCAGCGGCCCACAATTTTACACTTTTTAGTAAATGTTGAAAAATTTAGAAAGAAAGTCGAGAAAAAAAGTTCCAGTCATGTAGCATGATCGTATGAGCGAATTTTCATAAACAACCAATCGTATTATAATATGTAAAAATTGTATTGAAATTTGAACAATTTCAGCAGAAAGAAATTATTAAAAACCAATTTTATGGCAAAAAACTTATACTAAATATAATACGGCGATTCAAAGGAGATTTTTGATTTTTAGATTTTTTTGCAGTTTTCATCAATTTTTTAGCAAGTATTAATGAAATTTAATTATGTCTTTCAGCATAATTTTGAGCAACAATTTCTAAATGATCTAGTTAATCGTTAAAAACTTAGATTTGACTAAAATTCTGCAAACAATTACAAGTTTAACGATTTTTATCGTAAAAAATAGCAATTTTTTGTGATTTTTGAGTACATTTTTCAAAATTTGGCCAATTTAATGTGCTCAAAAATTGTTGAACTCATCCTTTCGTTTGGAATGCTTGATTTTTTTGCGCAAGAACGGTATTTTTATCTCAATCCTAAGGAGAGTTATCGTCTGGAATGACACATACACACACACATATATATATATATATATATATATATATATATATATATATATATATATATATATATGAAAAAGCGCAAACTTCAGGAATCGTTTCAGAATGCCTCAAAACGGATCTCATCGAAGAAATTTTTAGTTTCATTTTCTACGAAAATTCACTAAAAACGGTGGGTCGAAAATGCAAGACATTAGCCTTAGAGCTTCCACAGCTGATCAGAGCTCCTCCGTAGATAGTAATTGTATTCTAAATGTACCAAAAAAGCTCAATTTCTGGTTTGGGCACCAACAGCACGAACGCGAACAGAAATTGTATTCTAGGTATTTCCAAGGGAACTTCAAGTCATATTTCAGCTCCGTATGCTGATTAAGAAAGAAATTTGCTTCACGGGCTCCATAGTGTAACGTATATGCATAAACATTTTTGTGGTGGTCGGACGAAAGGCAAACTTTGTCTCCAATATGCCTACGTACTTACAGACGTAGAATTAGTGCAATAAATTAGTCGGTTCACCTGCACTGTACTAGTTCCCTTGATCATATTTTAACGACAATTTTTACAGGTACCTACCAACTGAAAATTTATAAGATAAAATAAAACACCTACCAACGCTTCACTAGTCCATTATGGGCAAGAGTTATAGTGAATTCGATTTCGCGAAGAGAAGAATTTGATTGGAATTATATCAGGTGATACGATCATCGGAAATTTTTAGGAGAGATTCACTATGTTTTGAATTTACAACCACTTGCACTTTCTAGCAGTCATTAATGGAATTTGGCGATCCTCTAATTAATTTGAACATGTCCCTACTCGCTCTCGCTCTGTACTGCATTTCGAGTGGTTTCATTCGATTCTTTAGGATGATATCTATAAATGTAACTCAATAGAACATAATAGAACATTCCTGTTACTTTGAAAGGTTTACGGATCTCGATTTTCCAATATTTCAGCCCTTAAGTTCTACCCCTAGGGGTGAACAAAAATTGATGCCGATGTCACTGGCACATCTCCAGGTCTCCAGCTGATGCATAATTTTTGTGTAAAAATTCTTAAAGTCCGGTGTATAGTTTCGGGAAAAAGCTTTAGATGGATTGACTGATTTTTTCCTCGATTGTTTGGAATTTTCGTATCGTGAAATGTAGACCAACAAATGTTGAGGGGGTTGACAATTTTTTCTATTTAAACGTAGAACAGGTTTTTATGGAGTCAAATTTCATCAAAATGACACACAAAACCGTCACGGTGATCCTATCGAGCTAATTTTTTTCGTTATTCAACCTATGGCGCAAAGCTTCAATGTCATCCAGACCAGGCTGGATGAGAGCCAGTTCTTTGTTATTCAACCTAACATGCTGAAATTTTAAATGGATCCTTAGAATGGAGGATTTGAAATAGAACATCTAAAAATGAATTATAAAACCTGAACCCCCCCTAGATCAGCTGAGTGAGCTCCGGGGCTAATTTCTTCACTATTCGAACAATGAGGCAAAAATTTGAAATGGAGAACCCGTGGGACGTATCATGAAGTCTAGAGCCCCCAGATCAGCTGGGTGAGATCCTATGAACCTGACATTTTAAATTGAGGCCTCTTGGAACATCTGTAAATCAATTATAAATTCTGAAGCCCTCTAGATCAGCTGTGTAATCTCCAGAGCTACTTTACTTACTAGGTATTCAACGTATGAATCCCAAATTTGGAATGGAGGCTCCATGGAACATCTAGAAACGAATCATAAGATCTGAAGCTTCTTAGAGCAGCTTGGTGAGCTCCGGAACTAATGTCTTTGCTGTTCAACCTATGAATAGCATATTTTTACGTAGAAAACGTAAAAAACGTATTCTTCGTTCATCACTCTTTAGCCTTCGGGCGCAAGGTTTTTTTTCCATGGTTTATTATTGAAAATAGTAAATCCTTCACTTCAATCCTTTGGCCCAAATTTACCAGTTGTTTTAAGTATATCAAATATACAAATATAGATTCAACCTCTTAATTTTATTGATTAAATTGTTTGTGTTCCCGCAACCTTCCTCGATTCATCCCGACGAATGGCCTACTGACCCATGTTCTCTTGAAAATGAAAAAGAAAAAACGACGCGGAAACATCATTAAAAGTTAATCGAGGGAGCCAAGAGATTTTTGGTTAAATAATCGATATGAGGAGGAACAGACGAAGATGTAACAACTATAATCGGTGATGTGGCCGATGCGTCCCACGATAAGAGATCATTAGGTACTTTTCACTTTTATCTACTTTTGAATTCAGTGGCAGTTCGCGGCCTCCGGCTAATTGTGCAATCATGGAAAATTTCTATCGCAACGGGACTTTTCGAGACAAGTTTTGGATCTTAGCTGAGAAATCTTTCTCTCTCCTCAACAGTTAAGGCCGTATCACACTTGCATTTTTTCAGCTTTTTTCTCGCATTTTTAATGCTCGAACGTGAAGAAGGCAAAGTGCTTTTTTCCAAGGTCAGCTGTGAATGTTGAGGAGGAATAAGTGCAAAAACAGCGCATTCTGGTGGAATGCAGTTTTATCAAGTCTGTCAGGTTAGGGCTCCTAGGGGTTTTCCATTGGTACCTTCCCGAGGGTTACGTTTTAGCATGTTTCGCGTTGAGGTAAAAATTAGAACGTGTTCTAATTTTCCCAAGTGACTTTAAAAATGCCCCGCCAAAACGCGCAATGGTCGAAAAAGCTGACCTTGGAAAAAAACACTTCTTCTTCATAACGTTTGGGCATTAAAAATGCGGAAAAAATGCTAGTGTGTTACGGCCTTTAGAAAAAAATGTCTGCCGAGTTGAGCGGGCAGCCCCATGCATATCGGTGGTAGCGCTAGTGGTGGTGGCTAACGTAAGCTTCTGCCGCACTGAAGGAAAGGGACTTGCGTCTCTTTGCTGCGATGTAGGGAATTTCAGAGCGCTCTTGCAGTTGCTCTGTAAGCTTCTTTCAAATTGTAGTTACATGATTCCTGGATAGCTAACTATCGTTCAAACCTTCCCTCTCCTATTTTCAAATGATTATAGTTTGATTAATATTAATTCTATTCTTATATTAGTCAGACTAGTCGCAACCTATAACAATGTGCAATACCGGAAAATCATTGTTTGATTCCGTCACCAAAAATTCCACCACATTGTTATGACTGGGTGACTCGTAGCCAGCTGTTCAGAGCCTCGTTACCTGTGAATTCTCTCCCTAACCTGTGATTGAATAGTGCTAAAAGTGATGGTGAACCTCCTAATCCATCCCTCGGCTTGAAGTCAAGGTCCTTTCTTACCTAACAAAACAGTTATTTGGTACCTAAACTTACGAAGGAGTTATATCCTTTTTCAACAAGTTCTCGCTTTTGGGTTTGGTTTGAGTGTCACATTGGGGTATGTCTACAAAGGTTCTGGTAGGTATCTGATCACACTGTCAATCAAGAAGGACCGTAGCTGCACGCAAACAATACAGTGCGAGTAGGTTATGTACGAGCTGGGTACCTACTAGTAAGTACCTCATACAAATGATGCTAGTAAATAAAAAAATTACTCATTCGAAATTGTTAACTTTCCCTTCCTATCTCATCTCCCATGCTGTGAACAGGCGATACGAAATCTGCTACTAGACTGCTACTGGTACTAGACTGTGAATGGAAAAAAGTGATTCGGGATGATGTTATTACCTAAATGGCGAAAAGCCCCAACCCCTTCTTTCACATTTGGCGCTACTGTTGCAGTGCCTACTCCTCTATTCTGCTATCTAATCGCTCTTATGGGAGGGAGTAGCAAGTATTATTAGGTAGACTGTGATTTGGAATACTGCTACTTTTGTGTAATAGGTTATTTTGTCCTGTGAAGTGAATTCCGTCCCATCACCACCTACCTACATTCACAGTCCAATCCACGTTCAAACGTCTTCCAGAAACTAAACAATAATGGAAGAATCTGCTTCCATAAAAATCATACTCACCCATTATTGAACTTATTTTCTTAAATTTGCACTCCTCGAGTTGTTACCAAGATTGTGAACACCTGGCTTTGAAAATTCCATCATACGTTATTGTTCATCTAAAAATTTTGTTTCGGATCTAAAATTCAATTCTACAATATTTATTTTATTTTTTAATTTATTAATTGGCATTGTACAAATTAATACATGCTCCCATCACTAAAATCCTCTCAAAATTACATTTCTATACGTTAACATTGACGCAATGAACTAAAGCATTAAAAAATGTATTCACGAAAATATGGTGAAAAATGTACTTTAAATTCATTATTATTTGCTGAAAAACGATTAAACATCCAAAATCTGTTTTGAATCGTAGAATATGATTTAGAACGAGTTTATTTGCCATAAAATTTACGGTTAACAATTTCTTCACACTTGAAAAGCTCAAATTTCAAAACAATTCAACATTATGTAATACGATAAATATTTACGAAAATTCGCTCATACGATCATGCTGCATGACTGGAACTTTTTTCAAGTTCGTCAGGTACATAGTGTAATTTTATCTATTCCAGTTCGCAAAAGGGTTCTTTAACACAAAAATTATAAAGAAGTTGGGTTGTTTTGACCACCGAATATAATTTAAAGTGTTTGGTTTCTCGAGGGTTAGTCAAATTAAAAGACTTTTTTATAGGCCGGCGTTTCGAAATATTTAAATTTCTTCTTCAGGGCTTGGAAGAATGTATTCTTGTAATATATCTCATGTTGATATGGGAAGGAGACAAATCCCTCACAATACCTAGCATGAAAAATGGTTATTCCCTTCAGAGCTGATGTAGGTATGGCATTAAAGAAGTACTGAGAGAAAATATATTTGGTGGTCTGGATGCTCGCATCTCAAATCACATTATCGTGCAGATCACAAGACCAGCTGTCGATTTCCTGTAGCAACCAATAAATAAAAATCATGTATCGTTTTTATCAGCTCCCGAGCTCACTCTGCAGATCAAGGTGAGTCCTCTCGTTCACTCAGCTGATCTGGGTTGCTCCTCACTTTGTCAACAGTATACAGCATGTATACTGGAAATGTTGTTCCTCAATTTGTCAATAGTATACAGCATGTATATTAAGAGAGAAATGAGCTACCGAGTTCACTCAGCTGATCTAGGTTGCTCCTCACTTTGTCAATAGTATACAGCATGTATATTAAGAGAGAAATGAGCTACCGAGTTCACTCAGCTGATCTGGGTTGCTCCTCACTTTGTCAATAGTATACAGCATGTATATTAGGAGCGAAATGAGCTTCCGAGTTCACTCAGCTGATCTGGGTTGTTCCTCAATTTGTCAATAGTGTACAGCATGTAGATTAAGAGAGAAATGAGCTACCGAGTTCACTCAGCTGATCTGGGTTGCTCCTCACATTGTCAATAGTATACAGCATGTATATTAGGAGAGAAATGAGCTTCCGAGTTCACTCAGCTGATCTGGGTTGTTCCTCAATTTTTCAATAGTATACAGCATGTATATTAAGAGAGAAATGAGCTACCGAGTTCACTCAGCTGATCTGGGTTGTTCCTCAATTTGTCAATAGTATACAGCATGTATATTAGGAGAGAAATGAGCTACCGAGCTCACTCAGCCGATCTGGGTTGTTCCTCATTTTGTCAATCGTACACAGCCGGCCTCCTAGGTCTATTAGGAGGCTAAAAGATCAATAGACGTCATGACTGCTCGGGCTGAATTTTCGAGCGCACAACCTAGCGTGAAAAACATAAGAACATGATACAAGACTCCTTGACATTTACCTTGATACTTCAACTTTTCAAACAACAAACAAAGATACTTGGAAGAATTACCTTTTAGGCACACAACCTACTTGGCACATGATTAACAGTATTAACTTGGTCCAATAATGGTACGATAATGAATGTTGTTAGAATGATAAACACAAAGAAAAACACGTCGAAAGAGTTTTTACCGGTTTAACCTTTTTCCCGGTTTTTTTCGATGTACCTATTAACGCGGATCAACGATTTACTCGGTTGTTAAAGGTGTGCGAAGGCGAGTCCACCTCCAGCACTTGTGTGCTAAGTTCCTGGTCCGTGGTGCACTCTTTGTCTCCCAGGATCGATCTCATTTTAGTCGATAAATGAAAATCGAATGGCTCAAGGTCTAACGAGTATAAGGAGGGTGAGGGGATAATCTCGGTTGAATGAACCAACAAGATCTTTGGCGGTTGACGCAATGTGGGCGAGAGAAGCATTTCAAGGTCCAGCAGAACGATTAATGCAAAATAATTGGTGTTGGAGATTGTTGCAAGTCTTGAGAAAGTCAATGAAGGGCAAATGCAAAATATTTACTTGTTAATTTTGCTTCCTTTATACCGAAGGTAGAGAACCTTTGTGTTCGAGCGAGAAGTGGACAGAAAGCTATGAACACCATCCAGAGATTTCCTCCGAAGCTGCTGGACCAAAGTTTAGGAAACTTGGGCTATCACATTTGGGGCCTAGTTGGTCATAAGAGCACGGCATCAATTTCTATCGACCGCATTTAAGGGCTCGAAAACTTGAAAGATAACAGTTATGTTTTTGGGTTGATATTCATAGATATATTCTCAAAGAATCGCATGAAACTATCCATATCGCTTGACGTTAAGCCATTAATAGTGAATGAACAAGGAATTGAAATATTATGAAAGAAAGCACAAGTAGGTGTCCCTTCATTATATTTCAATTCCTTGTTCATTCACTTTTAAATAACAGTTCTGCATTTGGTATGTGATAATCTAGTTTTAAAGCTAATAGCTGAAACTCATACACTCTCCTCAAGCTCAAGAACTTTGATGAACCCACCACCTATGTGATTGAGGTTTAACCCTCCCCCTATCTGAGTCCTGAGGATGGTATACAAATATACTGAAACGTTGCCCTAGACATACCGTTGTACCAATTTCTGACTGAACCTCAAGACCCCAATAAACCTTATTTAATAACATGGTCATTAACACATTGAGTAATAAAATCAAAGCTCAGTGGACTATCGTAAGTAGAGAAATAAATCAAAAAGCAAAGTTGTCTCAATTATCTGACAGTAAGCTGGATGCTAACACTAAGCAATCTGAGGTATTCAAATTGATTGAAAACTTGCCCGCTAGTCTTTAGTCTGTGGAGAATTTCTTTAAGGCTGCACCTTCTCATGTTAGCAGATTTGTGCTTCGCGAGGTAAGAGTTGAGATTTACGGGATGGTCTGGGGACTGCGAAATTTAAGTAACGCGGACTTTTTTAGAATGATTTTTGGAGATTGTGGAGGACGTTGTGGATTCTCGAGCCTTGGCCTTCATCACAAACTTACTTTTAAGAAAGGTTTGCTTTCCTGATCGTATGAAGTTTGTCGAGGTCACTCCTATTCCTAAGGAAGGAAAATGCAAATGCATTGATGATTTCTACCCCATATCAAAACTGCAAGTTTTGCCCAAGGTTATTGAATACTTGGTTTTAGGACAATTTTTCCATTCTTTACAGTTCGGTATTCAGCATGGAAAAACCACTTCCTCGGCTGCTCGCTCACTCATTATGAATATTCTAGACCGTACTGAACTCGCTGACTGTGCTGCCCTGCGACTCTACGTCGTGACAAAAGCTTTTAACCTAGTCTCACATGCTTATTAAAAAACGCTGCAAATTATTACATAACGGTTTATTATTTCTGAATCAGATAGCCAGCTATAGTAACCAGCATGATCTGGGGCTTTCGCCAGTCTCTTTTCTAGTATCCACCTCTGTTCTCACTTTACAGGCTGCGCTCCCGATGGGGAGCAAATGGATGATCGTACAGCCACCCGAGTGGTCTCATTCAATCTACGAAGCTAATTTCTATAGGAATCAAACTAAAACCGTAGGTACACTGGATTCCAAAAGCAACAGGGACCTATCCCAGTCGATTGTGCTTCCGAAATTACTTGGGTGACGACACCCCACTTACCTATGACAGAAATATAAGTAAACAGCTATTCATCCAGAGGGTTCAGACTCCAACCTGCCCATGTAATGCAATTTTAATTTAAAAACGATTTGCTTCGAACTATCTGAGAAGATTTTGGGAGGAAGAAGAACAAAGGATTTTAAATGAGCTGGATCAATTATTTTTGTAACATACTATAGTATGATATAAGATACTAAATATACTAGTGTGTTCAAGGTAGGTTAAATGTTATATGGGGTAAAAGTAATAAAATATAATATAAAATATATATTATACCCGTTCCGATATGCCCCGGACGCCTTTCTGCTACTCCCCAGGTTCCGTTCCACTATGCCCCTAATGCCGTACCCCCCACAGGTTGGCGCGGCGTATTATATGGTTATAACACGTAAAAGTAATAAATATCCATTCTCCTACACCCCTCTGCTACGCCCCTGGTCACCCCAGCCCCCACAAGGTGCCGCAGCGCCTCCTCTCACTCCACCCCACGCTCACCCCCCTCACCACCCACCGTGACCCCCTGCCAAGCGTGCCAGGCGTGCGCGCGTGTGTAAGTCTAACACTCAAAACCTCGAAAAAGACACTTTTTCGCCCGTTTTTGGCCCATAGCATCTATGCGAGTAAAGCGATCGGGATGGTTAAACATTAGGACCAACTAGACCCCAAATGGAGTCTATGTGCGAAAGAACGGGTTTTTGAAGTCAATTCTTAGGCCTTTTATGGTCCGGACGGCGAACGACGGACGAACATTTCAAATTTGGATTCTACGCACCTTGAAACGTAAAGTGACAAAGTTTGAGGGGGGGTTATAAAAATATTTTGCTATACGATCACATAGGCTTATTATTGGAAATAATAAACCAAAATGGAGCACTATGGTTTTGACGCTACTGCCTTGTCATTTTGTGAGAGGTTCCTGACCTTCGGGCTGGTCCCAAAGAGTTACCTTCATGGTCGGATGTTGCCATTGTTCCTTGTGATGTGATGCAGGGATGTGTTTTAGGGGGGGGGGGGGGGGGGGATCTTCGTTTTATACATCAACGATCTCTTATTCCACTTCAGCAACAGGCTCTTTTTATATGCAGGTGAGCTTCATGTCAGATGTCACCTTGAAAAGGGTTGTATCTAGCAAACTATCTGTGGCTGAACTGAAGCGAGACTTGACCTAAATTGAATGGACATCTTCATGATTCGGTGTTATTTCTGGGGCTCGCGATCGACAATAGACTATCCTGGATGGTGCACGTTGACAACCTTATACGTCTCAGATTGCCACTTGTAGCTACATGCTGCGTCCTCCTTCCCAATTCTGAGATCTGGGTTTTTGCGTACTTTATGAGCAAATCCTCATATGGAATTTCTCTGTGGGGAGACACAGGGCATACCTAGTATTTCCGTATTTGTCCAGCAAAAATCAACTATTCGTACCTTATTTAACCTTGGATATGCCGTGGTTTTTTTTTTTTTTTTTTTTTTTTCCCCAAAAAACTTCATTGTTTCGAAATACTTGAAATGCCTGTTTTTCATTCCTTGGTCTTCATCAAAAGAAATACCAATCTTATTCATTGTGGTTGCAACGTCCACAAATATCAGACTCCTCATCGCTCTGCTCTTCGTCCCCTAGTCACTCATCTGCTACTTCGCAACATTGCGATCCGCTACACTGAGGGGCGTAACTTCTTAATTTACTCCCTGAACCTCTCCGTAATCTCACAAAGACCATGTTCGTGAAATGACTAAAACGAATTCCTATACATGCTGAAGTATTGAACTATATTCAATTATGGAATTTTGTGACTTAAAGTTGTAATTTATTTTTATTTATTAAGATCGTAAGTACCTATTAAATGTGTTCTTCTTACGATTTGTTTTTTCTTTTGTGTGATTTTGTACAATTTTGAAGGATGTCACACCATTTTCTTTGATTCGGCAATAAAAAACGTATTGAATTGAATTGAACGAAGTGTAAAGAATATCATCGACGTGTAAGGAATATCGAAGGAGCATACTTGAAACATAACAAGCATCACAACAATTGTCATTATTATCACCTGGAATTATTCGCTGTTCTTCCTCACGGATGGGTGCCAAGTGCAAAGCTCACCAAATGCAGTAGTAATTTATTGTTCTCATGACGTCCCCGAATGTAAATTTCACAATCCATCCCTTGTTAAAGAAAACTTAGATTGATCTATTGTTCATATTGAAAACCTCATCAGGAAATAGCCTTCACCTTTCATTATCCATGCCAACCTAACGTCAGATACATATCATCAATAAATTACCTACTGAAATCCCTTGTAACGCCTTCGGATTACTAAATGTTCCTCAATTATTTGCACGTCGAAATGTAAATTACGCTTTTTTATTACAATTGTTATAGTAACGTGCACCTCTGTTTATGTTTCAGTCACGTTCGAATGGCTATTAAAGATCCCGAAGAGGTTATTGAAAGAGATGTCAAAGTTCCTCGCTGATGCGTACCGATTGGGTTCGTCTAAATGACAAGTCACATGTTTTGAGCGTTCGGGAGAAACCCCCAGCCAGGTGAATATGTCCAGGATTGCTTCCACACGTATTTTATTTAAAGTATAATTATTTTTGAATGGAACATGCTTTAGCCATCACCTAACTGGTCAATAGTGTCGCGGTTTTAAGTCACGAAATTTTTTGTCACACCAATTTTCTTATGAGTCCCTCGTACAACCAAGCCTTTGGTAGGGAAATGGAACTTCCGCAGTGTTCATCGCACAGAAATCGTTCACCATTCGTTGGAAAGCTCTCATTTTACTGAAGATTACTAAAATATTTATGTCGTAGTTTTATATTTGTTTGTAAGATATTAATCCAATAATGCGATGTTATAAATGGTGAACTGTTGTAAATTTATAAAATGTTATAAATTTTATTGTGCCACTTGTAAGCCTTGTTTTGTTGTCACTTGGTTGAGGTGGTAATCTTAATCATAGATGTGCCGCTTGATGGCAGGCTAATTAGTGTGGTAACAGCATAACTGTAAGAAAACAAAATAAAATACTTCCCGAATCAGCGGGAAGAAAGCATGTTCCATGTTTTAGCATTTTAGCCGCAGGCTCAAAGCGGAAAGCAACCGGTGGGTCCAGGGGGGCGAATCCCCCTGGCGGGGTCAAGGCCTTGCAAGGCCCATAGGGTCAAGTTAATTTTTTTTTTTTTTTTTTTTTTTTCAAATAACTTCTTTTTTTTAAATAAAATACAATCAAAATTAGAGCAAAATTTACTCCTTTTTGATTGAATGACTTTGTATTAAAATTACCATCTATAATAAATTGTAGCAATACGGGTTATAATATGCATATGTTGTAAACAGACAACCAATACCTAATTAAAACTTGTTTAGAAAGTATGTTAATGTTGGTCCTGATTCTTTGGCATCACTTTCAAGCCTTGGGGGTAAAATTTAAGGGTTGATATTTTTAAAAAGTCTTTCATTTACAAGCAGATACCATGTTACATGGATATATTTCCTGAAGAAGCCCCAGTTCCTAGAAAGGAATGTTGAGGGCTTGAAGTCTGAAACAAAAATCTAAGGATGTAAAGGCCTATCTTTTGTGAAGTTGGGAATGCATCATAAAACCAAGAAAATCCACATTTTATTAATCACTAAAATTTTATTCTATCAATCATAAAAACAGAAACCACGTTTCTTCAACTTCAGTCATTTTTATACCCTTTATATTTTCATCTTTAGCGGAAACCAAGGATATCACTTTTTTATCGAAATCACAGCACTAAACATTAAATCATAAAAACTTGAAAATGATGTTTTGTCAACTAGGGATTTTTTACACCTATTAAGTAGATGTTCAACCTTACTTAAGAGCTGATTATTTAGTGTTCCTTGATCTTTACTATAGAAACCTAAACCTGAATCTAAAAATTGTCTGCGTCGTTTTAATGGGTCGGTAGTTAGCTAGAGAGATTGACAATTTAATTTAATAATTGTTATGGTCGTAAAAATGCAAATACACGGATTTCCTAATCACAACTATTTTGAGTTTGAAATTTCCACAACGGTGTTTTGATTAAAGATTTTCAATATGCGTGAACTTTAATGGAAAAATTAAATATCTTTAATGGAAAAAATAATTATCTCTCTAATTAAAGTGCGTAAAAAACCTTGCCGTTAAGCGCGAAATGGGTTCGAAATGCAAAATATGAAGTTTTAAAGATATTCTATTTCAAAAATCAATGATTTTCTTCAGGCTGAATCACATGGTGATGTTAGTTTTTATTTATATTTTCATTTATTAATGTAATGTATTCGACTTCAATGAACTATTGTTACCAGATGTTCGGCCATTACCTAGCAACACTTTGTGATACTATTTACTAATTATTCCACATCTTTATCCTGTGAGAATATAAAATATAACTCAATCGTTCAATATCTTACATATTGTAGTTCTGTATGTATACAGTAACGATATATCTAACAGTGGCGACGAGGAACAGTTAGAACCTTCATGATGGTAGTAGGGAAGAAAGGAAAATCCCGGAAAAAGAGACAAGATGAAGAATCGAGTGAGGAAGACAATGCTTCCAGTGCCCCCCACTGGAAACCGGTGAGACTTAACCTACCTACTTTTGATAATTGTAGCACTTCGTGGGACGTTTATAACCGCAGAGTTCGGAATTGTTTTCAGCTGTATGATGTCCCCGAAAGCAAACAAACCTTGGCGTTATTGGACGCTATCGGAGAACAAACTTATGGAAGGGTTTGTGACTTATTCATGCCGAACATGCCAGAGGATAGAACTGTTGATGAGCTGTTTGAAATCTTATCTAACTTTTTAACCCCCAAACCTTGCAAGTAAGCCGAAAGGGTGAAATTCCAGACTAGGGTTCAAGCCACTGGTGAATCAGTATTACAGTTTTATGCCTCACTGCGAAAGCTCATTCAACATTGTGCCTACCCGACCACTTGGTTAGATGAGGCTATTTGTACCCAATTCATTATAGGTGTTGAAAGCTCTAAGTTGAGGAGTGACCTCTTAAATTCGAATCCCGAAGGTATGAAAGAAGCGTTAGATTTTGCCACAAATTTCGAAAGCAATGCTAAAGCAAACGAAAATATTGTAGGTAGGTCGGCAGGAAGGAAGAAGAAATTTCTATTGTGAAATCATCACAACCTAACAAATTTCAGTACCATAATAAGGAACCTCCCCGTTGTTTAAGGTGTGATAGGAAAGGTCACAACCAAAACGAATGTAGATTTCGCAATGCAACCTGTCATAAATGTTCCAAGCACATAACCCCAGGGTGCAAAAATTTTAACTCCACTGTAAAACAAGTTGATGAAGAAGTAGATTCAACTGCTATTGACTTGGGAGTTACGGGAAAACGTATGGCAGTTATCGTCTCCAGATCCTCTTAGACGGAAAATATTAGTACCAGTGCGCTTTCACACAAATAAAATTGAACAATTCCAAATTGATACAGGGGCTGCTGTTTCTCTAATCAGCTCTAAGAAATTACGTAGATTAGTTCCCACAACTAATTTGCAGCCCTCGGACATTAGCCTTAAAACGTACACAAATGAACCAGTTAAAGTTATTGGAATAGCTAAACTATCGGTTTCAATACATGGCAACACTAACAACGTCAACTTATACGTCGTTGACGGTGACCATGATAGTTTGTTAGGATTGGAATGGCTCCGATTATTCAAAATTGATTGGCAGGCTCTTCTAAGTAATTTTCCAATAAGTCAGGATAACCGTTTGATGAATATATCAGGAATTCCTAGCTCCCATCCCGAATTGAACGAATTGATTAAGACCTACACAACATTTTCCAAGAAGGAATTGGGAAAATTAGGGAATATTTGGCCAGGACTCATGTAAAGCCAGGTTCAGTACCAATTTATAGAAGAGCTCGACCATTGCCATTCAGTCTCATCCCCAAAATTACTCTTGAGTTGGATAGATTGGAAAAAGAAGGGGTGATCACCAAAACCAATCTCTGATTATGCAACACCCATCGTTCCAGTAATTAAAAATGTTCGATTATGCGCCGTTTATAAAACTACCTTGAACCCTCAATTGGTTATTGATGAACACCCTATTCCAAATATTGACTACATATTCGCTAATATGAGTGGCAGCCAGTACTTTTCCAAATTAGACATCAGGCAAGCATACCCTCATCTTGAAGTGCACCCTGACGATCGCCATTATCTTACCATCAACACCCATAAAGGTCTATATACTTACAATCGCCTCCCACTAGATATTTCTAGCGCGCCTGCAATTTGGCAAAGAACTATAGAAGGGATTTTAGAAGGAATCCAAGGGATTGCTATATTTTTTTATGATATTTGCATTGCTTCAAAAGATAGAGAGGAACATATTCGAATACTAGATGCAGTGTTCAATAGACTATCCAAATTTGACCTTCGACTTAATATTGAAAAATGCAAATTTTTCCAGGAATCAATTCATTATTGTGGTTATCAACTCACCAGGGACGGTCTAAAAAAGTGTAGAGGTAAAGTTGAAGCCGTTTTAAAAGCAAAGCAACCAGAAAATGTTTCGGAACTCAGATCATTTTTAGGTTTAGTAGATTTTTACGGTAAATTTGTTAGCAAATTGAGTACTATGGCTCATCCGCTTTACGAGCTGTTAATGAAGGGAGTCAAATTCACATTCAATGATGATTGCAAGAAGGCTGTGAAAAATATCAAGGAAGCCATTGCATTTGACAATGTCGTTATCCATTTTGATCCTAATAGGAAATTGATCTTGGCCACAGATGCAAGCCCTGTCGGACTTGGTGCAGTACTATCGCATTTGATGGATGATGGTACAGAGAGACCAATATGTTTTGCTAGCCGCACACTTTCGCCAGCTGAAATTAATTATAGTCAAATTGACAAAGAAGCTCTTAGCATTATATTTGGAGTTCGGAAATTTTACTCTTACCTTTTCGGACGGAAATTTACCCTTATAACTGATCACCGACCACTCATATCTATTTTCCATCCACAAAAAGAACTCCCTAAATTATCTGCGATTAGAATGCAACATTATGCAATATATCTCCAAGCATTTGATTACAATATACAGTATAGGAAATCGGACGATCATGGTAATGCAGACGCGTTATCCCGTCTTCCCTTGAAATGTCAGGACCCTGAAGGCTTCACTGGCGCTGATATTTACTACACACACCAGTTGACGATTCTTCCAGTAACTAGTTTGGATATAAAAAAAGCACTCCTAAAAGATGTGGAAATAGTACCTATAATGAATGCTTTACTTAAGGGAGAACTTCCACAAAGCAAAAGCTTATTTGGCCATAACATTTCCGAATACAGCATGGCAAATGGGTGTCTGTTTTGGAGCCATAGGGTTTATATTCCAAGAATTTTAAGATCCAGGGTATTGGAAGAACTTCATGAGGGACACCAAGGGGTCGTGAAAACTAAGGCATTGGCTAGGAGTCATATATGGTGGCCTAAAATCGATTACGATATAGAAAAGATGATTTCGAACTGCAGTTCATGCCAGCAAACTCGTAATAATCCTCCCCAAATATATTTACATTCCTGGGAATATCCAACAGGTCCAATGCAGCGCCTGCACATTGATTACGCGGGACCATTTAAAAATAGATATTATTTGGTCGTAGTTGACGCGTACAGCAAATGGGTTGAGGTGTATCCTGTAACGTCAACAACCAGTTCAATCACTATCGATTGCTTATCAAGATTTTTCGCAACATTTGGTATTCCCCATATTTTGGTTTCGGACAATGGAGCCCAATTCAAGAGTACTGAATTTCAGACCTTCTGTTTAAATCATGGAATTAAACAGAAATTCACAGCTCCATATTGCCCAGCAACAAACGGTCAGGCTGAACGAAGTGTTCAAACGCTGAAAAACAGCTTGAAAATTGCCGTTCATGCTTGTGATAATATTATTAGGGGACTCGATAGATTCCTAATGACATATAGAAGAACCCCACATTCTACTACTGGGGTTTCCCCTGCTGAACTGTTTCTTGGACGACAAATTCGGACAAGACTAGATTTAATTGGTGAGGAGGTGCCAAAGAGGGAAGGAGATGTGGAAGTGCACCAAGGCCTCGGGTCGAAGAAAATAAGAACACTGAGTCAAGGGGATCAAGTTGCAGCCCGTTTCTATGGACCTGGAGAAAAATGGCGATTTGGAAAAATCATCAAAAGTTTAGGAGTCCTCCACTACCTCGTATCTGTTGGAACAGAAACACACCGGAGGCATATCAACCAACTTCGGAAGATTAACCACCCAGTCGTAAGATCAACAGAACTAAGAAGGGAGGAAGTGTAATGTATTCGACTTCAATGAACTATTGTTACCAGATGTTCGGCCATTACCTAGCAACGCTTTGTGATACTATTTACTAATTATTCTACATCTTTATCCTGTGAGCATATAAAATATAACTCAATCGTTCAATATCTTACATATTGTAGTTCTGTATGTATAGAGTAACGATATATCTAACAATTAATACCAGCTATACCATCCTGAAAAAAAAAAAAAAAAAACTCGGCGCTCCGCGCCTCGCCAGGGGGCAAGCACCCTGGACCCCCGGTTACCTCTATTTACATACTTCGGACGAAATTATTGAAACACAGAATGTGTTTGCGTTGTCGCGCAACCAAGTGACAACCAAACAAGCGTCATTGTTTACTATTCATTTATAACATCAATTTATATAGTTATAGTATGAAACTACGAAAATTGCGTTGTCGCGCAACCAAGTGACAACCAAACAAGCGTCATTGTTTACTATTCATTTATAACATCAATTTATATAGTTATAGTATGAAACTACGAAAAAAAAAATACGAAATAAATTCGTGATAAATCAAGAGCTTTCCAACGAATGGTGAACGATTTCTGTGCGATTAAAATGGTGGAAATTCCATTTCCCTACCAACGGCTCGGTTGTACGTGAAAATCATCCGTCACACATTTCGTTCCCATCCCGCGTTCCATTTTCGGCTAGTTAGTCCATGGCTAAAACACATTCTGTGTTAAAAACATCGAAACAATGAAATCTTAATTTGCTTTGCGCTTCAGAGAAAATCTATAAAGAAATGCATGATTCAGGATTTTTAATTCGTCTTTGAGTTTCGATGCTTTTCCAAATTGGTATTGCGAACATCATTAAATAAAAATCCCTACGTGGTATAACATGTCTTACATGTTTTTAAATCTCATAAACCTACGATTACGATCGTAATAAGGAAATTTAAATTCAATTCCATTTGATAAACGTTCCAATTTGTTTTCAAGTACCTACCTAACTAATCAATTCAACTTTTCAGATATCAATTTCGATTTTATTTATCTATTCATATTTTTCAAGTTTTTTGATGCAGAAACTGAAATTTAATAACAATTGACTGCTACTAAATGCTACTTCGAGTTTCAGATCATTGAATACCTCGAGATTTGTAAGACAAAATTTCAAGGAAAAATCGATTCTAGGTGGAGAAAATTATTTCGTAGAAACTGGAAAAATGTTGAAAAGTTTTAGAAGAAGAAATATTACATCGAATGAGACCTCCACCAGCTCTCTAACTCGTTTCTTCGGGTTTTGGTGCTTTTCAAAACTTCTCGTGACACTACCCACTTCTATGGAAATCCTCAACA
The DNA here is from genome assembly GCA_030762985.1 of Adelphocoris suturalis. Lineage (NCBI taxonomy): Eukaryota > Metazoa > Arthropoda > Insecta > Hemiptera > Miridae > Adelphocoris > Adelphocoris suturalis. The sequence goes on from CM061043.1 coordinate 78,078,787, forward strand.
AGTGAATCGATGCAATATTTCTTCCTGTGGTGAATTTCACACCACATGACACTTCGACGGCCCTTTTAAGGGCCACCAAAGATCAAGCTAAGGGTGAATCCGCATAACCAACCTACGAATCCACTACGCTTCCCCTACAACTTTTCATCAGTAGAAATAAAACTAGGTCCATTCCAAAGGTCAAAAGTGAAAAAAATTGGCAAACATCTATTTCTTGGGTCGATGAAGCTATTTTAGGTATAGGGACATGGGGTATATTCGGAATCAGTTCAAAATTTTCTACAAAAATAGCTAATGAAATAATTTTTTCCTCCTAGAATCGGTTTCTGGCCCATTGCATGCCGCCCCCGATTCAGAGTCTGTATAACAATATTAATAACGCAAGATTTCTCTATGTTCTCGCGCCTGGAAACCCAAAGGTCTTTTTTCGAAGTTCTAGCCCTTAGGGAGGGCGAGCGGATTAACGTATAGTGATCCGGGTGGTTTCATTCGATTCTTTGGGATGATATCTACAATTACAACCAAAAAACATCACTCTATTCAAGATCTCGATTTTACAATATCACAGTCCTTAATAACAACCCTTTAGGGGAAATTGAAGCGGATAGTACTGGCACAACCTCGGCCGATGTGTGAGTTTTGAGCCAAATTTCATGAACTTCTTCTGTCCACTATTTTAGAGAAAAGCTCTAGACGGAAAATTGTAATCCAACTAATTTTGAGGGGCGGTTAAAAAAAAACATTTCTTGGTCGATTCCGAAGGTTCTTTATTGAAAATGATAAACAATCATTTCCCCAGCAACAGCTTGGTTGTACGTGAAAATCGTAAGAAAAAAACGTAAGATACCTGTGGTGAATTTCACACCACACAATTCGACGGCCTTTTTAAACATCAGGCTAAACACTCACTACGTGAGCCAAGCTATTTAAGACGGCGAAATACGCCAGAAAAATTACCTTCTGAACAGGACAAGAAAACTGTACAAAAGAAGGTAAAAAGAAACACAAGTTTCAGTAATAAAGAGAAAATGTCCTGCAGACAGTCAAGGACATTTTACTCGAAGTATTACAGACCAAGTCCCGAACGAGAACAAGGCAAACACTCACTGCGAGAGAGGAGCCTCACACGCCGGCGAATTGACACGAGCGACTCGCCTTCTCACTTAACGCCAGGGATTTCCACCAGGAGGCACGACGCGAAGACAAGTCCGCTTACAACGCCCTTGAGGCAGACAAGGTCACAGAACACGCAATTCTATTGGCTCGCTCAAAAGAGCGCTCCAGCGGCGGACGTGAGAAGCGAAGAACTTCCGCCAAGTCAAACGGCCAATCACAGAGCACCTGGGCAGAGCCAGGTGTATAAATATGGCGCCCGACGGCCCGATGGTTCATACCGATCCTGACCAGCCTACTGAGAAGACCTCCTCTCCAGAAGAAGACCTCCTCAAGAGAACCAGCTGCGATACTTCTCCACTGGCGATCATTGGCTTTGGGATCTAGGCGCTCATTCAAGAGAGCAATACTACCTATCTACTCAGAACGTCCAGACCTTCACATATGTGTCAGGTCCGGCTCTTGCATCAGCCGTGTGACCTCCCTATAAAGCCCTCGTACGAAGCCGAGGCCCTAGGCGGGAACGGATTTCGCTACCCCGCTCTGGACCAGTAAGCCCTCACCACCGGGTTACATTACGTGACCGCCCGAGAGGTTGAGGCCGGGTGACTATCAAGAAGGTGTGTTCACCGAGTCACCTAGTGCGAACTCCCAGGCTCGTAGGAGGCTTCACCTCCTCGTCTGGGTGACACCGCAGTGCGACCCCGTGTTCAAATAGGAGGCTTCACCTCCTAGCACCTTGGTCCACGAGCTTGAACAGTCCTTATCAGGGCTCACAGGCTAACAAACCTCCGGTCCTTTTCAGGACCTTCGTCATTCTCTAAACGAGCCAACCCACGCTTCTCTTAGAGATGGAGCAATCGCCACAGAGAAACACGGAAGCTAGCCTTCCCGTGACCGACACTCTCATACAAGTGGAATACGATGAAATCGACATGGTCGTCCCTCCTGACACAACGTCAAGGACCGACTTCGGGGGCTTTCCTCCATCACATGTCTCGATGCCATCTAGGCGTCCTTTTCAGGACCTACACGAGCCGCATTACACAGGCCCTGAAGTGGCTTACCAAACTCAATCGACCAACGTTACCCAAGAGGTAACTTGTTCGACACTCAGCTTTCAACCATACATGCTGTCAAGGAAGAACCTTCCCTGCCACTCGATACCTCTTTCCAGAGGGCAGACACGATCACTCAAGGAGGTCCAACCACGTGCGTTGGCCCCCTTCAATCGTCTCCCCTGACACCAAAAGAGTCACACGACTACGGTCCTTTTCATACCCAAGTATTAAACACTATACAGGGTTCATACCCGATAAACACATCTCCACAGGCAACCCCTTTCTATGATCGAGAAAGTGGTCCTCTCAAACACCATGCAGATTATTATTTTTCACAAAACCATCCACTGGGAGTACCAACTCCCAGCCATGTATATGCAAATTTACCTAAAGGGGTAACCCTGCATAACCAAACAACAAATCCACTACAATACCTATTCAAAGAAACGCTTGCACACGAGTCTGCAACAGATTGGGACATTTTATGTCTTTAGTTGCAGACTTGTATGCGTTTCAGACTCGTATGCTAGCTCTAAGAGCCACTCAGCTGATGCGGACCCTGGGCATCGTCAAGTAAATGTCCTAAAGAGGCTACATACGAAATTACAGCTTCCTAGAGTGTAAAGCATAGAAATTAGCTTTAAGAGCCACTCATCTGATCCGGACCCTGGGCATCGCCAAGTAAATGTCCTAAAGAGGCTACATACGAAATTACAGCTTCCTAGAGTGTAAAGCATAGAAATTAGCTTCAAGAGCCACTCATCTGATCCGGACCCTGGGCATCGCCAAGTAAATGTCCTAAAGAGGCTACATACGAAATTACAGATTCCTAGAGTGTAAAGTATAGAAATTACCTATTAAAATTATTTAACCACCTTTATCCACCGCTTCACAAATCAAACCATTTCGGCAATATTCGGATCACCTTCTATGAATCAAATCATCCAAACACCAGCTCAATGAAATCATCAAAAATTAACAAGTGGTTGCAATCATGTTCACAATATCAATTATTGAGAATGATCACCTGAGTGTAAACAATTTTTCAAATAACCATGCTCATAACTCAGCATGTTAGCCACGCACTTCGCAGTAGTTAACATAATATGGTTGGATAAATCGAGAGATTTCGAATGAATGGTCAGCGAATTTTGTAGGATGAAAAACGACGAAGTACCATTTCCCTAGCAACGACTCGGTTGTAAGCGGAAATCATCAGAAAACCAACCGTAACGCTTTTTTTTAACGCTTTTTTCGTTCATGTGCCAAAGTAAAGACATAAAATGTCAAAAAAAGCAAAGAAAGCAAGAGAAACATTATTTTTGTGTTAGATAACCCTTCTACGCAGAACGCTAATAAATAATTATTAGACAAAGTATAAGTATTCTTATTTAAACAAAATAAAATACCTACACTTCATCAGTCTTTCTGTATTTAAGAAGAGCGGACCTCTCAACTGAAAATTAATTAGGTAAAATAAATCACCTACCTACCCGTCACAGTCCATTTATAAGTGCAAAAGTTATAATAAATTATTTCGTGAAGTGAGAATTTTATTGGAATCATATCAGTTGTTTATATCGCCGTGGTTTACAAGACGATTTTTACTGTTTCACTATTTGCGATTCACCCATGTGTTGATGTTCATTATTTGTGTCAAAATACCGTAAATCTACAACAACAATCCAATATCCCAAGTATTTCTTCTAAAAAGTTTAATTTAGACTTATTACAACTTAATTTTTGACCCACATGCATCCTAGTTTCGTCATAATGCTTATTTTCTCCATATCGATACCTGCCTTATAAACATGTACGCAGGGTTCACACAGGAATCATTTACTTGTCCATTATCAACATATGTTGCGATTTTGTTCCTAAAGCTCCAATTGTAGTCTATAACAATCAGTAATTGTGTGCAACTCGAGAAAAAAGCTAGTAAATTCATACATATGTAACGTCGCCATGTAAGCACATCTTTATGATCTATATAATCATGTTATGGATACAAAGAAGCTTTGTGACATACCCAATTCGGCTGACGTATTCATTCTTCTGAAATATGGAAATCCATTTTTAAGATAACCTTCTTAGCTTCCTATCACACCAACATTCCTACCCATCACCATAGAACCCAATCTGATATTTCCTGATTCCTTTCCTCAAAACATCTCCTTCCCTCGCTGGCAGCTCTCCCTGAACTTGAACCATTAGCGGCGTCAGTGGCCGTGTTCTGGTTGGCAATTACCTGCCATTACCAGCTATAGATCATCCCCAAGCTTAGCTTCTACATGCGAAACGGCCACGTGTGAAAGAGTCTCACATACTTCACGCACGCACACAGAACCTACTAGCTAATCGTGCCTTTTCTGCGACTCAAAGGGTAGTAGGTAATCACCTAATAACTATCCTACCGCGTTTTTTTGTGAAGCGGTTTTTATGTTCGAAGTTGTCATTATGCGGAACAGCGAGCGAAACTCTATTTTACTTAATCTTCCCATTGAGCCGTTCTGATGATTGTTGATGATTACCTTCTTCTGATTGATTGCGTTTGAAAGCTGAATACGCACAATGAACTCGTCTATTTGCCCATCGAGGCTGCGGGCATTGCTGTAACCACAAAAACCTTATGTCCTCTAATATTAGATTTGAGGCGGAAGTTTCTTCAAATGGTTTCCGTCCGCAGGTTCACCGTTCGAAACGCGCCCTTGGAGATACCGAGAGATGTCATCGATTTTGATCTATTATCATCCAATACTTCGAACTTCCATGATGTTATCTTCCGTAAACATATTTGAGGCGTTTAGTGAAGACTCATTTTGATTTAATGTTTTCAGTTAGATAGTAAACCTATGTAATCGAACGAAGACCGAAAATTCCTCTAAGTTGGATGGGCAGTATAGCTTCCTTATTTATTGTTTCATGTACGAGTGCAGTTAATTGAATTGATTGAGGTATACGTTAATTATTGTACGATTGTATTGGCTCTCGGATTGAACTAAACAAAACAAGTCCAATAAATTCCTGAAAAAGTCATCAGGCCAAAAATACATCATTTTTTATAGTGCCCGATAGAAAGATCGTAACGAGAGCTTTCCAAAAAGATGCTATATGATGGGTATCTGACCAGTAATACGGCTCTTGAAATTTATTCATTTGCACGATGATGTCACGGCCCTCGCCCGCCTGAGTCAGTTCACTTTCACTACTACGTCACGTGATCTTCCTACCCGTTTATTGGCCGAACTAAACGGTGTTTTGAGCTGAAAATTGGTACTTGAGAGTTTTCAAGTGCAGTGAATCCGAATCTGAGGTCAAAAGTGTGAAATCCTAACACATGAAAGTTCCCCATCCCTATATCCCTAACCTAATCTAATAATATAATGGAATTCTGTCTGTCCACGCTATGCACGGCCAACCGGCACGTCAATGCATGTCTACGAGGGAGGGGTTCTTCTTAGGTTTGACAGAAAGGGTGCGTAAGCAATTTTAATTTTTCTACCCCCCACCCGACCCATGGGCTGGAGGACGGGAGGAGGTGATTTAGTTTGTTGAGGTTAAGCTATGACCAGCAAGACCGAGTGGTCTTGAAGCCGAGGTCGCTTTTTGCCCCTTGCAAGTGGGAGGGAGAGGGGTAGGATCCCCTTTTATTGCATGTTTTTTTAATCTACACACATCGGATTTCAACAGGGGTTTTCCTACGGACTCGGGAAAGACTCAACAGTAACATCCCACTGCATCTATACATCCCACCCCTAGCAAGCGAGAACAAAAAACTCAAAACTACAAAACTCTCTCTGTCCACGCTATGCATGGCCAAACAGCTCAACCGATTCCGTCTACGAGTGGAAATGATTATCAAATTTATGGAGCCATTGCAATTGCTTCATTTTCTATTAAATTTTTGTAAAACCTCTAAAGATGGTCATCATTGATCATTTACTTCATTTTTAAATTAATTAATTTTTTAAATTAAAGTAACGAACACAAAATATAAATTCAAAGTCTTATGTGAAAATAAAAATGAAGTACGTAAAAATAGAAAACTTCATTTAGCAAAACTACATCTTTCAGCAACCTACAATCTTTCTAAATTTTTGCGAGACTAATCAACTACGTGGGTACTTAAGCTTGAAACTGAAAAAAGTCCGAAATTCTTTGGAATTCAATCTAATCACATTCAAATTTCATTTTAATCACATTTTCGGGGATGGTGCGATTTAGCTAGAGGTCTCTTTAAATTTTATCGCTGCCGGATCATGGGTAGCCTTCTGCGCATGCACAAAGTCGAAATTGTTATAATAGGTACAAGGATTGTAGTTTTAATCCAATTTCGAAACAATCTCAAGAATTCTCCCCACAGTCAGTAAACAAGTTTTATCGATATCAAATAAAGCTAATGATATCTCCACAGTGTCATAATTTTGCATTCATTAACTCCCCTACCACCTTTTAAATCAAATAGAATTTAATTTAATTTAAGTATTTGTTAAAATATTTTATTCGAAACCGTAACTCCTAAACGCATTGGTAAGTATACGATCAATACAGGAACTTCCCTATGTAGTAGTGAATCTAAGTTATTCTCACTTTGCAGATTCACTAGATTTAGCTTTAAATTGATATGCAAGTCACGCATACACGCAAAAACCACCCTCAAAAAAACTAATAATAAATATCAAATAAATAATAATAAATAAAAATAAAAACAAGTAAGTCACGACTACCTGTTGACAGTAGTTTGAACAATAGGTAAGCTCATTTTCCCCTCCATTATTAGTCTTCTTCCACCATCAAGCTCTCATCAAAATGAAATTCCCAATTTTTCGCACGTCAAGACCAAAACACTATAAAACGAAACATACAAAATATGGGAAACGGATGGAGAAAAGTTCCAGTAATGCAGCTTGATCCTATGAACAAATTTTCGTAAATTATCGTATTTTGTAATGTTAAATTCTTTTGAAGTTTGCGTTTTTTGAGTGCAACGAAATTTTTAACTAATAACGTTATGCCAAAAAACGTATTGTAAATAATAATCTTACATTCTAAAAGAAATGTTGAATTTTTATATTTTTTCAGTTTTTATAGATTTTTTTAGCAAATTTCAATGAAATTTAATTAAAATTTTCAGCGTAATTTTGAACATGAATTTTTCAATGTTTCATTTCATAGTTAATACACTTTATTTGAGCAAGAGACTGCTAGTAAGTATAACAATTTTCAGCCGTTTTTAGTGATTTTTTCAGCACATTTTTTGAAAGTTGACCAATTTAATGTGCTCAAAAAGTGCTGGTCAGCAAACTCATTCTTTCATTTGAAAAGCTTGATTTTCTGGTGCAGGAGCGGAATTTTTATCTCAATCCTTTGGAGAGTTTCGTCTGGAATGACATTTATTACATGAAAAAGCGTTACACTCTAGGATTCAGTTCCAGTACAATTCAAAACGGATTTCAATTGAGAAAATTTTAGAAAATTTTGATTTTAAAAGTTTGAAGCAATTGTAATAGCTTCATTTTCTACGAAAACTCGCTAAAATGAAAATATAATAGTTTTTTGGAATTAATCCCTCCATTCACCCCCACCGACCATTTATTTGAACTCCAAAGCTTCGCTGCATAACTGGGCCTGAATCTGGGTCACATTAAAATCATACTAAGAATCAGATATGAATAACAAAATCATAACAATTTGCCGATTACCTTTCCCATTCACCACATCAATAATGACGTTTGAAACTCCTGAAATATTTTCCAAACAGCATCGGATGCTTATTTGTTCGGATTGAACAAAAAACAATCACGAAAACTGGCTGAGAGTTGTAGTTTAGGCAGCACTTAAAAGGATTGGTGACTACCCCCTTCATTTTTTCCCTTCCGAAATAAAATTCAAAACTTCCGAGGTTTTATGCACTAGTAAATTGGAATTGGGATCGAACAATAAAATATTGACGAAAATTTTTACGAATTGAGCCTAGGCAGCGTCCACAAATTCGTCACACACAAAGACACACAAACATATCATACACACACACAGACATTCCTACACCTATATGGTTTTTTCATAGATACTATTTTTTATGCTTGGGTTGTCCGACACCTCCCATGATGAAGCATTGCTACGAGCTTCAGAGGGACTCATAAAAACAGATTTCGGTCGTGCTAATAACCTGATCGGACAAGTATTCTAGTGTCGGCGGCTGGAGAGGCGTGGAACTCCAAGCCCATCATTACAGTCTCCTTGTTTTGTGTCATTAAAATCAATCATCACTCTGGGCTTATACGCGATCCCTTTAACGAACAGATTTGCATTATTAGGTATTTTTAGCGAATTGGAGTTATACAGTGAATCAATCAATGTTATTAGCAAGACACCTACGCTTTTAAAAACCTAGATCCGCACATTAAAAAATAAGTTTATCGCTATTTGTTTGCATATTTGTACAATTAACTTTTTTCCCGATTGTGGTAATTTTTGAGCCGCATATAATTTCAGTCCTCACTTTATTCTTCTTTTTCAACTCATCCAGTTCTTGTACTTCATTCTTATCCCCCATTCTTTCTTTTCTTCCGGTGAAGTTCTTCCCTTGCCTACTCTTTTCTGTATGTATGAGGAAAATTTATAGAAAATTCAACAATTGCAAAAAAAAAGTTTATCTCCAAGGTCGCAATGAGGAAGCTTTGCTCCTCAGTGACCCTCAAGATGCCAGAGACGTTGGGAAGGACATTTCTGAGAGCTGCTAGTAGAGGTGGCTTCAAAAATTAGTAGAAGTAGCAGTAACTCCTCCTCCGCTTTCTTACCTGATGTCTGTCTTTTTGACTTTCTGATCTGAGTTACAAGCCCCCGGCTCAATCAAATCTGCTATAGATCGTCTTAAGTACAACAAATCCCTAGGTGGGAATAACATCCCAGCTGGAATTATGAAGATGGGTAGGAAGGGATTGGCATAACTTCACAGTCTCATCTTTAATATGTTCGGGCAGAAGGAAGAGATGCCAGTAGAGTGGGAACTAGGGTAGGTGTACCTGATCCACAAGAAAGGGGTATGCTCGAATTATCGTGGGATTGCTGCTGAATTTGTACTATAAAATACTCTTCATTATCCTCCTCGATAGACATCAGCTTCTAGTGGAATGTACTGTTGGAAGTTACCAAGTGGACCCGTCTGGGGAAGCCTACTGTTGATCAGATTCTTTGTGCACGCCAGATTTTTGAGAAGTTTAACGTACCCATTACTACCATTAAAAGTTCCAGTCATGCAGCATAATCGTATGAGCGAATTTCCGTAAGTTATCGTATTATATTAACCATCGAACTCGATTCAACATAGTAACTCTTAATTTTTGTGGAAATAGACAACGTTTTTTCACTAACTTCCGTTTTGAAATAGGTTTTCACAACTTCGTCACGAGTGATTTAGTTCGTATGAGCAAAAAGGGGTGACGCAAGGTATCTTTAAGGGGAAAGTCATGTCAACCACGTTGTTCCTTAGGTCCTTCGCCCCCTACTGCTCCTAGCGGTGGACTTTGTTAGTTCGGAGCCTCATTATAGTGTGTGGGGTGAATTGATCAGCCGAGAACATAAGAGGCTAACTTCTCTGACTAATGTACCAACTATATACTGGGTTTAATACTCATAGACCTGACCTGCGTAAAAGGGCTATCTAATACAGAAATAATTAACTTTGCAGCGTTTTTCTGTTTTGAATCGTTATTCAATTTTTATGGTTTATTTTATTCAATAAAATAATTACAATTGATCAAGAAATTGAAATTGGTTTTGATTTCTGGATTCATCAGTTTTAAAAATGTCAATCTCCCGTCCACGACAATTTTGTCGTTTAAAAGATTTGACTTGAGGCTCAGCCTTGATTCCAACCTACTGAATCCGATGAAAAGCCCGGCTGGGAGAAGTGGGGAGGTTTTGATTGTATTACTCATTTTATAAATAACTGTATTTTGTATAACACTGTTTTTGCTATTCATCCGAGTAGGATCTACATGACAGACTGCGGCACATAATATTTGTTCGAGTCTTTGCGTGTCGGATGTTATTGCACACTACGCTTGGGGGCACCATGCGAACTGGTGGTGCCATACGATAACTGAGTCAATAAACTCCATCGAAAAAAACGAAAGCCTAAACTAACCGTCTCTTCTGTTTTGTTATTGTTCCATCACAATCGTGAACAATAGAGTTATTAAAACTAATTTTTGATATTTTATGTCTTTACTTTGGCACAACGAAAAAAGCGTTAACAAAAAGCGTTACGGTTGGTTTTCTGATGATTTCCGCTTACAAGCAAGTCGTTGCTAGGGAAATGGTACTTCGTCGTTTTTCATCCCACAAAATTCGTTGACCATTCGTTCGAAAGCTCTCGATTTATCCAACCATTTTATGTTAACTACTACGAAGTGCGTGGCCAACAAGCTGAGTTATGAGCATGGTTATTTGAATAATTGTGTACACTCAGGTGATCATTCTCAATAATTGATATTGTGAACATGATTGCAACCGCTTGTTAATTTCTTATGATTTCACTGAGCTGGTGTTTCGATGATTTGATTCATAGCAGGTGATCCGAATATTGTGAGATCGGTTTGATTTGTGAACTCTAGGAAGCTGTAATTTCGTATGTAGCCTCTTTGGGACATTTACTTGACGGTGCCCAGGGTCCAGATCAGCGGAGTGGCTCTTTGAGCTTGCACACGAGTCTGCAACACATACGAGTCTCCAACTAAAGACATAAAATGTCCCAATGTGTTGAAGAATCGTATGCAAGCCTTTATTTAATCTGTTTTTGACATTTTCATGTCTTTCATATGGCACATAACAAAAAAATCGTCACGAAAAAAATTGTCCCAAGTGGCCACAACGATGATTATGACCATCAGAAATGACGTTGACCATTCATAGGTAAACACATGAATATGTCCCAATTCGTTGCAGACTCGTATGCAAGCGTTTTTCTTTAGTAATTTTCTTTTGATTTTCACGTACGACCAAGCCGTAGCTGGGTTTTTTATGATTTTCACGTACAACCAACCCGTTGCTGGGGAAATTAAAGTTCTTTAGTTGCTTGCGTTTTTTTTTTTTTTTTTTTTTTTTTTTTCAAATATAAAACTTCTCTCCAAAGCTGAGGGGGTTTTCGGCGATTTTTGCCATTTTTAGTTATTTTTACACTTATAATGTAAATTTGGTCCATTTGTTATGCTCAAGAAGTGGACGAATTCATCCTTTCTGTTGAAATACTTGGTTATCTTCTCGCCAAAGTACATCAAACTCCAACAATTTCGGGTATTTGCAAAGAAAGTGGTAAACATCTTCATCTTGAAAAGTGTTGCACAATGTAGCATCCCCATTTACATAACTTTCCCTTAAACGTCAGGTGTCGAGAAAGTTGTAACCCGCATTCCTTTTGTTCGTCCCTCTTGGCCCACAAGTCTTGAAATTCCTAATATAGATATTAATTGGGTCTAACTAGTTCCCCTTAATTTAAATTATTCTCTTGCTATCGGGGAAACTCCCAGCACTACCAAATATAGCAGTTGCAATCGGGACATTCAGCATTGCCTTGCCTATTAGTTTTGCATTCTAGATAATGGACAGTTTTATGCTAGATGGCTATCAATATTTTCTCGCGCACATGTCAGCTATGAGGAAAAATTCCGGAAACCTCATTACTTTCCGAGACGCTAGAAAAGTCTATTCCAGAAGAATCGCAGGAGATGAGAACAAGGCACCACTTAGGATTCGAATTCCTGAATGAACTTCTTGGAACGCAATAATTAGTCACGTGCAAGTTGGACTACTGATGTTTTGTTATCGCCTGCCGCATTATCAACACAATCAATAAATTGTTTAGCATTAAATTACAGTAATTGGAATAATTAACGTTTCAACGCGTGACCAGCACGTTTGATAGGCTGGATCTCAATTAGAATTGGCAATAAAATTATGCAAAACCTGTTTGTCTGGAGTTCTTACAGACGGAGCCTGTTTTTACCGTTCTTGTCCTAGAACCTGTTTGACCTTGTCTAACCTTCAAGAATGCGTTGTGAGAATCAAAATTTCGAGACGCAAGAATTTGCTTTAAATACTATATACATGGTGTCCTAGATAACTGAGACCCCCCCACACGCACTTTTAACTATGACTTTTTTTGCGTGCGCCTGCCGAACTTCGTTATTTCACATGCTGCTTTTTTTTTTTTTTTTTAATTATTGCAGATTCGAATTATACAAGAAACTTTACAAAAAATGACCTTTCACTCGATTTTTTGGTGCGCAAAAAAAGGCCCAATTCCTCTTAATAGAAAATAAAATACTAAGTTTCTGAAGGTGCATGATTCTGTTATTTTTTCACGCAAAACCACATAATGTGGTTTATTTAATGATAGTAGCAACACCAACTAAAGAAAGTTTCTTTTCTTTCTTCAGGCCAGAATTGTACTTTTCCATACTATACTCATTTTCGCACAGCGTAAAGCGTATAAAATTTCGTTCATCCGATGTTTTGCCAAGTTGGTGAAATTTCATGAAGAAACGACCCTTAATTGATTTTTTTATTACATGAAATCGAGCGTTATTCCTCGCTAAGAATGCTCAAATTGTGAAATACTGAGTTTCGAAGATATTCAATTGCCACATGTGATACATAATTTTGGCCTATTTTACCGGAAAAACGAAATTTCGGTACGCTTTGCGCTGTGTGGAAATGAGTAAGGAAAAGGACAATTCTGGCCGATTATCCGGTGTTTTCCCAAGTTGGTGTTGCAAATATCAATAAATGAACATCATTTCAGGATCCAGCGTGAAAAAATACCCAGCAGTCACACTCCAAAATAATGTATCACATGATTGAAAACCTTCAAACATTTCGGTAAGTAATTTGAACGCAACAAATTATTACACAATGGTTTATCATTTCTGTATTAAATAGAGCTTCTGCACACATTACTGGTCTATAGATTATTACCAAACTGAGCCGATGCTACTTCACTACCTATGTGCAACAGCGTAAACGTAGGCGCCCACCGGATTAAAATTATTGAAATAAAATAAAACTCCTACTTACCTAGGCTTCATTAGTCCGTCTATAGACACAAATTATAATAAACTCGATTTCTCGAAATGATGAGTCCATTGAAAATACGAGTATATCAGTTGGTCGATTGCCGTAGGTTATTAGGGGTTTTTATGTTACTACATACTTGTTCTAATTCAAATTCAAGTTGAAAATATATAAATCTATAATAATAAAATAATATAGCAGCTGATATCTTTTGGTTCATTGTACTGTATCTATCATTAACAAACTACACTGCGAATTATTACAAAGGGTTATTATTTCTGTATTAGGTAGCCTTCCTGCATAGATCACTAGGATATAGATCATTACTAAACGAAACCTATAAGGAGCATTATCTAAATATAACATAGACTTTGTCCAACCAAACAAAAATAATCAACCAAGAAAAATGTGTAGATACAACAAAATACAAATTAAAATTAATGAAATGACTATTATCAAAATAATAAATCTATACTATTAATAAGAATGAAACTCCGTCTGTCTGTTTGTCGTGTCTATGCACGGCCAAACGGCTGAGTGGGCCGGATCTACGAGTGGGGGGATCTTCTTGGGATTTTCCGATAGGGTGTATAAGCGAATTTAAAATTTTCTAATCCCACCCGAACCATGGGCCGTAGGGCGGGAGGGGGGTCGAAGTAATAATTAATGTGCGCTTTTTGGACTTCCCCGCTTCCCCAACCCCTCTAAACGGCCGTCGAAAATTCCGGAAAAATACCGGTTTCGTAGGTTTTGAAACGAGAAAGACGACGGCGCGATCGGATTGCGAAAAAAGTATCGGGAAATGCGTCAAAAAAATGCGAAAGTACGGACCGTGTTTTCTCGAAAAGTCCTACAAAAACTACGTTTTTTTCCGATTAAAATATACCCCATAAAGGTACGTTTTTCGGAACGGTTTTCGCGGGCGAAATACATACCTTGGGTCCGCCGAATCTGAATCCGAAATCGGATATCGAAAAAAGTGACGAGAACTCGGTCGAATTGCCAGCGGAAGCGAGGGGAACCGTTTAATATGACATTTTTAATCGACCCGGGCCGCCCGTTTCACAACGTTGCTTACCAGAAGGGACCCTCACAGGGGGGTTCCCATTTGCACTTCTACGCTTTACCTTGCGAGGCGAGCAGGTATACATAGGTACCTACCTTGCGAGCGAAGCGAGAGCCATTTCAACAAAAAAAATACGGACTTTGTCCTACACATATACAGGTATACCTTGCGAACAAAGCGAGCAACATCCCCTAATAAACTTTTCGTGGTTCCACATAGTTTTATAAGATTTAATTTGTTTGTAAGAATTTCCAACAGAAAAAAACGTCTGCCAAGTTGGGTGGGCAGTATAACTTCCTCAAGGATATACAGGTATACCTTGCGAGCGAAGCGAGCAACATCCCCTAATAAACTTTTCGTGGTTCCACGTAGTTTTATAAGATTTAATTTGTTTGTAAGAATTTCCTACAGAAAAAAACGTCTGCCAAGTTGGGTGGGCAGTATAACTTCCTCAAGCGAGCGGAGCGAGCAACATCCCCTACAGAAGTTAAAACTACCCTTAGAGATCTACCGTTTGCGAGCGAAGCGAGCAACATCCCCTACACGTTGCAATTGTAATACATCGCATGTATACAGCCACACTTTGCGAGCGAAGCGAGCAACATTCCCTACATGCCACACTTTGCGAGCGAAGCGAGCAATATTCCCTACATGCCACACTTTGCGAGCGAAGCGAGCAATTTAATGGGGGGTCCGGGGGGCTTGCCCCCCGGCTGGACGTGGAGGCGAGCGTAGCGAGCCGGAGCGGCTAGTAAGTTATGAATACGTTTGTGGTGACGAGGTTAAACTTCTTCCCTACCCAACGAGGAATCGAGCACCGACCTCCCGTGTGACAGGCTTTCGCAACGCGCAGTAAAGGAGTTGCAATATTAAGCACCATCTTACGCTTATTCAATTAGTTACATAAATTAACTTTTTTAATGCTAATTTCCAATTCTAAATCTTAATGTCTAAAATGGTGCTTACGGTCTGATTGGAAACCTCCGAATCCCATTATAGTCAATTCGATTCTCATATTCAAGTTAGATCCTTTAAAAAACGGGGATCAAGGATAGTACCTATCCATTCCTAATGGCTCACTTGGTTGGGTTGGGTTAGGTGAATTTCTAACGTCCTGGTGAGTTTGTGGCCGTAAATAAAATCATCCATTCTTCTTTCAAACTGTTTTTAAAATTAGTAAAGGTGTTTATAATTCCTTACCGCATATCCACCAATGAATGTGTGAATAGCAGGTTCCATTGGTAATGTAGGTACTTTTTTCTCTCATCTTCGTGTAAAGGTTTCATCTTTCTTGATGTGTATGAGGTTTCATCTTTTATGATTAAATAAATTTGATCGCGCTAGAATAGTGATCTACATATACGGAAGTGCTAATAATAGAATAATTATTTTGTTTAAAATAATGATATTTATTTTGTTTTTAACTATTTTCTGTCATTGTAATGAATAAAGAAATTTTTCTAAAAATATGCTCTCTTGGAGGAATTTTCGGCGTGATCTTGTGCCTAAGTATTATTAAATTTGATTTTTCCAAATCGCTTCCTTTCCTTCGGCATGTTCTTCTAGAGGTAGGATGAGTAATGAGCCTCAACCGGTTTCTGATAAATAAGCAGGTAGGGAAAAGTTTGGTGTTTATCTTCCGAATTTTAGCTGTCATCAGTTCAACCCCCGTCCCAATTATTCCCTCAAACTAAATGAGTAGGTTTCTATGTGGCCTTCACCATTAAAGTCTGTTGATATAAGTCAACAAGTCGCAGTGATTTTATCGTATTATGTGTACAACTTAATAAAAGTATTATTTGGTTAACATATGGTATTGGGATCTAAAACAACCATCATAAATCTAAATTATAATTATCTACTTATGTGAATTGACGAAAAGCTGCCCAGACCATCCTGCACGCATCCTTAAACCCCTAGCGGATCAAGTCCCTGCGTACCCTTGGATTAAGTTGAAATCACTTTAATTCCAACTTTCAGATCATCCAAAGCAAAGCATTAATTATTGCACTACAAAGTATTTAGCTCTTTGTCAACAGATCTATCTTTTTAAGGACTTTAATGATTTTTATCTCGAGTTTTTAGTAGATTGTTTTAAAATTTGGAGACTTGTTTTGCATTTTTCACTTCGAGGTGGTGGGTGTCAACTTTTGATACCGCTGCCACATCTCACGAGGCTTTTTATCATCCTTCTTGTCACTCTTATCCTAACAGAAACCTTATATATGTTTTTTAGAACCGCAATACAAAATTTTCGAAATTCATTTATTTATTTATTTAGTAAATTATGGGCTGCGTCTCCTTTCGTTGAAGAAATTAAAATGAGGATAGACGCACAGAGAATAAATTATACAAATATCTATTCGACACGTTATACATAATGGTAAATTATTAGAACACAAACTTTGTTGGTCAGTGTGGATGAATGAGCATGTGATATTGAAATTTGTTTAGCAAATGATCGATGCAATCAGAGATGTGAGAGTGGTGATAATGAATAATAGAAAAAGTGCAAATCCGGAGTGGTTCGCTTTGCATATCCATATATTGATCAACAAAACACAATGCCTCAACAATGGAAGTCATAATCAAATGGTTCAATCGTTGAAGTAAGAAGAGGATTTTCACTATGTACACGCATGATGAAACCATGTTTTCATTCACATAAATGTTGGTTTTTTTTTCTTCCTGCCAAAGTCAAAGGCCGAGTGAAAAGGAACCGTTGAAAGCATAGCGGTCCAGATGGCCAACTACCATAGATTCTTTGAAATGGGCTCTATCTATAATATGACCAACAATAATTCCGACACTATTCTTACCTGTTTCGGAAGTTAATGAAATAATAAATAAATAAAGTTGAACATAAATTCGATAGCTAATCATATCATTACACACAGAATGCTAAAAATTTAGAAGAGTTAAAAAAAAAAAAATAAATAAAAAACGTTAAAACGTTATAACGTGTGAAAAAACTTTATGAAAATTCACTCTTAAGGTCATGTTGCACAACTGGAACTTCTTTATTTAAGTTTCATAAATTTCATTTCATTGGTGGTTTCACGCGTTAGGAAGGGATATTTTTTGATGATCAATTACAGCGACCAAAATCAAAAGAAGGATTAACACAACAGTATTGAAACAATGAACAGGTAGGTGCTGCGAAAATACTAAAATAAGGAGACAATAACTCAAAACAATTCTGGGAAGCACGCTGATAGGTACAAGCTGTTAACCGTATATGCGAAGACTTTCGACGCTAATATTGTATACAACAGATTCGTAAACCTGGCCGAAATTCACGCACTCACAAGTATTGGTCCTCCGGAAACTTGAACTCGAGATCACTTTTGTTTGTTAAATGCTGTGTTTAATGTTGGTAAAAAAACTCATCCGTCCTAATGAAGAATATAAAGCTTTAATTAAGGGCCTGGTACGCAAATGAGACTCGATAATTAAATTCTGCAAATGATAACATGATGTTTTGATATTTTTGTATTAAATTGATCGTCTGTATTAATCTCACAAACACACGCAAGTACGCACGCACACACACGCACACATACTCACACACACACCACACCATTAAAGTGCAAAATAAATTAAAAAATTACTAAAAGAAATGGGGAGGACGCCCAGGTTTACCTGAACCCCACCCTTGGGATCAAGGAAGGTGAAGGAGGAGAAAGGGGAGTGGGATGAATGAAAGTGCCCCAATAAAATGACCACCACTTCAGGTAAGAACCCCTAAGGACGCGGGTCTTGATACCTCAAAACACTCCTCCCGAGATGCCTAACTCAGTAACTCCATGGCACTTTTCCCGCACCACACCCCGCGCCATGACAAGGTCGCGGCCATGACATTGATGTTATTGGCTGCCACTCCTTTTAGCTCAGATATCGCTTGTTGCAGATCATTTATATCATATTTACTCACCTTAGCCCGCCAGGTTTGCTCCATGTCCATGCTGCCACTGACAACTTGGACATCCAGGATTATGTCAGACCCATCGGGCTTGATGGGACGATATCTAGCTTCTTACCCCGGTCACTGGGCATGTGATATAGTCTCTCACTTTCGACATCCCAACCGCTGGATGACAAAGCGCCTGCTGGAGTAGAGGATCCCCCTGCCGTACCCCACACCGAATGACAACAACCCCTGACATCTTGCCTCCTGCCTCGAGGACCGTTCTCGTACTGACAGGCAACATGCTCAATTAAATGAGCAGGTGCCCCAACACCGCAAAGGCAATCGCTCAGGGCAAAATGGCTTACAGTGTCAAAGCCCTTAGGGACATCCAGAGTGAAGAGATTGAGCTACCATTTCTTGAAGCAGGCCAGTGAAATGACAGTTTGGAGAACTGTTAGGTTCTCTGCTGTGTCATTCGCTGGCCGAAATGCTCCCTGAACGTCACCTATGACACCAGCCACTTGGCACGGACACTGGTCAACGCTTTCGGAGGTCTTCCCCAACTTGTGTATATAAGCCGCGACCCCGTACTCCAAGCCATTAGTCCTTTCAATACCCTGCCTCGCCAGTTCCTGCAGGTAGGTGCTCTCATAACCTTCAATGCGACCTACCTGCTCCCAGAGCCTCAACACTTCAGTCTTCAAATTTATCGTCAAGAAGACCAGAGGTCCCAGGGGAGGATTGCTGAATGGCGGGCTGCTGTCCCACGTCTGCAGGAGTTGCTGGAGAGGCCCCACGGCTATTTGCCAGGATTTCCTCCTAGACAAGCTGCTTGTAGTGGGGCCTCAGGCGAAGAGATTGAATGGCAGAAAACATGTGCATGGGAAAACGAGCTTGCAAGAAAACATTTATATAGCGTACCCCATTACGCACTGCTTCCGCCTCCTCTACTGCCATTTGCCGCAAATCCTCAGAAGCGTTCCTAGGGCGCTCTTGCTCTATATCAATAGCAGCGTTGGCTTGTATAAGATGCTGCTGCCAGACGTGGGCACTGAAGCCATGCTTGGAACTGAAGGCTCTCTCGCAATGGGCACACTCGTGAGAGGAAGAAGAGGACGAAGGAGTGGGAGAGGAAGGCTGATGCCCCTGCCTGGGGCGCCCCCAAGTGCCTCCCCCAGAACCCAGTATGCCAATGGGCCGGCAGGGGTTATGAGGCTCATCGTTTTCCGACATCATAACGGGAAAGCGCATTTAAGAAGGGACAGGAGGCTCGTTGTCACGAGCTTCCCCCCTAATTGCCATTGGGTCAATCAGCCACCCTCCAGTAAACTGGAGGGTGCTTCGTTTGCACGATAGGGACATATGACCTTGACTTGGGTAGAGATATGAGGGAGCTCCGAAAAAATAAAAAAACACCTCCAGTTGCCCTACCCCAGCAACCGAAAAACACACACACACACACATACACACAAATATGTCAGCGATCACACGAGCATAGGCAGTTATGACGAGAAAGCGAATAAGATCGAGCCGAAATGGCAGAAGATCAGCTAACTCCTGTATACCGAAATCGCTTTACGATTCACAGTCGTGTTGTCTGTTTCGGTGTACTATTTTCAACAATGTGCCATTGTAATTGACTGAATGAAAAAAATTTAACCCCCCTCAAAATTCGTTGGTCTACCTTACAACATATGTAGATTGTAAAAATCGAATTAAATTACCGATAATTCAATCATGATGAAACTTGAAGGGGGCCATCTAGGGCTGAACCCACACTATTCCTGAAAATTTTACTGAAATCCAATCGAAATTTCGGAAGTTATGGCTGTGGCAAGAGAATGTGGACAGACAGACACGAAACCAAATTTGTGCAGAAGACCATGAAACACAAAATGCGAGTAGAAATTTTGATTTTGGAGCTCAAAAGTTTTTTTCATTTCGAAAGTGAAGAACTGACTTGCAGACTCAGAAGCAAAATTGAGCTGTGACACAGATTCGAACTATATCACTTCTCCAGTTTCTCAAAAGTTATGGGTACAGCACCTTTTAGAAAACTACCTAAAACTTTCAACATTAATTTATCGGTGCGATTATTGGCGAAAGCCTCAAATTGTGAAAATACAATTCAAAACACTCCACAGGAAACATAAGGTTACCACCATAATAAATTACCTACAAAAGTTACTATTACAATTATGTTGAAGGCTCATAAATTTCAGACACCAATAACGTAATTACCGAAAGCCATCTTCCTCGCTATTGCACGATGACAGTAATCAAAATCTTCTTCAAACCAACGTACATCTTCGTCTTATCAAACAAACGAACATAACAAAATATATTGAAATTTTCAATTTTCGGAAATTTTATTTCCAATATGGGCAAGTTCCCGTGGTAGGAGATCAAGTTTTAAGTTTTGTTAAAATACATTTGTAAACACTCCACAGAAAACTTGAGGTTACCACTATAATTATCTGTAAAAGTTACTATTACAATTATTTTGATGGTACATAAATTCCAGGCACCAATAATCTGTTACCGAAAGCCATCTTCCTCGATATTGCACGGTAACAATGATCGAAAATCCGTTCTTTTTGTCAATTTGTTACAGTCCAAATAAGGGGAACTTTTATTAAAATTTTTACAGAGTGATTATTGTAAATCGAATGCGTTAGATCACAATTTAAACTATTAGATTTATTACATAACATAATTACATAATATTCAGAATTTTAGTTGCTTCTCATAAGTAGAGAGAGAGAGAGAGAGAGAGAGAGAGAGAGAGAGAGAGAGAGAGAGAGAGAGAGAGAGAGAGAGAGAGAGAGAGAGAGAGAGAGAGAGAGAGAGAGAGAGAGAGAGAGAGAGAGAGAGAGAGAGAGAGAGAGAGAGAGAGAGAGAGAGAGAGAGAGAGAGAGAGAGAGAGAGAGAGAGAGAGAGAGAGAGAGAGAGAGAGAGAGAGAGAGAGAGAGAGAGAGAGAGAGAGAGAGAGAGAGAGAGAGAGAGAGAGAGAGAGAGAGAGAGAGAGAGAGAGAGAGAGAGAGAGAGAGAGAGAGAGAGAGAGAGAGAGAGAGAGAGAGAGAGAGAGAGAGAGAGAGAGAGAGAGAGAGAGAGAGAGAGAGAGAGAGAGAGAGAGAGAGAGAGAGAGAGAGAGAGAGAGAGAGAGAGAGAGAGAGAGAGAGAGAGAGAGAGAGAGAGAGAGAGAGAGAGAGAGAGAGAGAGAGAGAGAGAGAGAGAGAGAGAGAGAGAGAGAGAGAGAGAGAGAGAGAGAGAGAGAGAGAGAGAGAGAGAGAGAGAGAGAGAGAGAGAGAGAGAGAGAGAGAGAGAGAGAGAGAGAGAGAGAGAGAGAGAGAGAGAGAGAGAGAGAGAGAGAGAGAGAGAGAGAGAGAGAGAGAGAGAGAGAGAGAGAGAGAGAGAGAGAGAGAGAGAGAGAGAGAGAGAGAGAGAGAGAGAGAGAGAGAGAGAGAGAGAGAGAGAGAGAGAGAGAGAGAGAGAGAGAGAGAGAGAGAGAGAGAGAGAGAGAGAGAGAGAGAGAGAGAGAGAGAGAGAGAGAGAGAGAGAGAGAGAGAGAGAGAGAGAGAGAGAGAGAGAGAGAGAGAGAGAGAGAGAGAGAGAGAGAGAGAGAGAGAGAGAGAGAGAGAGAGAGAGAGAGAGAGAGAGAGAGAGAGAGAGAGAGAGAGAGAGAGAGAGAGAGAGAGAGAGAGAGAGAGAGAGAGAGAGAGAGAGAGAGAGAGAGAGAGAGAGAGAGAGAGAGAGAGAGAGAGAGAGAGAGAGAGAGAGAGAGAGAGAGAGAGAGAGAGAGAGAGAGAGAGAGAGAGAGAGAGAGAGAGAGAGAGAGAGAGAGAGAGAGAGAGAGAGAGAGAGAGAGAGAGAGAGAGAGAGAGAGAGAGAGAGAGAGAGAGAGAGAGAGAGAGAGAGGAGAGAGAGAGAGAGAGAGAGAGAGAGAGAGAGAGAGAGAGAGAGAGAGAGAGAGAGAGAGAGAGAGAGAGAGAGAGAGAGAGAGAGAGAGAGAGAGAGAGAGAGAGAGAGAGAGAGAGAGAGAGAGAGAGAGAGAGAGAGAGAGAGAGAGAGAGAGAGAGAGAGAGAGAGAGAGAGAGAGAGAGAGAGAGAGAGAGAGAGAGAGAGAGAGAGAGAGAGAGAGAGATTTATTGTTTTCCATACCACAGGTATACAACAAACGTCAGGTACATTCAACATAAAATTTGTCACTAAATCTATAACAATCAATACCGCCAAAATATCGTCCAAGAGTTAAAAAATAATAATAATAATAATAATAAATAAATAAAATAAAATAAATTCTGTCATAAATAAATAAAAGGGAGAAGAAAATAAAAGAATAAATATTATAGCTCGCCCTGTATGGTACCGGCCGAGCCATGCCCAACCCACCACGGCGGCATCCCACGAGCAACTCAAAAAAAGCTACCTTAAGGGGAAAAAACCGACAGGGGAGCCGCCCCAGGGCCCAGCCAGACCGACCCGACCGACGCCACAGCTCCACGTGAACGACATACAGTGTCACGCCAACGGGGACACCAGAAATTTACAAAACAAAGAAATATCAACAACATTTAGAGCAGGGGTGCTCAAACGGTCGATCGCGATCGACCAGTCGATCGCGAGTGCTTTTTGAGTAGATCTCGAGAAGAAAATTTTTTTTAATAAGTAGGTAACTAAACTACAAAAATTTATTACGTAATAGCACTGCTTGCGGCAAAAGGCGGCTTTATCAAAGGAACGCGCGGTACTTGTCAAAGAAAAGCCGCGTTGTTTCTAGACTAGACTGTACTAGACCATTTCGGGCGGCGCGTTTGACGGGTAAAGGAAAAGGAAAAACTATTATTGAGATGATTAGCGCAGTAAACGCATTCAAAAGTAAATTGCAACTTATGATAGATCAACTGAAAAGAAAGGATCTGAAACATTTTCCGTCTTTGAAAGCAAGGATTCCTCAGTTGAATTATGATACGTATGAGGCTGAATTATCAAATATTTTGGGACAATTCGAAATGCGTTTTTATGAGAAACGAAGAAAATTAAGTCAAAATTTCTTTGTTTTTCTTCATTCATGAAATGAAGATAATTAAGTCAAAATATCGCAATCGACTAACTGACGATCATATGTCATCATGCTTGCGATTGGCACTCAGTGGTTACGCACCATCTTATGAAAAGAATGCTGAGGACATGCAGTGCCACGCTTCAACATCCAAAGTCACTCCTTAGTTGAGTTTAACACCATATGTAACTCTTTTGTTTTGTAACAACGAATAAACTCGCAATTTTGAATAACTAGGAGTTTTTTCATTTATATTGTAGAGAAGAACTTAAGTAAACCTAACCCAAACCTTGACTAAAATAATGTAAATTGTGCGGAAAGCTAATATCTATATATGCTACGGTACACCCTACCAAGGTAGGTAGGGTGCATCGTGTATGTACGACAACCCTGCATCACACATACTTGCAGCCTCTCAGAGTCGATCGTAAGTAGTCTAAAAATATTGAGGTAGATCGCCAGCAGTTCAAGTTTGAGCACCCTTGATTTAGAGAGAAGAAAAATATGAAATAAGAGCACGAGTACAAATTTATAAAGTTTCCTCGGCTGAATGACTAGATGGAAATAAATAGTTAAATTTAACATAACAACTATCACAGTCACAGGAAAAATAAATAATAACAATAATGACAAGAAAATGACGGCATAACAATTTGACACTTAAATGGTATACAATAACTAGGACGAATAGAAATAATTACCTAATGAATTAACAACATTTACCAAACAATGAAGTTTTGTAGATTATACATATACAAATTCTCTCAATTATAGTCAAGGATCTCAATAAAATTAGTCAATAATAATAAATAATAATAATAAATAGTAAATAATAAATAGTCAACGGCACTTATTATACGTACATAAAATCAATCCGTAGGAATTCGTCAATTGAATACAATGCATGCTTTAAGTAGTCCCGCAACACGATTTTCAATAATGAAACTTGGTAATCGGAAAAAAAAAAAAAAAAAATGAACGTGAATAAATATTTCATAGACCGTTGGGTTCTATCTTATCCTTACATTTCCTGAAAATGTCATCGAGATCGGGTGAAATTTGCTCAAATTTTGTTACAAGAATTTGCGTACACACATTAGACTCACACACAGACAGAAGGACAGTCAGAGACACAACGAAAGTTTTACAGAATGGGTTAAAATGTAAAATTCGAGTGGTAATTTTGATTTTGGAGATTCAAAATTTGTCATCTCCCGAAAATGAAAACAATGCTTCTGCTGCCTACAGGTAGACTCGGAAGTGATAGGGTAGAAATAATGCATCTGCATTTCCTTGCAAGATGGCTAGGATCAAAGGACTCAGCAAATGACGAAGTCATTTATTTTAATTACCAAAACGCCTCTTTGAACAGTTTCAAAAATCGCTATAACTCTAATAGTTGGTATCCAACAAGCGCTCTTTTTACAATCCAGGTAAGTTGTAAACAGATAATCGATATTGTGTGCAGAAAAACGTGAAATGAAGAGGAAATCTTCCTATAAAAAAAACATGCCACTACTACTTGAAAATTTCCGTGACTTTAATCGTTTTGCTTGATCAGACACATCTCCATTCTCACTTTAATAAGCGAGAATAATGGGTGTCTCGGGCTTTGCTTCCATGTGTGTTGTTTCCGATGGGAATGTCAGTTTACACAATGTCGACCTCGCAATGTTGACATATTGAACCTTAACAACCCTCATTTTACTGTCATTAACTGAGATGAGGCGAAGTCCCTACCTACCTATTGCAGCAACGCATCCTCCAAAAAGGGGATCAGCGGGCAAGGCTAAGGTGCTTAACACGACACGTCACCTACCGTGTTTTTCATACCAATTTAATCCATTATGAAAGTGTTTTAAAAGGCAACTCCGATGCAAGTTTAGCTAGAAAATTAAATATCTTGTAAATTTTATCGGACTTGATCAACTCTCTTGGGTCAGCGCATTTACCGACCAACTAAGCCCCACTCCCTTCTTCTTAAAATGACCTACACTCCTCATAATTTGAAGGCCTCTAAGCTGTTTTCCACCACTTTCTATTTCATCAGTTAATCATAATAATAAGTGGTTCAGTGAGCGGCAAGGAGGAAAGGAAATAGTACCTAGTAAAATGAAGCTTGGTATTGGAATGACTCCAAAATTTTTAAAATTTGAATGTGTGTTTGTGGTGTGTGTGTGTGTGTGTGTGTGTGTTTGAGTGTGTGTGTGTCTGTGTGTGTGTGTGTGTGTGTGTGTGTGTCTGTGTGTGTGTGTGTGTGTGTGTGTGTGTGTGTGTGTGTGTGTGTGTGTGTGTGTGTGTGTGTGTGTGTGTGTGTGTGTGTGTGTGTTTGTGTGTCCGACCATGTGCAGCATGGACATGGAGCAGACCTGGAAGGCTAAAATAAGTAAATATGATAGGAACGACTTAATGGCGTGCCCCCTCCGTCTTTGAGGGATTTCTAAAAAAAAAAAAAAAAGTGTGTGTGTGTGTGTTTGTGTGTCCGACCATGTGCAGCATGGACATGGAGCAGACCTGGAAGGCTAAAATAAGTAAATATGATAGGAACGACCTGCGGCAAGCGATATCTGAGCTAGAAGGAGTGGCGCCGAATAACATCAAGGTCATGGCCGCGACTGTCTCATGGCGTGGGGTGTGGTGCGGGAAAAGTGCGACGGAGCTTCTCGAGTTGGGCATCTCGGCAGGAGTGGTCCGTGGTATCATCACCCGCGTCCTTTGGGGCTCTTACTTTAATTGGTGGTCATTTTATAGGGGCACTTCCTTTCATCCCTCTCTCCCTCCTCCATCTTCCTCAACTTCCCTAATCCCTAGGGTCGGCGTCGGGTAAACCTGGGCGTCCTCCCCACTTTTTAATTTAGTTTTTTTTTTCTTCTTAATGGGGGGCCCCTCCGTCTTTGAGGGGAGTTTTCTAAAAAAAGAAGAAAAAATTGTGCTAGAGAAGGGGATTGCTGGGGTAGTGTGATTTTTTGTTGTAATTGTGTTTTATAAAGGTGTAAACAGAGGTTGGCAGAATGACTTGTTGGCGATTAGGGGGGGCTCGTGTGTCCCTACTATCCTCGTCTCCTCCGTTATGGATTTCAACGAAAAGGAGCCTCCTAACTCCTTCTGTCCCATTGACATGCAGCGTTCGAGAAGAGTCGCTAGGGGGGCGCCCCAGGCAGGGGCATCGGCCATACTCTCCCTCTTCTTCTTCCTCATCATTTTATTCCTCCTCATCTTCCAATACCCTGGCCTCAGTGCCCACCTTAGGCAGAAGCATCACGTAGAGGCTCACGCTGCCAATGGTAACAGAAGAGTAAGTGGAGGTCATACAAATGTATTTTTGCAGCAATGTTTTCCCATAAATATATTTTCTGCCATTCGATCTCTTTATCTGGGGACCCTCTACAAGCAGCTTGTCCAGGATACTCCTGGCAAATAGCTGTGGGGTCTATCCAGAATCTCCCAAAGGCGTGGGGCAGCAGCCCGCCATTCAGCAGTCAGGACTTCCGGTATCCACCTCGACTTGAAGCCTGAAGTCTTAAGGCTCGGGGAGTAGGTAGGCCTTTTCCTCCGGCGTCGGTGCTTCGTGGAGATTGCAAAGCAAGCAAGAAGGTAGGAATTTCAGCGGATCCAGAAGTTGTGTAGGATATATCCGGTTTGTGTAGCTGCAGAGGAACTGGAAGAAGCTGGGGATGAACAAGTTTTGCCCCTCTCTTTGAGTATGTGATCCAATGCTCCCAGCCACAATCCTGGTGAGCCGGTGGTACCTCTAGCTTCCACCAGGAATTCCTTACACAGCATTATGTGCACATTGGTGCTGCATGACGAGGCAAATAAGTGCCATGTTCATTCTGGACTTGAAGGTATTTCAGCCCGACGGTTGTCCTCAACCAGTTACTTCTATCAGGAAGACCAATGAAAGCGTTGACCTGTGCCCGGGCCATCTTCATGTCAAAGAAAGGAGAAAGTTGGCTTGGAAACTAACATCTGATTTCTATATCGTCAGTAGCTTTTCGCCACTTCCAAAAGATAGTGATATCTGGCTCCCAAGTGGCTGTTTCTCTAAACTGTCATTTCGCTTGCCCGAGGCAAAAAAAAAAAAAAAAACAGCTCTGGACGACGCTAAGGCATTTGACACTATAAGCCATTTTGTCCTGACTTGATTGCCGTCATGGTATGGGGCCTCATTTAATTGAATATGTTGCCTATCTGTACCTCTAAGGTGTGACCGTCCTCGAGGCAGGAGGTGAGATATCAGGGGATGTTGTCATTGGATGTGGGGTGTCATCAACCTCATGGTGGATGTGGCTTTGGGTAAGCTGCCGGCTGAAATGAATTCAAGCATCATTTTTTCGTTTCCTAATGACGTTTTATGACACACCTTGATTTACTATTTCCCGCTGTGGAATTTTTAAATATATTTTTAAATATTTCAATGATTTATACATTCATGTTACGGATACAAGAAAGCCATGTGCCCTACCCAACTTTGTAGACGTTGTTAATTTTAAACGAATTTGTCTTTCTAACACATCGTCTCTGGCAGTTTTCCCCTCCTGGCAACCATAACACCGAGCTGTATTCACCTCCACCTACCTACAGCTACTTATGTTATCTATACCATCTATTCTGCTCCTACGAACTAAATCACTCGCGACGAACTACGAGTATATTCTGCTCCTGTTAATTGCCATACATTGTTCATGGTAAATCACGGGTAAACAGCTGTAGTGTATACTACTTTGTGTAATACTGGTGTGCAATAATTTGCAGCATAGGTATATTCTTCTAAATTATGATCCTAATGTTCCACAAAATATGGCAACGGTGCTGTGGCACTGTTAAATGAAATGTTAAACTAATAATTTTCCTCAATAAATCCTATTCAAAAACTATTAAAACTTATTGGCTGTTGAATGTTTAGTATAATTAGCAGGTATGAAAATTGATTATATTAATTATTCTCTAGAGCCCGCTGTTGAGTTACTAATCGCTTCCTAAAGCATGGTCTTCGCCTCATACTGTAGGGCATAGTTATTTCTTGGTTCCCAGAGTAATCTAACTCCAATTAACTCCATTTATCGTGAAACGTGCACTTTCCTCTTTAGATTCTATCTCATAAAAAAAACGAAGAACAGCCAATAATTGTACATACCATTCTGGTTGCAATAAATATCCGCAGTGTTTCAAAGGCTTTCTACAGTACCAAGATCAATTTCATTAATAAAGTACGTCCAAAAGGAATCAACTATTGACTGCAAACTCAAATAGTTTCTAATTTTTATTGAAAATAAAACAATGGCTCCAAAATAGGTATTAGAATGAAAAACTGAAGTTCAAAAGTATTAGGGAAAAAGGAATTTTCGAATATTGTTTTCGCGGAAATCCATTTCAGGATGTTAAGAAACAAATCCTAAGTGTTAAAACCTCCTCATACCAAAAAGAACTATTTTAGAAGATGTGTTTGGTATACACTCGTATATAGTGGGCCTTCAGTAGAAGTCACCAAAACTGTACAAAAAAAGGGTTCACTGCCATTGTTTTTAGTTTTTTCTGATAAATTTTAAACGCCGCAAATCACTATGAAAAGTTTTCATTTTATTCTTTTTTTTTTTCTAAGGTGATAGTTCTTTAGAAGTTCTCTAGTTAGAAATGCATTGAGTAGTTCGTCAATTTCTTGTGTAAAATTTGTTAAATATGAACCTTTCGTAAATCACGTTTGCTTTCTACGTGAAATTTTATGAAGGTCATGAATACCGCGATTTGTTTCTCTGTGCTTTTCTTGTTGTTTAAGATATTTTTCCATCTTGAGGACTGCTATCACCAATTATTATTAAAGGTTCCGGTGGCTTAAGGCTTACTGCACTTTCATATCTTTGGCATGGCTGCTTTTGTCATCACTGTCTGGACAGGCCTGCTTCTTTCCAAGCAAAGGTTTCGGCACCATCTCGCATTCGTTGTTATCTGTTCTCCATTAAATTGATAGTTCGTTTAGATGGCATAGTTTGAATTGGATCTCTTCAATGGATTTTAATTTTTACAACGTTTCGTAATTAATGTGTCTGTTTTATATCAGAACTGACTACTGTAATGTGTTAGAACCATAACGTATGCAGTTGAAGTTGGTAATATATGCCATCTGTCTGTG
Organism: Adelphocoris suturalis; assembly: GCA_030762985.1. NCBI lineage: Eukaryota > Metazoa > Arthropoda > Insecta > Hemiptera > Miridae > Adelphocoris > Adelphocoris suturalis. The sequence continues at coordinate 78,108,202 of CM061043.1, forward strand.
AGCACAAGTTCTAGAGTGGTCTAGTAATGTACCTGGTGTTTCGCTCAACCTCCTCGGAATCGCGTTACGCAAATCGGTTACAAAGGAGGTACCTGTGACTGCAATCTCTTTTTAGAATGCTAAGATTGAAATGGAGCTCCTTTGAGATATCTACAATACAATTACAATGTATGAATGTGCTCTGATCAGCTGAGGGACCTCTCAACCAGATTGTTTTTCTGATCCACCTGCAGTGCTCAAATTTAAGATGGAGCTCTTAAGTGACATCTAGAAAAGAATTGCGGGGTACGGAGGCGCACTGACCAGCTGAGGGACCAATGATTCTAATTGCATTCCTAATCGATCTACGGACGATCACAATGCACACTACCAGTTATCTCGAGTTGTAACGATTCTCATCAATTACTAATATTACTTCTAGCCCCATTTACTAATTTTTGAAAATTGAGCATTTCAATTTGCTTGAAATCTCCTGTCGCACGAATTTTTCTTTTGTTTTAGAATTCTTAACTTTTTTTCGAAAGAACGTATTTTTTTATGTCAATTTTAAAGGACGATACCATCTGGAATGACACACACATACACCCTTTTTTCTTACCTAACTCTCTCAATGGCGGATGGGGCACACCATAAAAAATTAACGTGGAAACCGTAAGAGCCTCGAAGGACACGGTTGGGATAACACGACACACCGCAGCCAAAATGTGCAACTCGTGTAACTCTTTGGCCCCACAACATTCTCCTCGCCATAACAAGGCCGCAGCCATGGTCTAGATGTTATTTTCGCCATTCCTTATAGTTCGGATATCGCTTGCCGCAGTTCGTTTCTGTCATACTTATGGTAGACCCATCGAGCTTGATGGCAAGAATAGCCTGGGGTATGGTTTTGAGACGCAATCAAGCACTTACAAATATACTCTGCTGATACAAAAACTTTCCGAGGGGTTTGAAAATTTAAGAGGAGTGGTAAAAAGTTTAATTTAAGGTTCAACTATGGGGTTATCCGGTCGGGATAAGAAAGAAACTGTACTCCATCCTCTTTTGGTGTGGGCGTACTGGCACATTTTCCTGTATCCATTAGTCCCTGGAAGGTTCAATATTTCAAATTTCAGCATTTTTGGTTTAATGAAAGTAACTTGTCAGATGGTTTGAAATTTGACTGTTTAGTTTGCTACAACCAGCATTAGGGTAAACAAGATACTCTAAAAGTAACGCTATATTCAATAGGAATGAAATTTTAGAGACTCTGCGGTATGGGAAGTAACTATAGTTCCCCTTGTGTTTGAAAGTTATTGAGTAGGTAGGTACCTACCCAATATTTAAGGTTTTTTTTCCCCGTTTGAAAAACAACGTTTGTGATTTCCACTACTAAGGGGGGATAAGCTTTTCAATTGCGGGGTTGTTTGGAAAGTGAATGTTGTCTGTGAATGTTGTGTTGTTGTTAAAAAGAATTTTCATACTCCTATATTCAAAAGTAGGTTGTTTGAAAAGTAGCATGCCTTATTCATTGTAATGGAAATGAACTGCATATAGCATCAACTAAGATTATCACGAAAATCATGGAAAATTCAGGTTACGGCATCGGAATCACGTCTAGCGTCATGGACACAATGTCCTCAAATTAAAAAAAAAAAATTCTCCTGATCTTGATATCATATTTCATCTTGATCAGATTAAAAGTCCGTTCTTGTATCAGCTTACTTCATAATAACCATTCAGTTCTGAGCCCTGATACAAAACGCAAAGTAAATAATATTTATAAGTATCAACGCTATACACGCTGTTAAACTGAGATATGGATATGTCTTATACCCTTCACTACACCTTAGTTACCTAGTATACGTAACTAGCGTACACCTTTCGCAGGGGGGTTAAAGAGGAAGAAATTGAACCATTGAAATTTGACGTCATGTATAATAATTTCACAACTTTCCAACCAGTGGTTAACGATTTTTGCGGGATAGCAAATCAGGAAGTTCTCCCAAGCTACGATTGGTGGACATGAACTATTACAGAAAAGCGTGACATTTTTTTCGTGGAAAGAAAATTATTCGGATTAAACCCCAGAGCTAAGATATATCCATGTAATTATATAAAATTGCTTTAAAGAAACTTGAATTAGCTTTTTATTTATTGCGTATTTTCATTATTTGTATTTTATGTATTTCAAGTTGATATTAAATCTTTGATTGCTTATTCTTCTGTTGCTCATATGGGCATAGTAATTTGTGGTTTAATGAGTATAAATGTTATAGGTATACTTGGTTCATTATTAATAATGATTGGGCATGGTTTACGTTCTTCGGGTATGTTTTGTTTGGCTAATTTTTCCTACGAACGAACTATGCCTCGAAGATTATTTGTAAATAAGGGTTTATTGAATATTATACCTAATGTCTGTTTATTTTGATTTATTAATAATTAATAATATATCTAGACCTCCTTCAATTAATCTTTTGGGCGAGATTATATTGATTTCAAAGCAAGGCTTTGGCAAATTTATAAAAAATAGATTTAGACAAATATATTTTGCCATGAACTCAAACTTTACTCATTTCTGTGCATAATAGTACACACATTTCCGAAAAAGTGTACATAATAAATACACTACGTAAGTACCTACCTTGCTGATTCGAAAAGTATGAAGGTTCGAAGACGGTTTTCTCGAGAACGAGTGCTCCTCCTCGCCGCGCGTCCCGCACTTACCTAAGTTCCGAATGCAGCCGGCTCAATTAGGGTCACCGACTGTTTAAAACTGATTGTGGTTTGTGGTGAGTGGGCCTTCCCCCTCATCTCACTCCATGCAGGGCACTCCATGCACCTCCGAAATGGACGAATAGAAGGGGCGAAGGTCACGACGTATCCGTACCGATCGAGTTTGAGTGGGATGTTCGTATAAAAGTTTGTATGAGAGGTTGATAGTTGAATAAAATACAAACTATGCAAAGTGGACGGTGTAATGTTCAAACCAGCCAAATGACGAAAATTTAGTTTTTGGTATCAATGGATTCGTCTTGATGAGTGCCTTCATAATGTTTATTTCATAGTGCCCCCTATAGTATAGTACGAACTATGGTCGATAGACGGTTTGTGTGACAAGTTAAAAAGACGTTTTACATTTCGCACTAGCCAGCCAAGCGCCATTTTGATTTTAATCTAATAAATGCTGCTCCAGAGTTCTGCACAAAGTCGTCGAATTTCAGGCATTATACCACACTTGCCGAAATAGTTTCAAAACATCTTTTGTAAATGTTGTCAAAACTTCAAAAGTCAATCCGCTCTAACTGCCCTACCGATGTGATGTCGTTTTGTGCAAATTACATGTGGCTGACTGAGCTGCTATCTTGGCGTTTGACCGGTATGTGCATAACTCTGTTTATGTATTAGATCAGCACAAACCAGATAACCGCCATTTACCCTTTATTACCGTCAATATCTTTCGGTCAGATGGATTGCGCATTCACCATTTCTCATTCAGCCCCATATACAAAATTTATTGCCCACGAGGGGGCGAATCTCCCTCTTATCTCAATTGTGACATAGGAATGCATATTAAGAGGCTTCTCGCCCAGGTCAGGGTAACGGGAAATTTCTATGCTAAGCTGAGTGTACCAGGCTTTGTGGTAAAATTTGATACCACTGTAGACTGCCCACTATGTAATTATCATTTGCCTGATTCAGTCTTCCATTTCCTTTGCGTTTGCCCTCTCCTTCGTGGCGAGAGATTCTCTTTCTTTCTTCAAAATGAATTATCTTTTGATAAGCTTTCTTCTTCACTCTCTCTTGAAAACATACTACATTACAAGAAAATATTCTTCTTCGTTAAAAATTGTATAAGGACTAGGGTTTTTTCTTGAATGAGGGATTTTTGTACTAATTTTCTGTCATCTGTATATTTTCTCCTTTCTTTCTTTTCTCACTTCGTGGGATTTTCTAATGATGTAATAATTTACTTGCGTTGCATTCTTCTTTATAATGTATTCTTTATACTATATTGAATTACCTACTTTCCTTTGTGCAACCTTTTCTTCACCTGCTTCTCATTATTCAATTGTACATATTGCTTGCACTACCTACATCTATTCTTATAGCGCTCTAATTCTTGTATGATTCGTTGAATTATTTCTTTTCGTTCACCGTACAGATTGTTTTTCCTTTCTCTCTTTCTTCTTAACCCATAACGCGACACATGAGTATGAGACACTCACAGCGAAATTTCAGAGTGTGCGGTTGGTCACCCTGAGTGCCGGTAGGCGGGATTACCACCCTCGTAAATTTGCCCTAACTAGTCTACCATCTGCTGCTGTTCGACCCAGCCCTCTCGGAGGTCCCTAACCCAGATAAGATCAAATTTCCTAGAACCTAGTGAGTATGGCATACTCACTGGTGTCACCCAGTACCTAGTGAGTCTGACAGACTCCTGGTGTCATTCTCAGCTTTTAACAGAACACAATGATTTTTATTACAGATTTAGCATATCTGCAAATCATATTGTATTCTGTTTAGCTTTGCTAGTCGATAAAATTATTATAATAATAACATTTTCTGTCTCTGAGAAAATTAACGATTTTTGCTTCCTCACTACCGAAGGTAAGGAAGCTTTGCGATCGTGATTGAAATCGGAAAAATTGTTGTCCTCCAAAATCAAATTTTCCACTTGCTTTTCGCGTTTCAGAGCTTGCTGATCAATTTTGGTTCTGTGTCAGCCTGTCTGTCTGTGGTAAATCCTTGTCACGCTCAAAACTATACCAAGTTTCAGTCCTATTCCGGTGAAATTTTCAGAGATTGTACGGGTTAGCTCCTAGAAGGTCCCCTATAATTCTCAATTCCGTCGATTCAACTGTAGCCCGTGCGCATGCGCAAACGTGAATTTCTCAAAACGTCGATTTTTCATCATCTGTTGGTCCGATTTCGTTGAAACTCGGTAGGTCATTGGATATATGTTCTAGAAAAATGACCTATAAATTATATCGCGATTGGTAGAGTAATAACCATTGCGCATTCGCGAAACTAATATCAATTGACGCAGGCAAAACACCGAATCCAATGGAACGATTTTGATGAAATGTTCAGGGTATGTGAGGGATAGCATCTAGACTAGATGGTTCCCTACAACTTGCATTGCCATCACATAAATGGTAGTCCGTGCGCATGCGCAAACATTAATTTATTAGCTTTATAATTTTTACTATACAGTTTTTATAAAGATTTATACAGTTTTGAAATATAGTTTTGCAACAAACGGGGTTTACAACGATCTCTCTTCACCCCCTCCTCCCCCTCTCCCTGGCCCCTGGCCCACAATATTCATCATTCCTTCAATTTCCTCCCCGACAATCTTGTTTTCTACATTTTAATCTTCTTTTAATAGCGAAACACGAAAATATTGGGGAATAGGCTATGTGAGTCCGTCATACTCATGGTGTCGCCCGGATGAGCTGAAAAGCTGGTGTCGCGTTATGGGTTAAATCTTCTACCTTGGTTACTTTTGTAGTTTTTCATTTTTGTTCAACTGGGAATTCACCAAGATTTCATTTTAAATTGTCGCTGCCAGTACTAACTTTTGTATCGCCGAAAGGCTTTTACAATTAAACAATTTCGTTTCATTTCATTTCAATTAAAAGCTATAAAGGTGAACTGATCAGCTGAAGGGCCTCAGAGGCTAATTTCTTTACTAATCGTCCTACGTGGATGAAATTTGAAATGGAGCGCGTTCGGACACGTATAAAACAATTACAAGGGATGGAGGTGAACTGATCAGCTGAGGGTCTTCTGTGGCTGATAACATCTCTAATCGACTGAACTACAGTAATTTTTAGTAACAGACGACTTCATGTGGAAGAAGCAAATCTAGTTTCAAAGCAATGCTTCCCTTCTGCATGGTGGGAAGATGATTTTACCATAAAGGGTTTTTACATTGCGATTGCTTAATTTTCTTTTAAAAAAATCGCTAATTCATTCTTGAGGAAACTTTTCTTACACGTGTTCATTGGTAGGTACCGAAATGACATTGAAACCGTGAGCTTCAAGCGTTAAATCAACGAGGAGGACCATTATATTAGGCAATACCTGACAAAGGCTATATTTCAAAACGTTCTGCAGTATCGGCTTCACGGGCATGATAATGTTATTCAAAATAAATATATGAAGATGGTCCGTCTTTCGTCTCAGAAAGCGTTAAAATTATCACGTGACACCGGAAACATTGAAGGTACTTTGGGGTGTCCCGCCAGCCGGAATCGGTGGAATACGTATGTGAAAACAAATATTGAGTGGTTGGTAGACAGTTCTCGTTAGCATTGAAGGCCACCATAATTTCAGCCTTCAAGTTCAAAACCCGGGTTATGGAGGGAATGCAGTGCTAATGAGTAGTGATTTCCCGGAAACGATTCATTTCTGAATGGTGTTCCCATGCATTATTCATTCCCCCATCGTTGGGTGTGAAATTTCAGTTAAATCACCATTAAAACATCAAAATAATAATATCAGCAAAAAAAATCGGCAAGTTATCACACGGTGTTTATTATTTCTGTATTGGAAGGCTAAAACCCCTAGTTTTCGGAACCGCTCAACGGTTTTCCTTTAAAAAAAAAAAAAAAAAAAAAAGCTTCCAGAATTTTCTAGATTCTAAAATAATTTTAAACAATTGATGTGGGAAATCCTACAATCCATATGCAGGGTGTCAAACGTTATATCCGGAAACTCCACCCAAATATTTAGCAACAAATTTCTGAAGAGTTCCTCCTAGAGATTTTTTCAAACGCTTTGTTTTAGGGTTATTCAATTTTTAAGAATTTTTTCGTGTTTTTGACCTTAAGTTACTAAAATGGCCATAACTACCTTGATTTTAGATTAAACAAAAAATTGAGGATGCCGTTGGAAAAAGCTAACTAATGTGCTAGATTATGCAGTTAACTTAGTTAGGAATCTACCCCGAAGTGAAAACATTTTCAAAAATGAAAAACTACGTTTTTTTTACCTGCTGGACGGCGTGGATAATCCCACGGACTCCTCGTGCCTGCTACTGGAGAAACTTTCGCAAACTGTCAGCTTTTGAACGGTCTAGTCAATTTTACTTTTACTTTGCTAATTGGGGGAGAAAAGTATGTTTGTATGTTGAAAAACATGGTTTTTTCTATGAAATCGAGGGTTTTCGTGAAAAATTAACCCCTAAGAAAATACGAGTTTGCGACCGGTTTCTACGTATTTTGTCATACAAAATCGAACGGTCATACTCGCAGATCTCCCCAACTCCGTTATAATCGATTTTACAATTTAACTAACTAGTTTTACTCTTAAAAATATGTAAAATCGAGCATAACATATAAACTCGAAACACTTGGTATTCACCACAAACTAAACACCACTGAACTCGAGTTTTCACGCGTTTCAAAAATGGGGGAATCGTTTCTTACGTCCATAACTGTTCATTAGTGGAGAGGTCGAAGTTAATTTCGGCGGAAAACCGTCGGTTTTGGAGTGTACAGAGTGTTGGACAATCCATTGTCTAGAAGTGGAGGTTTTTTGGAGTCAATGCAGTGTACCCTTTGCAATAGCTTCATTTTCTACGAAAATTGCACTAAAACTGCAAAAAAAGCTCAAAACTCTTTTTTTTACCACAGAACGATTTCTTTCCACTTAAAGTGAACACATTTCACAATAAAATACGATAATATACGAAGATTCTATCATACAATCGTGCTGCATGACTGGAACTTTCTTAAAACTTAAAAACCAAATTAGCTTTTATTAAAACTAATTTTCGAACTAAATTAGTTTTATCTTGAACATAGTCAATGTGGGATGACGTTGTCCATGTAATTTTTAACAATTGAAGGGGGTCCTAGACATTTGAACCGGAAAGCGGTGGGTGGGGAACTTCTGACTGATAGGAAAACTGTGAATCACAAAACTGTTCGTGAGTCAAAAACCGGTTCTGGAGCGTGGAACCTGCCCCACCACTAACGAACAGATTTAAAATCTGCAGGTTTTTCGAGAAAACCGTTGAACTTAACCGTCAGTTTTGGACTGCGAGTTTCCCCCTCCACTAACGAGGATTCCAAACCTGCAGGTTTCCATTAAAAACGGACAAACCATGTGGAAATCCCGCTCGTGTACGGCTAGCTATTCCGTTTTGTATGAAACCTGCCGCTAGAATGCACTATGAATCCACTAGATTGCACTACAGTCCTTATTCTAGCCATTTTCCGAGCGCCGTCCACAAAATTGATGTCGTCCACGGTATGAAGAAGTCACCGTAATCTATGTTACGTTGCATTATTTCAACATTATCATTCTACTTTAATATCTTGCCATGCTTATGACTAGGGCTGGGATTCGAGCATATTTGCATATTTTTTTTCCTGAATAGTACACACAAGGCTTTTGGTGGTATTTTGACCTCTCTGGGACCAACATAATTTAAATTTATCGAGCATATAAATGCATAAAACCGCGGTTTTCAGAATAGAAGCATATAAATGTATATTCTTGTGGTTTTCGTCTAAATAGTTTGTTCTTCTTCGAATTCCCCTCCCGATTTCGGGCCCTGACCATCCATTAGGTTCGACAAAAAAGGAATAATAATTATTAAAATTGTATCTGGTGAGAGTAATAGAACCGCAGGTTGTTAACCTTTAGTGAGGTCATCCACAGACCCTAAGCTTCTGCCGGATTAGAGTGTACTCGTCAGATAAGCTCTCAAAGCCCCGAGCATCCTTTCACTTTGAAAGGGGGTTGTAAGGTATTTTAGCGGTGTGCCTATTTGTGGAACCACTTTGTTTAGGTGGCTTCTCACCAGAAGTGGTAGAAGATGGCTCGAAATCCCGGTTAGAGTGCAGCGTTGGACTTGGAGAGGATGCTGCATGGCGAGTCTGCAACGTAGAGGATTTTCTGAACTACTCTGCACAAGAAGCAGCATCATAAGTATTTACCTTTCGTGTCAGTTGACATCGAAAGATCCTTCTCGTAATTGAAACGTTTATTGACTGATTTGAGAAAATCATTTACAACTGAAACATAGAAAAAATTCTTGTTGTACAGACCAATGTACATCTACTTCATTGACTACATTCCATGATCAATTTGTAAATTAACTTTTAAACTGTATCTTTTATAAGAAAACTTCTGACATATAATGCTTGAAAATTGTTTGCGAGTATATCGCAGTGTATCACATGCAATTATGAAGTAAAGCTCGAATTTAAAGATAAGTTATTGGTTTTTTCGTTTCACTTTTCTTTCTATAGTTTTTAACGGTGTTTTTCGAGCATATTCTACTTATTTTATAGCATTTAATGGGTTTTGGAGCATATCTATCGAGCATATGATGGGTTTTTCGAACATATCTATCGAGCATAAAACACATGGTTTTCGAGCATATCTGGAGATTTTATCGAGCATATCGATCCCAGCCCTGACTATGTTGTATCAACGTGACCAAAATACAATTATTATGAACGGATATTGTACTCTTCTTATAGTGACTACAATATACCACTTGGAACACGATGTACCTATGTTATACAAAAATAATGCTGGCCCAATTATGAAATAGTAATAATATGCTTTAACGTGGTACTCTCTTTGAAAGTCGAACAAAATGCCCCTTGTATTTTATGCAACATGAAAGCGTACGCTACGAGGTGAGGTATATAGCCTCAATTAACGGTACATAGAGTAACATCAACATATCTAGGAACTATAATAAATAGAATGTTCAGAAGAGCTTTTGTCTAATGTGGTTTTAGGGGGAGGAAGTAAAAAAAACTCCTTGTTGTTGTTTTTCGTTATATTAGAGTATATTATTATTATAATTTGAAGATTGGTTGACCAATTACAGAAAGATGTACTTGTGAAGAGAGGCCACGAGAGATCAGAGACGTGTGTGCTTGAATGAAAGGACTGGCCTAGAGTGGAGAGTCTACAGAGCCTGTCCTTTTGGAGGATGGGTCCGGTCCTGGTTGCAGACCTAAGGTACATGGTGGGTAGCTTAAGGAAAGGCTAGCGTTTTTTGATAACCGCTTTGTAAACGCTGACACTGCCTCTTATGCCCACCTCGAACGGCCAGTCTTGCCCAGATCGCTGCAAATGGCAAACATGAGAAATATGATCGAGCTGCAGAGGATCTACGAGGCTCATTTACCCCACTTCTCTTGTGACGCATAGAGAATCTGACTGGTTCTAGAAACAAATGACATCATTGAAGGCCGTAAAGTGGTCAAAGCCGTATTCTCAAGTGGAAGCTTGGACGAAAGTGAAAGTGCAGTTTGCCATCATTCGCGCAGTTGCGTCGAGAATCAGGGACACAAGGCGGAACGCACCTACAATGTTTCGGATCGGATGACGGTTCTGCCCAGCAACCAGGGGACAACGAATGAGGACCCATAAAATAATACACGAACCACAACACAACAGAATCAGAAGACTTGACACCTGAAAAATTCGATCTACCTATAACCTAAATAAATTAATGTTAAATATGAATAATATGTGATAAGGATCATTACTGGAAGATGTTGCTGTAGTACGGTAGTGGAAGTTTTCATTTTATGGGTCATGGACCTGAAACAGTAATTGATTTGATCTGACTATTTCGGATCGATGGGCACGTTTTCAAAACGCATGATCGCTTCATTCTTTCGGTTTGACGTAGTTACGTTTGGGAGAAAAACGAAGACGTGACAAATAGAGCGATATTATTATTATTGACTGTTTGTAATGGGATTTTTTTCATTTTGCCGTGAGGAGTCACATTCTTTCGGGACGTTTCTCACGTCCACCCGAACGCCGACGTTCATTCTTAACGAGGTGAAACTACCTGTAGGCCGGCGCGTCTACCAGAGCTAAAAAAAACCTATAGGTTAATGATCGATTTTGAGGTAGGTTGTGCTTGTGGATGCATGTGATTAATTAATTGTGTGTTGTGTTGGGTAACATTATACGAACGAAATCTCAGTTCTGCCAGTATTTACATTGATTGGAATATGTAACGAAATTATTTGTTCATTCCCCAAATAGTGCTGAACCACATGATGAACAGCGACATCGGAAGGCTTTTTTCCACAATTTGAAATGGAGCCTCTTTGGGATTCCTGTGCCATAATGACAGGGTATGGAACATAAACTTCCAACTTCCGTGATCTATGAATTTATTGTTCATAATTCTTCGAATAATAATATATGGAGATAACGAGTAATTACGAATGTTCATGCACTGCGTTCTACATTTTATTCCAAAAACGGAAGATTCTAGATTTTCCTAATTTGATACCTACTCACATCATTAGCAAACTGCTTCGTTAGAAGCCCAGAGTAAAGTAGGACTTTATTGCAGAAAAATATGAAGCCTCACTTCATAATTTACTAAATTCAAAATTTACCTCAACGATTTTGGCTACTATAATTACTTGACATATGTTGTTGGTTTCTACACTTGGTACAGTGTGTTTACTTGTGAAAAATATATTCTGTTCTCTAAACTCATCGTACTCAATACTCTAGCATTTTTAAAAGACTTGGGTCGAAAAATAGTAGTTTGATCGGAATGTAGGGGTTGATCGAAATTTATGGCGAGCTTCTTGGATTAACTAGATTCCAAATTAATGTAATTTTCGACCCAACTTTCATAAAATTTGGTCCAGTAGTTTCGGGAACAAGTTCTGGACGGCGCGCGGCGTAAGGCGCCGGCGGATGGACCGATTTTTTTAGCATTTAGTCATGGCCTAACTACCCAAAAGTGATAAGTTTCTCGTTGCTGAAATGCGACCCCAAGGTAGCAGTCATAGACTTTTTAAAAGCAATTGTTAAGGAATAATCGCTGAGGAATAATAACTTTGTTAATTCTCGTCCTACGAAATTAGTTTTCCTACGAAAAGAAGGAACTACATGGTTGGGTACCAGTAGTACTAGTAAATAGTAGCTACTATATACTGAGAAGGTGGCTCCTGCCAACTTTTCACCCTGGAAAGTTGAAACTCGATAGGATGACTCTCTGAGGCATTAAGAGACGATTGAAATTATGAGCTCTTTCCTGATCAGCTGAGTGATCTAAATTCTCTCCTGCTCACCCTAAGAAATTGAAATTTGATATGGTGACTCTCTGGATTAAGAGACTATTAAAATTATTGTCTCTTTCATGATCGGCTGAAAAAGCTAAATGAGCAATACCCATGGGTGTGAAAAGATACAACTATTTTTAAATGGAAAAAGATTCCATCCGAAGAATTTTGGCATCAACCTTACTCTCTTACTATGATTAGTTTCCTTTCCATGATTTTTCAAAGATTCGGACACTGGTGTCGTCGAAGCTCCTCTCCCGTTTGGGCGGGGAGCGGGACCCTCGTGCTCTGTGCGACGTCACCAGTGCAGAAAACTGAAAAATCATAGAAAGAAAACTACTCACCGTAGGAAAGTGCAAATGGTGTCAAATTTCTTAGAATTGAATCAATTTTCATTTAAAAATATAAAATGAATACGCCAGTGACGCTCATTCTCTCTTGTCCAACCTACGAAGTTGACATTTAATACTGAGACTCTCTGGGTCATTAACAGACGATTGAAATGAAGGACTCCATCTTGATCAGCTGAGGGAGCTAAATTCTCCTTTGTTCACCAGGAAGTTTAAAATTGACTCTTGATTGGTGACTCTTTGGGACATTAAGAGAGTATTGAAATTATGGGCTCTTTCCTGGTCAGCTGAGTGAGCTATCAGAATTTTCTTCCTATGGTGAATTATCCCCGGTTCACCGTAGGAAGTTGAAATTTGACAGGGAGACTCTTTGGGACATGAAGAGACGGTTATAATGATGGGGCGCTAATAGCATGTTCCATGTATTTTTCAATTTAAGCAGCAGGCTCTAAACAGAAAGACCTGGGGGATCCAGGGGCTTGCCCCCTTGGTGAGGATCGAAGGGCTGAGTTTTATTCAATTTTTAGGATTCTACGCGTCTTGAAATGTAAACTATAAACTTTTAAGGAGGGTTTAAAAAAATGTTTTTCTTGGTCGAATACACAGTTTCATTATAGAAAATGTTAAACCAAAATTGAAATTCTTAATAAATCTCAGCTGGTTCTAAAAAATACCAACGCTATTGTGGCAGGAAATAGTTTAAGGACTACATATAAAATTTCGTCATTTTTAATCTGTTTGAGAAATTCCCTTTCAATGTCGACCAACGATATTAAATTTAGAACTTTTGGTAAATTACTATGCTGCAAACGCTCTGACTTTTAAGAGGGGCGTTAATAATCGCAGTGACTAACTAATCTGATGACTGGAGGTATGATGGGGAGGATTATTGTAAATCCTTCGCAGGAAGTGTTGACACCCAAAGTAGACCGGTAGATCGTAACCGAACGTTTTCTTAACAATAGCTTTGTTATGAAGTTAGTTGAAGGCACATGGCTCGTTCAGACTGAAACCTTTCTAATCAGCCTCAAGGTTTACGTGCATACATACTTTTTTATTTGATACATATAGTATATATATATATATATATATATATATATATATACTTTTTTTTCTGGCCTATACTACATAAACTTAAGATATTGAGATTTGTGACAAGGAGGTCATGGATATTTAGTAGTTCTCCATCAACGGGGAGAGGCGATTAACCTGCAACACCCAGAGGATATCCTGTCAGCTAATAGCACATGAGCTATCCCCCTGGATGTAATATTTGCAAGAATAGAGGAGGTGGAATTACTCCTATCCATCACAAATTCACATTCATATTTCGCATTTAGTTCATGACAGTTTAAGGTCCCCGGACACTAGGCAGGAACAGGACGGGACATATATAGCATATCCATACCATGTAAAACCTTTTCCAGACCATATTAAACTTTTTTCAAACCAAATTAAACCTTTTCCAAACCAAACTAAACTTTTACCAAACCAAATTACACTTTATTCAAACCAAATTAAGTTTGAAAAAAGTTTAATTTGGTTTGAAAAAAGTTTAATTTGGTTTGGAAAAAGTTTTATTTGGTTTGGAAATGGTTTAATTCGGTTTGGAAAAAGTTTAATTTGGTTTGGAAAAGGTTTAACTTGATTTGAAAAAGGTTTAATTTGGTTTGGAAAAAGTTATATTTGGTCTAGAAATGCTGTATGTACATTATTCACATTAAAGTAGGCAGCAGGTACAGGACGGAAACTTGGCGTTTTTCGGAGAGCGATCAATGCAGAATCTGCATTGTACGTCAACTGGCTTCACCAACAACTTGTGTGTGTTGTTTACTACTGTTCATAAGTCTCTACATCTGACTTCGAAGATCCTGTACATCAATAATTCACATCAATAGGACCCAGCTCATGGGTAGAAACGTCGTGAATAAACAACTAAAACACTCAAGACTAGACTGGTAATTCAATCTCTCAAAAATACCAAATTATATATATATGAGTTTATAGGGTGTTTTCCCAAACGATCACTCCCTTTAAAAACGGCTTAAAAATTCCAACTCAGAAAAATCCGTCTTGGCAAAAAGCAGGTCGAGTTCGTTGGCCAGCTCGATCGCTCCAAAATTTCAGGTGCGTGTGTGTGTCTGTCCTTCCAGACGATAACTCTCCTTAGAATTGAGATAAAAATGCCGTTCTTGCCCCAAAAATCAAGCTTCCCAAACGAAAGGACGAGTTCGTTGGCCATCATTCTTTGAGTACATTAAGTTGGTCAAACTAAAAAAAAAACAATATGCTGAAAAATCACTAAAAATATCAGAAAACTGATAAAAATCATTTAATTTATATTTTTTAGCAGAATATTGCTCAAATAAAGTTTATTAACTAAGTATAAAATAGAGCATTAGGAAATTTATGTACAAAATTATGCTGAAAAATGTACTTAAATTTCATTAAAATGTGCAAAAAATCAATAAAAACATCAAAAACCTTAAAAACCCAAAATCTCCTTTTGATTAGCAGATTATTATATAGAACGAGTTTTTTGACATGAAATCGGTAGTTAACAACTTCTTTTCACTCAAAGTCCTTAATTTTTAAAGCAATGTACACAATACCTACGATAATTTACGATAATTCGCTCATACAATCATGCTGCATGACTGGAACTTTTCGTTATACCTTGTAACCCGTTAGTAATTGAATCAAAATACACAACACATATTTCTCTTTCACTAGGAAGTACAATTTCCTTTGTCAATGGGGTTTTTGAACCGTAGATAATTTCAATATGGAAACGATTAAACACGAATGATTCCGCTACGCTGACGAGTCCTGTTATCAAAAATAGGGACGGGAGGTCAGAAAGGTGATGGCCCGTTGAGTAATGGGCATTATCAACAATTTATTATGACTAGCTCATTACTGGCACCAGCTAATTACTGGCCGTGCAGTGCATGATGAGAGGCACTAGGTATGTAGGACGCTACTCTCGTACATTGAACTCACACCCGTAATACATCCCAGGTTAAGAGTAAGGGTAGTATAGATTATATAGTAGGATGAAGGATGTAGGGATGTTAAAAAATTATAGATTACGAAATACAGATATTTTTACTTAATTTTACCCAACTTTTCGTAGAATAGGGGGGATTGCACTTGGGGATAGGGTTGCATTTTTCTTTGCGTTTCAGAGGGTTTAGAACACGTTTACAATAGTCATTTATTTTCAGATTTATATATATATATATATATATATATATATATATATATATATATATATATATATTTATTTATTTATTTATTTATTTATTATTTATTTATTTATTTATATATTTATTCGTTTATTCGTTTATTCGTTTATTCATTTATTCATTTATTTTATTCATTTATTCGTTTATTTATTTATTTATTTTATTCATTTATTCATTTATTCATTTATTCATTTATTCGTTTATTCATTTATTCGTTTATTCGTTTATTCGTTTATTCATTTTATTTATTCATTTATTCATTTATTCATTTATTCATTTATTCATTTCCATTCATCCATTTATTCATTTATTTCATTTATTCATCGTTCATCCATTCATCCGTTCATATTCATCGTTTATTCGTTTATTCGTTTATTCATTTATTCATCATTTATTTCATTCATATCATCGTTTATTCGTTTATTCGTTTATTCATTCATTTATTCGTTTATTCATTTATATTTTCGTTTATTTTCGTTTATTTATCCGTTTATTTATCATTTTATTTTCATTTTATTTTCATTTATCCATTTATCCATTTATCCATTTATCCATTTATCCATTTATCCATTTATCCATTTATCCATTTATCCATTTATCCATTTATCCATTTATCCATTTATCCATTTATCCATTTATCCATTTATCCATTTATCCATTTATCCATTTATCCATTTATTCATTTATTCATTTATCCATTTATCCATTTATCCATTTATTCATTTATTCATTTATTCATTTATTCATTTATTCATTTATTCATTTATTCATTTATTCATTTATTCATTTATTCATTTATTCATTTATTCATTTATTCATTTATTCATTTATTCATTTATTCATTTATTCATTTATTCATTTATTCATTTTTATTCATTTTTCATTCATTTATTCATTTATTCATTTATTCATTTATTCATTTATTCATTTATTCATTTATTCATTTATTCATTTATTCATTTATTCATTTATTCATTTATTCATTTATTCATTTATTCATTTATTCATTTATTCATTTATTCATTTATTCATTTATTCATTTATTCATTTATTCATTTATTCATTTATTCATTTATTCATTTATTCATTTATTCATTTATTCATTTATTCATTTATTCATTTATTCATTTATTCATTTATTCATTTATTCATTTATTCATTTATTCATTTATTCATTTATTCATTTATTCATTTATTCATTTATTCATTTATTCATTTATTCATTTATTCATTTATTCATTTATTCATTTTCATTTATTCATTTATTCATTTATTCATTTATTCATTTATTCATTTATTCATTTATTCATTTATTCTTTATTCATTTATTCGTTTACTCGTTATTCATTTATTCATTTATTCATTTATTCATTCATTCATTCATTTCATTCATTCATTATTCATTTATTCATTTATTCATTTATTCATTTATTCATTTATTCATTTATTCATTTATTCACTTATTCATTTATTCATTTATTCATTTATTCATTTATTCATTTATTCATTTATTCATTTATTCATTTATTCATTTATTCATTTATTCATTTACTTTTTCATTTATTTATGGGTACTATCAACTACTATCATCCAACTTTGAGCGAGATCGGACGCCTAGGGCGTGAGAAAATGATGCTTGGTAGAATTTACGTTTGCCCATGCGCAGGGTGAGGTATTGAGTCAAGAACGATGAAACTGATGACTTCTATTCCCTAGCCCGCACATTTCCTGAAAATTTAATCCAAATCGGATGAAAACTGTAGAAAATAAGCTTGTTACAAGGATTTGCGGACACACAGACACGGAACGGAAGTTGTTAACGTAACGTAAAATGCGAATGGAAATTTCGATTTTGGAGACCAACAATTTTTTTCTCCTGGAAGTGAAAACAATGCGTTCGCTCTGCTACCTATAGGTAGATTCGGAAGCAAGATGTTACCAAATTCAAACAATGACCTCAGTTGAATAATAAGAAAGACACTAGTTGGTTGATGCAGTTCTCAACAATGTGGTTCGAAGAGCTGCTGGTGATTGAGTAACTATGTCGATGGCTTGGCGTTCGTGCATGGCTTGATTCATCGGACGAGACAGTCTGCAAAATGGCCGGTGGTACATATAATTTGTGTGAGAAAATGGGACATGAAAGAGGCTTAGAGAGTGAGAAACTGGGCTGAATAGTACTAGAAAATCAACCTCAGCTAGGAGTTTGGATGAATCTTTCATGGCCAAGACCAATTTATGATAGAAAATTATATCGGCCAACTGAAGTCGATCCATAGGATGGACAAATACTAAGTAGGCACTGTAATGGTATAGTTTCAGAATGATGTTGTAGAAATCTTACGCCTGGTGTAGAGTAACATAAACACCTATTTCGCAAATACACATTCCAATTCTCTCTTGACTGTTCAATACCTTCAATATACATTATTGTATTATGTATATATTGTGTAATACAATATTATAACTATTCAATATTATATTTCTTAAATATTAATGCGGTTTGCATCGATTTTTTAACACTTTTTTTTCAATTTGCCCAATTTTTGTGGTCGAAGCTGTAACTTTTTCAAGAGATCTACTACCAGACAGCAACAGAATATTGTTGGTTCCACGAGGTTCTAGAGATGTTTTTATTTTATTTTATTATTATTATCATTATTATTATTTTTTTTTTTTTTTATTATTATTATTTTTTTTTTTTTATGTTCGTGATAATCTCTAATTTTCAAAACCATCAACGGTTTTTGGGAATAGTTGACTAACTCATTTTTTTCACTTTAGTGCTTATAAAGAGATCTCGTTTTCAGGGGTACCGAAATTCCCTAGTTCGGCTAATTCACTCTACCTTTTTGAAATCCCTAAACCAGCGTATCTCTCACGCGATTACAAATGTCCAGTAAAAATACGATTTAGTGGATTTGGCGATCATGGGAACAGTTTTAGCCCCCTGAAATCTAGATTTGTTGAATAGATTATACGACGAAAATTATGTTTGCGCAAAATAGGCGAAAACCGTTGTTTGATTTGAAAACTCGTGACTCTCACAAACATTTGAGAAATCAAATCTCTTGAAAATCTCCTGGACATCGTTTTTGTCTTTTTTTTCTCACGATTGAATGAATCTCTGATTCAGCTAACGACCCATACATCGGAAATTTTCATTTTTTCCCCATTTTATTGTTTTTATTGCACCGAAATGGATTGAAAATCTCCTGGACATCGTTTTTGTCTTTTTTTTCTCACGATTGAATGAATCTCTGATTCAGCTAACGACCCATACATCGAAAATTTTCATTTTTTCCCCATTTTATTGTTTTTATTGCACCGAAATGGATTTTTTCCCCCTCTCAAAATGTGTATTCTAACATTTTGGGTCAATACCCGCACTGCGAGCTGCTCAACTCCTAAGTGAGGGGATAAACCACCCCTCTCCGAACTCTCTCTATGAATTGCATTTTAAAGTGACTGAGAGCCGATTATCTAAAAATAAGACTAATCCAGTTACGTTCTTTTATTACATCAGCTATCAAATGACCTCCAGGCCAAGAAGAAGGCGGAATGAAAAAACACCCGAAGAAAATTGAGACAGTTACAAAATTAGGCATTAAGGATGCCTTTATCCTAATCAATGTAAAAACAGGAACACCAAATCTGTGTGTGATAGAACGCACTAATTAAATTTTATATAATACTGGAATGTCTGTATGGAGACCTCACACCACTTTACAAAACATTATTTGTAAATAGTAGGATGGGTTTTAAAAAACGTTTGTATTATTATTTGTGTAAAAGAGAATAAGTAAACCTAATTCAAAACGAGTTCCCAACCGCAACGGCGAACTTTAACTCACTAGTTTCCATTTTAATTGTTATGCTCGATTTTAAGGGTAAAACTACTTGGTTAAAATGTAAAACTCGATTTTATAACGGAATGCTTCGACATATTTTCACAGTGCGCAGATGTCCTCACATCTGCCAAGATTCTCGCTTCTTCAAAGAAAATTCAAAATTCCCGCCCATTCTATGACCCAGGGTTGCCCCTAGTGCTTGTTAGCCTCACGTATCTCCCCAGACTGAGGCACAGGTCTTCCCTCCTAACATAATTCGATTATAACTGAGTTGGGGAGATCTGCGAATGTTACCATTCGATTCAGCGCAAAAAAATACGTAGAAACCGGTTACAAGCTCGTATTTTTTTAGGGGGTCATTTAAAAAAAACCTCAATTTAATAGAAAAAACCGTGTTTTTCAACATACAAACATACTTCCTCCCCCAATTAGCAAAGTATAGGTAGGTCAAAACAGAAGTTAGTGAAAAACGTAGTCTATTTCCACGAAATATAATGAGTTACCATGTTAAATCGATTTCGACGGTTAGGCCATCATCAGTAACAAACAATAACTGAAGACACATTAGAAAGGACACAGCTTTTATAGTCGCATGTGAAGGGAGATTGAATCCCATTGGTCAAGACAAAGGAAAGGGCAGAAGGTACAACTAATTAAGTGCAAACAAAGTGACGGGGGATTATAGGTAATTAGATGTAGTGAAAGGGGAGAAAATAACTAAATATGGTTTCAACAGTGTGAAGGGATAGTTCCAAGATTTACAGAAATGGACTTATCAGCGGTGAAATATATTGAGTTATATCCTCATTTAAACATTTACCAGATCTGTCACTTTTGATGATTTCGAATTTTTCAAGTACATTCAACATACCTACCTCCCTTTGGACAAAAATGAAGAAATTCTACAAACTGTCTCTCTGTCAAATCAAAATCGTAACTATGATTGGATTCCTTAAGATGTTTCGCAAATGTAGACTTACCTACCCTTATTTTCCCTGAAATCCTCCTGATGCTCGTCTATTCTTTCCCTAAATTTCCACTACCAGTTTCTACCAGTTTGACCGCAATATTCGTAGCCACAAGAACATTTTAGTTTATAAAACTCACTTTTATCCTGAACATTGATTTTGTCCTTAACGGATCCTAGTAATGCTTTAAGACTATTTTTAGTTCTAAAACCTACTTTGTAACCTCTCGATGATAGAATTTTGCCGATTTTATCCAAAAATTTCCCATAATATGGTATACTTATCCATTGCTTTTCTTCTAAATTTAAATCTTCCCTAGCCAGATTGGAAACTTTTTCCCTACTCTTTTTCCTAAGAACCTTATCCCAACGAATCCAACGAATGATGGTATCAACGAATCCATATCCGTTTTCAAGATAGGGATGGGGGTTTTCCCGTTTTTTGGCCATTTGACCACACAGTCCGCGAATTGACGGATTTTTTCCCCCAATTTTAATTTAATGTTGTTTGTAAACCAACAAATTTTGAGGAGGGGGAAGTTCCTTTTTTTGTCGATTACAAAGATTCATATTTCAATAACAAACCAAATCATTTATTGCAAGAAACTGTTCTTAGAATAATTAGTTTTGAGGGTTACCTTTTGCTATACTTGTGTACAAGGTTTGGTGGTGAGGGATAAATTAATCATGAATGATTTTTCCGTTAAAAAGTTAAGGTCGTAGATTAGCAAGTAAACAAGTTGAAGCATACCTGGTTTTTGTGGAGAATATTCTGTTGAGTTGTTCCATAAATTAGATAATAGGATGCATCGCACATTACACTGCGCAGCCCGATCTACAGTTCCCCAATAATTAATCAGTTGATACTAATTATAATTTTTATCACGAGACAAATATTGGTTCGACTGAGTTTGTTGATCCGATTTCATAACACATTATTCATCGTAGAGGTTAGAAAATGTCAAAGTTATCGAGACATTACGATATTAACTGACGTTGCATCATCTTATCAAACTCCAGTATTCATAGTGATCTAACTTATTGTCTGGGGAAGATATTTTTCCCCTACGGAATGAAAATAACACGCATAGAAACGCTGGAAATAATTACACAAAGGTTTCAATGGTAAATACCTAGCCCTTCCGAGCAGATCATTGGTCTATAGACAATTACTAAACGAAGTTTGTGGTACATAACATTCAAGCACCTATAACTTACATTGACGTACGGTCCACGGTCATATAATTAATGGAACTTTTAACAAAAGTAATCCAGGCAATGAAGCCCAAAAAGGGATCTAGACCCAAATGGCTCGATCCCACCTCTTTTCTTCATGAATGTCTAGAGAATGAGAATGAAAGCGTAAGAACGTATTACAAGTATAAATGATAAGTACACGATATGCGTTAATAATTATTTTGTCATTTAATAAAAACAACTTTTTACTCTTGACGTAAACATACTAAATTAGTACCATTAATGATGAACATAATATATTTATGCAACTAAAATAACACGCCAACACTCATACTGTTGATCCTTTGAGGACTGTCACTGGGGATTGTTGACTAATTGTAACATTTTTCCTTTTTACTCCGAAATAATTGACCTCCTCCAAACCTCCTCTTTGTAACGTATACGGGGTGTTCACACTTAAGATTGTTGACCTCCTAGGGATCGATTCAAAAACTAATTTCCAACAAAAAGTTCCTCCTTGCAATTTTTTCAAACCCTTAATTTTTGGAGTTTTTTCATTTTCAAGTTTTTTATCGTGTTTTCGACCTTACATCACTAAAATGACCATATCGTCCCTAACTTACAACGTGATCTTAAAAATAGACATGTCGTTGAAAAGAGCGATGAATTTCCCATCTCCCTAAGGTATTTGGATTCTTTTTAAGGTCACGTAGGCGAAAAAATGGATTAATCATGAGAATTTCTCACTTTATAAAAATTACTGTTATTTAAGGTGCGTTAAGTATTGAAACAAAACTGAAAAAAACCGTGCTCGTTGCAGGAAAAGCTTGCCCAAAATCTCCAACGGTACAGCTTTTATTTTACTCTAATTGGGAGAGAAAAAGTATGCTTGTATGTTGATCGACGTGGTGTTTTCCATGGAATCAAGGGTTTTGTGAAAAATGACCGCCTAAGAAAATACGAGTTTGGGCCCGGTTTAAGGTCGCAATAACGAAAAAACTTAAAAGTGAAAAAACTCCAAAAATCAAGGGTTTAAAAAAATTGCAACACAAAAATGCAATCAAGAGTTTAAAAAAAAATTGCAAAGGAGTTTTTAGAAGGAAAATTTTTTGGAAGGAAATTTTTCAAGGAACTTTTTGTTGGAAATTTGTTGTAGAATCGATCCCTAGGAGGTCAACAATCTTAAGTGTGAACACCATGTTACGTTAAATTTCCTTCCCTATCACCTATCTTCGACCATTCTTTATAACAATGCCCGTCCAACAATTAGATTAATTTTCTTCCTCCCATCCAAACACTTTGGACACCCTTTCAAGATTCAGGTGACCCACATCATCCTCAGTCTGGCTCGTGAGCACTTGAGAAGTACCTATCCACCCTGGAATTCACGTTCCTCATACATATGTACAATAAATCCAGATTATTTCCCAAATGTATTTTCAGCATCTCAAAATCTGACTCGCAATGGGTATAGCTTATATATAGGTAGCAAAAATATTGGTTGTTATTGGATAGACAAATTAATTCCCCCCCGGGCCACAACATAACATATCCACTTTAAAAAAGTTCCTCTGCTTTGCTGATATTGTTTTCAACAAGAAATGTTTCATGAAACAAAAACATTTGAGATTTATAAACAAAATTTATGAAATTGACTTCTATCGATTTTGTTCTTAGCCCACATACGTTATATGATAGGATACTAAGCTGATTCCTCATTTCTGTTTCTTCAATTCTTCCGGCCAGATTTCGGCGTCATCTTGACGTATCAGGCTGACTTGTGTTTCTGTTACCAGGTGGTTGCTGTATGATACTACTAACTAGGCATCCACATAATTGCGACAATTTACAAGTAGCATCCTCACCCTAGAACATTATATTCTCTTTTCTTCCACCCAATCAAACTGAAATCCGTTGATTAGCATGCTTCTCAAAATTTTACGCGAAGCGTTTCACGAATGTCTTCATTTGACCCAAGACTAAAGTCAGCTACTTTCCCGCTTACCTCAATGGCAAAGTCATCCCTTACGCTAATAAAGCAAAATATCTGGGGATGACGTTAGTTGCAAAGTTGCGATGGAAATCGCCGTAAAGAAGAAAAAACAGAACTGACTCTAAAACTCAGGAAAATGTCCTGGTTAATGGACAGACGATCAAAATTCTGTTCAAAACAAGATAACCCTGTACAACCAAGTCCTGAAGCCAGTATGGACTTACGTAGGTCGAGGGGAAACTGCCAGACCAGGAAACTGTCCGAAACGCCCTTCCTGGAAATTCGGGGAGATCGGGGTTTCGTCTCAAAACTCCCGGAAAACCTGTTTCTCCAAACTCCCCGAAAAGGTAGAACGAGGATTTTGCCAGAAAACTTGAAACACAGATTGCGAAGAGGGGGAACTGCCCGAATCTGTACGAACTGAAAACTGTCCGAAAGTAGGGTCGTAAATCCCTTTACCAGGTTCCACCTTGGGCCTTAGCTAAGAAATACGAACGTAAGTAATTATCTCCTGAGGAACTCCCAAGTTCACTGCCAGACAACAGAAGGCCAGTAACATTATTTTCATTATCTAGGCCCCAGTGGGACATAAAAATACCTCAAATTATATATATTATGACTAGGTCTCGGATCGATATGCTCGATAAAATCTCCAGATATGCTTGAAAAACATCTGTTTTATGCTCGATAGCAAATACCATTATATGATCGAAAAACACCGTTAAAAACTATAGAAAGGAAAGTGAAACGAAAAAATCTACAACTTATCTTTATATGCCTACGAGCTTTATTTTCAAATTGTATGTATATATTGTATGTATAATTGTATCTACGAGTTTCAGGTATATATATGACAAGTTTCATTTATTCACGCTACAGTTTAAAATTCTATTTACAAAATGTACGGCATGTCGGTCATCTTTGCTGTTCCAGGACATGACGTATGCGAACATCTCATGTACCACACTGAGTTTTTCTTTTTATCTCTAATATATAAGAAATTATTGCACTCGTCAACGTAAAGAAGTGAGTTGGCTCGTTGGCCCTGCATTACAAAAACCATGTTGAACGGACAGAAACACGTCACAGAGATGGGAAAACGAATATCTTACTCTCAGGAATCAAACTTTTCGAATGAATTATTATGGTGCGAAAATGGCCATACATAGGCTTCCCCCTATTGAACGCAAGACGCAGTGGTTGCCATTATAATAACGGATTAGAATGTGACTCAATAAGAGAATGGCCATACATAGGCTTCCCTCTAATAATGGAAGAAGACGCTTTACAAAGACGGATTAGAATGTGACCCGGATTAGAATGAGACTGGATTAGAAAGGACCCACTCGGAGTTCATTGCCCTGAGCAGACATTCGGACCCTGGTCTGGCAGTTTCCAAGTTCCCCTTACGTAGGGCTGCACAGCTTAGAGCAATCTGAAGCTTATCCAGACTTTCCAAAATTGTGTGCTCAGGAACATAGTTAATGCACCCTGGTAAGTTCAGAATGATAGACTCTACCATGATCTAAAGGGGGAAACTATAGACGAAACTATCAAGAAAATTGCCACCGCCCATCAAGAGCGACTGACAGGTCATGTCCATATCGAAGCTGTCCATTCGCTTGATGTAAGCGACCTGCTGAGAAGAAAATTATACGAACTAGCACAGTGAAAGTGAAATAATGAACTAATTGGTTCATCAATTTTATCAGACTTTATTAAAACACATTCTGTATCTTTGTTTTTGGATTGTTTATGGTTTATGTAGTAAATAAGATCAAAATCAAATTGCTAATAAGATGTAAGCTTGATGTAATGAAAAATCTTTAAAAACCAAGTTTGACTCAAGAAATGGACATAGGTACCTACTAAGTCCCTATATCTCAGGATACTAACTAAAGTTCCCAACTCTTGAAGGTGAGCAGGCCTTATATATACCATGTTGCGGTTTTTCGCTCATAAATCGAGAACGGTTGATCCTATCAACCTTTTCCTCTTTCCTTTTTTAAAATGAAAACTTACTAAATTTCCTAGACTTTTAACTAATGCCAACAGTTATTGAGCAACAGGTCCCTGAAAAGAGAATATTTCTTTTTTAAATCGTTTTCTCGCCTTGTTTTTCGATGAATTTTCCTCTCCAGCACCATGTTACCGCACTTTAATACCGAATATTTCGAGTAATTTGGTTAGAAATGTGAAAAGCAGTAGGTACCCAACGCTGCCAATCATTCTTGTCATTTCCCTTCACTCCAGGGACTAAAAACCATATCATGATAACGAGAGGGGAGAGGAAGGATTTTTTTTCCCTTGGTTGATTACATAAATAAAAAAATCCTGCTGTCCGCTGGAAGCTTTTCCCAAAAACAACTTTAGGCACCAAATTTCAAAAATCATACATCGGCCGGGGATGTGCCAGCAGCACCGGCATCATTTTTGATCAACCCTCGTTCGAGATCTCTAAAACTTCCAAGATAACTGTATTACAGAGTATTTATTTATTGGGGGGGGGGGGGGGGGGAGTCTCATTTATATCGACATCATTCCTAAGAATCGGATGAAACCACTCGGATCGCAATACGTCGGTTTGCCCTCCCTAAGGACTAGAACTTTGGCAGGAAAAAAAATCTACAACATGGGAGCAAATCTTAACTGGTGGAACAGCGAAAATTGCCTTGTAACTATGATGCCCGAATCAGCTGATATTCCGATGGAATTTCCACTTCACGAAACTGGGTTTGTTATAACTTTTGGCACCTAAAGTAGAGTTCTGAAACGTCAGTTTTTTTTTTTTTTTTTTTTTTTTTTTTTTTTTTAAATGCAGGGTGGTCTACGAGATAGCCCCCCTTTGATTTTGACATTTTCATGTCTTTCATATGGCACATAACAAAAAAATCGTCACGAAAAAAATTGTCCCAAGTGGCCACAACGATGATTATGACCATCAGAAATGACGTTGACCATTCATAGGTAAACACATGAAAATGTCCCAATGCGTTGCAGACTCGTATGCAAGCGTTAGTTTTGGTACATGTGCCAAAGTAAAGATTTATTCTTTTATTTCTTCTTCACAATTTTTTTCTTAGATTTCAAAAATGTCAAAATCGCGCATTGCGCAAACGTGCGCAATTTACATCAAATCCGTTTTTTTTTTTTTTTTTTTTACTTAAAGGAACCCCCATTTATTGCACATTTGAATTCTACATGAAATTTTATGAAGAAATTACCTCTTCTTTTTTTCGGTGCGCACAAACCGCGCAACTCCGGTATAAAAGTGAGCAATTCCGCTCTAAAAGTGACCTAATTGTGAAACATGATATGAAGTTGAGTTTTTGAAGATATTCCATTGCCACATTTAATACATAATTTTGGAGTACATGCTTAACCACATAATGATGTTAATTATTTATCGATATTTGCAACACCAACTTGGGAAAACATCGATAAATCGACCAGAATATTGCACTTTTCTAATTATTTCTACACTTCACAAAGCATAGTAAAATGTAATTTTTTCGGTGTATTTCCAGGGGTGTTGCACTTAAATATCAATAAATTAACATTATTACGTGGTTCAGCATGAAAAATACCCCAAAAGCATGTAATCGGGGTGAGATTAGACCACTTTTTTCAATTATTTAAAAATGTTGTCTCTGCTATTTGGTCAATCACCTCCAAAATTTAATTTTACCTCGCTTCACTTTTCCTCTTTCAGATTATGGTTCAAAAAGTTCATTTATTTTCAGAGGGAGTGGAGGTGGAAACTTTTTCCGACGGATAATCTCACCCTGTGATAAGGGATGAGAATGTACCATCATTTTTTCCCATAGGAAACACATTGAAATATTAATATAATAATTATAATCTCACCCCGTAATAAAGTCATAATAGGTCACTATCATTTTCAAGTGTTCGAGAAAATAAATTTTACTTTCAAAAATGCCCTTTCTAAATTGGATTTTCAAAACATGATTCTTTTTTTGTAATTTTACTGTCAAAAATGCCCTTTTTTAACTGGATTTTAAGGAGAACAAGTTGAAAGAAAATTAGCTAACCAATATAATTCATGGAACATTTCAAAAATTAATAAAACTCCAATAAATAAATGTAGTACTTACCCACTTCAAAGAACATCAAAAAACTTCTGTCATTATGAACAGGAACACTCCTTTCAAATCTACCTGAAAAGTATTTCGTCCAATAGCTGGCTTCACAAACCTTTAATTCTATCTCTCCTATACCAGTTCCCATCTTATCGATGCCTACAATCCACCACTTTCCTATTTTTGCCATCGATGCCCCTGAACACCCCCCCTTTTCATCTATGTTCGTTAGCATTTTACCTGATTAAATTTTGCCACAGTATTTTACAGCAACGCATGCTCCTTTAGCTAGTTCAGTAGGTACCACTAAAATCAAAACAACCGACAGTATTAATATAACCACCGAAATCGGCGTATTATGAGGTTCGTTTGTACAGCATGTAAACAGTAGGATGTAGGTGGTGAAACTTAACGCAGTTTTATACCAAATAAATAAACTTCAGAAGGAAATACTTACCAAGTCGATGAAAAATCAGTAAGGCACTTTTCCAACCAGATTGTTCAGCTGTTTCGACGAAACTTTGAACTAGCACAAAACCAACAACAATCCGTTTGTAATCCAAAATCGTTTTTTATTTTTAAAAAACACGTGATTTGTCACAAGCTGCTATCTACCGTGACGAACGACTGACAAACAGTTGACCGACGAGCAAATTGCTAGGTAGGTACCTACCTACTGTTCACATAAGGACGGTAGAGAGAACTCTAGTGGTCGCGATACCACATATTTATAGAGTGTAATCAATCTCACCCCATGGGGTATCTCCTTCCATCTTACGCTATTACATGTGGCAAGTGAATATCTTCCAAAATTCAGTAGTTCACTATTTTTTGCACTTTTAGATTACCTTCTACGCACTTTTACAGTGGGATTGCTCCCGTTTGTTCGCACTAACAAAATCGAGTGATGGAGCATTTCTTCATAAAATTTCACGTAAAATTCAAATCTGCCGTATAAAATAATAAATAGATGTCAATTTCACACGTTTATGCAAATGCGCAATGCGCAATTTTGTCATTTTTGAAATCAAAGAAAAAAAATTGTGAATAATAGCGTTTGTCCGAATTTTTTACTCTGACAATTAGAGAAAATAAACAGTTGGTGGGTCAGCTTGTGTTAAAAACTGAGAGCTTAGAAAAGAAAAATGTCATCTACGCAGACATATTTAGATAGGTAAGTAGGTACCTAATGTATAATAGACTTCGTTTAATAGACAGGTGTTCTGCGTACAATCCAAAAATAATAAACCTGAAATAAGAACTGCCAGTGACAAACAATCAAGAATACAAATTATTACACAAAGGTTTATCATTTCCGTCCCTACTAGAGAGCCCTTCAATAATAACATTTTTGGCATCGTATTGAAGCCTGCCAAAGCTCATTCGACTCAAGTTTAAATAACCAGGTACTTTTCAAGTTTCGCATCGAGCATGTAATATAACATTAGCCAACAAAAGCATTAAAATATAGAATCCGTTTTAGAACGCCATTCAACAGATTTTAATTTTTTTTCAAATTTTAATATTAATTTTTACTCTAAAATTGTTGTCACATTTGCAATTTCTTGGAAGCAGCGCAGGAGATGTTGGCGGTCGGATAACAGGAAAGGTCCTTAAAATGACCTAAAAAGAAACTCTTGGAGGCACTTAATGCCGGTTAGGTTGTTGTAGAATTTATTCAAAAAAATGGGGAGGATCTGCACATTTTTTACCAATGTCGATGTAGCACTAAAATCACCAAAGAGGTGTCTCTAGTCGCATAAACTTGAATCTTTCCAATGGGAATGAGAAGATCTAAACATTTATACTCCTCCTAGCTGATGAACGGTAGGCAGTTTAGCAACATCTATAAGTATTGCAGGTGAGTATAACCGATAGTTTTCGGCGCTCACGCTGCACTTCAGTTTGGAATGAAAAATTATGCCAACTACACTCAGGTGCAAAAAATTTGGCCCACTCTCCAAAATGGAAGATTTTATGAAGTTGCGACTAATATTCTCTTGTTTTCGACTGGGTTACTGTCTGAACTCATTCAGAGGCTTTGTTTGTTGTTTTTCAGCCAGGCGGATGCATTTTTTTTTATCTCTCAAAGATAGGGAATCGTGACGAGACGAGATCATGCTTCATTGCCTTCCACTTTCACGTTATCTTCCGAACTGCGATTATGTTGTTCATCTCTTCCACAGTAGTTCTCAGCCGAGGGGCGAGTGTTTTCCTGTACATTGAGTGCATTCCAACCAAAATAATCGCTGTAAGAGAAAAACAAATGTCTTTCCCTTCGGAAATGGTCACGCAAACTGTAGCTCTCATTAATGATGGAAAGTCACTGAGATATGCCGCTCGAATTCTTGGACGTCGGGCTCTCTTCCAGTCATTGTGGTAGGAACAAACCTTTCTCTAGGCCTTCTCCACTCTCTTTCACGACCATCTGAGTTCTGAGTCCCGCAGGCTGAACCTACACTCATCGCTGAAAATGACTGCGATTTCGAGCAAACTGAAGGTGCAACATCCTGTGCTGACGGGTTAAACTTGGAACGCGAACGTGTCTTCTGGCAGACAAATGCCGATCCCACCATCGTCTCCGAACTGTCCAAACACCTAAATCCACTCCTGTTGCATTTTCAAGTGAGTTACGACCTTGTGAAGCAGTTAATCGTCGATTTCTTAAAGCTAAGGTGTACAAGTACCTGTCTTGAGCGGCTGTTGTTTTTCATGGGCGGCTAGAACCCTGCCTTCTAGAGTAAGATCCCGTCTCTCGAAAACGTCTAACAGTAGCACGGACGGTTTCACAAGGCCGTCCTAGCATTTGAGCGGCATATCTCAGTGACTTCCATCATTAATGAGAGCTACAGTTTCCGTGACCATTTCCGGTGGAAAAAAACTTTTTTTTCTCTTAAATTGATTTTTTTTTTTTTTTTTTGTGGAATGCACTCAACGTACAGGAAAACACTCACTCCTCAGCTGAGGACTACAACTGTGGAAGAGATGAACAACATAACCGCAGTTTGGAAGATAACGTGAAAGTAGGAGGCAGTGAAACATGATCACATTTCGATACGATTCCCTATCGTTGAGAGATCAAACCAATTTCATCCGTCTGGCTAGAAAACAACAAACAATGTCTCTGAATGAGTTCAGACAATAACCCAATCGAAAACAAGAGAATATTAGTCGCAACTTCATAAAATCTTTCGTTTTCTAGAGTGGGCCAAATTTTTTGCACCTGAGTGTATTAAACGATGATTTGTTGTTGTTCTGTAGAGATAAACCTTTAGCATGAATTAGTAATCTTCTCCGTTCGATGCTTGTGTAACAAATGCAAACGTAAAGTCTATCAAGGCCCTACTTAGTCATCCGATCTCGCTCAAATTTGGAGAATTGTTGGGAGAAGGCAATCCATACCAATTTCAACATGATCGTATCATTAGCAGCTCCTGCGCATGCGCAAATGTAAAATCGTTGTAACAAGCTTAATTTCCACAATTTTCACCCGATTTTGATGAAATTTTCTATACTACCCACCACGGCCAAAGTTATGAACACATCAGTTTCTGAGAAGAAGTCATTCAAAGAATAAAGGTACAAAATCGAACAATCAACTCCAACTAAACTAGGAACATAAAATGGTAACAACAAGTTCTCAAACTATATCAGCTTACCAGCTACAGTAGTTATAAGGTACGCATGCCTAAACTCCTTGTTTACATTTGGATTTTTATCATGGGAATGTGATAAGATTAACAAGCCTGGAAGATACCATCTGTAAGCCTTGACGGCAGCTGATAACGTGGGGAACAGATTGAAAATTTTTGAAAATCCCTGAAGCGTGCAGCTTTGTCAATCCTAGCAAACCTTGAAATGACCTAAGTAAGGGGACATGGCCGAAATTGGGTACCTCTACGGTACTTGTTTAAGTAACTTCACAATAAATATGCTGAGCAATTTAAGCTTTTCTTCTCATTGGGTGAATGTACGAGAATCGGTTGTGCATATTGCATAATTTACAATCAAATCTAATTTAATCATTTCTATGAAAATCTGAATTAAAAGACTACATACTTGAATGCCTACTATTATTAGCGACATAAAAAACTACGACTACCTACCTACTGCATCTACATGCTACTTATAAATAATATAAAAAAGTTTCAGTCATGCAGCATGATCGTATGAGAGAATTTTCGTAATTTATCGTATTGTATAATGTTAAATTGTTTTGAAATTTGAGCTTTTTGAGGGCAAGGAAATTGTTAACTATTAATTTTCTGAAGAAAAAAAACGTATTCTAAATGCTAATCTGCTAAACAAAAACAGGTTCTGACTTTTTGTGATTTTTTCAGCATAATTTATGAAATTTGACCAATTTTATGTGCTCAAAAAGTGTTGGCCAACGAGCTCATCCTTTCGTTTGTAAAGCTTGAAGTTGACTTCAGTTATCGTCTGAAATGTGACATATATAAATAAACACACACACGCGCGTGTGTGTGTTTGTGTTAAACAGTAGGATTTGTTTCAGAATGCCTCATCAAAACGGATTTCAATGAAGAAATTTTCAGAAATTTTGATTTTAGATTATTCCGAACCATTACAATAGCTTCATTTTCTATGAAAATTCGCTAACAAACAAACCTTCCAAACTTCTTATTCAACTTCCAGTAGGTACCTCGGTTTGTTATATATAGTGCACGGACAAGATTGTCATAAATTGTGATTTCAGTTTCAGTTGTTGTTGTTCAATATTTACTAGTTACTAGCCGCTCCGGCTCGCTTCGCTCGCCTCCACGTCCAATCGGGGGGGGGGGTACTCCCCTTTGAGGTACCTATATTACATTTGAACCATGTAGGGAATGTTGCTCCCTTCACTCGTTCAGTATGGCTGTATAGATGCGATGGTCTTTACTGTTGAGTGGGACATGTGTGTAATAATTTGCTGCGTTTTCTGTATGGGACCATGAAAAGTTTATTAGGTTCAATAAAGATAGGCCATTTAACTGCGTAGAAGGGCAACCCAATTAACATTATGTGGAACCACGTCAAGATAAAATAAAACCTTATACCTAAAAGGGGCAAAACGAAAATAATAAATATTGCTGTGGAACCACGTTGATGCGATGGTCTTTTACTGTAGAGTGGGACTTGTAAAATGATTGGAAAAGGGGAAAAACGAAAAAATTAAGAAACGTTTTTCAAGAGTCTGGTTAAAGTCTGGTTTTAAGAACATATCAGTACAATTTTTACTATTTAGGTAGGAACCTTATATACAAAAAATAATAACCTTATATAAAAATAATAATAAAAATGAAAATTTCCCGTCTATTTTTCTGAAGGCAGGCCATTATTTTATCTGGCGAGAAGGGCTATCCTTTTCCCTTTCTATTCGTCCATGTTACAATATGAGAGAAAGTTATACTGCCCACCTTGGCAGGCGTTTTTATCTGTTGGGAATGACTTTTAAACAAATTAAATCTTGTACAACTTTGTGTAACCACGGAAAGTTTATTAGGTGTAATAAGGATATTTCATTTATCTGCGTAGAAGGGCAATCCAATTAAGATTATGTGGAGCTATGAAAAAAACTAATAATATAAATAATAACAATAATAAAAATAAAATCTTAGAAGGGGCAAAACAAAAGTAATAAATTGCTGTGTAATCATTTTGCTGTGTTTTCTACGTGGGGCCACGAAAAGTTTATTGGATTTAATAAAGATCTGCGTAGAACGGCTATCCAATAAAGATCATGTGAAACCACGAGAAGTTTAGTTAGGTACCTAACTATTAATTTTTAATTAGGTACCTATTTTTTTTAGTACAAATACCTAACTATCTTATTATCTAATTAGTCTAAAAAAAGATCTGATTTTTATTTTATTGTAATTTTACTTTTTACACAATTGAAAGGACCACGAGGCTTATGTGTATGCATTTTGTTTGCCAAAAAAAATGAAAGAACATTCATAACAGTACTAACAGAACTGCCGGCTGTTAAATTTTTGTATGTGAGGAAGCCATACTGCCCACCCAACTTGGCAGACGTTTTTTTCTGTTGGAAATTACTTACAAATAAATTAAATCTTATAAAACTACTTGGAACCACGAAAAGATCATTAGATTCAATAAAGACAGGCCATTATTTTATCTGCGTAGAAGGGTTCTCCTTTTTTCTGTTCATTATTTTGTTGAAATTTCTTTCAAACGGAGAGGTTCCTTCCTTCAAGAGGTTCCGAATACAAAGTTCAGAGCAACTACGTTTCGACGGAATAAGGTATAAAAAACCAAAGGGTTCCTACTCGCCTGAGTCTGTTGGACGACACAATTAACTTCTCATTTTAATCGCTTCGCCTCCCTTCTCCTCACATTTTGTCCAACTCCCCGTCACTCTTTTCGATATCCGATTTCGCATTCAGGTTCGGCAGAATTAAAACTGTATTTGGCCCGCAAACACCGTTCTGTAAAATGTCTCTTCAAGGTTCATGGGGTCAATTTTAATGAGAAAAAACGAAGTTTTTCGTCGGAATTTTCGAGAAAAAAGGCCCATACTAGATTTCATTTTTCGACGCATTACCCGATACGTTTTCCGCGATCCGATTGCTCCATCATTTTTCCGGAATTTTCGACGGCTGTTTATAGGGGTAGGGGAAGCGTGGAAGTCGAAAAGAATGGGGGAAAAGCGCGCATTGAAATTGGCACCCACCCCCCTCCCACCAACCAGCCCATGGTTAGAGTAGGAGTATAAAAATTTAAAATAACATCACTATTCCGGAGAAATCCAAGAAGATACACCCACTCGTAGACACAGGTGTCTGGAAGGCAATGAAGGTTTTATTTTGAACACTATCTGCCATATTGACAGGAAATCCTCAGAAACATCCCCAGGAAATAGAAAAACTTTACCCCAAAATCGTACCTGTTCTTAAACGTGATTTTTTCATAAATCCGTCTGTTTCTATACGAACAAATCCCTGAATTATGTTAAAATTTCAAAAATTCCAGGGATTTATATCCAGCGCCTTTTTCTTGTTTGTAAAACAGAACTTTGTAATTGAATTCCCAGTTTCTGAACTTCTGAGAGAATATTTCTAAAAATTCTCCACCCTACCAAACTCCGTATATTTGGAATTTTTGAATAAAATCCGCTTTTTAAGCAAAGCGAGTCTGAGTAAATATTTTGTGGTTCTGCTCATATTATAATGGCAAAATTAATACCGTAGAACGGGGTTACTTTACTTTTGAGGGGTATAAGTGGTACTTGACGTCATTTTTCATATTTTTCAAATTTTTGCATTAGGTACCTACCTACTGAATTTAAGAAAATAGCCAAGGGTGGCATTTGATACTTGATTATTGCCTAATGGATTTTAGTCATGACAGCAAAAACAACCACACTTCTTCTTGTTTTATAAGGGTTATCAGTTCTGTATTTTGACAACAATTGGGAGGTGTGCTGCAAACTGTGTTTCTCACGACTTTCCAGGCTTCTTGACTTCAATTTCTGGCTAAACACTCACGACGCTGGCCCTGCCACTGCGCCAACCCCCAGGACCGGCCCAACTGTGGCCCGCAATACGCAACCGCAATGGGAGAAAATATGCGGAAAATCACCTATTTGGAAAAACACCTTGGTTATTTTGCTTCTTGCAAAACATCCAAAACGGCAAACAAGTTCATTTGGGAGCACGAAAGAAAAATACTACTCAAAACAATCGATAAAATACAATGTACTTACGGAGAACGTCACGACTGGTCTTCCACTTGTTAAGATGAACTTTGCTCTTGAAAACACTTCGATTTGAAAACGATGCACTCTAGCGGCTAACTGGGGATGTACTGAATGGGTTTCATCAGGAACTGACCCCATTCAACGATTTCCAAAGTATATCTGGATGTCCGAAGAAAGTGAGGTTCAACAGAGGGTGCCGTCATGGATGTCATGACGCCAGTACTCGGCGAGCGCCGACGCGTCATGTACGTCATGACACCAGCGTCGAGAGTGTTAAGTATGGTTTAGCATTGGAAAACAGTGATATTCATGTATGAATTAATTTGATAAGGTGTTATCAGGTTCCAGAGGGTAGGGTTATATGAAAGTGGGAAGGTAAACGGGGCAACAGTGGTACACCTAAAAACCGGGGTTTTAGTCAATTTTCGGTCATGCAGGATTTTTTTTCTCTATTGTTTCAATTTTCGATCATGAGAAAGTACAAAAGAAAATTGGGATCACGGCCTTATGCCAATTTCACCGAAGAGACAATGAGAAATGCTTTGGAGGATACCAAGAGTGGTTGGCTGTCAGTGAGGAAAGCTTCTTCTCGGTACAAAATCGGCAAAAGTACTCTTCAGAAGTATTCTTCAGAAGAGAATTTCTAATTTATATTTTTAAAAATCCCGGCTACAATCTGGACGGGGTAACATTAGTACAGAGCGTGCTTTTAGGCACTAGAAACAGAATAGAGCTGGTATGTGGTGAATTCCACCACATCAGGTCAACAGCCCTTTTCAGGGCTACCAAAAAGAGGTACTCACGACACAATTACATATAAAAGACGTCGAGTTACAACTCAGCAAAATAACATATTTCGCCCGAGAGAATATGCGAAATATTCACTCACGAACGAAATATTCACAAATAAGCAACAAGCCAAACACCCACTGCAGGAGAAGGGTTCGTCAGGACAACTCACAAAAGTTGTCTTGAAAACAATAGCCCAAGGAAATAATCAATCGACCTCTACGAAATGCAAGGGCGAGATTGGCAAACCAACTCAGCTATCATATTCACAGATTCTGAGAAAACACTATGCGAGCCAATAAGGAAACACATGGTGAACTAATGAAATTAAGCGGACCAACCAGGGGGCGGCAGGAGGCGGCCACCTCCCTATAAATACCCCGCACGGAGCCCTCGTATTCATTCCACCTTCTGCTCTCGCTGACGTCTCTTCTCATCTCTCGACGAAGTTTCTACACGCATTCAAGACTCAGAAAGGCATATCTTCCTCTCCTCACAGATTCTCTCGATCTTCTTGGCATCTACGAGTCTAGTCATTGCACTACTCATTGCCCAACGTAGATCTCCAGTCAGGGTACCACCCGGCACGTTTAAGACTTCGTCTAAAACGTCGCGTCCGCAGGGATACCTGAGTCGTGTCGCCCGAATCTTGCAGCATTACGCTCTTGGTTGTCCGCGGGGCACGCCGGGAAATTGCACAGCTCATACGCTCCAATTTACCGTCCAAGGAAGCCTTTATCAAGGCTCGGAGAGGACCCCGACATCAAGCTGGGAGAGAGCTTTGTCGAGCGAGTCCCTCCTCTACATAAATCCTTCATCCGAACGGAAAGGTATTTTTTTATCAAGTAAACACACTCGGATATTTCGATGGAGCGAAGCCCCTCTTACTTCCTCGGGTTTGAGGAAGAAGAGCTCGGCGCTGGAACGGGCATCGGCCCCGCTACAACTCCTTATCCGAAACTCGATTCTCACTCAAAACGTAGTGACAAACTACACGGGCCAGCTCCGCGCCCAAAGCTCGAACCTCTCGACGAGATCGCAGCTTCACCTAACAAATCCACAAAGGGTTTGTTAGCTACTCCCTTACACACACAAGGGGTCGAGGATTCTTTCCAGAACCTCTCGGAAGGTAGTTCTTACGATTCTACCCATATACATGAATATACTAAATATTCATCTCACGATCACACCGCCGATCCGAGTGTTAAACACACTCCTACCCTGCATACACCGCACGGACCAAAAGGTACTTTCCAGTACCTCAATCAAACACATTCCGTCCCTCCTACAGATGTAAATCTGAGACCGGAATATTACACAACGGTTCAGCACCCGAATACACATTTCCAAACAGCTCGAACCGAACCTGGCGCCCCTCGCGGCCTACCAATGAACGAACCACGAGGTTCAACCACCCAGCAAAATGTCCTTGACAATTTCGCTCACATTTCCTTCGGAAATAATACAGGGACTAACCCGCATAACCAAGATATGGGTACTTTTCACAACGTCCCACTTGGTCTACCTACACCAAGTAGAACATATATAAATCCACTACAAATGGTGACCCCGCCTTTGAACAGGCTAAACACGGAGCAATACGTTCCCTCTTATGAAGCTAGTGGATTTCAGGGAACCACTGCGGGCGTGCGACCCCCGCCGGGCCTCTACGCCCCACATCTCACACTTCAACCCTCTCCACAAAGTGGCTTTAAAGCACTTTTGGAAGAAATAGGTGACTATCAAAACCTATTTTTCAGAAGAAAAATATTGATCAAGCTCTCACAGAGTTCGATCAGTACTGCATTCGCAAGCATTTGAGAACACAAAACGAGTGTTTCTCCGCCATTTACAAGTGGGTACCTGAGGAAATGAGAGAAGCTATTGACTCAGCGTATCTCACGGCACCCCACGCACCTTACGACGAGGCTAAGAAACGCCTAACACGAGAATATGGGTTGTCTATGCAAGACAGACTCCTCGCACTAGAGGATCCATCATCTCTCGCCAAAAAACCCAGCACTAAGTACCATGAAATGTATGCTAAAGCAGTTGGGTACTTTTCGGAGGCATTGATCACACAAAAGTGGATCGAAACTCTGCCAAACGACGCACGGGGTCTCGTTGCAGCACAAGCAAGCACGAGCGCCCGGCTTGACCTGGCCGACACGCTACACGCGTATAAATCAGAAACTCCTTCCCTTAACATTAGGGGAGTCGAGTCAACCAACAAAACAAGTACTTCAAGCCCTAAGAAGTCTTGTTACACAAAAAACTGAGTATAAACCTCACAAACCTAACGTCTACATCTGCCGAACCCACACTCGTTTCGGCACAGAGACACGTAAGTGTGCGGATCCGCAGCACTGTGGTTGGAAACCAACCGTCTCGAAGTCAAACAAAAAGGCTGCAGCTATTAGCCAGCCAAAAAATAAAATAGTTTCAAAGGAAACTACACCGGAACCGGTACCCGAAAGTACCGTTCCCACTTCAGAAAACGAGTGCTCGGAAAACGAGTAACTGCCAGTGTAGCAGAGCCTATACGCCGGCAGACCAAAGATTTTAAACGGCTCTTTTTCAAGTGTCAACTTCACGGCACCGAATTCCTCATTGACACGGGAGCAGAAGTGAACATTCTGCCCCAAAATATCACTAAAAAGCTGGGTTTGAAGGTTCTCAAAACCAATGTCAAGCTCACAGCTGCAAACGGCGCCCCAATCGAAACATTGGGACGAGCCAACACAACGATCAACATCGGTCTCGGTGACATGACCACCGATTTCATGATCACAAAAGTCGACCTAGCCATCCTAGGTATTCCCTTCCTTGAGTCCTGGGACATCGGGATCAGGGTCAAACATAAATACATTTATAGAAAAAAAAATGAAGAGCTATGCCGACCAAACAATAGCAGCTGTCATTCAAGAGAAATTCTCGGACGAACAAATCGAAGCGGCTATTCCTCACTGGGACAACAGCTCAAGCTCAGAGAGCACCCAAATTATTGAGGACAAGAACATAAACTCAATAATCGAAATTTATAAACGGCAAATGGACAAGCTCCAGGGAAAGTGGAAGGACAACGGGGTTTACCACCGTATAACTACCGAAGGCTCACCTGTACACTTCCGAGCAAGGCCTATGGCGGGTGAAAAAAGATCCCAAGTAAAGAGTACTTTTGAAAAAATGCTCACAGACGGCATAATCGCCCCGTCTGACTCCGAATGGGCTTCACCCCTACACTGCGTGCCGAAAAAAGACGGGACGTGGAGGATCACAGGCGATTATCGTTTCTTAAACGCTAAGACAAAGAAGGACGCCTATCCTCCACCCCACATACGCTCTTTCCAAGCAAATTCACACAATACACAAATCTACTCAACTATAGATTTAAAATCGGCATACTACCACATCCCGATGCACCCCGACGACGCTCACAAAACAGCCATTATCACCCCTTTTGGCCTGTACGAATTCAAAAAAATGAGCATGGGGTTAGCCGGCGCTGCCCAGACTTGGCAACGCTACATGGACAACGTAATGCGAAAATTCGAATTCGCGTTTGTCTACCTGGATGACATTTTGGTTGCTTCCAAAACCTACAAGGAACATTTGGAACACCTCAAAAAAATGTTTGACAAATTAGGTGAACACGGGCTCCGAGTAGGGTTCGAGAAATGCATTTTTGCTCAACCCACCGTAGACTTCCTGGGTTTTACTATCTCAAAACACAGGATAACCCCTAAAAGAGACAAAATAGAAGCCATTGAACAGTTTCCACGACCAATAGACGTACGAAGCCTACGCAGATTTTTGGGAATGTGTGGTTTCTACCGAGCTTGCTCCAGTAAATTCGCACACATGGCTCAGCCCCTATACGACGCCATTCAATCAAACAGGAAAAATGACAAAACTCCGATTGAATGGACACCTGAAAGGGAAGAAGCTTTCAATAGCTTACAACAAGCAATGATCAAAGCTACATTGCATAACATAGCTCATCCTCACCCTACAGCGGAATGGAGGATAGTGTGCGATGCGTCCGAGACTCACATCGGAGCAGCTCTGGAGCAAGAAATAACAAACAAGGATGGCTCAAAGACATACCAACCATTGGGTTTCTTTAGCAAAGAAATTCCTGAACAATGGAAAAATAAAGCCTCCTTCGACAAAGAGATGTTCGCCGCGTATCAAGCTTGCATACACTGGCATAACGACTTGGACGGACGCTCTTTCCACCTATGCTCAGACCATAAGCCACTGCTAGGCACAATGTTGAAGAAAAATGCTCATTTTTCTAAAATGAGACTAAGGTGGTTGACATACATATCACAGATGACAAGTGATATTCGACACATACCCGGAGACCAAAACGTCGTGGCAGACGCGCTCTCCAGACCGTTTGACCCGGTTGAAATTCAAACCAAGTCAATTTCAACTCAGACAGACGAAGGCCCGGCAGAAGCCGAAATTTCGAAAGTAACGGCCGCAGTCGAGTGCAACCTTTTACTTCACGTACTAGAAGCACAAGAGAAATCTCCTCCCACGTCAGAGGACACACGGAAACTTACAAAAGTTGAGTTTCCACAAGGAGAGCTATGGTGTAACCTAGACTTAGGACACCCCAGGCCTTACATACCGAAAGACATGAGACACGATATAATCAGCCAAATTCACAATTTGGGTCACCCAGGTATACACTCTACAGTATACAAGGTGAAACAGAGGTATTTCTGGCACGGACTACGCACAGACGTCTCAAACTGGGTAAGAGCATGTGAAACTTGCCAACGAGCCAAAATCACTCGCTCTGTTAAACTGCCTTACTCAGAATTCGAGACAGCCACGAAATTCTCTCATGTCCACGTAGACATAACCGGGCCATTACCCTTGGCAAGAGGACGAAAACAATACCTTCTCATGATGGTAGACAGAGCGACAGGTTGGGTGGAGGCTGTCCCCCTAACTAAT
Source organism: Adelphocoris suturalis (assembly GCA_030762985.1). NCBI lineage: Eukaryota > Metazoa > Arthropoda > Insecta > Hemiptera > Miridae > Adelphocoris > Adelphocoris suturalis. The sequence goes on from CM061043.1 coordinate 78,149,447, forward strand.
ATTGAGACGTCTTCTATAACTGACGCATTTATTAAAATTTGGGTATCTTCCAAAAGAGTTCCCAAATACATTACTAGCGACCAAGGAGCCCAATTCGAATCAGCTCTGTTTCAATCGATAATGGAGCGTCTAGGGGTAAAACATACCCACACACTACCATACAAGCCTTCAACAAACGGCATGGTGGAGCGTAGAAACAGATCGCTGAAAGAAGCGATCAAAGCTCAGAACGAAAATTGGCTCAACGCACTACCTAAAGTGCTACTAGCAATGCGTACAGCGGTGGACCCAGCGACGGAAACAACTGCTTTCCAAAAAGTCTACGGGATAGATGTACCCCTTCCAGGGGATATATTCGTTACATCAACGAATATTTCTGAACCAATATTTTTCCGCTCCACCCATATAAAGCATAATAACACCAAATACGCTGTGAATATGCCCAAAAACTTGGATACATGTTCACACGTCTATATAAGAGTGCCTACTCAATTGTCTACATTGCAATGCCCATACACAGGGCCTTTCAAAGTGATAAAACGAGATAAAGTTTCTGTCACAGTGCAAATTGGCGAACAAACAAAAAAAGTTCCCAAACAGCAAATTAAACCAGCATATACTCTGGATACAGAAAAAACAGTGTCACGAAACTCAATTAATACAGAAAGGCAGGAGGAAAATCTCCGAAAATCCGCCAGAGGGCGCGTCCCCTCCAACAGATTCGGTGAGAGTTGGGTGACCACGCTCTGCCAAACTGCCCACCCCGACCTACCCTCCCCGCAACCAGCCCTCCGCGGCCGCGGGGCCAACCCTCGCGGGTCTGGTACCCATCGACAAGGTGCGGATCGGGGGAGACCAAACCCCGACGCCCGTCGCAATCGACGGGGCCGGAGGTCCCCTCCAAGGCGAGGACGGCCGGTTACTCAGCAACCTCCGCCCCAACTGGCAAGGGTCTCGTACGGAAAATTCCGTGTTTCCCTGCCAGTTCTTCCCCGAGCACGTCGTCGTAGTAACACGACGTCTTGGGGGGGCGCCTGTGGTGAATTCCACCACATCAGGTCAACAGCCCTTTTCAGGGCTACCAAAAAGAGGTACTCACGACACAATTACATATAAAAGACGTCGAGTTACAACTCAGCAAAATAACATATTTCGCCCGAGAGAATATGCGAAATATTCACTCACGAACGAAATATTCACAAATAAGCAACAAGCCAAACACCCACTGCAGGAGAAGGGTTCGTCAGGACAACTCACAAAAGTTGTCTTGAAAACAACAGCCCAAGGAAATAATCAATCGACCTCTACGAAATGCAAGGGCGAGGCTGGCAAACCAACTCAGCTATCATATTCACAGATTCTGAGAAAACACTATGCGAGCCAATAAGGAAACACATGGTGAACTAATGAAATTAAGCGGACCAACCAGGGGGCGGCCACCTCCCTATAAATACCCCGCACGGAGCCCTCCGTATTCATTCCACCTTCTGCTCTCGCTGACGTCTCTTCTCATCTCTCGACGAAGTTACTACACGCATTCAAGACTCAGAAAGGCATATCTTCCTCTCCTCACAGATTCTCTCGATCTTCTTGGCATCTACGAGTCTAGTCATTGCACTACTCATTGCCCAACGTAGATCTCCAGTCAGGGTACCACCCGGCACGTTTAAGACTTCGTCTAAAACGTCGCGTCCGCAGGGATACCTGAGTCGTGTCGCCCGAATCTTGCAGCATTACGCTCTTGGTTGTCCGTGGGGCACGCCGGTAAATTGCACAGCTCATACGCTCCAATTTACCATCCAAGGAAGCCTTTATCAAGGCTCGGAGAGGACCCCGACATCAAGCTGGGAGAGAGCTTTGTCGAGCGAGTCCCTCCTCTTCATAAATCCTTCATCCGAACGGAAAGGTATTTTTTTATCGAGTAAACACACTCGGATATTTCGATGGAGCGAAGCCCCTCTTACTTCCTCGGGTTTGAGGAAGAAGAGCTCGGCGCTGGAACGGGCATCGGCCCCGCTACAACTCCTTATCCGAAACTCGATTCTCACTCAAAACGTAGTGACAAACTACACGGGCCAGCTCAGTGCCCAAAGCTCGAACCTCTCGACGAGATCCGAGTGTTAAACACACTCCTATCCTGCATACACCGCACGGACCAAAAGGTACTTTCCAGTACCTCAATCAAACACATTCCGTCCCTCCTACAGATGTAAATCTGAGACCGGAATATTACACAACGGTTCAGCACCCGAATACGCATTTCCAAACAGCTCGAACCGAACCTGGCGCCCCTCGCGGCCTACCAATGAACGAACCACGAGGTTCAACCACCCAGCAAAATGTCCTTGACAATTTCGCTCACATTTCCTTCGGAAATAATACAGGGACTAACCCGCATAACCAAGATATGGGTACTTTTCACAACGTCCCACTTGGTCTACCTACACCAAGTAGAACATATATAAATCCACTACATGGTGTACCACAGTTACCCCGTTTGATGGGGTAAAAGTAGTACAACTTTGACGGTTCACCACGGCCTTATTGGTAATGATAGGGACCTGTAACTTAGAAAGCACTTCACACATCTTTTTCAGTTTCACCTGTATGAATTTCAATGGGGAATCTTCATTCCTTCAATCAAACACCTATAAAAAACCATGAAAAATGTACCATTGTAACCCCGTTCTACGGTACTTCACAATATGTTAGGCAGGTATTCGGAAAGATAATTTTTCTGGCTACAATTTCCACTATTTTTGAGCCTAAAAATATTGTGTCTTGTTCGAAATATCCCAATTTAGGCCACGAAGAAAAATGTTCACTATGCTTATTCAACCATGAAATTTATATTTACGGACTCACGAAAAAATCACGTTTAGGAACAGGTAGGATTTAGGGGTAAGGTTTTTCTATTTCCTGGAGATGTTTTTGATGATTCGTGAGAAAACCTTCATTGCCTTTCAGACACCTGTGTAGACTCCCGCCACTCAGCCGTTTGGCAGTGGCAGTTCTTATAAACAATTGAGATAAAGATAGAGATTAATAAATGAAAGAACGATAATTTGCCTTGTGTGAGTTGAGTCGAGTCAGGATCTATCCCACCATTTTGAATGCGATGGTGGCGCTGCTACCGTTAATCGAAAACTGAACACTGCTGTATGGAAGCAGTTTACAAGACAAGCCACTCTTCTTGAAACTGGAGCACCACTCTGAACCTCCTGTTCCATTCTCTTGTAACTCCATGATTACCTGAGTGTCATGCTGCATTGTAAAACATCCATTGCCATAAGTCATATTTCTGTTAAAGCCTTGACTACAAAAATATGATTCAATTCTCCATATTTGTGTTCGGAAAGTGCGTGTTTCCTTTTAAAATAAATAAAGATTTTCAGTATTCGTTCTTTTCGGAAGTGCTGAAGTGATACATCTTCTGTTGGCAACTTGATTGTTGTTAGCTTCCAAAGATTTTCCCCCAGACAGGGGATCCATTGCTTTCGCATTTCGCTTCAGGCTTCAGCTTACTCCGCTACAAAAGCTAAAGTGGTTTTTTCAGTGAGTTTCGGATATTCCGACGGTCATTATAATGTGAAAAATCAGTTCTATTGAGTGTTTTCGTCGTATTCTTCGGTGAAGTAAGTATTCCGTTCATTATGGAAAGCGCTGGAACGCTTGTTTTTCATAAGTATTAGGTGTTGTTCCCTGATCAACTTTCCTTGGTGCTGAAAGAACGCCATTACCATTATTTCACGTATCATTATTATTGTCAATTCAGAGCCTTTGTCGATAAATTACAGGTAAACTTCAGTTTAGCACTATTCTTGACCAACTCTGTATCGAATTCCCCGCTAGGCAGTGGCAGATTGGTCAAATTTGCCGATTCTGACGTTCCTATAGGTTTGCCGCGAATGGCGATTAGTGACAAGGCTGCCTTCTTTCCATACTAGCAGCATATCTCCCATTCAATTCAAATAGATACTTACTGTGTATTTAAGTAGGTGTGATATATATTTCGTTTGAGACCAGCTCGCTATGGGCATTTTTACCGTACATTCTTTTCCAGCATTAGGCCGTGTTGTGTACTTGTAAATGACACGAACGCTTATTCGATGAACGGGATCAGGGTTTTTTCGTTTCGGCTCTATTTGATTCTCAATGTACTTCGGAAACTTCAGACCGTTTGAATACTTATTTATCATTAGTTAGTTGGTTTATAGAGGTCTAGTTCATAAAAAGTTATACACAGCTGTAGATGACACCCGTTCGTTCTAAGTAGGCACATACTGTCTAGTTCGATATCTTCGAGCGCCATGATGCAAAGCTCCCCTTCCACACAATCATAAGGAATGGAAAATTATTTTCGTCAAACATTCCAGTGACACGCATTCTTGTACCGATTTCTAGTAGTACCTACCAACCTATGTGTATTTATCAAAGTATTCACAATTAACCGAAGGGGAGGGGGTGTCGGCATCCCTCCGTGTATTTTTAGGGTAGGCAGACCTACATGTAAGTACAATAGGAGTTATACAAATACTTTTATCTCGTAAAGTTGTGCTCTTTTGTTGTGTACATAATATTTATATCAGTGGAACTGTCTATTAGGAATAATCTTTAGGAACCTATCTTTTCTATTTTATGCGAAGTTAACCAAATGGATTTCCTCTACTTATGTCATTTCAGTCAAAATAGTTCTATAGTAACGGACGTGTTGAAAAAGGATAAATCTGTTTAACTGTAACTGAGGTTTTCACGTGTTCTCGCAGGAACAATATTGTTGCCTTCGTGTAGCGGTTTAAGGACACTGTTTGATTTTATTCCTTTGCACTCGTATTAGAGGATTGCCTGATCCAGAAACCATTGCAGCCTACTCACTCCACTTTCAGCCATAGCCCGACATACTAGTACCTATCTATTCGTTGTATTAGCTTGGCCTTTGGTTGAAGCAGTTGAGCCAAATATTTTCAAAACATGAAATTACTAGACAATGTCATGGAAAACTCTCGAGTTCGTTCGATTCACAGGGCAGCACGAACGATGTAGGGCAGTTAGAAAAACTTTCTAGAATATTACATAGGAAAGAAGAAAACAGAGATAAGTGTACGTGCTTTGTAGGTAGCTCATGTAACTGTAAGGATTTACGATGTTCAATAAAAAGAACTAGGAGGTATGTAGTTCATGAAATTATCCATGGAGTATGTTAGCTTCCCCTTGTACCATTGGTGAGGATAATAACTTGCTCGGTAATTAATGCGTCAGAAAAATACGTCGGCTGCTCAGAAAAATTTCCGTGGCGAGATATCTGAAGGCCCAATTCACACAGAACGGGCGCGTGGCGAAGACGTGGCGCTGACCTTTGTCACTTCCGCGTCTTTTCATGTAAACAGATGGCTCAATGTAAACAGAAGGGACGTGACACAGTCAGCCGCCCTTTTGCCCCTGCCACGTCCGTTCACCGCCTCTTTGTGCCACTCGTACTTCAATCAAAATGCGGGATGACGTTGAATTCAACATTGAATTTTGCGAAGAAGTTGGGAAGAATCCGTGTTTATTTGATTACGATCGTGCGGATTATTGCAACAGGAACGCCCAAGACAAGACCAGGCCTGGCAGAAAATCGCGCCTGAAAATCCGTTCTGGGTACATATTTAGCTCACGCATTTAACATCATATGTTCCGCTGGTTTTTTCCCCTTCTTCAGTCACAATGGATGAACCCAATATCTTCTCTGTTTTGGTTCAGATCAGCCAAGTACACCAAATCCAGCACATCTTGATCATCTTCGTCACTGCTTGATGAAAAATCCGTGTTGTACTTCACGAAACCTTTTGATTACTGACCTCCTTTCTCGCCACTGTCCCGCCCCTTCTGTGTGTATTGCATGGGTCACGTCACCGCCACGTCCGTGCCTTGTCAGTGCCACGTCTTCGCCACACGCCCGTCCTGTGTGAATTGGCCCTTAGGTGTATTCCGACTGAGTTGAACAACTCAAGAAATGGATTAAAGCACGAGTTGTGCGCAGAAACCTGTACACGTTATTGTGATCATAGTGCATCAGGGTTCTGTAACTGAAAACCTGCACTCTGTTTCATCATATAGTGTGTAAATATTTCCTAAAGAGGAGCTGATAACAATTCATTGAGTTTAAGAAATTTCTCGTGCTCTCTAAACCCACAAGTCGAGAAGTGTGAGAGAACTTGAACCTTTGGAAACCTAGTGGAACCCGAATTCCTGTATATATGTAAGAATTAGTTGGCAAGCCGAACCACATTTAACAAATCAACCGTTTGTATTAAAAAACGTCTGCCAAGTTGGGTGTGGCTCATAGCTACCTCGTTTACCTATCATCTTCTTCCAACTAGCATCCAAATTTAAGCGAACTCGAACGACTAGAGAGTGAAAAGATGGAACATGATAGAATTTACGTTTGCGCATGCGCAGAATGAAGTATTGATTTGGCAACAATGAAACTGGTAAGGGACCATCTACAACTAACCCGCGCATTCTCTGACAATTTCAACGAAATCGGATGAAAACAGTGAAAATTGAGGTAATTACTAGGATTTCACATAGGCGCATGCGCAGTAGTTATTAATGATATAATCACGTTGAAATTGATACAAGATGATCAAATTGGCATCCCCCAACTATCATCCAAATTTGAGCGAGATCGAACGACTAGGGCGTGAGAAAATGATGCTTGGTGGAATTCACGTTTGCGCTTGCGGAGAGTGAGGTATTGAGTCATGAACGATGAAACAGATGGGGTACCGTCTACACCCTAGCCCGCACATACCCAAAAAATTGCATCCGGATCGGATGAAAACTGGAAAATAGGCTTGTTACAAGGATTTCATATTGGCGCAAGCGCAGTAGTTATTAATGATACAGTCATGTTGAAATTGATTTAAGATGATCAAATTGGCATCCCCCAACTATCACCCAAATTTGAGCGAGATCGAACGACTAGGGCGTGAGAAAATGATGCTTGGTAGAATTCACGTTTGCGCTTGCGGAGAGTGAGGCATTGAGTCAAGAACGATGAAACTGATGGGGGACCGTCTACTAAACTCGGAAGCAATAAAGCTACTTATCGGTTAACGGAAGACCATTCATCTAACTTTTTAATAAAATATACTGGATGCTCTCTCGCTCGCATCACAAAAATTAGAAAATATCCTAAATCAATCCTTTTGTTAAATTATTTGGACAAATACATCAAAATAAATGAATGGCCTTTCGTTAGCCGATAAGTTTCAAGATAAATCCGTTACACTCATATTTTAATATCAGTATCCGAGTATGCAGCTCAGTTGTATGCGTAAACGTCACTCTAAATGCGAGAACATCTTGAACACCCGAATCTCAGGAACAGGGATTTAATTTATTGCAGAACCTAGGCACTATTGCAGCCTTAGGACACTGTTCTAGAAAATGTTTGGAGGTAAATATTCTCTATGATTATCATTATTAATTTCATGCATTCCAATGAATGATGGGTTCATAAACGAAGATTACCTTAAAAATGTAATGAACCCGTATGAAAACCTCGAGTAATTTTCCAAACCCTATTACTATACTGCCGTACTAAGAACAGATCCTGTATCTGCATTTTTGGCCATATTGAGTTAATCCTCCCCCCCGTTTTGGAGAGTGGTTTCTTTCGATTTAGCAAGTCTCCAAGTCGGATCTTGAAAGTCCAGGTATGAATTTATTTCTTTGTATTTTAGGACTCGTGGCGTCTGATACGATTTCGGAATCAGTGGTAGATACGATTTTTCTTTCCAGTATTTTGATCTTACGAATGTATTTTCTCTTGTCAAATCAGATACGGTTTTCGGAGGTTGGCAACCACGATTATTTCTCCTCGATTCCAGCTCTGCATAGAGTGGTGGGGCCAGTGTTTGACACCTTAAGAGGCTTTTGACTTTGAAAAGCAATTAAGTTATGTTTTTTCGTTTGTTAAAACTTGAAGCTTACATCTATTGCTGCATCAGGGTGTCCTCAAACTGCTCGGTATTGAAAAAAATTAGTAATTCAAGTCACAAAACATCATAAATTGTTTTTTTTTTTTTTTTTTTAAATCAATTTTTGACCCAGTATTTGACAGCCACATTTTTTGTTGTACCTGTGATTGACACCCAATGATTGACACAGCAGTTATTCTGCAATAAATGATTCCTTGTATCAACAAAACATTTTATTTCAACATTTTACAAATAAATTGAGCATTTGAGCTTAGTTTTATTAATCTAAATATAAAATTAATATGAGTATTCATTTAGACAAAGTTGAAAATGTCACCGGATGTTTCATCACAAAATATGTGCAGTGTTTTCTTGATACCATAGGCACTGGACGATTCTAATGGTAAACTAGAATAGAGATCCATATTGACAGCACTGTCAATCACTGAGGATAGCATCAGTTGGGTGACTAGTAATTGACATTTGCATTTTCACATGTTATCTTTGATTATTTCCAAAAAATGATAGCATAAATGCAATCTATACAAAAACTGATTGAGAAAAACCATGGGAACAATCGAATTTGAAAATGTGGAGGGCATGGTGAAGCAGAATAAAACGCTTACCTCCTTAGCAAAATCACAAGAAACAGCACCAAAGAAATTACAACACGAGGTTCTGTTGGGTAACCTTCTCCAGATTTCACAAAAACTCGCCTGAAACCTTTTCCCGCCTTTATACTTTACTGAGAAGGTATTTTGCCTCAAAATTCAAATGGATCAAGCCCGTAAAACACTTTTAAATGCCATATTATTACAACTTCTTTGTGAGATGTCAATCACTGGTCCCCCTCCACCTTACAAGATTTTTTTCCCCGCCACGAAGAGCGGTACTAATTTTGTATTAGAAAAAACGTATCAGTCTTATTACACTCTTATTGCAAAGTGTATTTGTAGTTGTAATATTACATAAATGGAGCTAACTACTATGTAGATAGATGTGTTTAGGTGGGCCTTCTGATATCAGTATGGGGATTTAATCCTGGTGTCTCGAACTGTGATGAGTGAAAATTACCATGTATCTTTTATTCAGGGGTTATTAATAAAAGATGTTTTGAGTGATGATAACTAGGTAATGATTTATTGATTCTTTTTGTAAGGAGGTAGGTAGGTATTTTCACTTTGCTCAGGTTTTCGCCTATACCTTACTAGGGATGGAGGATTTAGGAATGCTTTCATATTCAAATAAATTTCAACAAAAATGAAAGACAGGAAAAACGTAAATGTGAATTCTAGTGTCGAGTACCACAAAAACTGTACTGGAAAGGTTAGCTTCCTAGTTTTTTCTCTTATTGACTTCGTACTCCCTCCCTATGGTAAGGGAAGTTTCTGCAAAAACTGTGTTGCCTTCCGAAATCGAAATTTTCATTGGCCTTCTTTCTGTCTTCAGTTTTATAAAGAAATTTGCTTCCCTGTCTATGGTGAATAAATTACATTTATTCGTTTGATCTCAGCATCGATGATCATGATTATCACCATTCATGATGATGATTATGTTCCAATCAAAATCCAAGTACTTACCTATGTATTTTGTTTAATAATACAGTTCCTAAACGATAAATCAATTTGGGATAAGGTGCTTGGGGATTTTATCATTTGGGGCGAGCCACGGTGGATGGTAACCTGATAAAATCAAGAGGGTCGAATTAGCATTTCATCTTGGAGTGACGCTACTTATCTTCAAGTAACGCTGAACCACCATGGGAATTGTCCAGCCTATCCCGTGTGTTCAGTTTCCAGCATTTCTAAGTTTCCTAGTTCTTTTCTTATTCACGAAAAGGGTTTGCAATGGCAGATTTTGAAAATTAATGAACAAGAAAATGAATATAATTTTCATTAATCATGAATACCAACAAGAAATGAATATCACTGTCATCGATGTGTAAGGTTACTTTGCGATAGGGAGGAAGAGATGAGATAGGTTGGTTCGTGATAAAGCGTCTTATGTTTAGGTGAAATACATTTGTCTTATTGGAGATGAGGCGCATCATCTCTATCTCCCTATCGCTTTAGGAACTCTCGATTAATTGGCTGCTGAGCTGATCAGAGTGTTGAAAATCCTTGCCATTGTGAGGCCCAGCAATGCTAGGAGGCTCCATTTAAAATTTAAGAATTGTTAGCTTTATCGGAAACAGTTTCTGAGCTAGAAAGGACCAATCTTATTTGTCGGACGGTCTGGTTACCTATTTCTTTGAACAGCTTGCTCTTACTCATTATAAAATGACGTTTTTCCGGGAGATGTATATCTTTAAATCATAACCAAAAGTGATTTTTCTTCGAAAAGTAATTCTGTTTTGGGAGGTTTAAATTCTCTACCCATTAAAGTCATTCCCTTACGAATTCTGTTCTTGAAATGCATAATCAAGAAAACAAGAGGTGTAACAAAATCTGAATTAGAAAATTCGTGTTGTTCAGTTTTATTTTAACATGGCTTATTGAACCTCATCTATACACTACTCTCTTGGGTCGTTCACCATTCCTTGGAAAACTAATATTCTTCCTTGATAAAGCTGTACTACTCATGTACCCCGTTTGGCGTACTTTTAGCGAATTTTTGAAGAAAATTAAGCTATTGCTCTCGCCTCAAAATTTGTAGAATGTGAATTTTTGAAAAAATTTTATGCAGGAATCCGTTTCAGGCTATTCTGAATCATATTCTGAAGTTTAACGCACTCCCAAAAAACGTAAGCTTCCTCACGAAAAACTCAAAATAAAAACTTCTTTTTCACATTCATCAATTTTTTTTATGTATGTATATATGTATGTATGTATATGTGTTTTATGTATGTATGTATGTGTCATTCCAGACGATAACTGTCCGTAGAATTGTGCTAGAAACTTCAAACAAATTTTAAAATGTTAAGGACACAAAACGAAAGTTCAAGTTCGTTGGCCAGCATGATCGGATTACATCTTCGGGTTGAAATTTTCAAAAATGTAGACAAAAATTTCAAAATTGCCTGTTTTTTGCGATTTGTTGTGCGAAATAATTTTTTCAGCATACTAACATGTGGTATATTCGGAATCAGCGTAAAATTTCGTATAAGAATATGTATCAAGTTTTCAAAAATTTCAAAGTTGAAAAATCAGTCAAAAATCGAAATAATGCCGTTCGCTAGTTGTAAAAATCGGTAATATTTGCATGAAACATTGTCCAAATTCAGATTGAACTACTCTTATGGAAGTATCCCTGTATAACCAATCCTAGAACTATGCTGTTTAAAACGTAGGTAGTAGGTGCTTGTTTGAAAAAAAAAATGTAATCACAACTGATGAGTTTACTCTGTGAAATATTCCGTCCTCCGATTCTCTCGTAATATAAAGCCTCATCATCGATTGGCTGTGGAAATACGTTTCTTTCATATGACGTCGGTATGTAATTTTATTTTACGTCAAGATTTGATGATGTTATGATAGGATACTGTTAAGATTTCAACTGCCTTCAATACTGCCTCCTAATTATTTTTAATAATTTGATTACATGTTTGTCTATCAAAATCATAAACTAAAATTTCTCTACACGATCAATAGCGACTGAAATGTCGAAGATTTCTTCAAAAATTCGCTCATGGGGTCATGCTGCATGACTGGACTTTTGTCTCTTGGTTTTATGATTAACAAGTGATATCTAACTGCATTTGGAATCGACCCAACCCCACTGACGTTTGATGTAATCGTTTACATATCCGCCCGATACTGCGAAGACTATGAGTCCAAACCTTCTTGGTTGCATTCAAATTTATTTATTTATTTCCTACTGATATGGATTAATTTTTGAGAGTGGTAGAAAGCGATTTTTAAATCAATCCAGGAATTGCTGTTGGTCTTCGCTCTTAGGGGGGGGGGGGGGGGTGTCTTATATGTATAATCAGTGGAGAATGGATACCACATTTTGAAATTATATTCCTTTCTGTTGTAATTGTTAGCGTTTCTGTGACATTCCAGGCGTTCAGTAAGTTCTTATCTATTATTTGTCGAGAGATTTAGAATGAAAAATCTAGAAAGTTGGCTTTGACTCATAGCTTCATTGCAAGTTAAACACGTGATTGTATAAGGGCAACACCAAGTGCAGTATCTACTGTTGATTTGACAATGATGAATTAAATAGCGAACCCATCTCTGTTAATTTAGTCAAAATCGGGACTGAAAAATAGTGTACTTAGTTGTGCCTAAGCAGACAACTGCCTATGGCACATAAACTAAAAAAACGTCACGGAAATTGAATGATGAAAATTGCTCACGAAAATATTCAGATGATTTCCGCTTACAACCGAGTCGTTGCTAGGGAAATGGTACTTCGTTGTTTTTCATCCCACAAAATTCGTTGACCATTCGTTCGAAAGCTCTCGATTTATCCAACTGTATTATGTTAACTACTGCGAAGTGCGTGGCCAACAAGCTGAGTTATGAGCATGGTTATTTGAATAATTGTGTACACTCAGGTGATCATTCTCAATAATTGATATTGCGAACATGATTGCAACAGCTTGTTAATTTCTGATGATTTCATTGAGCTGGTGTTTTGATGATTTGAGTCATAGCAGGTGATCCGAATATTGCGAGAACGGTTTGATTTGTGAAGCGGTGGTTAAATAATTTTAATAGGTAATTTCTATACTTTACACTCTAGGAAGCTGTAATTTCGTATGTAGCCTCTTTAGGACATTTACTTGACGATGCCCAGGGTCCGGATCAGATAGTGGCTCTTAAATAAAGCTAATTTTTATGCTTTACACTCTAAGAAGCTGTAATTTCGTATGTAGCCTCTTTATAGGACATTTACTTGACGATGGCCAGGGTCCGGATCAGAAGAGTGGCTCTTGAAGCTAATTTCTATGCTTTACACTCTAGGAAGCTGTAATTTCGTATGTAGCCTCTTTAGGACATTTTTTACTTGACGATGCCCAGGGTCCGGATCAGATGTGTGGTTCTTAGAGCTTGCATACGAGTCTGCAACTTAAGACATGAAATGTCCTAATGAGTTGCACACTCTTATGCAAGCGTTTCGTCTTTACGTTTGTTTATATCCGCTAAATTTATGAAATTTCACAATTTATCTATTGTGCTGATAACGAACTCATCCGTACTTTTGGATATGTACTTAATTTTTTTTGGCCAACGAACGGATTTTTCATCTTATTTATAAGGCGCGATATCGTTTGGAATGACACATATATAACAATTCAACTTCATTGATCGTTTCAGATTGTTTCAAAGCTGATTTCCATGAAGGAAGTTGCGGGCAATTCATTTTTAAAATTTTGGGAATCATTACAAATAGCTTTTTTATAATTCGCTAAAAGTATAATAATTTAAATTTGATTGTAAAGTAAACCCCCGTAACTTAGCATTTCAAGTTTATTATTCATGTTTTACGACCTTAATCGCCCCATCAAGCAATTTGCAATGTGCACGATATCCTCTCATTGATTCCCGTGAAAATATTTTTCAATGACTTTCGAACTATTTTACCGAAAAGAAGAGTAGTAGAGTAGGATTTATCTGGAGGCACGCACGCCGCCAGAAGATCTGGCGGTCTTTTCGTTTCAGGTTTGATAAGGTAATCGGTTATGATCAAAGAAAATTATGCTTGCTAAGGACTCCGTTTAGGTTAATTTATTACCGCTTGAAGAGGGGAAAAAGTGTTTATACCGCACTTCCGTCGAACCTAAATATTATTCCTCAGGAACCAACCACTCGTATATCATTCCTCTTTACTGTAAACCATCTCTAATTTTTTTGTCTTGTTTCCTTAAGCATAATGAACTAATGCTGCCTCATGAGGTATGTCTCAACTTTCCCTATACCCAAAAAGTTTAAGAGATATTTATGTGGTCCGATTGAAAACTATTTTCTTGATTCTTTTCTTCTAATAAATTATTGAAACTTGGGTGGAAAAGAAAAATCTTGATCTTATACCCATATACATGGGTATAAACCCAATTTGTAAATATATTTATCATGTTTCAAAATTAGATTTATTTACTTGATGTAACTTGTGAATAACTGATATTAATTTCATTCCTATTTACCCTACCTTGACAATGGTACCCACAGTGGAGTTATTCACAAGTAACATCAAGTAAATAAATCTATCTAATTTTGATACATGATATATGTTTGTACAAATTGGGTTTATACCCATGTATATGGGTATAAAATAAAGATTTTTCTCCATGAACATATGAAATTCTGTTTCATGTTTTATCATTTTAGCTGTTGATCTCAAGTGAATAAAATTCATCATGTGCAGAGCTTCCCATTTCGAGTTTTTATAGAGGAGTGCCGGTTTTATTTAGTATAGTTTCATTCGGTATTATACAAATAGTTTTGATCTCGAATGTTGCTACATACTTTTGATATCTATGTCTATAGAATGTCTTCAATTTATCGTGTTGCCATTGGACCGTCTAAAGCATTGGTTCCTAACCTACCTATGGTCACGGACCATCATTGGTCCACTAGGTTCTCAGAAGTGGTCCTTGAGATTTTTTTTTGAAAACTTGATACACTATAAAATATAAGTAGGCGAGCAGGGAAGAACAAGTAAGTTCGTACCCATCTATTTGCAATTTGTTTTTTGACAGCGGTGGTATCATAAAATCGATAAAAGAAAATATTACTGCTATTTAGAATCGTTGGTTAACGTCTACCGGAAAAATGGTACGTAATCCATTTAGTATCGAAGCGATATCAGTACCTTCCAGAAGCCGCAAGAACGACTGATGGAGTCTGATAGAGTTGGTAAACAGTTTTGCATCAAGTAGTACCCCCTTATCGATAAAGTAGCCAGAAACACGCAAGCGTAACTTCCATCTAATTAAAAAGTTTTCGAAAATATCAAATACTAGAGGCCTGTTGGGGCTTGGAAAGCCCTAATCTAGCCTAACAGAATTTAATCATTTCCATTCGGCCAAGGACGTGCTCTTCGATGATCGATTCATTCGCCAAATATCTACGAAATAACCACTCCAGTGAATTACTTGCAACGCACTTCTTACTTACCGTGAATTGATGGCAACTGTTGTACCGCCACAGCCTAATAAACAACTCTCGTTGATAAGGACCGCCTAGAACACGATCAAGGCGGGTATAGAGACGAACGGCGACACTTTTGCAACAAACTTGGGGCCGTGCTGATTCGAATGAGCAGTCTAACACTAAAATCGGACCACGAAGTTCTTCACAATTTCAAAGACCGTTCGGAATTATATATAAAGATACCTGTAAACCTTCACAAATACCTGCTATACCAATAATTACTTTTAAATAAAATCAAGTTGTACGCGACAACTTTTGGCCTTACTAGTGGTCCGCCAATTCACAAAGGTTAAGAACCCCTGACCTAGAGGTTGCTGAATCACAATGCCACGTTGCTTTGACCAGCTGATCTTGTGGTCGATTTTGTAGGCTGTTCAACCTACGATGATGACATTTTAAATCGACTCTCCCTGATATAGGAATTGCTGGATCGCAATGAAAAGACGCCCTAATGACATGTTCTGCTGATCCCAAATCGTTTTTGTGCTTTACAGGTTAGCCGAAGTTCTATCCAACAGATTTGTTTATGAAAAAGTCGACGGAATGAATTTCTAGATGAGTTGCTACAATAGGTTTGTTTCCACTGCTTCTCCGGAGCAGGTTCAGTTCAGAGCAAATCATTCTTGGCTGTTCAGTTCAGATGGCAGTGTAAACGCTCAAGGACATGTTCAGGGCAGTAACCATGGATACATGAAGATCCGTGAAAATGGAGTCACGTTAGCGGAACTTTAGCAAACAAACCCTTGTTTTTGTGCCCTCCGACGTCCGACCTTCTGCTGTTGTTCTGTGTAAGGATATGGAAGTTTGAGGAATGGCATATAGGGTTATCCAAAGTTTCAAGAAGCGCATGCGCGGAACAAGCTGCACCTGGTCTTCCGACGGAGCAGAAAGTTCTGTTCGGATCATGTTCCTTGGCCAGCGGAAACGCCTTTTTCTTACTCCTTCTTCACTGCGCAAGTGCAACTTTGCCTGAACCTGTTTGGTACAGCAGTGGAAACAATCTTAATATATTTTTCTCTATCCGTGATGCTGGATTCGAAAATGGCAACCGTTTTTGTCGGTGACGTTGAAATTTTGAAGATGGCCAATTTCCTGTTTTTGAGGCTTGAATAATTTCTGGGATCACTGATAATGGCTACTGATAATGCCGTCCACACTTTTTGAGCTGTACTGATCGTATCCGAAAACGTATTTTGATTAACTCATCTCCTTTTGGCACAAAATCGAATATAAACCTGCTTGAACAGTAAAAAATTTAGGGTTTTTAATCTTTATTGCAATTTTTTCTCTAGGAGAAAAGTCTTAAAATGAATGTTCCACCTTCGAATTTTGGTTCCTCCTAAAAAATAATTTTAGGATTGTCGGGGCCAACGCCTATAATATACCTAATGCTTTCTCAGAGAACTGAGCAAATTGAAGATGAAGCAACCATAGATAGACCAATTTGTTCCTAGAAAAAAATTATACTAAAGAACAGAAATAAACTTATAGGTGAGGTAGTTAAAAAACTGTTCAAAATCAAAATTGTCGAAAATTTTCTACACTGAAATCCGTTTTGAGACATTCTGAGATGAATCCTAGAGTTTAACGTTTATATGTATGTGTGTGTGTGTGTCCTTCCGGACGATAACTCCCCTTAGGATTGAGATAAAAATTCCGCTCTTGCGCCAAAAAATCAAGCTTTCCAAACAAAATGATGAGTTTATTGGCCATCATTTTTGAGTCCATTAAATTGCTCAAATTTCAAAAAATGTGCTAAAACATTGGTGAGTAAGTAATGCATGCCATCCCCACCCCCTCTTCCTCATCCATCCCTTCCTTTTTCCTTGTAAGGGATATTCCCTATGAATAGATTTTGTATAATTTTTGTGAGAGTTGAAATAAGAGAAAAAACAAAAATATCATGACTGCTCGGACTTACCCCTCCACCACCCCCATTAACTTCCCCCACCGACAGCGAATTCCTATCATAAGTATGAAATTTGGAACTCCTGACATAGTTTCCAAAACTAGATCAAATTGATAATTGAATTTAAAAAATGATCACGAAAATCTGACGAGAATAGTTGTAACATTACTATAATTTATAACTAATTTACTACTACAACCCCCTCCATTCATCTTCTTCCATAATGACATTTGAAACTCTTGATATACCTTCCACAACTAGAATCATGAAATTCTGACGATATTAGTTAAAACATCATGACTTATTACTATTAACCCCTCCATTCACCCCCTTTTATAATAATTCAATAAGAAATTACTAATATGCGATCCTGAACTAGACCGAATTCATAGTGTAACAAAAAATGAAAGAAAGAATCACGAAAATCCGACGAGAATTGTTGAAACACCAAGATTTATCAGTATTACCCCCTCCATTCAGCCCCCTCCCCCCATGATGAAATTTAAAACTCCTGTCACACTTTCCAAAACTATATCGAATTCTTGATGGAACAATATAAGAATAGGTAATTCTCTCCCCCACCTCGACTATAAATCCGAAATTCCCAAGGTTTGTTGCACAACTAGACTAAAATTGGAATCGAATCAAATAAGAATCACGAAAATCGGTTGATAATTGTAGCCTGGGTGGCCTCGACAAAATTTGTCGAAAAAACCAAGTTTTTTCGGCGTTACCCCCTCCATTCCCCCTCTTCCATCACGGAATACAAAATTTTCAAGGTTTGTTGGGCAACTAGACTAAAATTGGAATCAAACAATGAAAGAACCTCTAAAATCGGTTGAGAATTCAGGTCTGGGCAGCGTCCTGGCTTCTGAAGGTCGTCCTAAAAATGACTAAAAACGACTAAAAATCGTTAAATTTATATTTTTTAGCAGAATTTTAGTCAAAAGAAGTTTATGAAATAGAACATGAATAAATCTATGAGGAAATTTATGCTGAAACATGTATTTAGATTTCATTATTATTGCCGAAAAAATAGATCAAAATTGTAACAACAAAAAAACTTTTTTTTTTTTTTTACTGCCGATTATTATTTAGAACGAGTTTTTTGCCATAAAATTGATTGTCAAAAATTCATTTACACTCAAAGTGGTGCATTTTCAAAACAGTTCATCATAATATAGTACGACAGTGTTGCCAGACGTCTCTTTTTAGGGGTATGTGTACCCTTTTTAGATACCAAAACCCCCAACCCCTAAAACCTTGGGGGTACGCACAAATCTCTTTTCATAAATATCCACTCACTTCTCCTTTTTTACTTACAGAACTTCTTCGTGAACCAAAAAGTAAATAACTCGGTATGTGAAAGGTAAAACGTATGGATTTAGGTAGGGGATGCATTGCTCCACGATGTACCCAAGTATACCGTAATCAAAACAATACCAAGGCATTGTTTTTGCTGTAAGTTTAAAAAGTGAATAGTGTAAAATCTTGCTAATTCACAGGCACATTAAAACCTAAATTAAAACCTCGTTTATACAAAATTGTAGTACGTATAAGAAAACTCATCCTAAACGAAAAAAATTTTGTTTTGTGTCTGATAAATAGTGGGGATTAAGTAGGTAGTAATCATTGGGCATAATATTTTACGTATGAGCATAGCTCCTAATATCATCGTTTTTCATTATTTTACACAGTAGCAACATTTTATTTTTCAGATTTTTCTTTAGATTATTCATTTCTTAAACTAGAAATCCAAGGTTTCAAGTTTTTTTTTTTTTTTTTTTCTTTTTCTCAAAAAATCTGTAAATGACTTGGTTGATGGAAATCTCGATTTTGGTTTCCGGACTGATTCAGCAATATCGGCCTAGTAATTAATAATATACTATTGGAATGCTCGTTAGAATGTCTGCTGCAGTTTAGAGTTTCAGGGTGTTAGAGTAAGTGTTTTTACGCCAGAACCGAGGAAAAGTAGCAATAAAATTGTTTTACCAAGGTCCGAAGGGGTTGAACAGATCTATTCTAGACGAAGTGAGTGACTGGCGTATTTCTAAATGTATAAATGAAGAAAATTGTAAGTATACGAGTTCATGGTGTTGTTCCACAATGAATCAATCTCGCAAAACCGAGTTTGACGCCTTCAGTTTCTTTCTCTGCAGTTAGGACCTGAAAAATCTTTTTTCTTTAACCCAACTTTTTGTAGAAAAGAGGATGTTACAGCCGTCGGCACGGTGGCACTTGGGGGTGGGGATGCATTTGCTTTGCGTTTCAGAGGGTGTAGAGCACGTTACAATATTGTCATTCATTTTCAAATTCAGTCTGTGGCTGTCTGGATATGCCTTTGAGTATAAATGAGGCGAGTAGTTTCAAATCCATACTTCAAAATTTTTCAGGAAACACAAAAAACGTTTCCCTGTACAGCACTCCATTTTAACCACGTTAGTTCCATTTCATTGCTTAAACTGGAGGCCCTAGAGTGTTTTATCACGAATTTTGACTTTGAAAATGGTCTGGGTTCCTCAAAATTCAAAATCAAAGTTTGGATTGAGTCGGTTTTGATGACATTTGAGTAGTTTGACTTAGCTCTGTTGCCATATTTCTAAGGGTATCCTCTAAAATTATATTATTTATGTCTGAAATCACATTTTTTCGTTATTTATATGGTAAGAAGCTTGTAGGTTGCAAAAAAGACGACTGCATAGCAACAGTCTATGTAGAAACCAGGCTTGTAGATACATTTGAGAACTTCTTTATTTTGCAAAACCCCGAAAAATGATAGAATATTGAGTAATTTAATATTAAACAGTAAAGAGAAAAAAAAAAAAAAAGCGTTCATAGCCGCAAAATGAGGAAACTGTGTGGGTGAGAACTTCTTTATTTTACAAAACTGTGAGTACACCAGCGTTCATACAAAAAAAACTGTGTACACCCAAAAACGCCAAAGGCAGGCGCGGTCCTAGCGGCTCAACTGAGAAGCATGGATTGAGCCAGTTTTGACGCGAAACCACCACTTCAATGGGGTTTTTCTATTGGATTGAACTGGATTTGGTCCGTATGGCTTCACAGGATGATAGAGTGCATCGTGAACTTGAAGAAATTGGAAAAAGTGTGTTTCAAAAAAATGAGGATTGAGTCGGTTTTGAAACTACTCGCCTCAAATAGTATACGTATATTCAAACACTTAGAGCAGGGGTGCTCAAACTTGAACTGCTGGCGATCTACCTCAATATTTTTAGACTACTTACGATCGACTCTGAGAGGCTGCAAGTATGTGTGATGCAGGGTTGTCGTACATACACGATACACCCTACCTACCTTGGTAGGGTGTACCGTAGCATATATAGATATTAGCTTTCCGCACAATTTACATTATAGTCAAGGTTTGGGTTAGGTTTACTTAGTTCTTCTCTCAATATCAATGAAAAAACTCCTAGTTATTCAAAATTGCGAGTTTATTCGTTGTTACAAAACAAAAGAGTCACATACGGTGTTAAACTCAACAGAGGCGGAGTCTGAAGTTGCTTCTTCCTCCACCACTTTTTTATCCTTTTTGAAATCACGATTATGGGTCTTTCATGTATCAGCCGGATTAAGCATATTTTTATTCTGAAAATTTTGATTTAGCTGTGATAATGTAATGTGTAGGTTGAAATTATGTAATATGCCTGGAAATATTTACCCCCAAAAATACCCCTTGTGGAAACACCATGTACCTCTTTGTCCGCCCTTTTTATGATTGGCTGCCCCCCTTTCTGTAGGGAAGAGTCTGGCAACACTGTAGTACGATAATTTACAAAAAATCGATCATACGATCATGCTGCATGACTAGAACTTTCCTCTTTTTGACGGTCTCCATTCTCCTTCATTGTTCTTGACCTAATTCCCTCAGAGGAGCTGATGACCCTCGTGCAGGACCTCTTGGGCTCCCTAATCTTGAAGGTATGGCTCGTATTACTACGATTCGTATTTTCATTTTCCCCCAGCCTGTGATATGTGAGCGAGGTTTCTGCCTTCTCTCTGTGTGAGCTGAAGTTAGCTGCTTCAAAAAACCTCAAACTCCTCTTGTAGCTCGCCTTCGCACGATTTGCGGGGGGGGGGGTTAATGAGCCTCAGGTCTTCTGCGACTCGATATTTTTGGTGTTAGACTGCCGACCGTTCGCGGGTGGAAAAGTAAGAGGCATCAGAGCTAATAACACTCGTTAATAATCGATTAAGTTGTTTGCATTGTGCACAATATTTCTAAATTTACACGCAGAATCTAATGGTGTTACTTCCAACAGTCGGTATACGCTGAATTCGGCCCTGTCCCGGGTAAACAATCTACCTTCAAAGGCTGCTATGCAAGAGATACATTTTCGAATTATGTTCAATATTGTCGACAATTTTAGTTAATGTCCAAATTATTCTTGATTTTACTGTCTAGAAGCAGGTACATGCACTGTGTCAAAAATCAAGTTTTATAAATTGATGTGTACCTGCAGTGTTTGTTCAGTGTTTTTGCAATTCAACAATTTTTAACCGTTCTTGCCATATTTGGTGCCTTTTAAGCTCTTATACTGAAATTTGGCCAATTTAAAGCGCTAAAAATGTGCTGTCCAACGAACTATGTAATCCTTTCCTATGAAGTACTTGATTTTTGCCGAAAGAACGGATTTTTTATATTTATCTTAAAGAGAGTTACCGTTTGGAATGACATACACACACATACAACCAAATTTTTAAAAAGTTCCAGTCATGTGGTATGAGCGAATTGTATTTATGCTAAAATTCTTTTGAAATTAGAGCGTCATGAGCACTCTAACAAAATTTCCTAAAATGCTGGAGTAGGTTTTTTTTCTTTTTTACATTATACGATTTTCGTTTTAGGAGCATTAAATTAAGGGTGTGACGCATTATACATTAAAAGTACTCAGTCGTGCAGCATGGCTAATAGAGCGAATTTTCAAAGAAAAGTCGTGAATAAAACTGAGGGAACAGGCACGTGACGAGATCGCATAGAAAGTTTAGGGCACTCAGCTGAACTTGAAAATTTGGTCAATATTATGGGTATTTTTCACCTAAAAATCTATTTTTCGCACTAACTTATGAAACTTGGAGATCTGGCAGTGGTCGTGATCGAATCAGAGCTGAAAAATACTTCGACTGTGACACCCCACATGCCTTATTGTCAGAAAACTGATTTTTTAGAATTTTTTGAGACACTGTAGATTGCAAATCTGAAATTGGGGGATCTGACGATTGGATTTGGTGAATTTGGCGAGGCCAACGAACTCGACCTGTCTTTTGCCATGAAGGAACGAATTTTTTAAGCTGTATTTTAAGCGAGTTTTTTTTTTTTTTTTTTTTTTTTCCCCTTTCTAGGTCATATTTGTGTGTTAATACCAATGCTTTTCCTACGCATATTTAATAACATATCCTCTCGACTTTTCGTACGTACTTAGATAATGATATTATTAAGGCAATAACTATTTGAATAGATAGGAGCTCAAATCGAGAAATATGAACATGCGTATATAATTATAGAAGTATAGGTTTTGGCAACTCGAAATAGGACACGCCGAGGAGTCTGGACGGGCCTTATGACGTATGCAAGCCAACTAAAACAACTACGATCAAACTCAATTGAAAAAATAATAAACCTTTGTGAAATAATTTGCAGCGTTTTAAATTTTGAAGCTATCTAAGTAGCTCAATTTTTTTTTAAAATTATTTTGATATTTTTTGTCAGGGGAATGAAGCTCGGTCAGGGAAATTTCAAATTTCCATTTGGGGGCCACCCTGTATTGGTATATTCTATAAAATGATTGAAACAAAGAATGTGGAATTTTTATGGATATTTTTGATTTACTCATTAAAAGGATGTTAATGAGAGCTTTCCAATAAGTTGCTATATGGTGGGTTACATGACCAGTAATACGGTCTTGAAATTCATTTGCAGGATGATCATGTGTACTATGATAGCTGTAATTATTGTAAGATGCTCATACTATAATGTAATTATTCTGTTTCAGGATGAGCGACATGGATCTAGGAGAAATTGAGGGAGAAAAACTGTACAACCCTAAAGACGTAGTATGGGTGAAACTGTCTGGGATGTGGTGGCCTGCAGAGGTCCAAGACCAGGCGACACTCGACCCCGAAGTCACAGAAGGGCTGAAAAAGCACCCGATCTGCGTTGTTCAATTTTTATTGGAAGAGTCCTAGTAAGTAGATAGTCCTAGTATAGTTGAATCAATTGATGACATTCATTCTGCTTATAAGAGTTTCATATTGTATTTTCATTGTTGTGTCATTTCTAGAGATCAAGTTGAGGTCCCCCTTAATTTTAATAAAACCTATAGTCATATAAAATAACACGGAGTTCCTACTGCAGGGCTGGAAAAAATATGTATTGGCTGGTGTAGGAAATCGCTACCTGCCTCCATCAACTTATCTATAACTTCTCCTCAGCTGTAGGGTTGATGACAGCAGTCAACAACTGCATTATGTGTTTCTCATGTTGACGGAGAGGAATTGGAAGGCCATTGGGAAGGAGTGCAAGAACATTGAATGAGTGACCTTTCTTCTTTCACCTGACAGTACCCACTTTTTAGTAGGTCCTTCTAGAGTTGAGGGCTCTTTGTTAATAAGCTTCTACTTTTGTCCTTATGATTAAATGTAAACTTGAAGAACATAATTTAACGTGTTAAACTATGAAGTTTAAGTTTACATACATCTCTGTTGTATTCCATTGTGTATTACATACAGTTGAAAAACAATAACAGTAATTGATTATTTAAATGAATGTTAATATAAGTGTTATAGGTTTTAACCAGTAAATGGAAAGGTTCCCCTTTGGCTTGATTACCCTTTTCAATTAGGCTGGTGACTACTCTCGTGGTCAACGAACATATTTGTACACAAATGCACTTTAACATCACCTCACATCTACTTGCCGCCACCTCTTATGAGTGAATCAGGCCTTTGATGACATAGCACTGGTCCAATGTTGCATCTATTGGCTTTCGAATTGTATAGAGATTTTCACCGAAAGTTTCTCCTAAATGGATTTATAAATAAGATAGAGAGGGTGTGATGGCCGAAAAAGTAGTAATTAGGGTCTGTGGTTGGTAGGAGTATATCTCGCAAAAAGAAGAGTAGATCAAATACAAATACCAGTGTCTCAGATTGATAGCTATATACTTTGGTGCATCAATTTTTGTACCTTGCCAACTCACATATAGGCTAATTATAATTTAATCGTACGCTACCAAACGTCATGTCATTTCATTTAACCCATATTATGTGCACCATCTTTTCACTGGCCGATTTCTTTCTGGTCACTTGGAAGGGAATCCATCATCTTGAATAGAAAGGCACTGGTACATACTCCCATGTCGGGAAACACTGTCTGATGATTCCCCCTTACTTGAAAATTTTGCTCATGTCAATTGCCCACATTTTCTTTGGTACTTTTGGTTGTTGAAGAAACTACTATAGCGTGAATAAGCTACGTGAACAGCTTTAGTTCGACCTAGAAATAGCTGTCTTGCAAATTACTGTGGTCAAAAGGCTATCTTTTTCTCTCCTTCCTCCTGATATCAATATGTATGTATGTATATAATATCAAAAATGTTCTTCATTAAAAAATCCATCTATTAAGGATGTCTTAAACTAAAAAGTAATTGTCTCCGTTTGTTTCAGTTTACACATAAAATCTCTCGACCAAATATACCATTATAACTGCAAGAAAAAGATTGAATTCCTCAAACTTGGTTTCAGTAAGTTTTTTTTTCTCTTAATTTTAGCATAGAGTCATGTTTCGCACAGTCATAATAACCAGATTCGTCTGAACTGTCTCAAGTTTCTATTCACATTGCAACTGTTGGTTCATAAGATATCATTTCTAGATTGTTTGTATGTTAATCGGCATTTAAACTAATTTCACTAAACCCTTCTTCTTACTTTTGCCTTCACTCAAGACATTCTAAGTCTCTTGGTTTATTATGCTAGTTTCTTTGTAAAGTTTGAACTTCCAAATTGAATGGATTTTGTATCGTATAGTTAAGCGGCCCATTCACGATCCTGCTGCAGGAGGTGGGGGTTGCAACAAAGTTCCCCTCTTCGCTCTCCTGCCTCAGAGTGCGTTCTCCATACACGATCCGTCATTCCCAGCTCAAACCGAAGGTTTCCCGCCAGTATACGGTATTCTGAGGTAATCTATTTTCCTGTGTTGGTGGGTGATTAGAACATGGAAAGTCTTCCGGCAGCTCCACACACGCTCGGACCTAGTAGGTTGATAGGGTGGGGGACCAAGGACCGCAGGATGGTCCGATAGGACACCCATCCGACGAGCTCTGCAGGACACCTGCAGCAGAAGCCTCCACATACGTCCCCCCCCCCCCCCCCCCCCCCCGTGCAAGTAGAGGAGGAAGTTTTTGGTTCCCCTCATTCCCTGCAGCAGGATCGTGAATTTTTTACCTCTTCACCTTTTACTGCTTTACCTCTCAAATTCTTGGAGTAGATCTGAAATAGGAGATTTATCTATTAGGATTTCCATAATCATTTCAGCTGTTCCAAACATCAATATCAAAAATATAGCAGCATAATTCAAATAAAGAATCACTCAGATTTAAATTATCACCAACATTTAATACTCATGTGAATTTTTCGTTCTACTTTTGAAGTACAATGTTGCGTTGCATTAGAAAATTGTTTGACCACAGTGCAGCATAAGGAAATAAATACTATTATTCACAACAGAATCCACTCCCCCACAAAATCTGTGGCATCACGTTTTTCACAAAATCTAAATATTTACTTTGTAGTTTGTTGAGGCAGCCCAAAAACGGTTCCTCACTATCATAATATCGTTGCATGTATAAATTTAGTTTTCTGATCATCAAGTTTCTAATTATCTCTTCAATTCAAAAAAATGGCGTGGGTGGAAACAAAATCAGTTAGCTCACTCCTCAGTTATTATTAAGTTTACTCTCCCCTGCTTTTCAACATAATTAGATCTCGTTACCTGACAGCTTGTTTCGTTTTCAGAGAAATACTCCAGAACTAAGAATGAGAAAAACGTATCAATATGGCCTGATGTGATTCAAGAAGCTGAGCGTAGGACAGGGGGAAACCCTGACATAATCAATGATCCAGAAATTGTTCCAGCCACTGAAAAACAAGAGACCTCTTCTATTAATCCAGGACCAAGTGGCAAAAGGTCATCTCTCCCTATGGCCATGAAAAGAGGACAAGACTCTAGGCGTTCTCTTCCTGCTGGTAATGCTCGTCGTTCCTCTCTCAATGGTGCTCAGTCGAATTCTAGTGTTGACAATGATGATAATGCCAGTGATGGAAGAATAAAGCATACTTTTAGGTTTATAAACATGGCTCGCATCCCTCCAATAGAGGACAACGAAATTCGTCCCATACTCGTGCAGTATAAATGTAATAAATGTGACCTCAAGACCATAAATTTGGACCGACTTTTACTTCACTTGAAATATAAACATTTTCAAGTCCGCCTGGCTCCACTTGCACCTCGTCCAGCGATTCCTGGAGCTTCTAAGCCTTCAAAAGAGAAGAAAAGGAAAGAAGAAAGTGCATCCCCAATATTAAAGAGGAGGAAGAAAAAACCCATTGTTGTAAATGAAGAACAAACCCCACCAGCCAAAAAGAAAAAGAAGATTCTTGCAACACCCAATCCTCTGGAAGTGAGTCAAGAAGCCGAACAAATCTTGAAGGATTGGGACGACGATGATGAAGAAATGAAAGAGGGGGATAAGACTTCACCTATTGAAGAAATGGTCGTCAATGAGAACACTGTATCTGAAGCTAATAAGGAATCTGATACTGCATTGATTCTGAGTGACAAGGCTGGTCCGTCGAATGGTACTAAAGACCCTGTTTTGAAGAACATTGAAACTCAGGCTCCCAAGTCTTCTTCGTGTTTCGACTTTGATGACGAAGAACCGTCACAACCTGAAGTTCAAACTCTGAAATTTGGTCAAAAGTTGCCTCGGGTAATATCTCCGGAAAAGTCGAAGTCGTCTGCTGCTGATATTATGTCTGATGCGCACGAACTGGAAAGTTTTTTGAAGGAAGTTTCGGTACCTGAACTTCCCTCTATCCCCTCTTCTTTTAAAGAGATTAAAGGAGGCAAATCGTTCGCCCCCCTCCCAAGAGAACGTGAAAAGAAATCAAGTTATGCCAAAGAGGTTTTGCCTTTAGGGGCTGACAAACAAAATGTCGAAGAGAAAATGGTGGCAGCTTTGAATGACGAACGAACTCAATCTGAAGAGGATCATTTTTTAGTCG
This sequence comes from Adelphocoris suturalis, assembly GCA_030762985.1. Taxonomy (NCBI): domain Eukaryota; kingdom Metazoa; phylum Arthropoda; class Insecta; order Hemiptera; family Miridae; genus Adelphocoris; species Adelphocoris suturalis. The sequence continues at coordinate 78,176,722 of CM061043.1, forward strand.
AAGGACCCCTTCAGCAGTCAAAGAAACGAAAAGGTTCTGGACTTACTGAGGGTGCTGAAGATGGGTCCGCAGGTAAAAAACCAAAGTGTCACGATGGTAAAGAACCCTCTACAACAGATTGTGTTAAGATTATCAGTGATTGCAACAGTGAACAAGTTGATGAGATGCAAGAACCAAGTGTATTGGAACTTGAAAATCAGGTGCCCGATAAACTTGATGAAGCAGTCCTTACTGTGGAATCTGGTGATTCAAAAGTCATGGAATCTCTTTCTGAGTCTGTAAAAGTGGAAATACCCTCAAAAAGCAAAATTACTATTTCTGAATTAGACAAGCAATCTTTGATCGATACCCTCACATACTCGCCTTCTTCTGTTGACACTGATTTTTCTCAGAAACAAAATAAGAAGAAAAACTCTAAAGGTCTTAAACGTCAAGAAGATGAGACTAAATTTGAAGATATTGTTTCTGAACTGGACAAACAATCATTGATTGAAACGCTAACTCATTCTCCTACACCTGTTGAATCGAGTACTCCTCGTTCAAAAAGACTTAAGAAGAAGCATTCAAAGAAGTCACCAGATTTATCTACTGATGAAAACACACCGGACTCTTCACACATACAGAAGGTCTCCAAAGATGTGAACACTAATGAAAGTGGGACCTCTACATCACGGTTAAGATCAAATAAAAGTAGGAGTTCGTCACACAGTCCTACTAAACATTCCAAAGATGTGCATGCGCACGATACAAGTCTGGAGGAGGAAGGTCCTAAATTGAGAAAGTCAAGGCGTGGTAGTAAAGGTAATCAGACTCAATTTCGTAAAAGTCAACCTTTGCCAACTGAACATGCCATTGAACTATTGGACTCTAATAGTTCCCCATCAACTCCCAAGAATAAACAAAAGAAAATTGATAAGTCGGTGAAATCGTTACCGCAGACTGGTGAAGACATTGCATCAAAATCTGCTGCATCAATTGAAATTGCTGAGCAGGAAAGTTCTAAAATCACTGTCAAACCTGAAATAAGTACAACTGTTGATACAACGAGTAGCCCAAGTAAGGAACAATTGGATGCAGTTACTGATCAAAATGAAACTATTGTTGAGTCAAAGAAACATAAATCTCCTTTATCTAGTACAGGTGTTGTAGCCTTGGAATTTAGTTCGGAGGAAAATACTAAGAAAGACGTTAACAATGAAAGTGTGATGTCTAGTCGCCTCAGGTCAAAATCTGGAACTCATACTGATGTAAGTCCATCTTCCAATCCCAGTTCACCGCATTTGCCAGCATCCTTGGTTGCCTCCAAGATGCGTGATGATCCAGTGGCTCCTGACTCCAAAGAAGATCCTATTTCAAAAGGAATCACTAAGTCTGACAGAAAATCAAAGGCTGAAAGTAATGTGTCTCTTTCAGAATGGAAGAGTGATGAAAGATTGCAGAAGTCTTCAGAGTCGTCCAAAATCGCTCTTCAGAAAAATGAGTTCCTTGAAGTTTCCAAGTTAATGCCTAAAGAAATGAAAAAAGACAGACCAAAGCAACTGGTTGATGATGACTGTTTAACTTCTTCAATTGATGAAAAATCCAGGGGGAATTCAGGTATTAGATCAAGAAATCATTCCTTGAAAGCAGTCGACCGTGTCGCTGTTGATGAGGCAAAGAAAAAGAAGTCTTCCAGGATATCAGAACATGCTCTTGAGAAGAAAATGCATAGTTCATCACAGAAGTCCAAACCAAATGTCTCTGATTCAACAATGGAGCAAAAAAATGAAAAACTGGTAAAAGAGTCAGGCCACACAGATTCTAAGAAAAAAGAGCGCTTCGGTAAAACATTTACTGACAAATCCCATTCCCTGAAACCTGATGATAAGCGTTCACGATCCTCTAGTAATTCTGATAAATCTCCTTCAAAAATTAGTTATGATAAAGTGCACTCAAGGTCCAAACGGTCCTCTAGATATGATGATAGACAACTTAAGTTAGAATCTGTATCCCTGCCTGACGTTACTAAAGATCTCTCCAAATCGCCAACTCCTAGGGATGAGAAGAAGCAGCGTAAAAGTAAGCGTTCATCTGAATTGGTCGACAGCCATGACGAATTAAAGGAAGGTTTAAGTAAGCGCGACCCAGCAACTTCAGTAGTCTGTAAAGACAAAACGAAATCTGGAGTCAAGAATAATGAGGGAAGTATCAAAAGCCCTCTTCGTTCCTCTGACAAAATGAAGGACAAATCCGAAAACAGTGGTGACAATGAGTTCAACAAAAGCAAAAGTTCCTCACGTTATTCTGATCATCACATGGAAGAGAAGGAATGTGTGTCAAGTCCGGATAAAAGTAGCCATATCACTGCAGCAGTTGCTAAAGACAAGAGAAAATCTGAAGATAGGATTGATAAGAGCTATTCAAAACGTTCATATCATTCTCGTGACAGCAAAGATGTATTGTTGGAACCCAGTCCCAACAGTAGTAAGCATATTTATAGAGATAAAAGCCACTCGAAAACTGGAACTTCTGATCCCAACAGTGATGAGAAACATTCAAGAAACAAACTTTCAACTCCATCCCCCATCAGTGGCGTTGGAGCTTCTAAAGATTATAAAGGACACATTGATGTACCGACGACTCCAGGCACTATTGAAAGTAGGAGACTCTCTAGAAGCAGTCATCGCTCCAGTACTCAGAAACACCATTTCAAATCACAAGAATCAAATTCGAGTCCAGATAAGGTTGCTGAAGCTAATAAAACTGAGGGATTTTCAGATGTTAACACTTCTCTTTTGGTTGATGATAAGAATGACTTTAAAATCACGCGGACACTTCGTTCTCAGGACACCCAGGTCAAAACACAGCACATCAATAATAAGAGTAAATCCCCTGCAGCTCCAGATGCTAAAAAAGAGGGATTTCCACTATCTGGAACTCCTATTTCATGTGATGATAGTTTATCACCTTCCCAGGACAAACAAGTTCTGGAGACCACTGTAGGGTCTAGTAATGTAATGGGGAAAAATGATCTCACAAAAGAAGCCACTCCTTCAACAAGTGAACACTCCAGAAGTAAACATTCATTGCGTTCCCAAGACAGTGGATCAAAACCATTGGTACCAACTTCATCGCCTACTAAGATTACTATTGATGCTGAAGTTGGTCAGAGAGATGGTCTATCAAAAGATGCAACTCTTGGTGTGAGGATCGAAAAAGAACTCTCCCAAAATAAGCGTTCCTTGCGTTCCCAAGACATAAAACTGGAAACACTGGCACCAAATTCAGGGATAAGTAAGAGTATTCTAAGCTCTGCTACAGAACATGAAATTGAGGGACTGCCAGCAGCAGGTACTCTTGAATTTAATGTTGATGATGAACGTTCTAAAAGTTGTATCCAAGTTTTGCATTCTCAGGACATGAAAACCAACTCACAGGAGCCAAGTTCAATTTCCAGTAAACATATGACAGTTTCTGAAACTGAGGGTCAGTCAGAAGTTGCTTCCCCTAGTTCGTATGATGATAAAGAACACCCCATAAGTAAACGTGTATTGCGTTCCCAAGACAGCAGATCGAAATCTCAAGAACCAACTTCAAAGACTAGTAAGAAGAGTGTTCCAAGTTTGAATGATGATAAAAAAGACTCGAAAAGTAAGCCTGCTTCAAGTAGCCAGGACTGCAGAATAAAATCCCGAAAGTCAAGTTCAAAATCTAGTAAAAGTATTCCTATTGACCCATTTGGTAAAAATAGCGAACTTTCGGAGGACGTTATTCCAGGTTTGCATGATGATAAAGAACAGGCCAAAGTTGAGCATTCATTGAGTTCTCAAGATTGTGAATCACAACCTACAGAACCAACTGTAATGTCAAGTCAGAGTATTCCAACTTCGGCAGTTGGTACAGAATACTCCAATAACAAGCTTGAATCGCTTTCCCTGGACAGCAAACCAAAATTGCCAGAACAAAGTTCAGAACCCCCTAAAAGTATTGGTAAAAATAATGTGGTTTCAGAAGATGTTTTTACAGGTTTGAAGGATGATAAAGAACAAAGTAAGTGTGTGTTTCTTTCCCAGGACAGTGAAGTCCAGCCACAACAATCCAGTCTGCACCAAGCCAGCTCCGAAGCCACCAAAAAGGGAAAATGTTTGGAAGCTGAAACTCCTAATTTCAGTTTAGATACAGAACTTCAATCGCAGGAGCCCAATTCAGATGCTAGTACAACTTCTCACTCTGCAGATTTTAGTGTCCAATCATTGCATTCAGAAGGCACCACCCATTCCAAAACAGTAGAATTTAGATTGGACACCAGTGGGAATATGCCTGCTGTTGCGAGAGTTGACAAATCTGAAGTAATTTCAGAAGCACCAACTCTCAGTTTTGATGGCAGTGAGGATCTCTCAAGGGAAGAGATCCATTCCGTTGCCTTAAGAAATCAAGTACTGGAACCAACATGTGCCACAGCTAGTGTAGGAAAAGAGGAACTGTCAGAAGCTGTGATTTCCAAGTTGGGTGATGATGAAGACCGTTCAAGATACACTCCTTCCTCTGTCTCTTCAGATACCCACAATCAAGCTGAAGAATTGGTATCTAATCAAACCATGTCGTGTGTTCTCAAAGATGATGTACCTTCGGAAATCACTGTATTGTCTGGTAGTTGTAGCAAGGTACATGCTACAAGAAGACGTTCATCTGATTCCAGTGGCAAAAATCTTGAATCACAAGTACCTTTTGTCAGCCCTTTGAAAAATGTCGCCTCAGAAAGTACTACAGTTCTTTCCAAAACGTCTTTAATTGTCTCTGAAGTTACGAAACTCTCAAGTATCAAGAGTTTACCTAGTTCTAATCTTATGAATGATAATGCACCAGACACTCGAAGCGAACAAGAGCAACCAGGGACCACTGAACAATTATCTCATTCTAAAGCCAATCTTGATGAATCTGTGATGACTGGTTCAAGTCACATTAGCAATGCTGAAGATTTTAAAAGTCAAAAATCAAAACTTGGAACTTCTCACAAAATTGAAGTTGGCCAATTTACAAATACTAATGATTCCCCGGATGATGTTAAACTTTGCACTGAATATGTCAAATGTACTGATGAAATCGTACTCCCAAAAACGAAACCTTCAGCTCTCACTCAAGACATACAAATTTTGAAGACATGTACCTCTGATGATTTAGATCTAACAGAAAAAACGCGTATCGCAAAAAAGCCTGAAAATGCCATTAACATGGAAACCAATCCTATGAATGTTGTAAATAGATCGGATGATTTAATTCTTATTGAACATGGAAAAGTTACTCTTGAGGCAAAACTAAAAAATCAGTGTGAGGACAAAATTCTCACCAAAGGTGAAAATGATCTTCCCATTGATCATCAGATGCTAGTTAATGTTCCTCATCCTAGCCATGAAGAAATACTGGTGGCATCAAATGTCGCAACCCCTGCAAAAAAATCAAGACGTATAAGTAGCAGGGATCTGAAAATGACATCTGACAATCAGTGTAAAACCACTAATGAAACCAAGAGGGAAGTTAACAAAGAAATGCTTGCTTCTGATGAAGTTACACCTAAGCGTTCAAGATCTAAGTGGTCAAGCATCCAAGATATGAAAACGAAATCTGAAAACGTTAGTGAATGTCAAAAGGAGATGTTTGGAAAATGCAAAAAAGAACAATTGTTGGATTCTGAGGCCCAGCCTTTGAGGAGATCAAAACGTTCCATGAGCAGAGAACAGACACACAATTTGGATAGTTCTTCTATTGAAGATAAATGTGATAAATCTGAGGTTACAGTAGATGGTAAACTTTTGAGTGAGCCAAAAATTGATCCGGCAAAATCTGCCCCTCTATGTGACATATCTGACAAAGCAGTATCACTGTCGAATGCGGTTTCTCCCAAAAATGCTACGAGTACCAAGCCAACAGCAGAGGAACAGAATATGTCTCCAGATCTCAAAATAGATTCTGCTGCAAGTCGGAAAGTCTTGAGCCTTGAGACAACTTCAGTTGTTCTCAAGAAAAGTGATTCTGAGAAAGCTCAAAGAATTTCTCGGGTTATTGAGCCAAGCATCCCTCTGTCTGAAACGATCACATTGTCAAGTTTCGAAGAATCTGGCACAGATGTGTCAGCAAGTATAACCGTTCAGAAAAATGTGGATGCTATTTGCGTTCCACAACCAATACAAAGCTCTAGTACTGAAGAACAATTATTAAAACCAGTACAAAGTTTCCCAAAAGAAAATGTGTCCATAGTTACTGATTCAAATAAATCTCTTGATATCTCTACAGATATCGTGTCTTGTGAAAGCTCTAACTCATCAAACCAAAAAAGAGTTGTCCCTTCTATGGATAAAGAAGTTCCTCTGACGAACCCAGACTCAACATTGATTATGAAATCTGGTATTGAGATGAAAGGGGTTGAGTGTTCTATTTCCCAGGAAAGTAAGTTAACTACACAATCAGTTGGGATATTGCCGAGTGATGAGCCTGTTATGTTGAAAGATGAGTCAGTAGTTGAAAATGTATTACTTCCACCATTTGAAAGTACAAAGGTGAGTTCGTCTCAGAATCTCCTTCAAAAGACAGGAGGCTTAGGTGGCATCAAGCCTACACCTTCTTCTCCAAGTTCTAAAAATCTGCAATTTGGAACTAAGGTCTTTGAACCTGAAGCTATTGAATCTAAGGGCCCAATTTCTATTGATGGAAGATCTCTTTCTTCCATACCTCTTCCTAAAGAATCTGTTACTCAGTCAAAGTTAGTGAGCACTTCCGTCTTACCAGAAGAAACTAAACCTGAGGTGTTGAAAGGAGGAAAAACTGAAATGCTGGAACTACTTCAATTTCCTGTGGTTGCTAGGTCACCTCGGGCTTCTAGATGGGATAACCCCTTCCCTACTAAAAAAAATGACACTAGACCATCAACGCCTACTCATTCATTGATGGCTAGCCCCACTAAAATGGCACATTCCCCAAGTAGTAAGGTGAGAGTTGAGATAAAATCTGGTCTTGGACGAAGCTGTTTCAAATCGCCTACACCTGAAGTGAAGTATGAGGGCCTGGATGCCAAATCCATCGAATCTGAAGTAAAAGCTGAACATGGACAGGTAGTAACAAAGATTGTACAGCCAACTCCACCTAAAGAAAATTCAGAGGATCAAAATGAGTTTGTTGATGAGCTCAGTGCTCTTCAGGCGGAAATTGCATCTTATTCTGAGTCCAAACAAGAAATTAACTTGTCAGTACTTGATAATAGTGATGCAAGAAAGAAATCTGATTCGATAGAGCTTAAAACTGCAAAAGTTGATAGGCATCCAAGAGAACTCAAGACTGACGTCATTGAAGAGAAGGTAGAACAAAAATTGCAAAGTTTGGAACAACCGGTTTCTACACATCAGATATCAGGTTTGGGAGAATCGCTGGCATTTGATATTCCAGTGGAGTCCATTCCATTACCAGATCATCCAAAACCACTTGAAACAAAAGTGAAGGAAATACTTCCCTCAGGTCCCAAAACTCCGGGGTTGGCTGAAGCTGTATTGCTAGCTAGCCTATTGAAAGGGGAGGAAGATGATATCCCAACTCAACAAGGAAAAGTTGCTTTGGCAAAAAAAGAAATTTCCAAACCAATACTACCAGAAACCAACAACGAGCAGGCTTCCACTAAATCAGCTGGGCTGAAGAAGCAGCGTGATAGTAATCGAGGGTTTAGCAACACTAAGCCCAACTTAGTTAAGCCTGCTGTCACAAGCTTACCTCAAATTCCAAAAGTAATTAGTTCCATCCCCTTACCTGTATCAGAGCCATCAATATCTTCTCAATTGGATTCTGTTGGTAGTACCATTATTAAGGAACCATCGCCAATCGTTATTCCTGTGCCTCCAAAAGCAAGTCTAGAAAACCAAGTTCCTATCAAACATTGCTCTGTGGAAACTCCTACTTCGAGAGTACAGGTTCTTGAAGTTGAGCGTAGTCAATCTCAGACAGGACTGGTCGGTGGTATCGATCCTTCAAAACTCTTGGACATTAACGACATTCCATTTGTATTTGCAGAAGATTTAATTGAAGAAGGATTGATTCCTAGTGAACCAAGTTCACTGAATACGTCAATAGTAACTTCCAATATGGATACACTAAATACATTGACTGAATCGATACCAAATGCCACAGACAAGACAAATGTTGTGTCTTCTACAGCAGTTGATTCTGAGGAAACCTTTGCTCTTGAAGACCTTGTTGAAGAAGTGGTTGAAGAAGAACCAGCCACTGATGCTACTTTATCGGGGGATGTTGTTGACAATAATTTTACAATTGTTGAATCTAGAGAAAAGAAAGTTTATGAAGCACGTCAAGTTAGGCAGTATTTTATTGAAGTCTCCGATGACAGTGACCCAAATTTTGACTATATATGCTCTCTGCCCCTTGCTCCTGTGGGTAAAACTGCTATCGGACAAACAGTAAGTGTTGACCCTGTGCTTCCGCCAGCCAAGAAAATCGCTAAAGTTGTTCCGATCCAACCTAAACGAATCATAACTGAATCTAAATTGGTTAACTTGAGCAATGCTGGAAAACTGGTTAGTGGTGTAGCAAGTGTTAGCTCGTCGCAACAGATTATCAAGGTTAATACTAACAAGTCAGGTAAATCATCCAAAAACATCACTGCAGCTGATTTAGATAGGCAAAACGTCCAGGTTACTTCTGGCAACATATCTGAAGCTTCTAAGACTAGTAAGAAACCTCTGAAACTTAGATTGTTCAAAGATTCAAAAACAGGATCTACTAAATTCGTGGTCCAAGAGCTTTCAAAATCACCATGCCAGCAATTGCTTGTAAATCAACAGCTTAAGGGTGCTATGAAGAGTCCAGCAGCAACTGTCGTTGCTTCCAACACTCCAACTACCAAAAATCCTTCACTCATTCAGATCAACAAGAACCCTATTGTGTCACCCAAGCTGTTGAGTAGAGGTGCTTCTCCAGCTATTTTAACACAAAGGAAAACCATCCGGCAAGGAGCACCTTCACAACGGATAACGACTATCCCCATCCACCGACCAAGCAGATCTAAAACAGTGCCAGAAATTTTAGTCAGTAACAGTGCTGCAAGGCTACCCATCGACCATAGTGGATTGATCTTGTCCAATCCTGAAAGCAGCTCGACAAATCAAGTTGTGCTGAGCGGCCCAGGTAATCAACTTCTATTGAGCAGCTCGTCCAATCAGCAAGCAGGCTCCAAATTCGTAAGTTTTCTTATGAACAAACCCCAAGAGCCTAAGAAAGCGGGGAAAGACCTTTTGGAGCAAGCTCTGACGGGTTTGGATGTTCAAAACGAAGATGCGCCGAGCATGATGCCGACTGCCACTGTCGTTTATGGTGTACTGACCGATCCCCACCAACAGAGGCCCATAATGACGACAGCCGTGCAGCCCACTCAAGTCATACTAAGCCACGACCAGCTCCTCTCATTTCAAACCTCTGACGGCCAATCGAGTACAGTCAGCAACAGTGAAACGAATAGGTAGTTGCCACCTTACTAACGAGTAGGGTTTTTTAAATAGAACTTGTAAATAAACTATTTTTAAATCACGTCTCACGTCAGTGTAAAAAGTTCATTTTATTTTATTCTTTGACTTAGTCTAAATAAAAAATATATATGTGTAGAATTCAAGTTACTTTGTACTGTCATATAAAAGAAAAAACTGAAGAGGACGCCCTATTTTATTTTGTTAATGTGGCTACTCAATTTGTGTGCAAAAAATTCTACTAACAGAGATAAAGTTATAAGTGTTAGATATTTGAATAAGCTTGTTTTATACGTGTAAATATTAGCTGTATAACTAAATTGTATTTCGTAGTATATAAAAGAAAATTTTTATTATTATATATCACCAAAAAAATAAAGAAAGAAAAATTGTTAGAAATAAAGACTGTATAAATGATTTATTTTATCGAACGTTAATGTACGTATGCCTTTTTTTTCGTTTTAATTCAAAATTATAGGTATTCGATTGAAGTGTGGCAATTGTTCAAATTGATCTAAAATCTCCTGAATCCTCAAGTATGAAAGGAATGAAATTCCATGTTACCTTGCTTCATATGAGTGAACCAAAAAAGGGCTGGGGGGCTTGCGTTTGAAAACTGCCAGGTGAACATAATTTTTAGGTGGTTAACTTCATTTTTTCCCTATACATTTTAATGTAATTATAAAGAATGCTTGTTATGTTCCATATGACAATTTTAGTTTTGTTCCTTTTTTAATTTAATAAAAACTTTTGAAACGAACCTAATTGTGTTGACTTTTTTTTTAAATTTAGCTTCAAGTGACCACTCTTGTGTGAATCTTGAAATTAAATCCCGAATTGATAGGTATCTAGAATGAGGTTTGCACAAATTCAATCGTTTTAATTAGGCGTAAAGTGTTTCGTAGATGATTTAAATTTATTGCAGTAACTGATAACACTGCCCAAAAAAAAAAAAAAAATGAAATCTTATTACTTTATTATTTTGAAAAATCTTATCATTTTATTTTATTATCAAATCTTATTATTATTTTATATAATCTTACTTTATCTTATATATCTTATTCTAACATGTTTTTTGTGAATATACTGAGAAAAAATATTGTCAAAAAATTACAAAATGCACGTTTTTTCGGTAGTTTTTGACGAAAAAAAAACATGTTGAGGAGGCGTTTTAGACCATCATTTGTGGTGAAGGCGTGGTCAGATTTCCTACAAGGGTGGTACAATTTGATTTTTAAAAACTGAAAAATTAAAAATATGGTGTTTTTGACCCTCTGGTTCAAAAGTTGAAAAATCGCATAAGGACGGGTGGGGGGGGGGGGGGTGCGAACCTGTTTTGCATAAATCTGACTTTGTGATGCTACAATTTTTCTCAAACTACAAGATGAATAATGACTACAGTTTTATTACATTCCCCAAACCTTTCTACGTCGAAAAACGTGTGGATATAGTGAATTGAAGTAATTCATTAAGGATTGGGAAAATAATAAAAATAAAATGAACCAATGTAGGTAGATTTTAGGTATAATTTAAAATGAATTGTTAATGAAAAATAAAACCCCGCAAAATAGATCATTTTTAGCTACTCAACATAAATTCCTGAGTTGATAAAATGGTCAATAAACTCATCCACTTGTTGGCTGTCCTCTGATTCGCTGTCGATTGGGGAATGCGGTTTGCGTGAGAGAGAATTTGAAGGCTCCAGATTTTTACAGAATCAGATGGGACTGAGCAAGGGCGCACGCAGACTTTTTGCTCTACTGAGGCCAACGATAATTTTACAAGACTGATGTAGGCAAAAATAATCATGCAAAAAATGAGGGTAAATGTAAAGTTATAATTTATATAAAATGTAATGAATTGAGAACAACTTGAAAATTAGTATTACTACAACATCAAACGCCTGGGGTGTTCACAAAAAAGTTTCAACACTTCATCAACAAATTGATTTTTCTGTATTACATAATTTTTTCATCCAAAATGTATGACATAGCTCAGTCTCATTTCAATGAGGGTATCCAGACCACATAACTTACAAAAGTGGGTCAGTCGCTGTTTGAGTTCTTCCTTTGACATTTTCAACATCTTCGATGGATGAAGTACCAATCCCCCAAAAGCTGTTACATAATCATCCGAAAATCTGTCTTGTAATGGACTTAGTACAGAATCCAAACATGGGATGTATAGAGGTTCTTTCCAATATCCTGCTGAGCTTGAAGTTGTTTGGTTGCAACAATGTTGTTGACCTTCAGCTATTTTGGGCCGCCAGATTTCTTCCCCAACACGTTCGGCAAGAGAGTCAGAAGCCACGAGAATGTCCAAAATCAATGTATCAGAGCTTTCACATTTCTCTCTGATAAGAGTGTAATGTGACCACGAGATTTTTACACTCCAACAGATCCATCTTCTTCAATTGTAGGTTATTAACCAAAGGTTCCAAAATGGCGTAATACTTGGCGATGATGTCAAGACAAATAATAAATTGTGATTTTATTGCTGCACAATGGAGTGGAAAAGCAACTTTTCTTATTGCAGCATTGTTCTCTGAAAATCCTTATAGATAGATATTTGTGTGACCAACGATTTTCACAAAATGCAGGGATTTTGGCGCATATCTTCGCCTTAGTGCCGAATCTCGAAAGAAATTTATTATTTCCTTGATTACTGAAACTGTGTTGCGAATTTCAGGGACCTGATTGAGATCATTAACGACTAAGTTCAATCTGTGGCTTGCGCAGTGGACAAAAACTGCATTTTTTAAATGCTCACGCATGATTGTCTGGACACCACAGATAGGTGCTCAATTCAAGAATTCAGGATAGTTAGGTACACAAAGTATCCAACGTAATAAAAGGGCAGGTATTGCAAGAAGAGTAGGTAGGAACTAACCCCAGTTGTTCATTGTAGAAGGAAATGCGTATTAATTTGTGTGACGAGATAATTGTGGAGTAGGTAGTCTACTGGGGCAAGTGCCCCAGTTGCCCCACCCCTGCGTACGCCCTTGGGACTGAGGTTTGGGAGAAGCATGCGTTGTTGTGGGGGTTGAGGAAGAGGTTCTGAATAGAAACTAGTCTTCAAGACCTTGATTTTCTTATTTTTTCTGGCAATTTCATGCGGTTTTTAATGAAACGCACTTGCCCCTTATTTGAAAGCGCACTTGCCCCCACTGTCAAACAAATAGGTGCAGGAACGTTTTATTGATTTACTGCAGCAATTTTTGTAGCCTTGAAGTTATCAAGTGCGCAGTTCATACAGAAACAAAAGGTTGACAGATAAACAGGAAAGGAAGGGTTTTCTAGACCAGAAAACCATTGAAAACTGTACCTCCCTCAGATTCACGCTCTGATATTGGATGAAGGCTTCGCAGAAAATGGTTCCAATTACGCTTATTTGTTCACTGAGGATGTTAAAGTTTTTATCAGATGATCATAAACACCTGTTCTATCATTTGCTAAGAAACTTATTAAAATAGAGAGGCCTCCCCCCGACCCTAAACTCAATTATCTCACCTCCAGAACTGGTGTTGGTTTCATTCGACAGAGAAATAGCCCAAGCAATGCATTTTTTTTTTTTTCCAGGTCGACAAGTGGTGTAATTTGTACAAGAACTTAAAAAAAAAAAACTAGAAGAATTGGTAAAAAAAAAACGTGTTTTGGCAGTTTTTAGGCAAAAGGCACGTTAGGGAGACATTTCAGACCCATCATGTGTGGTGTAGGCGAGTTGAGCGTTGAATTTCCAAAGAGAATAGCATCTTTTAATTAAACATATATTTTCTTGGAATTATCCGCATGAGCTGTAAAAAAGAGGTCAGAGTAGTGCCTGGCTTCACACTAATTTCCCTACGTGTTCCCTCTAACTCAACATCATTGTTCAGTTGTACTAAATAAATAATAGCCCCAACAGGTTTTTCATTTTTTTAACGCTAAATATTAACGTGGAAACCGACCTCACGCTCATTGGTTAATATAGGGTAATTTCTTTGGGAAAAAAGCACATTTTCTCACACCGTTGGAAAGATGTGGTTCCAAGACAGTTTTCCTGTGAACTGCCTTCTAAAATTAGTTATTAGAAGCATAAAAAGGATAGAAATTAATTATGATTTTCAATGTTTACATTACAGCCTTTGTTTTTACCTATTAAGCTAGTTTAAAGTATATATAGGAACTTAAACACTCCATCGGTGTCCTTATTTTGTACTTATTGTACAGTGGACCTAAGGTTAAGGGGTCTACGGCCTGTGGCTTTTCTTGGACTGCTACCGTTTTAATGCCGTAAATTAGAAAACAACATAGAAATGTGAAAATACTTGAAGAGCAATTACAAAAATCTCTGCAAGGAACTTTTTGTTGCGAATTGGGTGTAGAATCGACTTCAAGTTGGTAAATCCTTTAGTGTATATTTTATGTTACCGGCAAAGTATGAAATCCAGGCATTGTATACAATGACTATAGTCGGGTCAGTGTAAGAAGTTACGTGAGATGGTACCCACCACCCAACCCGCCCACCAGATGGTCCTCGGGAAGAGGGGAAGTAGCAGACCCCTTCCCTACCTCCTCCGATCCACCACCCACTAACCTCTCCTGCCATTGGCATGCAGAAGGTGGGGAAGTGTTAGATGAGTGTAGAGGGGGTGATGGACTGGGGTCAGCTGATTTCTCCTACCTACTTGCCTTCACGTAACTTCCTGTGCTGACCCGACTGTAGTCGTTCTATACAATGCCTGCACTTTTTAGGCAAAGTATGAAATTCCTCCATTTGTAACTCTCTTTAGACACATTGGCTAGGCAGTCTATATAATGCCTACCATTGATTTAGGCAAAGTATAAATACTCATCATTCAGACCTTCATGTCCAACAAATCTGAATTTTTTATAAGGGATTGACTACTTGATGTTATGTATTTTTGAGATGCGAGCATTCAGACCACCAAACTATACACATCATTCTGACCTATATGTCCAACAAATCTGAATTTTTGCTAAGGGATTGACTACTTGATGTTATGTATTTTTGAGAATCGAGCATCCAGACCAACAAACTATACACATCATTCTGACCTAGGTACCTATCTTTACGGATCATGAAAAAGTATGTATATCTGAGTCTGTAAGTCCGCCACACGGTACCTATGTCTGTCTGTAACTGGTGATAGCCATAGCGGCCTCTCTGTTTTTTACTTTGTGTCTTAAAACTTCAAATACTTTCACCAAATTTACAGGATTTATTCTTTTCCGTGATGAATTTTATTACAAGTGCCTCATTACAAAAGCAGAAAAAAATTGGTGTACGGAAAAGTAGAAGTTGACAAATTGGCTAGCTGGGAAATGATCCACTTGAAAAAATATTCAAAAAAATTCCAGGCCCATATTCTAAGTAGGAAAAATGAAGAGATTTTTTCCGAAAATGCGTTTTTTCAGTGGATTAAGGTCCTATGTGCCATCATACGCTTGCTCAAGGAGTTTCAGAGGGATAGTGCTGCTCCAACCAGAAGAAAAATGTATTTCTAACCAGATTGGCCTAAGTGCCAGAGTAGTTGCACCCCAATAAGTAGCCATTTTTCAGTCGTGGTTCGTTTTATCACTATCCTTACTAATAAAGGTATGGGCCTAGGTATTCTTTCAAGCTTTTTTGAAACTTTGAAGGGTATTCCGTACGCCCTCATGTGGCGATACTGCCCTCTGTCTATATTTGTTTATGCCGCATCAATTTGTAGTTTGATCCCAGTTTTGTTCAGTTTTCTCTCATTTTCTGAGCGTTCCCCATCCGTTTTAACGAGGAAAATGAGTGACCTGGTGATTCCTGATGATGTAGCTAGGAAAAAAGGGTTTTGAGGGGTAACAAGCGAGTGGACAACAAACTCGGACATAGCTCTGGCCAACCCTGCGTCTTTAAGGCGCCTGCTGATGACTCAACCAAGACAGTCTGTGGAAAGTCAGGACCATGGGTGGCCGAAAAAATTAATGACATCGAAGACATGATCCCATTTGTACAACAAAATCTAGCATTTTTTGGAAACATCGTTGCAGAGATGAAGAACATGCTTAGCATTGGGATAGGGTATAATAATGCTTATTACTATATAATAATCTGTTGTTTCTCTCTCTATAAATTGCCTTTTTGTGCCTGCAGTTCTTTAAACCAACTTCATAGGTTTGTCGAGCGCACCGTGAACCCCGATGGTGATGAGTAGAACGCATGAGCGATTGTACTGGGCACATTGAACCGCCCCCCAACCACTGTTCTAAACCTCCTAATATGTGGGAAATAGAGGAATATTAAATAAAAAACAACCTCGACAGTTTTTGTTACTGTATTAACAGAAATAACCTTTGGTACAAATAGCTTAGTAGCCTAGTAAGTTTTTCAAATCAACTCCATGAGTGGGGGACCTACCGAATCCTTCAAAACGGCTACACGGGGATATCAGATGAGTGAGCGAAAAAACATAATTAATAAATATCAAACCAACGAATTGTTATTAGTTCATCATTATAATATTATTAGTATGGAAATCCTTTTTTTCTATGAATGAAAGAATTGTAGCAAAGGTACAGAATTCCACCTAATAATCAATC
Source organism: Adelphocoris suturalis (assembly GCA_030762985.1). NCBI lineage: Eukaryota > Metazoa > Arthropoda > Insecta > Hemiptera > Miridae > Adelphocoris > Adelphocoris suturalis. Next base: position 78,192,794 of record CM061043.1, read on the forward strand.
AGTCATTATCATAATATAAAAACTCACACAAATATATATATATATATAATAAGAAGACTGTTTACGTTTGTTGAACAACATCAAGCCAAGTACAACTCAGGAAAAACAAAAAAACACACCAGTCTTCGAAAAAACAAAGCCATTCACGTTCAGCTGTTTGAAAAATCGCCTTACTTATCAAAAATCGATTTTAAAAATTACGAATTTTTTTCTTTAAATCCAATATTTCATTATAAAACTAATCAGTTCTACCTTAAAACATACAGGGTAGAAAAATATTCAACAGAAATCAAAATAAGAGAACAACATTCAAGTATACTGCACAACACGTACCTTATTACGAAATAGGATTGGAACATATGTACAAAAGCTTATTTTTTTGCTCTTTTTTTAAGAAACTTTTTTATCATTTTTAAATTTTTTTTTGTCATAATACCGAGAAGAGCTAATCGACTTAACATTTAAAACAATACAAGCTTCTACATCACATTATGTTACAATCTATAACCTAATCCTAGATTTGAAATCGATCGATGACTTCAAAACCTTAATATTATTTCTTAGAACCTAGAAAGAAGATGTTTTAAAATTTAGGTTATACATCTATTAGCTTTATCAATATTTTTTGTTTTAATAATTTACATTGGCAAAAAAGGTGGTAGGTACAAATCATAGCTATGATAGTAAATTGTAGTAGAATCATGACTAAACGACGAAATCCCTCATTTTAAGGAGGTATCACACATAGCACTATAATATTCCATGGACAATAATCATGTACAACGAGACTTAGCCAAGTTAAGGTATACATTTATAGTAAAAGCTTTTTATGTATAATCAAAGTTTTTTTTTTTATTTTAATTTTTTAGTTTTATCACACAAAACGGAAAACGAGGTAAATTTTCTGGATGCAGTACCTATCTACAGAATGATCATCCCTGTACGCAACTCAAGAAAATTTACGCCGATTTCGGCTAAACTAATAGTTTAACGTAATTATCTGAAAGTTCATAAAAATCTAGTCGGTCGATTATTTCAAATTATCTGCAAGTTGAGAAGGGGTGTTACTATTGTGAAAAAAATCGCATATTATGGGGGGGGGGGGGGGGGTTTAGTGAGCAGTCAAGAACGTCAACAATGACTAAAAATTGTTGAAAGCGACAAAATCATACCTACGAATCCACAACCTTTTTTTTCCAGGAAGAAATGAAATTAAAATGAGTTGAATGTTAACTGGCAAAGACAAACTTTTGTTTCTAACCGAAAGGGGATCGTCACTAAGAACAGTCGAGAAAGACGACGATTGAAACCCGGATTAGCACCTTAAATTATGGTTAATGTGTGAGAAATGATAGCCAGCTTGTTCAAAGAGGTAATTGATCCTATGGCGTAGGTGACTAGAGGTTACACTGCCACAGTATCGTATGCTGTGAGCCCTCCATTTTGGAGTTGTTGGTGCCCTCCTTCGTTTCTGAAAAATTAAGAAAACGAGATCAGAAAGGTGGTGACGTTTATTGTTGAGATATTGTATATAATATAGGTCCCTAGATAAGTAAAGGGATACTGAAAAAATACATTTATAGTGTTTTTTATAAAAAATTTTAACAGGCTCTAAAAACCATTTATTGCAACCTAAAAACATAATTTCACACGAAATAATGAATACGTACCTATTTTACAATCATTAGCTAATATTTTTTTTATACCTAGGTACTAGAGGGTTTTTGTAATTCTCGTGTTTATTTATCGTAACATGATAACAAGCAGCTACAGCGAGCACAATGAGATGTTAATCTTTTACCATTGATTTCTGGTAAGGTTTTTGGAAGGCCGTGAGAAAGAACACTTATAGTGACATTAAAGTGACTCTTGTAGTGACTTATTGCCGTTGATCTTAAAGCTTACAGCTTGTACGGAATAGCATGTTGAAATTCATGGCTTTGTTGAATGTTGAGGTTAAATAACTTCTAACGCATTTTCTCAAAACAAGCAGCCACAGCGAGCACAATGAACCTTTGAGATGCTGAACCTTTTCCCACTGATTTGAGGTAAAGTTTTTGTAAGCCCGAGAGAAAGAGAACTCATATAGTGACATTAAAGTGACTCTTGTAGTGATTCATGGTCATTGATGTTGAAGCTTACAACTTGTACAGAATAGCATATTGAAAGTCACGGCATTATAGAATGTTGAGGTTAAATAACTTTTAGCGCATTTTTTCAAAAAGAAAGCTCTTGTATTCCCTTTTACGTATGCATATATGTTAATCAGTTTAAATCCCATTTCCCAAATTCGGATTTTTATGAAACTTGGTATGGATGTCAACCTATGACGCTTAAATTTGATATGAAGCCTCCTTGGGACATGTAGAAACCAAAGTCTGGAGCCCCCAGATCAATTTATTGAGCTATGGAACAAATTTATTTGCTATTCAACCTATGAAGCTAAATTTTGAGATGGAGCTTCTTTGGGGCAATCATGGGATGGGAAAATCATGATTGGAAGAGGGATTACAGCACCCTGTTTAGGACGTATCTGGCCAACCAGTGAAGTCAGTTGTCTGACCTGCATTATTCCCAGGTTTTTAATGTATCTTAAAGGCGATATGTTCATATGCTATGGGTCATTATGTCACAATAATGTTCCATACTAAAGCCTATGCTGGCGGAGCAAGTTTGTCTCTCAAGGCTGGGGCTGACCAAGCTTGATGGCGATGAAAAACTGAGCCAGCACCGGCTGCCATCACACATCCACACAATGGCCACCGCAAGGACGATTTTTATTGGCTTATGGCTGATGAAGGGAACCACGAGCTGTATAGCTCCACTCTATTTTTCAACTTCGTTCTTTTCTACATGTTCATTTCGTTTTGTAATTCGGGGCTTCCAGGGTATAATTTGATGAGTGGGGGAAATATAACTGTGGCTATTTCCCGGGGTGTTTCCCATCAAGCATACGGAGCTTTGAGAGTGAAAAAAACAATTAATCAAGGAGAGATGGCGGAAGAGAAGATGGTGGATGGTTTGGTTTAATATGTGCTTAAAAAATCGATAGAAACTGCAAAGAAAAGAAATTACGAAATACCAAAATCTTTGAATAAGGAGAATATTATTTAGAACAAATTCTTTTGCTAAGAAATTTAAAGTTAAAAACTTCTTTGCACTCAAAGTGCCTAAATTTCAAAGCAATTTGACATTAACAATATAATACGACAATTTACGAAAATTAGCTCGCACGATCATGCTGCATGACTGGAACTCTTTTATATTTCACATATAAAAATTAAATACTTTTGTGTTTAAAAATCAATTTTTACAGTTTCATGGATAAAACAGAGTTCCCAACTTCTATTATCACCTTACATTGGAGGTAAATGATTATGATTGATTTAAATAAATAAAATGAATCATTCCTCCTTAAACCCAGTTGAAACCCGTGGCATTTTATACACAAAATTTAATTAAATTTAGTAATAATTTAAATCAACTTCATAACCATTCATATTTAGATTTTTTAATACGTTTCCCAAATAATCTTGCAAAAATAAATAGGTATACCTATTTATACGAAACACCGTAATATTCTTATAAATCAAGATGTATATATAGGTAAATATAAAATGTTCACATTCGGAAATATACTCAGTGTGTTTTTCAGAGCCTTATTTTTTATTATATTGGAAGCGCATATAATAAGGTACCTATATTAAAAGCATAAATATGCCCAGTTTGAACGAAATCTGACCTGATGATGAGAAATCGACGTTATAAGAAATGTACTTTTGCACATGCGCACAGGCTGTTTGCATACGCGCACAGGATGTTATCCAATGGCAATGAATGTTAGAGGGCCATATAGGACCTAACCACCTAATCCCTAATGATTTCATCCAAATCAGTCCATTAGTCTCGGAGTTATGCCCGTCTCAATCAATTTTAGTTTTGCGCATGCCCAATAGTTATCACTCAATCAATCACGTTATGAATCATAGGGCATCTTTCTGGGGAAAATACGGATGAAAGATGAGGGGATGGGGGGACATGACTGAGTGGCAGGGGATTGGTGCAATGGAATATTTTTAAAAAAATTGCTTGAGCCTATTGAGTCTCCAGATTACAATCTACTGGTTAGATAATATAAAGTAATAGCAAAAAAACTCCTTTAACCAGCCCCACATTAACCTGCCACCCATTTTTTTATTTTCCTCCGGACAGTCTTCACTCTTCACAACACTCCTAGAAGGTAAAGAAGAGCATCTCTCTTTCCCTGTTTTGCGTATTTCGGACTTACCGGAAGGTAATGGGAAGGAAATGAACATCTCTCGTTCCTCTTTTCCAATGAACCACTAACGAGAGAATCAAAAATAAAATCATTCATTGTTTGTTCAATTTATAAAAATTACTTTTCCCCCACATTATGCGGTGTAAATTCGTGAGCAAACACTCTTGGAACATGAGGCGAAGAAAAATATATCCCAATCGTAGTCAGATCTGTTCTTGTCATAGGTACTTTGTCAGAAATTTTACAATTATAAACAAATAAATACTAGTTTACGAACTGTATGCTCTATTATATACGCGCATCTATATGTTAAATCCACGGGTACCTAGCTACTTTTTCCAACAAAAATGCCTGCAAATCAGATTAACCGGCCAGGCTCTGGCCCCGAGGTGGCTGATTTAGGGGGGGTCTACTGTATATACACCTTATATAATGTCCTACTCTGTACTTTCATGCTTTCTTCATTATCATACTGCTGATCTGCATATAAAGTTCTTCAGATCATCTCATACAGCATAAGTATCGATATCTCAGTCTGCGTCAGAAGAAATTGAAAATTAGTGCGGGAGATCCTGCCGCTTGAATACACTTTATATTGGAGATTGGGAAGTCTCAAACTCATCGCCTTCCGGCAGAAATAGTTGGGAAGCCTTAATAGCGCTCGTACCGACTCGAATCCCCATTGCTCGTGCCTGTTAGTCAGTCCTCATCTAGTTTCATACATCAATGAACCAATATAATAACCCAACTTTGTGTCAACTTCTACTTTTTATTTACTGTCTAATTCGTCACTCCAAAACAATTGAACTAATAGACTAAACGTATCCTTTATGTAGAGTTAGCATGCAATTTTAGGAAAATCACATTAACGTCAAAACTAAGTTTACTGAAAAATTGACACCAATACTTACGTGTTCCTGAAATGAAATCCATGAAAACAAACGAGTGCATAAAACATCTTTCAACTACGCAAGCAACAAATCTACCCATTAACAAACCCACACAGAATACTAGGAGTGATTCCTCCCTAACCAAATAAATTGAGAGTTAAAATAGGAAGGAAAGTTTATTTGTTCGTCTCATTAGGATTTGAAGGATGAAGGTACCTATACTTTTTATGGGTAATATAGAAAACTTGAAAATGTGATGGTAGTATATCTTATTTATTTTTACTCTTTCTATAATTTATTCAACAATAAGAAAGTAATTAACAAGAAATGACCACAGGCAGCGGAGGCCATGAAGACATAATATATCATTGAATATATCCATTGACGTGGAAGTCTGAGGGATTGTGTAGAGTCAAATCTCGTTTTTCACGACATGAACCAGGAACCCTATAGTCCTACATAGTTGCAAGTCTGCAGCACCAGGAAAGCACATGCTAACCGCACGAAGAACAGCAAAGGCCAGACGTGCCAGTAGCCATCCATACTATCCACTGAGGTCGCTTCCAGATGTTGGATAGTCGTTCTTCTAGCACCTTGATGAAAGACATTGCTTACGGGGCCCACATAGCGTTTACTGAGCACAAAAGTGGAGAGAATGTTGCATGCCTTTCTTCACATGCGGAGGCATACTTGCGTCTCTACTTCTGCTCTGCCAGTGACAGGCCAGCGAGTACAGTACGGGTAACACAGTGTCAACAAAACACATACCTATCAAATAACACTACCCTCTGCAGTGCCAAGTGGCCTCGCAATGCAGGAGAACGTGGGTTCCCCCAGGCTGTTAACATAAACTCTCCAAATACATCCCTGACTTCATTGTGCCACTGAGACATCAGACCACCAGTCTTGCATCTTGGAGCGTGTTAGGCAACAAGGAGGATCCACAACCATCACAGGATTTTGGCAATTGATGTGGCTTTTGCTTATAACGCATAGACAAGGCGTCTCTGAACTATCTTGCAGATAGGTCGAAGTGCTGACTCTTCATTGGCTGCAAATCATAATTCATGCACCCCTTTGAGGCCAGAATGGGCGTAGGCTTGACACAAAGAGGGTGTCTCTGGCAGCACTTGGTCAGGAAGTTTGTACCTCTCCAATTAACACCACCGATTAAATGCTATAGGAACTCCACTACCATCACAAGGTACATCAGGATTTGAGCAGCATGAACTACTCAAGAAATATTAAATTAGGGTAACAACTTATTGGTCCATGTGCGAATCAAAGCTGATTCTGAAAGGTATGTTTAGAAATTAATCACTCTATATAAAGGAAATAGTAAAAATTTGTTTTAATTCGTTCTGTGAATGAACTTTTAATACCTCAATTAGGAGAAAATTATTTCAATTTATTTCAAGAATGTTGTGAAGTGACTGAGGACCACAATACTACCTACTCGAGATGTGACAACAATCAACGTGTGATGAGAAGAAACCTAAATAGACACATGCAAAAGGAAACTGAAGGTTCTTTAATGATTATAAACGCTGCGAACTTAGTAAATGCAAAGTTTTATATTTGTATCAGGAGAGTTTATCCTTGATAGGGTAGGTATTAATTTGTTAGTATTCTATTACTACGGGCTAGTGAAATGGGATGAAAGTGACAATGTAGGTACTGGATGGTTTGCGATGATTATTGATGAATGATCGTAATGATGCGAGTGTGAGGAGAGAGAAAATGCATAAACCATGAAGGAATGGCAGTTTACTTATGTAACCACACAGAAAATTCCACGTTCTACACAATTTGTTATTACATTGATCCCGTCAACATTTTAAATTTCAACAAAGCACAAGAGAGTCCATTCAACAAGATGAAAAATAATTGATGCACCCAAAACTTTACAAACCATAATTCAAAGGACAATCTAAGGACGTACTCATCGTAAATTGTGAGAGAAAATGAATGCCAACTGATGGTGAACTTAAGATTTGTAAGACTTCGTTCACATATTCCGTAAAGTGCAGAGCTTCAGTGGTAAGGCTAGGAATGCAAAATGGTGGAGGAGGTAGCGTTCAGCTGAAGACGATTAAAATGATTTTTGGATAAAAGGACTATATATATGAGGCCATATATGTTAGGGGTTGCAAATAATATTAAATGTCCGCAAGTACCTAACAATAATTTGTCTGAATATAGCGAATGTACTTCCTTTTTTATGTTGTACAAAATATTTATGTAAGTAGCTAAGTAATACAGATAATCTATTATTTATCGAATGATTGTACCGAATTAAAACTTAGTTCAAGAAGCTATCGTTTCGAAAGGCCTGAAATAAGCACAAATCAGTACTGTGGAACTAAATAAACTGCCAAACCAAAAATAATGGCCCAAAAATTTGAATTGCAATTATTATCATATCGTATTGATTAGTGCAGAAAGTGAAATAGTTATCATGATCCCAGTAAATCAGCATTCAAGAGTGTTAAAAGGTTAATTTCCACAGATTTAAAGTATTTGGACCTCATCAACTACTCTCCCAACACCCCAATGGACCCTAGTGGTGGGTGTTTGTTGAATCACTCACCTTTCGATGAGTTTGCGCATTTCCTCGGTGGTCATGCCATCCTTGGAGTTGTTGCGCGTGGACACTGAAAATCGGTTGTTTTTAAACAACAATTTCAAGGTCAAAACCAGTGTGACCAACCAACCAACATCATAATGTCACTGCCACATGCCTTTGAGTATGAGTCGCACAACGTTTTCCAATTATGTTTCATCTTAAAAATCACAATTAACCTAATCATTCTTTGAACACTTTAATTATATTACCAAAATCCTATCAGCAAAATATTTTGTGCCCCATCGAAGTTAACTACATGAATTTTAATCGTCGTATAATTTTATTGATTTGGGATTTACTATTATCAAACTACCTTGTTAGCTGTAAGGTAAAATCAAAAGTCAAATGAGACGTTTTGAACCACATTGGCTTATAAGCCCCCTGCAAGCTAGTTAAAAAGGAATCACACTAAAAGCTTCAAGTAGTACCTATCCTATGTTTCTATTAAGTTAGTCTTGCATAAGATTTCGATATATGAATGCAATATTGTTATTTAACATTGATTATAACACGTTATTACATTATTACAATTATTTTAGAAAGAATATGCAAGACGTGATTTTATTTTGATAACCGTGTAGTTTAGGAGAAGTGTTACTAAAAAAATTTAGTATAATGTAAGTGCAAGTGAAGATCCATTCTATTTATATTTTCGAGTACGTACCATATTCAAAGGGATGCGGCTCATCAATTGAACAGCACTTAATACTGTTCGAATCTGGTTAAATAAAAATTACAGCCAATAACATCAGGATATTGGTACTAAATTCACTCTTATCCTTCTTCATTTGCCCAATAGTTCTTCAAAGATAATTACTGCTGAGTAACTATGGTTCATCCACCAAAAAGAAACATCGTAACCATTTGAAAGGCTAATTAACATAAATTAAACAATTTAATGTTTATTTTGTAAAAATTAGCAAGGGTAGCATAATGTGTTAGTTACAAATGGAATATATCTATGTTTTATTCTTTACTATTAGGTGAAAAATTAGTGACACATAGATACCTATAATGAACGCAGTAGAATTAGTTACAAGAAGCAACACACATTTTACGTCTATAGATATTAACGTGCGAAGAAAGAAAAACAGCACTGTTTTAAAAACTAGTGAAAAAGCGTTCAGAGTTTAAATAATAACGTCCACGATAGAATTAATAATGTTTGCTGGAAAATATTATGTACATAGTGCGAAGTTAACTAGTGCTCATCGGATTACGGTGCAATTACAAATTACCTTTGAAGGAAGGTATTTGTTTATTTCCTAAGCCCCTGTTTTGTAACGAACTGAACATCAAGACAACCTGGATAACGAACTAATTCCTTCCAGCCAAACTACAGAAGATAACGGAAGTTACACAGAACACTTGCACGTTTTTGAAAAACCAAACATCTCTCTGTTTGAAAAAGCCATGCGATAATATCAACACTCATTCCAATAATCAACTGGTAAAAATTTAGTCAATAAACATTGCAATCATTGTAATCAGTGTAACCGTTTAGAAGCAATCCTATAAACATTTAAAAGACACATAGATTAGCGTTCCGCCCGACTATTACTGGAATAGTCTGGTGGACTTGTCAATGAAACATTTTCACACGTGTACTTGTAACATAAATGAAAATTAGACCGGGCAACTCTGGGTGTTGATAATTTATTTCCCTGACTCAATTTCCAATAATAATTAACTCCAAATAACAATAGCAACTTTGGAAAATGGTTATGACATGAGAGATCACTGTTTAAATAAAAGTGCGAGATGCGGGAGGCCGAGGGGAGAGGGAACTACCACCCCTCCGTGACGTCATCGTTGTGAGGGGAAGTGCCTCAACGGGCTTTAGCTGGAGTGGCGAAAGTGGTGTTGCGATCTTGGTAGGTACATTATTATAAGAAATAAGATTTTATAATAATAGGAGCGCTCAGAGATTTCTGTTATAATATTTTAGTTATTGATGTCTTGGCTTACTTTACCCACAATAATTATTAGAATACTCATGTAGGTATTTGAGTGATGAAAAATGAACCCACAGATTAAATTTTGGTACAGAAAACCCGACAAATAAAATTCATTAAAAATATTGCTTTGAAAAGGTATTTTATTTTTTGTTTTATCGTTCGATTCAATACCTACAGTTGTGGTTATCAAGTCAAGTTACACACCTAACTAACTTATAATTTTCCGCTAGTATCGCTAAGAGGGTCAAATGTTTATGGATTCAAATACATCAAGGTAAAATTGGCAAAACCATTCTTATCAACAATAAGGCTATAAAACATTCACAGCTGACATCATGCACTCTTCAGTGAACGACGAGTGAAATTAGGTACTAACAAAAGGGAAGGGTGTGTATTTAAAGGGAAATCAAACGTTACCTGGGTAATTCTTGTTGATAAGGTCTCTATCACATTCAGCTTCAGACATCTCGTTACTTTCTTTGCTGTCATTGGCAGAGGAGTCATGGTTCCTGGGTGGTGGTGGCGGTGGTTCTGGGCTCCCTAGAACCAAATATTCAATTTTAAGAACAAGAATTTGACCGAACTATCATTATGAGGTGAAATACTTATGCTCAAAGAGAAATTTTAGTAACTACAACATTTATAGTAGAACGTCAAGTTAAGTTATTTAGTTGAGTGGAGGAGCTGGGGTTTCGTTCCATTTCAAGATTTTATCTACTTGGGTAACATTGAAGGAGTTAACTGAGTGTTTTGAACTCTGTGGACGTATAAAATATTTTTGGGTGGTTAAACTGCAGCAACGTATGGAATCCGCCATTGGATCTTCCTCGGGGATTCTTTGAGGGACATCCTCTTCTTCCGAGGAATCACATATTAATCCAAGTGCCAAATTGAGTGAATTCATTGTAAATCAAACCTGTGAATCAGCTTCAACTGCGAACAGCTATTGATATGTGGCCATATTGGTCAATATCATTGTTATCAAGGCTAACGGAGATCAAGTGTAATCAGCCAGATTTCGGGAGTTTAAGCTCGAGCCACTTCAGTAGTGGTTTAAACTCGTACAGCCCTCTGGTGAAATACGTTGAGCTATAATCTCCAATAATTGCCATTGTAACGGCCCAAAAATATTTGATACCTCGACAGGAGTTCAAACTCGCGTCGTCACAACTACGAGAAATTATTATTAATTTCCTGCAGTTGCGACACTCTACGACCAGAGCTAAGAGGCCAGGGTGACCAAAGCTCTTCGACTGTGAGAGTTATTTTCCTGGAGCGTAACATTTCCCCGGAGTCAAATACCAGCCGTCTCGGCTGGTTTGGGGTCGGACGAATGACGAACTGAAACTGCAGGCCGCTGGCTCAGCAGATGCTCGCTGGAACAAGTCAGCAGTCGAGCGAGGTCATTGTCGCGGTGTGTTTTGACTCAAGTGAGTGAGGAAATGAAAGGCATAACAACAGGAAATGTGATGTTTACAGTCTTTTGGCTCGAGGGGGATTTAATTAATTATTGTTTCGTATGATTTCGGGTCCTATTTCGACTACGCCACTGTAACAGCCCAAAAATATTTGGTACCTCGACAGGAGTTCGAACTCGCGTCGTCACAACTACGAGAAATTATTAATAATTTCCCGCAGTTGCGACACTCTAACGACAGGCCAGGGTGACCAAACCTCTTCGACTGTGAGAGTTATTTTCCTGGAGCGTAACACCATTGTTTTTTAAATTAAACTCGTTCACGTTTTGAAGCGAAGCTTTTATACGGACGCCCCCCCTCCACCGCTAGGAACGCTCGCCGCTCGGGGAGTCTCCCTGTGAAAATCGTCAGTCATAATCCGAACTGTCCCGATTCTACCTGAGGCGCCTGCCACCGCTGCCATGCTGTACGTGCTTTCTCCCTCTCTCTCCTCGTCCTCGGTGTGTGCGTACTACGTACACGCTCTCTCTCTCTCTCTCTCTCTCTTTCTGGCTCTGGTTGCGCACATCGTACTCGGTCCCTGCGTAGATCTTCTTTGTCTCTTTCTCTCAGAGATGTGCACGTAGCATTCCGAACGATCCCGATTCTACCCGAGGCCTCCCCGGTCTTTCTTTCTCTACTCTACGTAGCCAACAGTGCATTGTAGCCAAATTGTTGTATCATATTTCAGTTATCATCAACCAATCATCACTTTCATAGAATATAACAATGAGAATAATGGTGTAGAAATTACTTAATGTACTTCTGATCTTGATGAACAGGCAGATAATTAAGCTTTGTAAATGATTTGGAACTTGTATGTTATATATTGTATGTGAGAACTTGTATGCAATAAAACTGATTTTGCGAAAATTGAAGGATGCAAATTATTAAAATTATATGAAATTAATTCCAATTAGAAGAGATTGTTTATGAGTATGAAAATACTCATAATTCTATTTTACGCTTTATGATATATATAAAGCTTCGCTTCCTTCGGGCGTCCCGAGACGGCCCCATTCATTTATTTATTTTTTTGGTGAAAGTGGTCCTATGTAAATGTTTATAACCGTGGAATATAAGGTGGACAATAAATAATGTTGGTTTAATGTCTTGACAAGGAATCTTCAGATTTCGAAGTGCATAAATGATCAACAGAGCAGTGTGATGAAGTCAGCAAATGGGGCTTACCAACACTTCTCCTTCCAAGAGAGTTGCGACTGCTGTAATGGTCGTAGGGTGCACCATATGGAGTATATTGTGAGCCATAAGGATCATCTTCTGTACAGTTGGCAGGGTCGTCATACTCTGGCGAGAACGTAGAGTTGGGTCCTACTCTTGAGTATCTGCCATTCCGAGGCTGAAATACAAAGCACATTAATTCCATTAGATTTTAAAGGGTGTCTACGTTGTAAAGATGTTTACGTCTGTTCCAAATGAATCCACTCTCTATGAAGCCAAAACTATGTAATGAGAACAGCCAAAAGAAGGTAGAATTAATGAATGGAAGTTTAAGAACAACAGATGGAGATCATCTCCTTACCCCTCAATTACACTACTACCAAATTCAACGGAGAAAATCTGCCTTGAACTACAAAGCACCTTGTGTGTTGAAAAATTCTATAGCTTATCATGCTATATACTGCCGAATTATCATGGCTGTTGCAAACCCAAAACTTAGTCTCCTTTCTTCAAAAATATACCAAAATTCACGAAGACTCAATAAAATAATTTTCAAAGCCACTAAAGTGTGTGTCACCATATGTTCAGCAAAATGTTAAAAGTTATGGTAAGATGAACAAAATTGCATATTAATAAGATTATGATAGTATACACCTTCAAAGAAATGTCAAGATAAAAAGATAGATTGTTAATGCTGATTACCATTGACTGCGAGCCCGATCTGTGGTGCATAGTCCCAGCAATGGTGCCTCCAGGCCCCAGAGTGCCACAGTGGCCATTTTGATGAGGGAAAGTTTGGAACTGCATTGCCTTAGAAGGATCCATCTCTTCCCGGAAGCCCAGAAGGTGGAAAGTGGCGTAGGGACAAATGTCATCATCCATACCTGAACGGAACACGATGTGTACGTCAGATAGTTTACTGTCTACAACTCTTAACTATGACTATCTACAACCAATCCAAAACTGAATACATGTACAGGGAAAGCATGCTCGCTACGAGGCATTCATACGAACAACACTCAAAAACCTTTACTATTAAGTTGGTGAACCCCCTAGGTGGAAACATGTTTTGGAATCCCTTACATAAATGGACAGAGTCCGGATAGCTTTATACACCAAGACAGTCGTTAAGTTGATATAGTTACAATAGAACTCCCTAACCAAGAAATCAAGTTTACTATAACTTAAATTAGGTACTGAATCACTAGTGACGGTTGTTTTATTTTACTTCATAACTTCTCTCGGTTATTGCCAATATATTTAATCAGTAATAATCTCTGATATATTTAATCAGTGAAGGCTCTGTCTTTGTTTAGTTCAACTTTCTACCGATCATGTTTAATACTTACAGGTACTAAATTTTTGTGTGGAAAGATGTAAGCCTAATGATTGAGATAGAGCAGTGACCTGTGCGTGAGGGTTATCTAATATTGAAATAATAAACGCCTGTACAGTAACTCCCGTTTAATCATTACATTTTCTTCTTCTTCTTTTAATAACCGAAGTTAAAATTGAGAGCTAATACATAGGACCAAGGGTTATTTACATTTATGCACATTAAGTTTTGCACCTTTAACAACCGGATGAGCTCTACTTGGTAATCATGTTTCGTCCAGTAAAGATGGGTGTTTTTGGGTAGAATAATTAAATTAAGCAAAAGCGAAGATATAAAAGGGATTAACATTTTTTTTGTAAAATTTATATTTCACAGTCCCAACATCAATACTTATCAGAGAAAACATACAACTTGAAACTAAGGACAGGAAAAGAAAATGAATACAACGAAACTGAAAAGAAATGCTCAATATGATGATGGATGAAGATGATTGGCCATTCACATAAAGCTATAATACATCACCTGAGTTACTCGACGTCAGGAGTCAGTCAGTAGTCCACTGCTTAGGCAGATTCGCTGTCTACAAGTGGTCACTTATAATGAAACTATCAGCAGAAGGTGTGTGGAAGATTTTTAGAAAAAAAAAGTTTGGGTTTCATTTGCAAATAAACTTATAAAATGAAAAGTTGATTAGAATTCGCATCGAATATGATTGTTACAGCAAAACAATATTATTAACTAGTATGAAAAAACTTATTAGATGTTTAGTTTACTGCTGATTGAACATATTTATGTAGGTGTATTTATTTAGTTTCTGATTGGTTTTATTCGTAATCCAGTCCAAAAGAACAAAGGTAGAAAGGGCTTTTGAAAAGTTGCCGTTTTGGTCAAAATGTTATCGGCTATCCAGATGGCAGAATCATAGAAGTCTTACTACAACTGTCACCACATTCGAATTGGTTAAGGGGTGTGAGGGGATGAGTAGAGTTAGGCACGTTTTCTCATCATTTTATTAATGCTTCCGAGCGCTTTCGCCCTTGTAGGCCTCATCAGGGAGTATATTATTATGTAGTTAGATAATACGGCATTTATACATGTTTTGTTTGGTAGTATCAGTTAATGGCACCCACTGTTTGGGGATATGCATGAAATTGTCTGCTTGCGTTGTTTGATAAAAAAGAATTTATTAGCGTTAAGTGGTAATAACTTGTCCGGGGGGAATTTAAATTAGAAAATTTAATACTTCGGGAGAGCAAGGACCTCATGGACCTCAAACAGTGGGTGCCGTTAACTGATACTACCAAACAAAACATGTATAAATGCCGTATTATCTAACTACATAATAATATACTCCCTGATGAAGCCTACAAGGGCGAAAGCGCTCGGAAGTATTAATAAAATGATGAGAGAACGTGTCTAACTCTACTCATCCCCTCACACCCCTTAACCATGGATCAACGGACATTAGAATTGAAAAAGTCGGTTCACTGCGATCAACTCGTTAGTCACTTGATGATTGAAAGCATGGAGAGAACAAGGGGAGAGAGGGAGGTCCACTGAACAGAAAAGCAGATTCACAAAGATCTGGGGAAGGGTGGATGGGAAGCGATACACCAACCCTTCGGTGGGAAACTATACCTTAATTTGATCTTCCCTTAAAGGAATTTGATTGGAAGCGTCGTCATTTTCTAGCGAAACGTAGAACTAAGTAACGAGTCATTTGAAATAAAATCGTTTGCACATGAATTTGGAGACTTTGCACATAGGTCTCCAAACTTTTTAAAGGAAGAAACAGATTTGAAGCGTAAGAAGATAGGGTGTGGCAGAAGGGTCTCTTTTTTGGGGGAAATTCTTTTAAAAAAACTATAAATGCAAAATGGTGATTTTTCAATGCCAAAGAGTCAGTTTTTCATTGTTTACCTCAATTTCACCAAATTTGGTTTACCGTTTGAGCTTGACATGCCACGAAATTAGCGTTACAGCATTAATATTACCATCTTATCCTTATGAATGTTACAATAATACAACGGGTAAATAAATTCTCATTTATAAAGCATTTTTTAAAGATTTTAAAGAAAAATAGGTTAAAAAACAAAAAATTTACTCTACCTAGTTTTATTCAAAATTTCAACAACATAAGTGTGACATTCGCGGGTTCATACATCACATTCTCGATTTTCTTTTTCATTTCGAACAGCGTTAATTGTTATATTACAAGAAAATGAATTATTCTTTTAAAAGATTACAGTGGGACAGTGTCTGCAGATCGATCGAAAACCTCTCGGGTTCAGGCTTCTGGCCGTAGTTTGGATACCCCTGACCAAGCATATTCATTATGGCTTCACCATAAATCGGAATCACTAAAAAAAACAGGGTCTTGCCACCCCTGAATTGGGAAGGTTTGCTACCTAGGAACGGGTCAGAAGCTGATGAACATGTCAGCAGATGTTGATTTCAGCTGTAATAATCAATTACAGCCATTTTATCAAATTGATGACTCAAAATCCCATAGGTTTGTATTCCTCTTGTTGGTTTAGACACTGACTGCTGCAATTAAGAATGATACACTTCAAATATGCTACACTTCAAATAATTGTTGAGAGTTTGAGATAAGGAATGATCACAGTATATAGATCTTTGAGTTGTTGAGGATGAAGAAGACGCTATTGTCTCGAGATAGAATATTTGGTCAATGCTCATTGAAATTGTTTAAGTCATACCACGGATTGGTTATTTTCTTTTCTACCATCAAGTAAGCGTGGCTTGCACTTTCATGATGGATTCTGTATTAGTGAGCATACCACTATAAATGTTTCACACGTAAATTCCTATAGAGTGGACCTTCCTTCTTCCTTAGCTCAAAGCTGATTGAAATTTGGAGAGCAATAAGTGACCCATTCATAACCTCCTATGGGTTCCTCTACTCGGACATATTGCATTTACGATTTTATTCAACTATATACCTACCAAATTATTATTATTTGATTTAATTTATTTCAGTAAATGAAAATACATTCGGAAATTAAATTGTGCGCAGGAAACTGTGCAATAAAAAATGGGCCTAGAGAAAAATCCGTTGCTACGCAAACCAGGAAAAATATTAAATAATAAAATTAAAAAAAACTCTAATCAAAATCGTCAAGCCACACACTGATTTTAAAACGACTGAAGAGCACAGTAGACCACCACCCGTGATGGGAGAAATTGAGAAACTCGTATTTACCTGCTCTGTGGTACATAGTCTCATCAGATCCAGGGCATCTCGGAAGCCTCCCTCTACAGGGGGTATGCGACGCGAGCTCTTCATACATATGCCGCCTAGGGTCCCAAGTCGAGTGACCACCGCATAACCCTGTTCTTCCTGTATTGTTAATATTGTATAAAAACGTAACGACACAAAATAAAAAATAAAACTTTTTGGGAAACCCTTCGTGTCAGGCTGAATCCGTTCTGGCGGCTTTATTATGAATATTTACATTGCATAAAAAGAAAGAAAAAAACACATTCTCTTGCAATGAATCATAATGAATGAGATGAGTTAAGTTCCATATCAAATTAAACAAAAGTTGTGGAAATAAAGTGGCAAAGAACTTAAAAACGTAAAATAACAAAGCTTTTTGGTAAAATCCCTAATGCTGAAAATGAGATACTTCAAAAAGTCAAACGCTCACATGTCCACCTTTTCTATACATGTTATCAATAGTCAATGAATGAAGTGTATCTATCGCACAATAACGATAAGCTATATTTGCACTTTAGACCAGCAGTTTTATTGCAAATCGTTTCAGGAGAAACAGTCAGTTGTGCAAATTCTGGCCTTTTGGTTTATTATTTGAAATATCAAGAGGATCTTTGAACTAATCTTCTAGTTTGAGCAAAATAGAATAATTCAGTCAGGAGAAATAATGAGTGGTGCTGAAAATTCAACATAAGCACGCCACTAGGCGATGCAGGTGATTCATAGGAAATCATCTATGGCAAAACCTGGTCAATACCTGAGTAATTAATCAAACTCGAAAATAAATTTATAGTATGCATGTTGACATGATTCACATACACACACAGAGCAGCTTACGGCATTTATCAAATGCAAAAAATTTCACAGCGAGACCATTCCATAATTACCTACCATCCTACTTTGGACGGAATAGCGTCGTTAGTTGTCGGAAAATACGCGTTTTCCCAAGACCACAAATCAAACAACATTTTATTTACTATTTAACGATGCGCTATTGACAATAAATTGCCCAACTGATGAAGGTACCTAATAGGAACTTTTTATTTAAACAAGTGCAGACACTCACTTAACTAGCAGACATGTATAGGTATAACTTGACATTTTTGACTTCATATAATTTGTAAAGAGAATGTAAACAACTAGATCCATAAAATGTGGAATGTGAGTCATTGAGAATCAATATGTAATTCCTTAGAGTTACTTCATCATCTTTCAGATAAGTCAGTTCAGCACGATTCAAAGGATTTCACCAAAATGAACAAAACAAAGAACAAAAAGCGTCTTTCATTCTAAAAGGAAGCGAAAAAATGTTAAAAAAAAAGGGGGGGGGGGATCAAACAGCGCTTGAAAAAACTCAAGGTGAAGTCAGATCAAAGTGAGACTAAGAAAGAGGGGGTTCAATAGACTAAAGGCTACAACCAGTAATTCAGGCTGACGGTGGGCCAAAAGTTTCTTACTTATGCCGGTACCTCGCTTGATCCTTTCGCAAGTATTGTAGTTTGAACCTGGGACAGGCGGGAGTTTTCGGTTGGGAGGGGGAATGTACCCCAGTTCGTCGTGCAAGTCACCACCTGCTAGGCATCTCTTGTCGATTGTGTTGCCACCAACCATTGACTGATTGTAGACCATTTCATCTGAATAGGAATAACAGCAACCAAACCGTGACATTATTAATCTTGCACAAAATAACAAGTTTACAATCAGTCAATACAAGTTATCCACATCAAAATATGTTTGATTCCCAAGTTATGACTGGCTCATGAATCGACTTAGTTGTTATCACCTAGTACTTTACAATCCTTCCATGTTTAAATGACTGATACAGGATGGTAAAGTTGGTCACTCTAATGATGAGGCGAAGCCTAAAAAAAAAGAGTTGTTGAAAAAGTTGTGTGGCACATTATAGAAAGTGTTGGGGATTAAATCAGAATTGACCATCGCAAATTTGTCTTTTATATCCTGCCTTGAAACAGTTACTGAGAAGGGCAGTAAAAAAAAGTAAGTGTGACCTGAAAAAGTAATTTTACAGGCAGATTTTTGCAGAAATCCACCACACTCAATCCAATTCTAAAACTGTCTACGATTAGGGCTTGAAAATTTGACATTACAAGATATAGTCTGACGTCTTGGGTTTTCATTATTGTTATTTGGGTGATTTCAACTGATTATGCTCTGACATTGCTCTATGTAGGCAACTGTTCTGAGGGCTCAGCCTGGCGAATCCCCTATATTAACCAGACATCTCTTCACTACTCAATACTATAAATTACGATCACATACCAAAAGTTGAAAAATCCAATATTCATAGAACAATATCAATCAAAGCAGACTAACTATGAATTATCCAAAATATTTATTATAAATATTATTGATCCCGAATAAATAGCCAGTTTAGAAAACTATTAGAAGCACCTAGTATTACTTTACATTAATAAAGAACTGCTCCGGCAATGAAGCCATTAGTGACGAATATTGTCTAATGATTGCTTGATTATAATCAATATAAGTTTAGAGTGTTTTTTTTTTTTTTCGGTCTGTATTTGAATTGTTCCATCCCAGCACAAATCCGTTCAACCAGGGAGTAACTTGGCACAAATGAGGGCTCCACGCTGTTTTCATTCAAATGAATTGGACTGCATCTTTTCACAACTTCACCAAACGTAGGTAGTTTGAACTTAATTCGGAGAAGCAATATATTTCCACTACCAATCCATTTTATACTTGACTCGTACTGCTCAACAGGCTGATGAATCTACTCAAGTTTCCACCAGTTATAAGAGAAAAAGAGCTGGAGTCAGTTTAGTAGAATACTAATTAGAGCGTTGGGTTTATATATAATGCCATCTGCACATTGATGATCTACACATGAACCGAACACATTCACTCCTGTGTTCACTACTGAAGTTTGGAGAAGAGTGCAAGAATATACAAGGGAGGGAGAGTAGGCGTGTTCAAATCAACAAGTTCGAGATAATACCTCATCCAGTCTTTGCTGTCATCCAGTAGGGAGTGTGAAGGTTCACTGAGTCCTGTCAAATCGAGTTTGTTCGTCTATTTTGTACGGTGTAGCATACAATCCTACTCCCAGCAAAATCTGAACATTTTTTTTAGTGGATGTGTTTGGTTATGTGCTGATTACCAGTGTGTACCATTAAAAGAAACTGGTGAGAACTCTTCAGCATAAAGATGTCGCCCTGCTGGATATGTTTAGTGACTTATACCTACCTAAGATGAACTACATATGTCTGAAATAAATACAGTGACTGATTTGTTTGTTTAAACATGAGCGGTTGGATACCCATCAATATAATTAGGTAGGTACCAGAAAATCTTGAAGAAGAGTAAATATCAAAGCGTCAAGTCACATATTACCTTATTTAGATACTGACCTGGCCTGGAATGTGAACCAATGCGTCGAATGAGGTAACTCATCTGTGGCATGAAGCACACAGATTGAAACTACACAATCACAGTTAGTAAAAAATGTTAAAAATAAATAGTTCTAAGGCTTTTATAATGATGGCTAATTATAATTACAGCTCTCATAACTTCTAGAAAATAGTTAATTGAGTTAGAACAGAAAAATCTCAGTGGTTTGGTACCTCGCAACCTGGTAGAAGGTGGACCACGAGATTTTCGAGCAACAGCAATGCAAATGACGATAATCCCAACGAATATCACTATAACAGTGGCGGCCACGGGAACAACAATATTCAGGTCAATCCATTTAGGGATCCACGGAAAGTACTGGTGCACGTCCTGCACTCCTCTCTTTGGAGGTGACACGGTACCTTGAAAAAGATGAAAAAATATAAAAAACACTATTACCTTTGTGCGGAGCGCCTTTCCCTCTGAGGAAACATACAACAGTTATGGCAACAATGATGACAAGAAGAGCCGAGACTACAGGCACCACGAGGTTGAGGTTGGCTAGAAGAATTTTCATTGGGGAATCATCGCCAAAGCCAGAGTCAGGGACTTCGCGCGCGGGAGCGATCGTTCCTGCAACACCACCCAGTCCACACGTGAATAAACGAATTTTCTTCCTCTCAAACTTGAAAACAACTCGAGGCTAGAACGCATGCACACGAATGATGAAGCATTGAATTTCAACAACTTGAGACCACGACTGCGTCAAGCGTTCTAGCTCCAAATGGCTCCAAGTTGACATTTTAGAAACAACCTAATAAGATTATAAGCAAATCAACTTGTCGCAATGAAGTGACTTGAAAAAAATTATATCTTAAATGAAATATTCAACAGTAGAGGACAGATTGAAGAGTCACAAGCCACTAGCTACCTAATTATATTTATAATTGAAAATAATAGTAACTGTTAGAACTTTCCCGAGTGTTAATTGATTCTCAAATTAGCACGCATTGACTAAGTGGTGTTCAACAAGTGGGAGAAGCAAGAATTCATAGCGTTCATCAGGTACAATATGACGCCATTACCTTCAATTTTGTTTTTTAATAATTTGAAGAAAAAAAATCTATTTGAAACTTGACTTATCGAGCTTACTACAATTTATTCGAGAATACTACAGAGTACCTATTGTATTTTTTAAATTTTCTACTTTATTTGAATGAAATTACTTTTAATCCTACAATCGGCAGGATAATGTAAAAACTGGAGGGAGCTAAATTTTCCGTCAGCCAAATGCTTTTACTTCAATTTTCAGTAAACTAAACAAAAGGAAAGGAAGTGAAATTATAGCTTTTGGTTTTTCTAATGAATGTAAGTTAGAAAACTTGGGGAAAAAAACATGACCCGCACTTCGAAATTCCAAAGCTGTGTTCAATTTAAATTTACAATAAACAGGTGTTGAAGGAGGAAAAGAAGTTTGAATACAAAACAGAACAGGTATAATCTACGTAACACCTACTTGTGGATAAGATTTAAAAGACAACTGCCAATCTAAATTGTTTTGCAAAATAATGACCTTTTTATATTCGGTCATTAAAAGCATCACACACCATTATCAAATTATTGACCAACTTGAGTATCAATTCAAGAGTCATAATTCACTTTGAGTTAATGAGTCTGTTCTTGAATTATAGTTTCGTCCTCTAATAATTGACAATGAAAGATATGACCGTTATTTCAGTGGTGCTCAGGTCGGATCGCTCCCACAATAGTATTACCTACTAATTTTACTGTAAAGTAAAGTAGACATAAAAAAACTTAATGCTACTTGTTTTGAAGAAGGATGCAATATGGATAGGAAAGTTGGTGGTTACTTCATTAGTTACCTATGAAATAAAAAGCAAAATACTAGAGAGTTCCTAAACGATAAGTCAATTGAGATAAGGTGCTTGGGGATTTTATCATCTGGGGCGATTCACAGCGGATGGTAGTAACCTGATAAAATCAAGAGAATCGAATTAGCATTTCATCTTAGAGTGACGTTACTTGATGCTGAACCACCAAGGGGATTTTCCCGCCTATCCCGTGTGTTCAGTTTCCAGCATAAGTTTCCTATTTCTTTTCTTATTCACGAAAAGGTGTTGCGATGATAGATTTTGAAAATTAATTAACAAGAAAATGAATATAATTTTCATTAATCATGAATACCAACAAGAAATGAATATCACTGTTATCGATGTATAAGGTTACTTTGCGATAGGGAGGAAGATATATATGAGATTGGTTGGTTCGGGATAAAGCCTCTTATGTTTAGGTGAAATAAATGTGTCTTATTGGAGATGAGGCGCCACATCTGCCAGCACATGCGCAGTGGTGTTTTCCGTTCACGATAAGGCGCCTCATCTCTATCTTCCTATCGCTTTAGGAACTCTCAATTAATAACCAACAAAGAAAAATGGGTCATTCTCCCAAAACTGCCCTTTTTTCGTCCAAAGCATGTAAAACAGCTAACATTGCATTGTTTAGAAAACTTTCCCTCTCACAATATGAAGGCCAATCTAATGCACATATTCGAAGGAATCAGAGTCCATATCTGCCCCATTAACCATTAATTATAATTTCAGTAATAGCAGATTTTTCATTCTCCTGGCTGTTCCAAAGTGGCAAGTCAGAAATTGAAAGTGAGACAACATGCTATCGGACCTGCCAACTTGAGTTGAAAAACATTGTCCCCTGAGTGAACTGTAGAACTTGGATCATTCGAATGTGCCCTTAACTACCAAGTGAACCACTGCACTCTTATATGAATCCACACTGGTGAGTGAAGGGTGACCCTCCATTCGGGTGAGAGTGTACACGCACACTCAGGCTTTGTCTATGAATTCCGTCCTACGTCTAGAAGGTAGGCACTGATTAGAAAATGTAAGGTGTTAAGAAGAAGAAAGGCTATTGACTATCAGGGTTTTGCGCTGGATTGACGAACTTATAGGAGTTTATGTTAGTAGTAACAAAAAGCAATATAACAAAATAAAAAAAAAAATTCATGTTAAAAAAAATAAGATGGCGCCTGCTCAAGGTTAATATATTTTGTGAAAGTTGTGGAAGCCAAACAGATATACAGGGGTATACTAAGAATTATTATATTGTTTGTATATTAATAAAAATCAATCCAATGGATTATTACAATGTAGGTACCTCCAGTGATTGTAAGGGTAGCAAACTCATATTCAGCAACAGCGAAGCCAGCATTGTTGTGAGCAGTGACTCTTAGATTATACCAAGTAGCTGGATCAAGATCAAGTACCACAAAGTTTCCTCCAGGCTTAACGTTGTTTGAAACTTGGTTCCACTCAACAGCCATTCTAAAAAAGGAAAGAAGAATGATATGAAACAATGGTTTGGAGATATTACAAAGTGTCGCTAAATGAAGTGCTACCATGGACTCCACTGGCAAATCGATGAGAGGGGGGGGGGGGGGGGGGGTTTGCAGCAATTACCACTGCTAAGCCCCAAAAATGAAATAACACAACTAAGACTAGATGATGAATAGGATAAATACATGTTACTAAGTATATTATAATCAGCAAAGTGAAATAAAACCATCACTAGATGTACATAAATATATCACAAATCGTAGTAGAGCCAGTGGCTCTCAAGTACAACAACAGGGACTGGAACTTGTCTAGCCCCAACAAAAAGTCAACCCACAGAGGGGACCTATGCTGGACTCGGAGGTCCACAAGGTCTGGGCAGCCCTCCAGGAAGTGGTGGAAGGCCACACCCCCCACACACATCTCGAGCTTCTGTGCAAAGCAGGTCAGCAGGAGTCAGTAAGTAAGACGAGTATGGCCAGTGGCGACCCGATTGACCACTTTTCATTCCCTCCTTGGAAGTTGGGAGTACAATAGTTAATAAATAGTTATTCAATTAATAGGATACACCAAGCTTACAATTGATGAGAGAAATGAGTTCAATAAGATGAGAATTAGAAAGTATAAAAATGGAAAACAACACGAAATACCTACAACAGAGATGGAAATACAATGACCTTGATAATAATAACTTAGGAAACAAGGTTTGATGAAAACAAAAACATGATGGTTCATTGTCTTCAGGTAGGTACTCCCGAGTTCAAAGAAGGGGAAAAAGAACGGCACTTCAAAGGAAGACAGGGAAGAGGTGAACAGGTCCTGTTGTTCCCCCATTGACATACAATTGTAGTCAAGTTGCATACGGGTCATGGGATTATTACGAATGTCATTTGTTGGGGTAGTCCTAACGAAAAAACTTGATTGAGTCTGGTATAGTAAGGGGGGGGAGGGAGGGAGGAGAGGAGAGGAGAGGGAGGGGGAGAGAGAGAGAGAGAGAATTTAAGTTTATAACACGAAGAATCAGTCAATTCAGCTAGTTACCAAGCCATGAAAAAACACATGTGTAGGTACATCTTCTTTTGGTGGCATTCGAGATTCATCGATCGGTTTTCCACAAACCCACCGCTATAACTGTAATATACCCATTTAAACCCCCTCTTGATGGAAACGTAGCTCAGAAATCGCTTTTGCACCGCCCAAGTGACGGGTTTTGGTAAATGTGTGACCAAACTGTGCAGGCGAATTCAAGACAGGGACGGACCAAATGACGAATAAATACTTCAACGCCTCAGGGCTCATAATTAAGAAGAAAAGAAACGTCTGGTGGATGGTTGAATTGCGAGCTAGTTCGCCTCTTTAAGAAATACAAGCATGCTTATACAAGACGTTTGCTCTATCATTTGTTGTGTACCTATAATGTTTATAAGACTTTTTGTTTATGGCAATAATTTTTTTTTAAACTATGTCCTCACGCTTTTACCACAAACCGGGTGAGAAAATTTCAACAAAATCGTCCCTACATGACATTATGGGACGACCCAACCCAAAGACTCCAAATTCATGATATTGGAAACTCATGAGAGTGGGGGGCTGGTTATTTGGAAGTGTTAATCCAAATTATGCGAGAATGGTCGTATGCCTAACTAAAATTTACATCGCTTCACTAGTAGCATATGGCTCTGTCCAAAGTTGAAATGTAAATCAAGAATAACAATTTAACATAGTTCTGGATAGAGCTCTAAGGTACATAACTGTAAAATAGGTATTGTTTTATTAACAAACCTAGCCCCCCACCCTACCCACATAACGAAGTGTTAAACTACCTGCAAACAAAGTGTTAACCTTATTCAAAACACTCCTGACCAAAGTATTCTGGCAATTGTAGGTACCTATATGTGGATAATAACGAACGGATATGTAGAAAGCATATCTAAAAAATACAAAAGATTCTCCCCAAGACACGAAAATCTCAGCTAAAGAAAAAGGAAGAAACTACGAAACTACATATAACGATAATTAATTTATTATATAAGGCTGAAGAAGGAAGAGGCAAGTGAGAGTCCCCATAGCAAGAAGAATGATGACTGTACCGGTCGCCTGGGGGTCTGCCATGTCCTGCCACTACAATTAAAACTCATTTATGCTTAATTCCTTTGATTCAAATGGAGAGTGGTTCCTGAAAGCTGAATCTTTATATGAAGTCGAAAAGAACAAATTCCTACTCATATTTAATCACATGTGGAAAAAGGCTTTATTGGAACCATGCTCTACAAGTTATCTACGCGGTCCTGCCACACCTTCGGTAAGGAAGATCGACAAAGTAAGAGGAGAATGAAATAAGGATATTCATATTTAAAATACTCACTTCTTCTTGTGTTCTACAACAAAGTAAAGCATAGGGCAACCGCCGTCGGACCATGTGCTCAAATGAAGTGTAATGCTGTTGGTTGAAACTTCGATGAATCGGCTGGCTTCAGGAATGATCGGTTTTGATCCCTTGGTCCTCGTGTTCAGTAAGTCAGACTCATCTCCAGTTCCGATGCTAAAAACATGAAAGATGGTTAGAAGTAAAGCAATAAGAGAAGTTGCAGTATTTGTATAACGCAATGAATTGACCACGTGAGTCCACTTGATTTCAATAAGAGTGGAGATACCATCATGATCGAAGTGCATGTTTGTCAATCATCCAATGTTAACAATGGCTGATAATCAAACCCTGAATCCCTCTCACCTTATAATTCATCTGCCCTACATAAGTACCTTCCTTCTTATGTTATTTTTATGAAGAGCACCCAGCGACACGAATTGCTTACCTGTTATAGGCTACGACGGATATCATGTACCTCGATCCACACCATAAGTTTTCTAGTGTATATTTGTGAACAGTAGGTGAGAGTTGAAGAGTTTCCCAGTCGCCGAACTCGGGTTTGAATTTGACTGTGTATCCATGGATGGGTTCAGTGTCAGCAGGGTTCGGTTTCAACTTCATGGTAATCGAGTTGGTAGTGGTGGACATCATTGTTATTTGAGGCACGTGAGGAGGAGCTGGAAAACAAAACAATTACTTACCTAATCATTAAAAAAGGGCATTCAGGCAGCCGAAACATCACAAATTCTGACTTTAGGGCACAGAATCACTGAGGTGGGTAATGCATTTCTTTGAAATTCTAAAGGTTACCGTTCCAATTTATCGCTGCATATGCCCGAGCGTGATACCATAAACTGTTCAAACCCAACTGAATCTGTTCCTGTATTACTTACTCTGCTTTAGTTCTGGGATTTCCACAAAGAAGAACTGCTGCCCTCCTAACCTATACATAGACTGTTCTGGCACCAGCACAGATAACGTAAAACAGCTTTTCTGAAATCCTATTACATTTCAGGTACTTTTATAAGTTCAAAGCACTTCAATAGTAGGTATTGGTAAGAATTGCTAACTTTGATCGCTTATCAATACATACTTGCACACACCTGAGGCAGTTGACCCCTCTCATGCTTTTATGCTCTGAGTGACAACTAATAAAGCCAGGCCAAAGAGATCAATATGATTAACTAATTTAATTAAAACCTATTACCAATAAGCGGACAAAGACGATTATCATGGATACTATGAAAAGCATCAATGTCGGAAATATTCTTGTCAGCTTTCTCATCAGTTCACTATCAGTAGCATCGTTGAAATGAGGGAATCAGAAAAATCACTAATTGGATCCAGCACAGTATTAATCCAGCTAACAGTACCATGGTTCAATGAGTAGAAACTATACATTTTCTTATAGCTTAGCGGCAAGCTTCGAGAAGGTAAAACCAAGTGAAGATGTGTTTAATTTTCTACCTGTGTCTCATAGTAATATTGGTAAAGTTAGAATAATCTACGCTTCAGTTTGAAATTCATTTCAAGTCTGACTCTAAAAATAACGCTACTCGACATTGCACATTCTTTAACTACTATTTCGGCCGCTTAAGCCAACCTACAATGTGGCTTCTTACTTTATTTCCCTTATCTGTCATCTCTAATTTGTTTTACTAAGGGGAAGTTGGTATGTTTGAGACAAGCAAATTTTGGAAAAACTGTTGGTTTTGGACAACCTGAAATTTCCTAACACGTCAACAATTTTTTCTAAGCTTAAAACTTCAAACTTGCCTAGGATGATTAGGTGATGTGTAACAGTGTCACGGCCAAATGAGTTCTCAACAGAGCAAGAGTATTCGCCAGCATCAGCTCGATTGACGGATTTGATGAGGAGAGAACCTTCAGGCAACTGCTGCATTCTATCATTGGCTTCGAAAGATGTTCCTTTAATTTTCCATTTAATGTCTGGTGTAGGTTTTCCGACAGCTAGACAAGGCAGTTTGACATCTTCCCTGTAGGTTGCTGTGAAGTGGCTGTCAAAGGATGCGATTCTGGCCGGAACTGTAACATTAATTTCATCATAAAACTTAGACACTGATTTGTGTAGTTCATGTGATCACAATGTTACCTTCGCTTTACCGACCTTCTGAGTTGGGGGATAATATAACTGGCTTTGAAGGCTGCCCTTCGCCAATGTTGGTCGAAGCTGTTACCCAGAATTCGTATTTCCCGTCATTTTTCAATCCAGAGGCTTCATAGGTCATTTGGGAGGGTGGCATCTTTTGGCTCCTAGGTGACTCCTAATGATACGATATGGTTAAAGCTTCAGAGTGTACATACACATATTCATTATTATACTCCACATCTTGACAGCAAAAATTAAGAGCTCAAAGACCTTACCCCATTATCGCCCTCTTCTTTGATATAAACTGTGTATTGGGTAATGAGACCATTGGGATTTGCAGGTGGTTTCCATGAAATTAAGATAGACTCGTCAGACATAGCTAGCGCTTTGACAGCAGTGGGAGAGTCGGGAACTGAAACATAGAAGATGATTAAAACGAATCCTTAAGGTTTCAAGCAATTTCGTAAGGAAATTCAACTAGTGTCAACTTTTCAAATGAACTACTCACCATCTTGCTCAGTTTGACAATGAATGGGAGAACTTCGTACACCATCACCGCCTGCCGTGTAAGCCAGGACTTGCATACTATAGTTTGTGAATTTTTTCAGACCATGAATGATGGTTTCAGAAGATGCAGTGATTTTAGAATCTTTGGATTTTTCATCTAGAAACAAGACAAAATAGGTTAAGTGTGGAAATGTCTGTTTCAGGAAATGAACTGAAGATGTGTTCCAGAACGTACTTAACGAGTTGAACTCTAAATGGAAATGTATCGTTAGTTAAAAAACAAGCATAAAAAATAATGAACTATAAAAACAATAACCGTGGATTTTCCAATCATTTTAGCACTTACCATACCAAGTCTCGCTAGGTCCATAAATAACTTTGTACCCCTTGATCACGCCATTAGCAGATACAGCTGGAGGAGGTGTCCAAGAAACTCGAATCGTCTCAGATGTCAGAGTGGTACAACCAGGATCGTGTGGTGGTTGCTCAGGGATGCCTTCTGCAGTGTACTGTTTCTTCTCTTCACTCATTGGACCGGCTCCCAGTTTGTTGAAAGCTTGGACAACCACGGAGTACTGTGTATAGGTTCTGGAAAAATGAATAGTTAGAATCATTTTAATCTAAACAATATTATTTCAACATTAAAAGTACTGTACTACTAACTGTAGTATATATTACCAGGCACCTAAATATAAACTCACTTAAGATTCGAAATCAATAGGTGATGCTCTCGCCCTTCTTCCTTGCTGAATTCAACAGTTTCAAACAGATATGGTTTATCTGACGCTGTAAGTTTGTAGCCGACATAATAACCTTGGATTTCACCATTCCATGCGTCTCTCTCTGGTGGTTTCCAGGTAACTTTTAAAGTGACTTGGTCGATGGCTTCAACCTTGACTGCCATTGGAGGGCCACTAGGAGCTGAAGAAAAATGATGAACAAAAATTGTGGGTAGTTTGTATTCATTCACACTTGAGCATGTTCCCACACACACATATTCCCAAGAATATGTACAACTCATATCAAGAAGCTAGGTGTGAAATGCAATAGTCCCACCAAATCTGCATCAGTAATACACACACACACATAATAACCTACATATAAATATACGTATGATAACCTTTGACAACTTGCACCATAGACAATCGAACTTCACAAAGAACCGTACTGTTCAGAATAAGACTGCATTCCATGATAGCAAAAAGGCATTGACAAATACATGTGTTGAACATGGGATTTGAAGCATTCTGACAACAGATAAATGGAGGGCTTCATTTATAGAATAAAATATTTCCAAGGTGCTTAATAATGACTAGTTACGCGTTTCTTTTTTAAAAATCCTCTTATATCCACCACCGGGACTTCTGGCCAAACAGTTACTTCCTTGCTTATGAACTGAATCAAGACAACTATAATTTTAAATGATATACAATGGATGTCCATATCTGTTGGAATTTAAAAACACTCTATTATGCTATCCTCCCCACTGGAAGCGCTAGTGTGCATTGGAGGAGGAGGACGTCCCCCTTTTTTTAGCTATTGTCGTTGTACACAGTAGTTTGCCGTGAACGTGAAGTTATAAATAAATCTTCGTTATATAAAAAGCTATCTGCTCATTTTTCTACCTTATAAAAAATATCCATTC
The DNA here is from genome assembly GCA_030762985.1 of Adelphocoris suturalis. Taxonomy (NCBI): domain Eukaryota; kingdom Metazoa; phylum Arthropoda; class Insecta; order Hemiptera; family Miridae; genus Adelphocoris; species Adelphocoris suturalis. Next base: position 78,223,127 of record CM061043.1, read on the forward strand.
AGTAATCAGTTAATCATACCTTCTTCTGCAGTAACAATGGTGACAGGTTCGGAATGTTCGGAAACACCAACTTCGTTCTCGGCAACGACTCTCATGTGATAAGTTGTGGCTGGGCTCAGGTTGAACACGCTAGCCATAGTTTGGTGACCAGGAACCATTTCACGTACAACATCAGAATCCCAAGAACCTTCAATCGCCATACATAGTGTATATAAGACAACATTTAAAATAAAAGTGATAATAATATGATTGAAAAGATTGGCAATAACTCTTTGGTTTCCCAGGGAAACCAAAATGGTCACACGTACCTTTTCCTACTTTGTACTCAATCAAATAGCGAAGGATTGGAGAGTTTCCATCATAAGGAGCAGCCCAAGAGAGTTGAACTGATCTTCCAGATTTATCCAAAACTTTGAGAGCTTGAGGAGCTTCTGGAACCTCTGTACACAAAAAAGTGGGTGAGCCAAAAATAGGTAATACTACAGTTTCGATGCTACAACTAATAGCAAAATGTCACTTTCCACTAAAAATTATTAGGTAACTTCAAAATTTTCACCAAATACGATAACCGTAAAGTAAAAAGTATAAATGAGATGCTCAGAACCAGAAGGGCAAACTCAAAAAAGTATTTTTATTTTTAAGATCCCGATTCTATAGGGTTTCTACTACCCAGGTTCACACAGTTCACCTTTCTGGTTGTGAAAACAGGAAGCAAATGGAACGGGGAGCCTTTAAAATCATTACAGCCGAATCTGTTGAGAGCCGTAAGGGCAAACTGAGCGTGCATGCTCCCTCCTCCACCTACCTTAAGCGCTCATCCTTACCTCACATCATAATTACCTCTGCTAAATTGCAAGACATCAAAGCTATCTAAATGTGTATCCCACCCATGGAAAACCTATTTTTTGAACTTATTCCAAAATCAACCAGGAGCTTCAGTAAAAGACAATAAGGGAGCTGAAACTAACAAAGATGAATCTAATGAAGATGACAGTTTATTAGATTACCTACGGTTGAGGTTTATGTTGAAGAGTAATCAGACTAGATCGTGCAGGAGTTTTTCAAATCTATTGTTGGCATTGAATAAATAGGTTACAGTTTTCCGTTGTCCTGTTTATGAATTAACTCGACATTGGTAAGAATAAAATTTTGTTAACAAGAATAGGTATGATGGCAATAGGTACCTATATTTACCTACATGGAACCTGCATAGAATTAGGTAACAACCAATCTAATCATTGTGACAGAGAATGTTGGCAACTCGAACTTCGCCCTTCTGGCACTTACCAACTAACGTATTTGAAAGTTCGACCTTCTGGCCAATAAAAAATTTCAAGGCGAATTTCTCAAACAGTACTTAAGTTCGACCTTCTGGTTCTGAGCGTCTTAAATAAAAAATGCAGGTGTTTAATGATTTGATGGTACATTTCATTGAAAGTGGTGATGGCATAAGGAAAACTGTAGGATATTACGGGTGACAACCGCGGTAGCCATTGAAAAAATATATAAATTTTACTAGGTAGTAACGCACTTCGATAATGAACACTTACAACTGGCATTATTACTGCATGGCAAGATTACAACTTCTTCCACACAGGAACGCTAGTATCGAATCGCATTGCCAACTTGATTCTAATAAAAGCCACATTCAAAAACTTTGGAGTGCCATGGAAATCCCTTTACCATCCCTTATAATTACACTGCCCTCTAATGACACGCATACTTGAGGAATTAGTATGTAGGACGTTGGTTTATTATGTTGGTGGAGAACTCACGCAGAAAGAGTATTATTAGTAAATGAGTGTATGTGAGTGAAAAATAATATGTTGAAAATGTTGAGACTAAATTGTGAAAGGTTTGTTTTCAGCAATAACGCACTTGGAGCAATTGGTTGACAATTACCCCCATGTATGAGAGATAACAAAAATAGTGGATAACCTAAATAACCGGTTTGGTGATTTAAAGTTACATTTCATAAAAAATTTTGAAGAGAAAATGGAACATTTCAATAAACTGGCCTCTCTCTTTTGGTATTAATTAAAAATATATAAAGTGGGGTCCATAGTATAGATTCTATACTCAATGGCTGCAATATCAAAATACATAAAGCTATATTTTCAATGAATATGGCTAATACTCCCTTCTGGGCGCACCACTCCTTTCGGAAGAGCCATTAATAACAAATGGATCTTCAACCATATTCTACAACCTTGCCAGAGGTAGCAGTAGAAGTGAACAGCCGCGTGACAGCTTGCTCTTAGCACAATCTGTTCCCTGCTGTTGCTGTACGTTTTCACAACCAAACAATTACATGCAGCGAGTACAGCAGAAAATTTCCTTTCCAATTAAATTATATGGAAATCCCATAAAGGCTAATTCAATAGGAGGAGCTACAAGGTAAAGATTTCAAATTTTAACAAGAAACAATACAAACCTAGGAATAAGAATAATGAGTTTAGTTAAATTAATCTATAACCATGGAAATTGGTATGGATGTTTATCTTGATACGAATGGTCCCCACCTTGAACAATAAGGTTGATGCTGGAGTCATCACTTCCAAAGGAATTTGTAGCCACACAAGTAAATAGAGCAGAGTCCTCTCTTCCAGTAGATCTTATGCTCAGGTCTGAGAGAACACCGTTAGGCAGGATTTCTTCACGAATAGTATACCTGAATTATCAGTTCAAGAATATAACGATATTAGGAAACTAACAAGTAATATACGTGTAAAATGAGAGTAACAATAGTGGGTATACATCAACTACCAATATATTACATACACACCTAATAAACCTCAACATTTTTGTTGAAAATGTTATTTCTAGAATGCTTAAATCCTTTTAATGTAGAATACGTTTTTAAGGAGACCTTCTTGCCGAAAATTGTCATCTAACTACAAGTAACAACAACGACGGAAAAAATCATAAAGATAGTGGATATAAATCAACTACCAATAGGTATATTTCATTTTTTTAGGTAGGTATCAAACAAATTTCGAAATTTCTGTTAAAAATTTTGTTTCTTGAATGCTTAAACCTTTTTAATGTGGCCTACGTTTTTGCGGAGCTCTTCTTGCCGAAAACTGTCATCTAACAAAGACAAAACAATGACACGAAACAACAACATACACAAGAAGGTTAGTGTTAAGGTTACCTTGTTATCTCCGGAGCTAATTTCTATGCTATTAAACCCATGAAGCTAAAATTTGAAATGGAGGTGAAAAACGAATTCTACTCTAATCACTCGTTACCCTTTAAGTGAAAGGAGTTTCATTTAAGGATTTGTAGTTTGTTTTATTTACCTCACATCATTTTTCGGGTCCAATCTCTTGTTATTCATGTTCCATAAAATGCCTATCGGTTTCTCTCCTTTTGCTTCACATTGAAGAACTGTGGGGTCGTTGATTCGAGCAGTTTGATTTCTCATTTTCACCTCAAACTGGGGTGGAGCTGGGGAAAAAATAAAGTAAGTAAAATTAAATCAAAGGTCCAGAGTGTGCATTTATGGAGGAAATCATTTCATTTCATGTCTTGATGTGGATTTTTCATTAAAAAATTTGAATTTACCTTGGACACTAATCATGATGACGGCAGACAATCCAGAACCTATTCCATTAACGGCTTCACACAAGTAATAACCCTCATTAACTTTTTGGATGTTATGAATATGAAGGGTTCCATCTTCCACTTTAACGTCAGGATTATTTGGTTTTAAATCTTTATAATCACCCGGAGAATCACCTTTAATAACAAAGGTAAACACAATGTTGCAGAGAAGAGTATTAAAAAACGGATGCAAGAGTAGATTCAATTATAGCAAAAGCATGCAATAAATTAAATATTGTGTGGCGAGCGTGGAAAAGCCCATTTTAGTAGATGATCATGACTGGCATACCAAGGGTCGTATATCGACCGCTAACCAATCAATCACCAAGTCAAGTCCGTTTAGAAAAAGACACAACTAAAACACCACACTTAGCCACAATCAAAGATTAAAATAAAAAAAATAAGAGCCAACAACTGAGAGAAAGCTCAGAAAAAACCAGGTTTTTAACCATTGCGCTACCGAAGCCAATGAGGCTTGCTTCAGAAGCAATATTCGATTTCTGGTGTTTTCCTTGATCTAACAGGTCGTCATTCATATGATTAGCGATTTCAAACCACGAGTTTTTATGCAAATTCAGTCATTATCTACGCGTAGCATTTTCTGCTCGCATTCTTTCTGCACTTGGATGTCAGCAAGCACTCTCCATTGCATCGACAGCCCTACCATTATGTTTACATTCCAACAGAATTTCTTACCTGACGCTCTCTTCCATGTGACTGAAGGCTTTGGGAACCCATCAGCTTTGCACTCAACTTTGGCATCACTACCTTGCGCAAAAGCTTTGTCAGTAGGTTCAATTATCCAACGTGGGGGCACTAAAATTGTATGCAAACAAATCTTCATTAACATTTTGATTTGGAACACAACTTTATGATACTTCCTGAACTGATTTCAAGAAAAAATTGAAAGAAATTACAAATACAATTAGTTCCAACACAACTTTATTAGAACAACGATTGATTAGGTACTTATGTGAGCCAATTCCTACAAATGTACTTATCGTAAATAACAGTTAAGCAGTACCTAATCTGATTTTACAATTCTATATGGTTTGATAGTGGACATCAGTTCAGAAATATATCATATATGTAGATAAGAACATGAAAATAAATGTATAGCTTACTCGTAGGTTTCGGATGAATGTATAATGCTTGAGTAAATAAGTTGAAATGGTTAAGAGAAATCACAAACTATTTAATGGGTCTTGTTTAAAATCATAAGTAGGTAGGTACCGTATTTATGAAGTTCAAAAGGTATTCAAAACGGATGATAAGTTTGACTGTCAAAACCATACGAATAAACTAGACCGAATAAATATAAAACTGAATAATCAAGTGACATGCAGACTAACGATTGATTTACGAAAAATCCGCTGTGATTTATAACATTAGTCATGAATTATGTTGGACAGTATTGCCACGGTACCTAATTTATTGGAATGTATCCTAATATACGAGTATATACGCATTCAAAGTAGATGAAATGAAACTTGCTATGTCAAGAACGTATCCTTCTGATCTTAATTGTGTTCTTGTAATCAATATTGATTCATTATCACTGTTGTGGCTTAATTTTCTCATCAGTCGAATTGAGGAAAAATTTTGAAAACGCATTGATAATAATGTGGTATTTTTTGGCTTACTATTTTTAGGTAAGAATGAAACTTGAGAACCAGGTAGATCAATCGTTAGAGACACAAAAATACTTCCATTTTGTTCAAATTCTGATATTCTGCACGTACTTACTTATATGATGTAATAAACTTCATAATTTTTCGTTTGTGAATAAACGTTATGCTGTCAGTCTTAAATTTTGTAAAGAACTCAGAGAATGAACAAACTGAAAGAATAAGTGACGAATCAAATGTCCAAACTGGTGGTGTTGAAACTGAAAGTCCTACAATTATGTGCAGCGATTCATGTAAGAAATAGACACATGAGAGTAGTGATTAGAAAAAAAGGGGGGGAAGGGGGGGGGGGGGGTAGCAAAATTAAGAAGATTAACAAGACCAAATTAGGAGTGACGTGAAATAAAATGAACGAAGTGCTGATTTTAATCAATTTGGACACTTGATTGCTTAAATTGTTTGTGATAATAACATGCTGTGTTACCGTTCAAAGAAAGAGTGCAAAACTTAGATTCTGTAAAAATAATTTTTCGACAGTTCACTTGAAAACAATGGCAGAACGCAACAAGGGAACGTAAGTTAGATTATAATTTTGCTATTATCAGAGAAGGTTTGATAGTTTTGCACAGTTTCGAAGATCTACGACTATTTCTAATGATGCATTACGGTCATGCGCCAAAACTTTAAACATGCAAGCATCTACTGCATACTACAAAGGTGAAGTGGAAACAGAAAAAAAGAGGGAGTGAAAGATAGGAAGGAGTACTAGGAACAGTGTAGGATCATTTGGTTCTATGAGGAGACGAGAGGATGGGGATAAACCAAGCAATTCTCTGCCCGCTGTGATCTAATATCCAGCAAAATTATTAAAACGCAAAAAGGTGGTGAATTCGAAACCAAATAACCATAAATATTCCCATTCTCATCCTAAGGACAAGTTTTACAGAACCAAATAAGATCCACTAAATAAAACCTGTAGTCGACGATTTGTTTGATTAAATTATGTTGGTAAAAAAATTAATAAAATGAGGTTTGTTAGGCATTTTAATCAATACGCGGGGTGGATCTATGGATCATAAACGGATAGCAGATTTTTTATTTTTTGGTCAACTGCAACTTGTTGGTAGAAGATGATTTTTCGAATTATACTTGAATATTATCTGTACATTTGATGCTCCTATACTCTTTATACAGGATCCAAGAACTATTGCAGCTTACATGGATAGGATAATCAGATGTTTCGTATCCCTACAAATCCATTCCAAAATACACCTCAAAAGGATGGAACCTAACTACATACAGGTTAAAGAGGTTTGTATCATATTTGTATGTTGCAGGTTTCGTGTACTGGGTTCCACGTAGACAGAAAATACAGGCTGTAATGGAAGAGAGAATCGTCCGACTTGGATGATATAACAGCCTAAGAACAAGCCAAAGAAGAGTCCCTAAATCTATTTCACACCCAAAGCTAATCCTAGCGAAATTCAACGACGGAATGGGAGGTAACGAATGATGATTACCAGAACTGTTGATAGAAGCAAAGAAACTTATTATAACACTAAGACAAATTCATAAAAAGGCGAGCAAAACTGAATTAATTAAATAAACCAATAACTGTTTCCAATTCTGTCCTTTAATTTTAGCAGGCCACTGTTTGAGTCGACAAAGCTTAATACCCAAAATCGTTTTCTCAGACAAAACGGATGATGAAAATGAAATGAAATGACATGATGCTCAAACGATGAGATGATGATACAATCATTCGCTTAAGTAGCATATAAAAGCATAAGCGTAGGAGCAGAGTGAAAAGTTTGCAATATACCTAGATGAGTGGGAATGCTTGAACCCAATGGTAACAAAGTGTGTTCAGTTTTAATGACGCTGCTAGTAACAGAAACACAACAAATGACTTCCACCTTCGCGCGATTAGTGTTCTTCAAAATGAGGAATACGCTTTGAGAACACTATTCCGTTAGTAGTGTAAATAGTAAGTACTGAAGAAAACGTGTCCTTAATAAGGTTCAAATTCTCTTCCCCTACTCACAGGGAATCTGCAGGAGTCACCACAGTCCACTAATCACGCCGCCCGCACAAACGGCAATCTGATCCCTTCGAACTAGGAGCTCTGAACTCCATACGCTATCCAACCTGAAAAATTATTACCCGTCTGCCTTCAATGGTTACCATTGTTGTTCCAGAGCCGTCTTAATGGTTCAGTTAGTGGTTCACATAATTGCAAACTGTTCAAAAGTTCATAAAAATGTAGGTACCAACCCATAGTAGGTACTATATTTTTATGTACAGCTAGGTTGATAGCATTTATTTTGGCAGTGTTAGTGTTCTTAGTAGTGTATTTCTTTCCAAGTGCAAATATTTAAAAGTTTATGCAAGCACTTGTTAGTTTCGGTTTTCAAGATCTGCATGGACGCTATAAATTAATACCCAAGCTTGTTATTAAATCACGCATTGCATCTCATTAATAATTTCAGCTTTTATAAATGGAGCTTCTTGAGTTACCGTTAATCAATAAATCTGAAGACCATTGTACAGTTCCAGCTATGTTTTCTGCGGAACAAGTATATTTTCCAGTGTGGTGCGGTAGGAGAGAATCAACAGACAAAATGCTTCCCTTCTTCCCGATGCGGGAGGTCTCAATACCCATCTCTTCTAGTGCCTGGTTCCCATTGACATCCCATTCTATTTTCACAGGCAGATCGCCTTCTACTACGAAACACGATAGCTGGACAGATTGTCCAGTGAATATCGGATCTCCGCCAAATGAAAAAGGCATGATCCTTGGTGGAACTGTCAACAAACCATGAGTGAGATACAATCAGGATGAAAACCAAATTCAAGTAGAATTTTTTAACTTCTACCAAGAAATCAGCGAGGCTATATTACTAAAATAGTGAACTAGTCCTAACGCTAGAAAATGTATCTCTTTCAAAAAGGAAAGCAATTGTGGGAGGAAAAGGAGTGAATGTGATATAAGGGATGCTACGTGGTATTAAAATAAACGAATTTTATGTATTTTCTTGAGAATTAAACAATCAATAAGTTGACAAATCAATTTATAAGTTAGGTAGGTACCATTAATGTTTAAAGTAGCTGAAACGCGCACTTTCCCTGCTCGATTTTTTGCGACGCAGCTATATGTTCCAGTGTGTTCTGAATCAACTGATTCTATATTCAAAACGCTGGTTTTTTTTCCAACGCTAGACGTTATAACACCTAAGTCTTCAAATGATCTAGTTCCATTGAATTCCCACTCTATTTGGAGTGGATAGTCTCCTTCAATGACGAAACAAGTGACTGATACAGACTGTCCAGCGAATAACGGATCGTCCCCAAATGAAAATGGCATGATTTTGGGAAGGACTGTCAACAAAAAATATGGCGAAAAATGAAAATGCAGGGTAAATTTGTTTCTAAGAGGTACGTACTTAGAACCTGAAAATAAGAACGTGGTATGTATTTGCAAGCAATGTTTAGCAAAATCATGCTAAAATTATATTGAATTAAATTCATCCCTCGAAACAAATACCATAGGCTCAATCACCATAGGTACATCAAAATGCAATGTTCTGCTCAGTTTGAACAAGAAATCTGACTCAGAGAGAACGTTCAGTACGTGGATTGACAGCCAATTTTTCCACTTTGCTTATGGTACCTATATATTGGGTGAATTTGCCAAACTAATTGAAGAAAATTCAGTTCGGAAGAATAACCAAAGGTGAAGACGTATGAAACCACCATACAGTGTCAGAAGGTAAAACAGATGAACAAGTTGACTATGAGCCTTCTGGGTGGGGTTAAAAGGTTGGAGTGATGGTGAGGAGGGAGGGAGGGGGGTCAATGTGGATGGTAGTAAGTAGGCGAGGAGATGAGACATATGGAAACAACACCTGCCAAGTCATTTTCTCTTCTACCTCAGCCTAAATGGCTTATACAATAACTTGAGCTGGTGCCATGAACTTGGTTGATGCCATGTCCATTCAAACTATGGGATCATAGGTTGGAAAAGGTGGGTGACAGTTCAATCAAAGCAGCAATGTGAATCATAAACACACTGGATCACTTGATATTACGGTAGATAAAACTGGATTTACCATTGACATTCAAATCAGAGGATAACCGGACTTTGCCTGCTCTGTTCTCTGCAGTGCAACTAAATGTTCCACTATGGTGCGAATCGACTGAGTCAATTGATAAGAAACTTGCTTTTTTGCCCAAAGCAGAAGTCATGATGCCTAATTCATCAAATGAATCGCCTCCACTGAACTCCCATTTAATGTCAAGGGGAAGATCCCCTTCACTGACAAAACAAGTAACTTGGACGGACTGACCAGCAAACACCGGGTCTTCACCAAACGAAAAAGGCATGATTTTGGGAAGAACTGCCAACAAAAACAAAATGCAGACAATTCAGAATAATTTCATAACTTTTCAGGAAGAAGAAAAGGATCTTTCAGTGGTGAGTTCCCTGAAGCTATTTATGTATGCCAAAGAGATGAACAATGTATTGCCAGTGAAAGCATGTTTTATATTCCACCTAAGATTATGCATGTAGTTCTTGGTGAACTGCGGCTTTAGTATAAGAGATGTCATAATTCTAATGTGTAATGAAATTGCATGCTTTATTGAATACACAGTAGGTACTTCTTGACAACATACTTCTTGGAAGGCTTGTGAGATGATAGGGTAACAAGTTAGCAATGGGATGCGCCAAGCGTGTATTTCCTAAGTAAGGCAGAATCCAGCTATACCATTGAGCACCTTTACTGTGATAGCGGTTCAATAGATCGGTGATTATGGATAATTTCAAATTTTATGTTTTTATCAAAGCGTAAAAAATGAGTGGGAAGTGTTCAACTACTGGAATAACGACATGTACCAGGTTTTTGTAATGTTCGAAGCAGGAGTATGTACATTGTGAGATTAAAACGTTGATGAGTAGATAAATTTTAACAAGAATTAATTTAATTACGAGTATATGATAAGCTTATTGATGATATTAATAATAGGAAGACATTATAATATAACTTTCAATTTCCTAGTACATTTTTTACAATGTAGTAAGTGGAATAGTGACCAGGTGGAGGATGGGGCACAGTTTGAAAAGCAATGCAAGCATTGAATCCAGGCATTATAAGGATAGGTATTTGAATGCTTATATTGTTGTAGGTACATATGTTTAGGGCAACAAACCACGCTGACTTGTACTATATAAAGTACTCGTTTTTTACCATTGACATTTAAAACTGAAGACGACTGAGCTTTCCCAGCTACGTTTGTAGCACTGCAAGTGTATGTGCCACTATGTTCAGAATTGACCGAATCTATTGTCAATAGGTTGGATTTTTTCCCAACATTTGTCGTCACAATGCCTAAATCATCAAGCGATGGACCTCCACTGAACGCCCATTTAATTTCAAGGGGTAGATCTCCTTCATTGACCAAGCAAGCGACTTGGACTGACTGCCCGGCAAAGACTGGGTCGTCACCAAAAGAAATAGGCATGATTTTGGGGAAAACTGCCAACAAAACATGGTAGCCGTGAACATCATTTGGCACAAATAGAAAAGTAAGTTGTACATTATGTGGATATAAAGCATATTCCTTAATCATGGACAATTATGTTGTGAGAGACAAGGTTAGGAAAGATTTAGGACAAATCCAGTGTAGATTAAAGAATATTGAAATCGTATGGAAGCATAGCAATGAGTTCCTAGAGTTAATGAAGTGGTAGCTGCAATCTTCAAAGCACCCTTTCGTGATTCAGCGACATAATTGCTAGGACAATTGAATGATCGTTGTTTGGGCTAACCAGAATGGTGCAGATTAATTCAGCAATGGTTCTAATAAACTGTAAGGTACTAGCTTACTAAAGCAGATGATAAGAAGAACTATTTGAATCCCAAACGTAGTGATTTCCATAGACGAACGCTAGGGAATGCGCGGGGACGCTTTGCTAAGGAATGCTGATGACGACTTACATAACTGGAGAACCAAAGTAGGTAGGCAGGTATACCTCAAACCGAGAATTCTCAAGACTGAATGGTAGCAGACCTCTATTCATCTGCTGAGGTCAGTAAGGTAACCTTGTCAAATATGCAACAGTAAAGTGTAAACTAACGGAAAAATAAAGAGCAACAGATATTATTCACATAAATTGGTGAGTTAAAACACAATAGGTCACTGTTTGATAGGTGGGAAGCATCAGGGATGAACAAATATAGACTAGTTGAGCTAGACATTCTCTTACCATGCTAACTTTGGGTTATGAAGGATTATACAAAACATTTTGGGGTGAGCCGCCACCTACAAATCGGACGATTCTCTCATGCCAATTTAATATAAACAACTAGGTGACAAACCATTGACTAAAAGATCAGCTGAATGAACATCTGTTCCAGCATCGTTTTGACCAATACATGAATATACACCCGCATGATGACCCTTGACAGATTCTATGACCAACACACTCATTCTCTTTCCTGTCTTTGAAATGGTCACTTCTTCACTGGATACTAAACTTTCGTTGTTGAACATCCAAGATATGGTGATGGGTAAATCCCCTTTAAGAACGGAGCAGGTAACAGTTACGAATTCGTTCGCTTCCAAAGGAGCATCACCAAACGAGAAAGGTGACATTTTGGGAGACACTGCAAAGAAATGATATGAATAGAACTTCCCTGGGACCCCACAATCTAACATAGCTTCATTTGGGAAAAGCACATTCATCTGACAAATGCTCCGGTAGTATAATAGGGATTCCGTTTTATAATTAACATGTAACACTCCAATCCGTATTCCCTCTGCACATATCTACATAAAAAGGGAATGGACGATAAGAAGAGACAAATATATACAGAATCACATCAATATATTAGATTTGATACAATCGATATAAACCGATCAATTCTGATATAGTTAGCCAAATTGAGCTGTGAACTGCAATTACGAAAATACTCTAATGAAAAGAACGCATACAGTGTACCAGCAGACAATAAAGAGGGTAGGTATTCAAATTAAATTGCGATAATAACCAATAACTAAGTATGGGTAACAACCAATCCTACTGATTTCTTGCATAAAAAAAGAGATTAAGGGAGCAATGTTTTAGAAAACTGAGAGGGTTCAAGGAGGAAAATCTCAACGCAATGATAGGGACCTGGTTAAAACCACTGCCAGTCTACTTATACAAGTGACATGCGTCTATTTCGTAGCATGTAACAAACCATTGACCACTAAAGTTGAACTGTGAATATCAAATCCTGCTTCATTCTTGCCAATACACGAATATGTTCCTGCATGTTCTCCTTTGACAGACTCAATTGCCAGGACACTCATTCGCCTTCCAGTTTGAGTTACACTAACATCTTCACTTACAGTCAATGTTTGATTGTCAAACATCCATTGCAGGGAGATGGGGAAATCACCCATTACTATGGAACAGGTAACAGTAACGAACTGGTTGGCCTGATATGGCTCATCTCCAAATGAAAATGGAGAGAGTTTGGGTGCCACTGAAAACACAACAGCAGTTGAACAGCAGGATGAAATAGTTGAGACTCTAAGGAACCATTTAATCAATGTTGTGCCACTACAGCATCATAAACTCATGACGACTTTTTAAATCATCTTGAAGGGCATTTCAAGGCTTCTGAATGCCATAAGAAACAGGAGGTAACACATATCCAATAAATAAGTTAAGTAAATATTATAAATACCAAAGATATCTTCATATATCTATATTGAAGATATTATCTCCTTCATGATGAAGGTCATATCATACGAACAGGGCAGACCACACTAAATACTTGAAAAAGTGTGGTGAGAGGGAGTTGTTAGGTTTGGGTATTTACGAGATTCATATAGCTTTAAGGGATACAGCTAGTAGAAAGAGAAAATGATGGGATCCAAACACCAAGGACAAAAGGTGAGAAGTATGGGTGAAAACTCAATAAACAAACAAAGGTAAAGCGTTAACACTCATTTTGGTTTAAGAATCCTGGAGTAAGTGCTGTTCTAATATCAATTATACGAACGAAACGCAGTTGTGCATGCTCACTGAGAAATGGAGGAAAACCCACCATTAACTAAGAGATCAGCTGAATGAATGTCAAAACCTGCATCATTACGACCAATGCAGGAGTAGGTGCCAACGTGATGCCCCTTAACTGATTCAATGACTAGATTACTAGCACGTCTACCAGACTGTGAAACTGATATTTCTTCATTAGCTACTAATGTCTGTTCATTGAACATCCACGTAATGGTTATGGGTAAATCTCCTTTCATAACTGTGCACATTACTGAGACATATTCGTTGGCCTGGAGCGGCTCATCTCCGAAGGAAAACGGGGATATTTTTGGAGCAACTGTAAATAAAACACTTGGGAATTCATACATAATTCAATAATGGAAATCTTATCACAATATCACAAGACCTTGAGCAAGGCCTTTGAAGTCATTATTGAGGGATTAATCAGAGCCAATTTTCGTGGGGGGGGGGGGGGGGGGATAATCATCTTTGAGATGGCAGCAAATTAAGAGAAAAAATAAAGGTGTAATAGATATTACAGTAATAAGGAGTTTGCAGGTGGTACAATAGGAACACAGAGAAAACAATTGACTAAAGAAATTTGAAAAAGAGAGACATGCAGCCGACCAACAAAGATGGAATGGACAAACCATTAACTAAAAGATCAGCAGAATGTATATCATAGCCTGCATCATTACGACCAATGCAAGAGTAAGTCCCAGCGTGATGGCCTTTCACTGATTCTATGGCTAAAGTACTCGTCCTTTTACCAGATTGGGAAACGGAAATTTCATCATCGGGCATTAGTGATTGGTTGTTGAACAACCAAGAAATCGTGATAGGGAGATCACCCTTCAAAACGGAACACATTATGTTGACGAATTCGTTTGCTTGGAGTGGTTCATCCCCGAAGGAGAAGGGCGATATTTTTGGAGCAACTGCAAAAAAATCACTCAGAAATATAAGGAAAAGTGGATTATTGAAGAAAACATTTCAAAACCAATCCACCGTATGAGTGATATGGATGGTAAACTTCAAGCAGTTTACAGTAAGTAGGATTAGTTGGGTGGAAAACTTTAAATTTCACTAGTTGGATAATGGGGAGGAGTGATACTTCTTCAATGAGCAAGGAAAAATGTTATTGGCAAACAGATCAGCAGTTTTACAGATTGTTGCAAGTTGTGAAGAAAAAATCCAGTAACAAGTCTGCATCCACCAACTACCAAAGATATTTTTGTGGAAAAGAACCATGCAACGTACACCTACTGTTGGAGCTCACCAACCATTTACTAAGAGTTCTGCTGAATGTACATCGTAGCCAGCTTCGTTTTGACCAACACAAGAATAAGTTCCTGCATGATGACCTTTGATAGATTCAATAGCTAAATTGCTGGTTCTTTTTCCAGTCTGAGTGATGGATATGTCTTCATCGGCAGTTAGAGTGTGATTATTGAACATCCACGTGATCTTTATCGGAAAATCTCCTTTCATAATAGAGCAGGTTACTGTTACAAACTCATTTGCTTCGAGCGGCTCTTCGCCAAATGAGAAAGGAGACATTTTGGGAGCAACTGTAAACAAGGATGAGCTTCTACTTAATGTGTACCTACTATGACTACTTATACCCGTAAAAGTCTCCTTTTAGCAATGGGAAACAATGCAGTAAAAGAAGATCTGAAGTTATTATCATATTCCTAATGCGTGAAACACAAACAAAATTTAAAAAATTAAACATAAAAATACAATTTTTAATACGCTGAATAGGTTAGCTCTTATGTTACTGGTTCCCATGGGATTTATATATGTATATTGGCTGTCACCTCCAAAAGAAAATTGTAGAAAAGGGGTCTTTGGATAACCGCATTTTGAAGTAGTTGAATAGTTGGTACCATACAATTTTTACAGAAATTACATCATGACTGCATCCACAAATCGTTAAAAATTCATCGTAATATAGGCTCGCACCGATACATTTCACTGTTATACTCATTCTGTTACGTAGAGTGTTTGCCATACCCAGCTTCGTTTTTACCTACATATTCCAGCTGAATTGCTTGTCTATTCCCATTTGAAAGACAGGTGTTATCATTGGCAATTTATTGCCGTCTCATTATTAAATATCCATGGTAATTTTTACGGAGAAATTTCGGTTCAAAACTGATCAAATGCTACCACGAACTTGTCTTCATCAAAGGATTCTTTGCCAAATGAGAGGAGCCATTTCAAGAACAACTAAAAAGAAGGACATACTGCACTGGACACACAACAAACTCAACAACACTAGATAGGTACCTACCAAATGTATGACTGAAAACCACACGACGTTCTTGGATTGGAATAAAAAGAATGGAGAAAATTATTATTCGGTCGGAGCACCTAAATTAATACCTACACTCACTTGTTGATAACAAATTTATTGACGAGTCCTCAACATTCACGAACACAAGAGCCGTGGTAGGCACCAACTAATCGAAGAAACTAGAAATACCAATTACGCAGATCCCATCCAATCTATTAAAAAAGCTCGCCCGTATTGAATAGAAATTATCCTAGGAAATTATGAGATGAAAGTTGAAATACCGGGTCCTATCCAAAAAAGAGGTTCATCTAAAAATTTCACTAGTAATTTGAAACAAGTTTGAGCAAATGTAGTTCCAACTATTTTTGCACTAATTAAAAGAAATAAAAGATTCAAACATAAAAAAAGTTCCAGTCATGCAGCATGGTCGTATGAGCGAATTTTCGTAAATTATCGTACTGTATAATGTTTTAAATTGTTTTGAAATTTGAGCTTGTTGAGTGCAAAGAAATTGCTAACTATTAATTTTATGGCTAAAGACGTATTCTAAATAATAGACTTCTATTCAAATAGAGGTTTTAAATTCTTTGCAGTTTTTATCGATTTTTTAAAGCAAATTTTAATGAAGTTCAAGTTAATTTTTTAGCATTATTTTGAACATAAATTTTTGGATTATATTTTATAGTTAATAAACTTCATTTGAGCAATATTCTACCAAAACTATAAATTTGACGATTTTTAGTCGTTTTCAGCCATTTTTAGTGATTTTTTTAGTACATCTTTTGGAGTTGGACCAACCAATTTAATGTGCTCAAAAAGTGCTGGCCAACGAACACATCCACTCGTTTAGAAAGCTTGATTTTTTGGCGCAATAACGGAATTTTTATCTCAATCTGGAATGATGAGACATAAATGAATCTATATATATTAATTGCTATGCAATTCTTAGGCCGACCCCCAATAATTTTTTATGTAACGACCAAACTTTTTTTAACATGATTTTCACGTACAACCATTGCTATCGTCCGTGACGTGAAGCGCGAGTTCGTGGGTTCGAATCCCAGCCAGGCTTGAACATTTTTTTTATATCCAAATTTTTTCAGGCTAAGAATTGCATAGCAAATTATCCTCGTTTTCTACGCAGTAGAAAAGAGAAAAGATCCGGCGAGGCGCGAAGCGCCGAGTATAGATTAGGGGGTCCAGGGGGGCGAAGCCCCCCGGCGAGGCGCGAAGCTCCGAGTTATATATATATATATATATATATATATATATATATATATATATATATATATATATATATATATATATATATATATATATATATATATATATATATATATATATGAAATGAAAATAAGTTAAACTCTAGGATTAGTATCAGAATGCCTCAAAACAGATTTCAATGAAAGAATTTTCCGAAAATTAATGTTGATTTTAAAAATTTCCGAGCCATTGCAATAGTTAATTTTCTACGAAAATTCGCTAAAACACAATATATGTATCAAGATTGAGGTATAGGTAGGATGTGGAGTATTAAGGATGTGGAATACTAAAGAATAGGGAGGTTTTCAGGTTAAGAGATTATTATGAAGCAAAACGAAAGGAAAATCAGGATTGAGACCTTGGACCACTCTCATTACCACTTCTCACGCCATTTCCAATAACTGTTGATATTGCATTCACCCTGAAACGGCATCCTGTAGTCACTACCTACCTATTCAGAGGTATATTCTGTTACCTTCTTACAGGCTATATGTTCATCACTTTTAACCACATACCTCACTACTATCTTAACTATTACAAAACTTGTGTATTGAACGATCCCGTTTTCTTTACGTGTTCCAATTCAATCCTGACTCACAAGTACACGTTATTTCTTTGAATATTTTTCTAATTTTTACTCAAAATTGATGGGGAGAGGCTGAAAGAGTCAAAAACAGCAAATAGAAGCGTATAAGAAAAAATGAACTATTGAAATGCTGCAAGGAGCGCAAGTGAGAGTGATCCTCTGGGTCTCTTTCAAGACCCCTTGCATGCTGTGGGACAAAGTAAGACCAACCGTTGACTAATAGATTGGACGAATGGATATCAAACCCAGCTTCATTACGGCCAATGCATGATTACGTCCCAGCATGTTCACCCTTTACCGATTCTATTGCCAAGACACTCATCCGCTTGCCGGATTGGGAAATGGTAATGTCATCTAAATGGGATTGTGGAAGTGTTTGGTTATTAAGTAACCAATCAATTTTGATGGGGAAATCTCCTTTCATTATAGTGCAAGTCACTGAGACGAATTCGTTCGCTTCGAGAGGTTCTTCCCCAAAAGAGAATGGGGAAATCTTGGGAGCAACTGAAAAATGAAGTCATCACAGTTAAGTATGAATAAATAAAGTAAAAGCTGGGGTAATTGTTGACCATTGCTGGGACTTCTGCACAATATAGTACATCACTACATGATTTCAAACTTACACAGGGTGAAACCAGATAAGTGACGAAATTGTTTTTGTGTTAGTCTGCATCGAAAATGAAGTAAAATGCCGCCAACCGCAAATTTTTATCTCAATCCGTACTCGAGATATGATTTTTAAAGGGTTTTTTTTTTTTTTTTTTTTGTTTAAGAAAAACCGTATTTTTTACTTTCAAACTCGAATTTCTCCACTTTGCCTCATTTCATTTCAACTTTTGACCTCATTTTCGGAATTACCGTTAAATTCCCTATAAGAATAGAGTACTTGGGCCCTTAAAAAGTACCATCCAAAGGCCTTCACATCAGCTCAAACATAGACGATTTTGAAAAGATAAAATTTCTGAAAATCTTTAAAACATTACTACTCTTCCAAAATAAATCCTGAAAACTGGTAAATCTCATGAAAATTCTTCTACAAGAACGAAAATAGGCACTTTACAGGGGGTTAATCTAAATTTCTTACTTCCAAAATAAATCCTGAAAACTGGTAAATCTCATGAAAATTGCTTCATCTAAAACTCCTTCCAATGTCTTTGACTTGAATTAGAGTAATCCAAACATATCCGACAATCAAATCCCAATTTTCAGTATATTATTTCAAGTAGGAGAGAAAATTATGTTTTAATGTTGAAAAATGTGAGTTTTTCAAAGAAATCGGTTTTCTCGAAAAAATGACCCTGCGTGAACCTACGAGTGTGCGGTTGGTTTCTACATATTTATTCACGCTGGACAGAATGCTAAAGCTTGCACATATCTCTAACTACGTTATAATCGAGTTTTATACTTTAATTAACTAGTTTTATCCCTTAACACACATACATTTCAGAGTAACAAGCAAACTGAAAATTTGTGAGTTTATGTGAGATCTACAAAAGTTACCATTGGATTCAGCGTGGAAAAATACGTAGAAACCAACCTCATGCTCGCAGGTTCATGGAGGGTCATTTTTCAAGAAAACCATCGATTTGATGAAAAAAAAAAAAAAAAAATTTTTTTCAACATTAAAACATGATTTTATTCCCCAAATAACAAAGTAAAAGTAAAATGTACAATACCATTAGAAAGATTATTAGATGAAGCAGTTTTCATGAGATTTGGCAGTTTCCAGGATCTGTTAAAAAAGAGTAATAAAGTTTACGATTTTCAGAAATTTTATTTTATTTTATTTGAGCTGATGTGAAGGTCTTCGGATGGTACTTTTTAGGAACCCAAGTACACTATTCTTATAGCAAATTCAACGCTGATTCCGAAAATGAGATCAAAAGTAAAAATTAAATGAGGAAAAGTGGATAAATTTGCGTTTAAAAGGAAAAAACACGGTTTTCCTGGGAAAAAAAAAACCTTTAAATAAATCATACCTCGAGTACGAATTGAGATAAAAATATGCGGTTGGCGGTATTTTACAAAATGTTTGAAGCAGACCAACACAAACAAATTATCGTCACTTATCCGGTTCCATTCCACCCTGTATAAATGCAATATCCCAGAATGTTCATTCCTCAGGCGTAGGTAGCTTGAAAATTAGGAGTCACCCAACTTTGGCTGGATCACAAGGTTGACGGTTGCATAAATATACATAAGTTATCTATGCACAGAAATCTTCAATGAGAACACTGAATGCTAACTCAACAGCAAGCATCTACCACTGCAAATGGACGAAGTGGACTCTGTTTGTCGATAGAGTACAAGAGGATTAATCGTAATCAGTGTAAACAGATAACCACCACTAATACCAGAGTACCTACCTACCCCAATTTGAACATCAATTTTAGTTGCCCAGGTAATGAAAAGGAAGTTTTAGCCATAATATCAGCAGGAAACAATGGTTTCACCATAAAAACATAATGAATGTTTGCTGACCTCATCAACATGTAACATCAATTTTTTCATCTACCAAACAGCAGAACAGAACAGAACAGAGCAGAGCATTTCAGAACTAAATAATGAGAATTTAAAAATATTTTTGAAGATAAATCAATTGTAATTGGTCGTATCCCAAGAGGAGGAAATAATGTTATGAAGGAGAATTGAAAGGAATTGAGGGAATATTTTTCGGGATATAAGATTAAAAAACTACAAAAAATCTTTAAAAAACTTTGAAAAAGAAGACTGAAAAGAACCAATCAGGCAATACAGCCTACGAGTATTTCACCATGAACTACTCAACATTTCTGCATCAATTTCTTCTACGAACCATTAACAATGAGATTGGAGGAATGAATGTCGAAGCCTGCTTCATTTTTGCCGATGCAGGAATATGTTCCAGCATGATGGCCCTTCACAGAATCAATTGCGAGATTGCTCGTGCGTTTCCCTGACTGAGAAATAGATATTTCCTCTGATGGTGGGAGGGATTGGTTATTGAATAACCAACTAATCGTAATGGGCAAATCACCTTTGATGACAGAGCATGTAACGGTCACAAACTCGTTGGCTTCAAATGGATCATCACCGAACGTAAAAGGGGACATCTTTGGTGCAACTGAAAATACGAGATGTAAATTGAAAAGTCAATTATTAAGGTGCCTATTTGGTGGTCCTTCTTTCCGTTGATTCTAGTATGCTCATTCCTCAGTCGCTTCTACCGAACTACCTACTGCGTTTTTACATTTGAACCACCTCTTCACAGTCAAACCAAAATGCCGAGCTAAGATTAACAAAATGATAGAGACATGAAATAAAAAAATGAACTAGTAACATATACTAGCAAGAGAATTGAGGACTGGAAGGAGGGACATAGTGTAGGTCAGTTCATTCAATTTATTGAAGGTACATAAAGATGTGAATGATAAATAACAATTATGAAATCAACATGCAGCCGAAATCTCAAAGATAAGACCAACCATTTACTAAAAGGTTGGCGGAGTGGATGTCATAGCCTGCTTCATTGTGACCTATGCAAGAGTACGTTCCTGCATGGTGTCCTTTGACGGATTCAATAGTCAACAGACTCATTCTTTTGCTTGTCTGTACAACCGAGATATCCTCCCCAGAAATTAAACTATGATTGTTGAACATCCAGGTTATAGTGATGGGGAAATCGCCCATAACGATGGAACATGCAACAGAGACGTACTGGCTCTCCTGATATGGATCTTCACCGAAAGAGAAGGGCGATACTTTAGGTGACACTGAAATGAATGAATATCATTTGGTGCGATTTCCAACTTAATGATACTTTTTTGTTCTGATAAACTCCACATTTATTTAGAAAACGAAGCTATTGAATGGTTCAATGGTTTTAGTATGAAACATTTTCGCAAAGAAATCCGTTTCGAAACGTTCGTGAGCTTCAAAATTTTCGATATTTATAAATTAGTGCGATTGTGTAAGAATGCGCCGTTCCATATTATGTCTGACCTCAAAATCAAGATAAGAAAAACAATGTTTTCCGCCGAAAAATGCAGTTATCACATAGAAAATAATGAGTTCTATAGACAGCAAAAATTTGAAAATGTGGCGATTTAAGCAACAATTTAGCGATTTACACAAACCTGATAAATACGGCGATAAATAACTACAAATCGCATACCTAATCCATCTTTGATAGCAGACTATCATAGTTCTTACATGTGGCACAAATAAGACGTAAGAAATATGTTTGCTCGTCATGCTCGAATTTTGAAGAGATGTGCTTCAGAAATCGCACAGTAAGCAAGTAGCAAAATGATGACAATTCTAACATTATTTTTTGTAGCAAACAAATTCAGCAAGTCAGCGCAGTTTTTGTTCAGCATATTTTTATTAAAATGCCCAAATTGAAGAACATTGATTTTAAGATAAAAACCAACAACTTTTGAGGAACGGGGTTAACAGTTTTTGTCCTTGGTTGATTACAAACAGGTTCTTTGTTGAAAATGATAAATCAAAAATCCGCGCATCTGCTGTACACCTTTTGGAGCTTTTCCCCCAAACTATGGCACAAAGTTTATGATACTTGGGCATAAAATCAAGGATGAAGTCTAGTTGATCCTGATTCCTCGGCATCACTTTCGAAAGCCTAAAGGGTAAAATTGAAGGGTTGAAATAGGTTTAAAAAAAGAAGGACACTTTATGGAACACTGGTCCATAAAAAATTACCTATCAAACTGAGTATATAATGCATTATCAAAATATAACTGGAGTTGTCACCTAGCAAAAGAAAATAAATGAATTAACTAAGTAGGTAAATTAAAAAAAAAACTTCAAAGTGATTAGGGAAAAAGAATAAAAAAATTTGTTGTCTCCGTTGGGATAACGAACCCCAGCTGGTTGATAGTAGTTACAAAGCTGGCGCCAGTGCAGACATCAGTCAGATGCAATATCCACTGAGCTACAAACGCCTGGGTAATAGTATCCAACGTACATCTGCGCTCATTTATTCCCTTCACTGCCCGATATTACCCTTTAGGGTTGATCGAACGGAATGCCGATCTTACTGGCATATCCTAGGCCAATGTATGATTTTTGAGCCAAATTTCATAAATTTCAGTCTATTAGTTTCAGAGAAAAGCTTCGGACGGAAGACTGTGCACAGTGGTTCCAAATAGCAAAAAGTTGGGAAAATTCATAACAAATTTCTTGGAAGTGTGTCCCCTATGTACTGTAGTTTTTTAGGCCTATAATCACCTTTTTGTACATTGCTCTATTGTTTTAGCTGCTGTGTATCTTGTATACGGGTAGTGGATGAGTAAGAAGTGAGCGAACATCACATAAAACAAAATAGATGGATAGCTACTGATTGAAAGATGATCCAATACTGACCTGAAGTATGATGATACCTACTACTATTATGGAGGAGGTATTGCATAAATAGCAATAAACACCTGAGCGAGTTGCAAGGTGAGGGATGAATACTACGAAGCTACGGACTGTGATGAATAATATCAACTATCCAGGTGTTGAAATATGGAAGGCACTCCCCTTGAAAAGTCAATTTTTTGTAGAGCCTAGTAGGTAATAGCAACATGCGTTTTGAGATAGATGATAAGATGGGAATATTTACGGTAGGCAACAAACACCAAGAGATGAATAAAACAAAGGAATGCGAAGAGTATACAATGTTCATGCCCTCAGCGAACCATTCACAAATAACTGTGACGTTTGAATATCAGTTCCAGCAGCATTTTTTCCGACGCAGGAGTAATTTCCCACATGGTGTCCAGTTACTGCATCAATAGTCAAAGTACTCAACCTCTTGCCAGTTCGAGTGATGGTAATTTCATTCATGGACACCAGATAATTTCCATTGAAAATCCAAATAATTTCGATGGGTAGGTCGCCTTGAGCGACCGAACACATGGCAGACACGAATTGTCCGTCTTCATGAGGGTCGTCTCCAAACGAAAATGGCAATACCTTGGGAAGCACTAAAATGGAAATAACAGGCCATAAGATGGAAATGGTGAGAGGTTTTGCGGAGAGTTCCTACTGTAAGAAGACGTGAATTGAGTCAGTAATTTAGGAAATTCAATTAAAAAAAATAAACTAGAAATATTTTTAGAAAACGGTTATTGTTAAACTAATATTTTTGGGAATAACAACTGATATTTTGCATTACATTTATATGATACAAATTTATAGATACCTGTCGATGATGTTAAGAGGAAGGATTCAGTTTCCAAATAAGGTATCAATATCCAGAACCTGCTGAAGCGGGAAAACTAAAATTTAAACGAAACCTTAAGAAAAGCTCCCTGACCAAACGTCCCACCACAACCAACGCCACCAACCATCATTCAATAAAACGGTTGATGGGTGACTTGAGATGGCAGGAGGCCACTGCTCAAGCTACTTATGAAACGAATGAACCCTTTGAACATTGTAGCCTTTGTACAATGTATGCGTACAATCGATAAAACTTATAATAGGTGTGTTTGAATAGAGTAGTCAAGGATAAAAGACATAATAATAGGGTTGACATCATGCAGTTCAAAAATGGAACCAAAAACGAGAAATCACTATGTTTTGAACCATAGACAACAACCTGGTCATTCACTTTCAAAAACCCCAATAGGTAGGTACTTGGGGAAGGTACAGCAAAGCAATACCTCTGCACTATACAACACTGTAAACTACTGAGACGTGCCTTGGTACATTCTTGGTAGCCAGAATGATCAACTTCAAACTACGTCATCATTTACATATCGGAGGAACATGCAGTCAGGTTTAAAAGTGCAAGTCGAACCAGAGACAGTTAAACCAGCGGTGAAGGAGTATGATCCTGCAGGATTCTCAGCAGTGCAGGTGTAGTTTCCTGAATTTGCAGCCATAATGGACTCAATGGAAAGTAAACTGGTTCTCTCCGTGATCCTAGAGGTTGACATTCCCAAATGAGAGGAGAGCTCTTCGCCATGGAAGTTCCATGAAATTTTCATTGGGAGATCACCTTTAGCTACAAAGCATGTCACCTGGACTGTTTCGCCCGCAAAATTTCGGTCTTCAAAAGCGAAAGGAATGATGAATGGCTTAACTGTTCAAACGGGAAAAGCACAAATTTAAACATAATTTGCAAGAAATGGAGATGAAAAGGATTGTACAGGAAGAAGTAAAGTAGTTCAGGCAGACAAAGACCCCGTACCTATTCATCACAAGACCCATATTACAGTAATCTTAGATGGATCAATCAGCCTGTTGGACTATAAAATGCAGCAGTTTGGTTCTGAACATTACTTTTTTAACTGCAAAAGGAATGCTCTCATAGGTTCCTAACACGTTATGTCATATTTGTACGAGAGGGTTAATAAGATAAAGCAGAAGGAGCCACACATAAATTAATAATAAGGTTATTAGGAATGATGAACAGGTATGAAAAGAGGAAAGGGGAGGAGAGGAAGAATTGTGCAGAGAACTTAAGAATGGAAAAGCACTATGTTTCAGTAAGATAGCCAGGTAACTACAATGGTGAAGAGTAACCCTACTTAATGAAAATTAGACATTAACATAACTAGATAAGTACCATTAACGTGTACTGTAGTTGAAAAATTGGAAGATCCCGCAGAATTGGATGCACTGCAAGTATAGTTGCCTGAATGAGCGGCCATAGCGGATGGAATAATGAGCAGACTTGTTCTCCCACCAACCCTTGAAGTACTTATACCCAAGTGGGAGGAAAGTTCTTCTCCATGGAAGCTCCAGCTGATGGAAAGAGGGACATCTCCTTTTGAGACATGACACATCAACTGAACGTTGTCCCCATTATTAACTTCATCCTCAACTGCGAATGGCACGATGTGTGGCAGTACTAAATAGCAAGAAAAATTATATAGCTTGACTCCTCTAGAAGAAGAAGGATTTTGCAGGTAGACCTACTTTGTTTTAGAAAGCCCCTTAAAAAATATTAAAATCCATACGATTTTATCAATCTCAGCACGAAATACTGGTAAATCGAAATCATGTACCAGTTATCCAGTAATGAGATGATTGAAAGAGTCTAAAAATTGTATATTGTCTAAATGGTTCGCAGTAAAATTTAATGAAATGTTTGTCTGTTTGAAAGCACCCAGCAAATCCAATGAACATCAAAATAATTGTAAGAACTCATTAAAAATATACTGGTGTAACACAGGAGAGAATGGCTTGGTTAGAGTAAAATTGCTGCGATAAACCCTCATGCTAGATTCTATGATCATAATAAAAAAATCTATGGACCTTAGATGAAGCATAATACCGTTGACATGAACAGAAGTAGTGAAATTCGAAGATCCAGCAGAGTTGGAAGCAGAGCAAGTGTAGTTACCAGAGTGTGCAGCCATTGCAGATGGAATTATGAGCAAACTCGTTCGCCCTCCTACTCTTGTGGTTGTGATACCCAAATGAGAGGACAAATCTTCCCCATGGAAGCTCCATGTAATGGACAAGGGAAGATCACCTTTTGATACATGACAACTCAGTTGAGCGCTGTCTCCATTATTTACTTCTTCTTCCAATTCAAAAGGAACGATATGCGGCAGAACTGAGAAACAGCCATAATACACCAATAAAAAAACGTATAGTCTGATACGTCGCACTATTGAGCTACACCAACGTCCACAAAACCGGGAACTCATAACAGATTAATGTATAATGGTTAATGAATTGCCCTTAGGATGAGAATATAGGAGAAACTTTCTCTTGTTCCGAGATTAGTTCATAAACTTGAAGTGAACGACAAGATTTGTTAGTGGAAACCCATATCACTATCACTGGGAATCATGGACTGATAATTGAACGATCTTATATAAAACATTATCAACCACAAACTTGCAATTTAACTCAACCAATCAACTACTGGAAGGGAAAAAGTTGTTTGATTCTAAAGAAATAATGAGCTAAAAATGTTTGACACGGTGTCTGTCTTCTCCAACATCAGAAAAACAAGTTGAGTTCTTTATGGAGTAGATACCTTCAGTTAGTTTTTGTTACTGATGATGGCTTAATCACAAAACCCGGTCCAACATTGTAAGCTCTTTGTTTAGGTGGTACACAACTATTTATTTTAATTTTATTTTGATTGTCTGTTCGTGAGGCCGTCTGTTCAATTGCCTGTCAGTACCTAAGCGAATGGTCATGTTTCACATAGAGTTCTTCAATTCCCTGTATTCATCAATGATAGTGAAGTGAATGAAAATACCTTATTTTTTTATAACCTATAGGTAATAGTAAAGAGGGTCGATTATACCACCGCACCAATTATGGAACTAAAATCGCGAAAATCATGCTCTAATATGTGCTGGTGCCGTTCTCCATGAAAAGGGATACCCCAATAATTTATACCATTGACATGTACAGAGGTTGTGTAGTTGGACGCTCCAGCAGTATTTGTGGCAGAACACGTGTAGTTGCCAGAGTGGGCTGCCATAGCGGAAGGTATTATGAGCAAACTCGTTCGCCCGCCTACTCTAGTAGTTGTTATTCCCAAATGGGACGACAATTCTTCTCCATGAAAACTCCAGGTGATGGACAGAGGAAGGTCGCCTTTTGAAACGTGACAACTCAGTTGTGCACTGTCACCATTGTTCACTTCTTCTTCTAACCAGAAGGGGACGATGTGGGGCAATACTGAATAAAATAATCAACACAAAGATAAAATACGAATCTACAAGAATGTAACCTCATTATTTAATGATCCAAGGATTAAGTAATTATCAAGGAAACCTAACTGGGTTATTCTTGAAAAAATTTATAACAAATTATTGCCTCATTAGCTTTTGAGGCTTCGTAGGAACTAGTGAGGAAAGGATCATCAGGTGTAAAATGATGCATTGGTGTGAGAGTCTTCAGGTGTATTTACAAGTAGTCAATCATAAGCATACCATTTATTTGGTAAACTATAACTAGGTATCAATAATATAATCATTCCAATAATGTGAAAAACACACATCTTTAAAGACAATCAGAATGCAGATTATCCTTTAATTTTCCTTGTGGGAGGGAAACTCACAATACGAATCATGCTAAGTGAATTTATCGGTATTTCTAACCAGACACCAGAAGACTAGTTGTATAGGACGAAGAGCCAGCTGGATTTTCAGCAGTGCATGTGTAGTTGCCAGAATGAGCCGCCATTAAAGAATCAATGGTCAACAAACTCGTTCTTTCTCCCATTCTAGAAGTCGACATTCCCATGTGTGAAGACAAATCTTCACCATGGAAACTCCAAATGATCTTTAGAGGCAAATCGCCTTTCGAAACGAAACAAGTCACCTGAACACTCTCCCCAGCGAAATTGTTTTCATCAAAACTGAACGGAGATATGAATGGACGAACTGTATTAGAAAAAAACAAAACCGGGATGAAATTATACGAAATCCATTAAAAAAAGGCAAAATACAAAGGAAATAAATAGGGTAGAGATATACTGTAAAGTAGTAGGTCGTAAATCGGGACCTACGAAAAATTGGGAAATGTCAAAGTTCAGGCAAATCTTTTAAAGCATGTTGTAAAAACAACAGTGGCTGGTAGCATATGTAAAAAGCTCATGAATGACGATAAAAAAAGCTGATACTGAAACAGGAATGACATTTTATATAGTAGGTAGTTTGGTCGTAGATCTGAAAAATCCGTACCTCAAGAACAAAGTACAGTGAATACGAACAAACATTACGGCAAGGGTTCTGTGAGATACAATGGATATAATTAAAGAGGTAGATTCCAAATTAGGGTAGTAGGGTCACAATACCAGCCAAGCATAACATTTGAAACAAAAAAATTGCTCACAAAATAAAAGGTATTATCAGGATAAAATAAAGCACATTTTCATAGGTTCAATGCCAAGGAAATAGCAAGAGTTCTGAGATTCCATCGATGGATAATAAGATAAATCACTTGGAATCAATTAGGAATAATTACAATGTTATGATAAGTACATCAGAAGCTGAAGCTCTCAAAACGGTTTTATCTCAAGAGGAATAATGTAGTTACTTTAAGCCATGCTAACAACCTGAAATATCACTCTAACCAGATACTGTTAACGATGTGGTGTAAGATGATGAACCAGCAGCGTTTTCCGCTGTGCAAGTATAGTTCCCTGAATGTTCAGCAGATAATGGAGAAATAGCAAGAAAACTTGTACGTGTTCCCATTCGAGTGATTGAAACTCCCATGTATGAAGACAGATCCTGCCCTTGGAAACGCCAACTTATTTTGAGAGGTGAGTCCCCTTTGGAGACTAAGCAATTGACTTGAACTGACTCTCCAGCGAAATTGTTTTCCTCAAAAACGAATGGCGATATCAGTGGGCGAACTGCGCATGAATGTGAACATGAGTGTGGGATTGTAGAGGAAGGAAAGGAGTAAATTAAAAAGAGATGCATGAAATAGAATGTATCAAAAACACATCCCGCTATAAGCTATTAGCTTGTGTACCATTCACATGTACAGCAGTGGTGTAGCTTGTAGTTCCAGCTTTGTTGGTAGCTGTGCATGTATAGTTGCCTGTGTGTCCTGCCATGGCAGAGGTTATGGTCAATACGCTGGACCTATCACCCAGTTTCATAGTTTCGATGCCCAAATGTGAAGACAGCTCCTCGCCGTGAAAATTCCAGGTGATCGACAAAGGTTTGTCGCCCTTGGAGACATGACAAGTAAGCTGTGCACTCTCACCATTAGTGAGCTCTTCTTCCACGGAAAAAGGTATGATGTGGGGCAGTACTGGCAATAACAAGAGATATAAATGTTCAAAAACGTGTTCACTACTAATAAGCCAAACTCAGAGTGGCATCAATTTCCAAGGCAACTCGTCGGATTTCATAGATTATCAAAAATAAATATGCTAAGAACCATTTTGAAAATGTTTCCAATTTTCTCTTAACGGGGTAACCTGTTCCACGATGGAAAATAGTGAGCTAAAAATATTCTTTGTTATGATTAATTAAATGGCAACATAGTACCATTTTTGTTAAAATACCCCTTCTGGTAAAATAGAAGAAAAAAGATTGGTGGTTAAAGGGTAGTAGGATTAAAAATATTCAGTGGGTAGATAGCAACGAAAACAAAAACTTGAGTGATTTTAAAATTAGAACTAAATTAGTAAGGTTGTGACCGGGAATTTGAATACATGCTCCTATTAAGAATTGATGTTCTAACCAGATACCAAAAGGTTGACAGTGTAGGATGTGGAGCCTGCTGGGTTTTCAGCTGTACAAGTATAGTTGCCAGAATGTGCTGCCATTATTGAATCAATTGTTAGCAAACTAGTCCTTTCTCCCATTCTGGAAGTTGACATTCCCATGTGTGATGACAAATCTTCCCCATGGAAACTCCAGCTAATTTTAAGAGGTAAATCCCCTTTAGAAACGAAGCAATTTACTTGCACAGCGCCTCCTGCGTAGTTGTTTTCTTCAAAGAAGAATGGAGTGATGAAGGGTTTCACTGAACACAAGCGGAAACTCGATCATTCAAAATGTACAGAACAGGGCAATACAAAAGTATTGTACGTCTCGAAATGCATAGATAAGAGAACGAGAGGATTTGAACGATATGGAAATCTACCAATGGAAGATGGATGGACAAAGAAGGATGATTATTGAAAACCATAGGTGGTGGTAAGTGATCAAATATTACAACAAATAAAATATGATAAAGTAAAAACAGGTACAGAGGATGTAATTAGGTAGGTAGATCTACCGAAAAGCTGATTGAAGCAAGTAACTTCAAAAGTGTAGGTATTGATATTGGATATAATAATATTGTTAATTAGTAAAAAAAGCAAAAGTTCTTATTTGCACTACATAGTGGATAACCTCAAAAAACCTTCGTTGAAAGGAAAATTATAATAGTTGAATAAAACGACAAACCGAAAAATCATTCGTGCTCTTTTAAATTCAACAGTTTCTAACCAGACACGAGTAAATTCGTAGAGAACGTTGAGGCACCAGCAGCGTTTTCAGCAGTGCAGGTGTAATTTCCCGAGTGGGCTGCCATTAGGGAGTCGATGGTAAGCAGACTTGTTCTCTCTCCCATTCGGGATGTAGACATACCCATATGGGAAGAAAGATCTTCACCATGAAAGCTCCAACTAATTTTCATGGGGATATCGCCCTTTGGAACGAAACAGTTCACCTGGACAGTTTCTCCAGCGTAGTTATTCTCTTCAAAACTGAATGGCGTGATGAAAGGACGAACTGTTGAAAATTGCCAACATCGCAATGAGACTACAGGCATTATGAGAATGTACACTTAGATGTAGTTAGATATTAACAACTGATTCCAAGAAAAATTGGAATGAAAACGCCGAGAAACACCCAATTTTGACGAGAGAGAGCAGCGAGTTAAAATGAAGTGTATAAGAATAATATAGAATCAGAAGGAATCGAGGAAGTGGGATAGGTAGTTAGGTACAAAACTGAAAAGGAATGTCGATGGAAAATGATCAAGTCGTAAAATAGAAGAAAAAATAAATCAAATGAGTCATGGACATGCCATCAACAGAGGAATTGCTCTCGAACCGGAGACTTCTAACTTTGTGGTATGTGGCGTAGAGCCGCATTTTCTGCGTTGCATGTATAGTCGCGTGAATGGGCAGCTTTCAACTACGCTATAATTTAAACAATTAAAAACTGGTCCTTTCCTTAATCTTGGAAGAGGACACGCCCATGTGGGAAGAGAGATCTTCACCATGGAAGATTCAACTAATCTGCAAAGGACCGTCTCCTTTGAGTACAAAACAGGACACTTGCCAAGGTCTCCTGCGAAGTTGTTTTCCTTTAACTACAATGGTGTAATGGAAGACTTTACTACCGGAGACATAGAAAGAAGTCTATTAATTGACTAACTCTAGAAGTCGGTAAACCCAAACGAATAGCTATAGACTATAAGATCTAATCATCTAGTGTAATACCTCAGAGCTATAAAATAAAACCATATTACGTGTAATCTTTCTATCCATTCAAGGCTATTGGCACCATTTTGAATAAAAAGCTTATCACTTGTGTTAGAACAATTTAATTTCATTCAGCTACATTCTGTAATACCCAGGAGTTGGGATCACAAATTCAAACGAATTTGAACAGGCGTAGTAGGATGGTAGGTGCAAATGGAGAAAGGTACAAGAAAAGTAAGTGAAGATAGTGAAAAAATATAAAAAACTTCCATGGAATCCATGCTTCCTATTCCATTGCACTACAATGGGTCTAACCAGAAACAATTAGATTAGTCGTGTATGAAGTGGAGCCAGCAGCGTTTTCGGCAGAACATGTGTAATTGCCCGAATGTGCTGCCATCATGGAATCTATGAAGAGGATACTCATACGTTCTCCTAGTTTGGATGTAGACATTCCCATGTGAGAAGAAAGATCTTCCCCGTGAAAACTCCATGTAATTTGTATTGGAGCATCACCTTTTGAGACGAAACATGTGACCTGAGCTGCTCCACCGGCAAAATTTTTTGCTTCGAAGTCGAACGGAGTAATGAATGGTTTTACTGCACAGATTAACAAGAATGTCAGACTCGAACACCAGGGCTCAATTCATTGAAGATATAATAGCATTGCTGTATGATATGATTAAAATAACCATTCTTACAACTTATGGTTGGAACAAAATTAAGGAAAGGACCAACTGTTCAAGTTACAGGTAGGTATTTAGAAAGCTATAATACTAATTATAAGATATTTTGACTTTAAGATTTCGGAGTGATAAAAAAATTAAACAAACGAATCGGACCTTTAAAATCTTTGAAGTTTGAATAAATGTATAAAAGGCTACAAAGGAAGGTTATTTGGAGAGGATCTCAGTGCATAGTGAAGAAACAAAATCTCTATAGCTGGCAGATGAAAGATTCACTTGGAATTAACATGCGTAAACGCATTATTGCTTTCACATTGCTCTAACCAGAAACGATAAGGCTGGTGGTATATGAAGTAGAACCAGCAGGATTTTCTGCATTGCACGTGTAGTTGCCAGAATGAGCCGCCATCAATGAATCAATAGTGAGCAAACTGGTTCTTTCCCCTATCCTAGAAGTGGACATTCCCAAATGGGATGACAAAGTTTCGCCGTGGAAGTTCCAATGGATTTTCAAAGGAGAATCACCTTGAGAGACGAAACAGTTGACTTGCACAGCTCCCCCAGCAAAGTTATTTTCTTCGAATGAGAAGGGCGTGATAAAAGGCTTCACTGAATGAGGAAAACAAGTTTTCAAAATAAAGAAAATTAACGAGGTAATACAGTTTTATCAGATTAGTAAATAAAGTTGAAATCGAGCATTAAGTATATAAGATTTAATGCTGTTCACTTTCGCAAACATAATTACCAACCAAAATATCACCTACAACAAATCACAAACCAACTCGATAACATGGGTGTTCCCTATTAGTTATAGAATCACTAGGTAGCATTGAGCCAAATCAGCTAAATCCTAAATGTGATATATTATAACTATAACACCAAACCATTACCTACGGGATAAACAAACATTCTGATAAGCTGATGGAAATAATTTGTTGATACCTCATGAAAAAAAAATCAAATTAATAATCCAAGAAGTTTTACAGTGGTGATAATATTTGGTTAAAAGATTTATCCAAATATTATTGATCAATGAAAAAAAAGTAGATTGGAAAGATAGTACTGAATACGAACAAGCTTTCTAAAAATAGATCAACGACAAGTACACAAATGTCACAGGAGGGGACATGCTGGATTAAGGACAGATTGAAGGTCTAACCAGATACTATCAAAATGGTTGTGAAGGATGATGCTCCAGCAGCATTTTCTGCAGTGCAAGTATAGTTTCCTGTATGAGCTGCCATCAAAGAGTCGATGGTCAACAAGCTCGTTCTTGCGCCTATTCTGGACGTGGACATTCCCATGTGTGTGGAGAGATCTTCACCATGGAAACTCCAACTGATTTTAAGAGGAGAATCACCTTTTGAGACATAGCAGTGGACTTGAACGCTTTCTCCAGCGAAATTATTCTCTTCGAAACTGAATGGCGATATGAAAGGCTTGACTGTGAGAAGTGAAGAGGGGTTTAATGTAGGACAACGAAATAAAAACAAGATAAACAATAACTGAAAATTGATAATGTAACATATGGTAGAGATTGAATGTAACACCGTTTTGTGAAAAACAAAACTCAAAGTGTGAATAAAATCAAAGGCTAAATGTCAGTGAATAGGTGATCATGAAATTGGATTAACATTTCCATGAGATGGCCAGGTGAAATGATATTACGAGATTAAGTTTACGACAACGAAATCAATGCTCGTGGATTAAGATGTAGGAACTGATGCTGGGTGCATTTATCAAGAAATAAAACCCATGTCAGAAGATAGTGTGGAAGATAGAACCCAAAAAATAAATATTTATGATATTTTAGATCAATGTTACATAGCTTCGTAAGGACCATTGACGAAGAGATGCAAACTAATCAATCAATTCGAGAAATACTAATCAAAGAAGTAAGTGAATCCATGGAAGTTCCTACACTGGAAAAAGGGACATGAGGAAAATGGGAATATCGTAAAAGGTTAAAGGGAGAAGCAACTTGAGTTAGTTATCTTTACGAAACCTAGCATTCTTCTACCGCTCTATAGAAAGTACCATTCACGTGCAGAGCCGTTGTGTAACTCGTCAACCCTGCTCGATTAGAGGCAGTACATGTGTAGTTGCCGGTATGCGCAGCCATTGCTGAGGTTATAGTAAGAACGCTAGACCTATCACCCAGCTTGGTCGTTTCGATCCCCATGTGAGACGAGAGCTCTTCACCATGAAAGCTCCAAGTGATAACCAGCGGTTTATCCCCTTTTGAAACATGGCAGTTGAGCTGGACGCTATCACCATTGTAGATTTCGTCATCGACGTAGAAAGGATTGATGTGAGGCAAAACTAAATAACAGAAAATGCTGTGAATGTTTGCCAGCTATTTAAAATGGGACATAGAGAGGGAAGCTGACTAAATATGATACCTATCACATTCAAGAAAAAAGTCCACAAACTGTTCCAGGATGACGAGGTCCAGTTTCAAAGATAATTAAAACAAACAACAGACACTATTAGAAAAACTTTTTAATGGATTTTTGCCATTATGATAGTCTAAAGTTACATTAGAAAAAAACTGTACTCACTAAACTAAATTACCCTTTTGTGGTATCTACTTCAATTTTGAGTTGTTCATCGTGTGGTTCGTAACCGTACAATCAAGCTCTTCATTAATGTATCATTTATTATTTCTTTATTTAACTGAAATCAAACTGTTGACGATGACTTACGTTTTCTCTTCCAATTAAATACACTGTTAAACAGATAATCCTGATATTCTGATATGTGCAATTACAAGTCAAATGACCCCAAGTCAATGAGAGTTTCAACGAGAAAATGGCAGGAGTGGAACAAATTTTCCAAACGTCTGTTCGAGCCCTTCCTGGGGATGAAACTTTTAGAATTTTCTAGTGACAAGTTTTGATACTACCTCAATGTATATATATTTAATCTGGATTAATTATCGCGGTGAAATGACCAACTTTTTTCATCAATGAGAGATTAGCAGAATTTATTGGCCTGTATGCTGGCACCGGTCACATTTCTGAGTAGGGATCATTCCTTTTATTAAAAATCGACGAATCCAGACAAAAATCTGTGGAATTGAATAGGAAAAAACGCACAATCAGTCGCTACCTTCAATACATTATGATTGTATTGACGAATCATTGAGCTACAGAGTCTCATGAGATATATATATATATATATAACACTCTTCACAAAGTAGTGAATTCAGTCACTAATGTCACATAATCCCACTCCAACCATCATCTCATTAACTTTGACTGGAGAGATAACGAGAATCAAGGATGATAAAGGAAACTGTAAAAATTTAAACTGAAATTTATCAAAGTGCCCAAAGCCCCCCCCCCCCCCCCCCAATGTGATTTGAAGCACCTCAATGAATTGAAGATATGACTTGAAAATCTGGACACAGTTTTATGTGGACCAGGGGATTTAAACAAAGGGTTGTGAAGAAGAAAAACTATGTGGCGTGAGCGTTTCTAATAATAAAGAGGCACATCTAACAGAAAATTAGCATTTCGAAGGGATGGCGATTGTGAATGGAGATAACAGCAACAAGGGAGGCGAGACATATTGAGCTAGCAGAAACACATTCTGGAAAGAAGCCTAAGAAAATTTCACCATTTACAAGAAGTGTAGCTGAATGGTTGGCAGAACCAGCGGAGTTGGAGGCAGTGCAGGTGTATTCACCACGGTTTCCAGGCCCAACAGCGTCTATGGCCAAAATGTTGGACTTTTCGCCAAACATGGCAGTCCGAACTCCCATGGCGTGGGACGACATTTCGCCTTGGAAGTGCCACTCGATCCTGAGGGGGGAGTCCCCCTTGAGGACGTGACAATTCAACTGAACACTGTCCCCCGCGTTGACGGGGCCATCAAATTGAAAGGGAGTTATCGAGGGAGCGACTACAAACGTTCAACATACACCAATGTAAATGGAATGATAATGGTGGCAATAATCTACTTGACCTTCAAATAACGAAGAACAACAAATAGTTTCAAAGAAGTAATTAAATAATCTCAACTACATTGTACTTACCGACGTTTCAAAGACCATGAAGTAGTGGATAGTAATTGAATGCACTGGTGTATTTTCATAATTTCACCAGCAGATTCACGTGTTTGGAGAACCAAACCAACACATAGGAACATTCCCATTCATAGATCAAAGCCATAAAGAGTGCCTACTCTTGAATGCTTGAAATAGACAGCGAATAATTAAGTGTTTTATTGTGAATGTCTGTGGTTCTTCATAACTCCACCGTGTATTAGATAGCTAACTTCATTATCAATAATAAATAAATTAATGAAAAACGAGATAATTCAAAAAACCAAAAGCTGAGGTAGACTCTATATACTATAGGTCTCAATGTATTAGGTGATTTTTCCTCAACATATTGGCAAACCATCAAGCATCATAGGACCCTTTATGGCTCATGGAACAAATCGCTGAAATGTTAAATTCCCTTCTTCGCTGATCGTGTACATATTTGAACTAAAACGATACCTTCAATCTGTTTGTTGTAAATCAGTTAATATAAGAGCCAACTTAGAAAATTATATGACTTTGGATTCGACTCTTATCAAAGGACCCTCTAAATAGTGACATAGAACAAAAACTCGAATGTAATTGAGAACCATTAATTAGAAAACAGAGCAAATTTAATTGGAATAAGTTCCAATTCAACTACCTACTTACAGTTAATTCAATTTAATTCACTAATTTTATAATCATTCAAAAGTTCAACACGAACAACACTCAAATGGGTAGGTTCTTTAGTTTGATAGAAAACATGACAACACTAATTTCGTTCATAAAACTAATTGAGGGCCCTTCAAGTTTTCTCACTGGTGAAAAAATCACAGTAAATAAGATCTACATTTTCATCAGACGATGTGACTCATAGGTAGGTGGTACGAGTACAAACAACAGTACCAAATGAGCAATCAGAAATTTTGTTTCGGTGTACAATATCAAAATCCCTAGGCAAAACATCTTGAAAACATTCGTTCCTGTAATACCGAACAAAGCATCAAGTACCTAACGTTGATTACAAGGGAAATGATAAAATTACTATTTTTTACCAGTGGGAGGACTGTTAGGTAAATCACTATTGAGTTGATTTTAGAAAATAATGAAGTGTTCAGTTTGCATAAGAACATTTAACGTTCAATAAGTGAAAGGATAAAGTGAAATAGAAAGGCCTGCGAAAGATATGGGTAGTTTCTACCTTCTCGATTCTTGGAACAGTCGCCCAAGGTTAACTTCTGGGTGTTGCATTAAATCGCCGTTCATCCAGAAAGCCTATTCCACTTCTTCACCTCCGTTTTAGGCCTAAATGCTAGAAGGGTAGTTAATAGGAAAATTGCTCCATTAGGGGCTCTAGAAACCCTTTGATATTACATGAGAATATTAACATTTAACTTTAAAGGTACAGCATTTAAGATGGAACATCTTTAGCGGGGAATTGGGTTTTGGTTTCTAACCCTCACAGTGCGTCATGAGTTGCTTGATGAATAGCGACAGCGTCCAGGCATACTTTTCTCTCCCCTAGTCAGAAGTGATTACTATACCCCGATGATTGGGATAATTAATATTTTTGGAGCCAAATTATGACTCTAATAAATTTGCCTACGGAAAAAATCGAGAATGAAAACAATATGGATAATTTCGTTGTATTCATACAAATAATACAAACCATAAAATCGTTTATTCGTCTGATGAAAATGTATATAAATCGACAAGTTAAAAGGTAGTCAACACTCACCCATAACTTGTACTTCCAAAGTGCCTCGGGAGCTGTAGCCTTTGGTGTTCTTCGCAACGCAAGTGTAAGTAGCCTGGTCAGACAAACGCTCCACGTTTTCAATTATCAGAGTTCCATTGGGGAACACCTTCTGTTTCCTGTTGATCGGGAGTAACCTTCCATCTATGCAGTAAAACGAAAACACGTTAGAGAAGAAATTGTTATATGTTATAACTAAAACTTGCTTTCAAATCAAATTGTAATATTGCAAATAGGTATGATGAAAACAAGCGTTAGGTACCCACCTGAAATGGTAGAATAATATTGATTAGATGCCAACGATGGCAACTTATATATTTAAAAAACATGCTTCTCAAGAAACTTGAAAAAAATTATTAGGTATATAAGTACCTTCAAATATAAAAAATATTAAATTAAATTAAAAAATATAGATTAGTTACCTAGTTCTATTTATGTAAAAATCTGTCTTTGCACGTGTCTCAAAAAAAAAAAAATAAATAAATAAATAAAAAGCTTTAGTTAAAACACCATTGATATGATTTGGCTCATACGACACAAAAATAACTAAACATTGGATATTAAGGGAATAAAAGCTATAAAGCCAAGTTTATTGTAGGCCCAAGTAAGCTACCTATCACATCTTTACGTCTAAGCAAGGAGCCAAGAGCATTTCAAGTTGGTATAGTGACGGGATGGAATCACTTCACTGGATAACCTATTATTTAAATGTGGCAGCATTCTCATTCACACATCTGCTCCTAATATAGTGAACCCGGAACAGCACACAGTAACAGGAAGCCTGGGAAACAGCGAACCTCAAAAAAGGGACTGAGGCTTTTCGTCAGGCCAATCGCTTCACCTCGAATCAATCTTTTCCATTCAAAAGACTACCTCCATTCCTCAGTCACTTTCAACTTCCTCTCTCTTCTCACTGTAACTTCTGTTCGTTTGAGCCTTTCTATTTTGCTTCATTTCCTATTTTTAAGTCAAGAGAAGACGAAATATCACTAATGCAGGTGTAACATTTAATTAAAACGAAAACTCCTATAAAAAAAGTGAAAGCTATTGTATTTGCTTTCTTTGGAGTTTTATTCAAAGGAAAACTCCACTAGGCAGATGAAAATTATTTAATCATTTTTAGTCACCTTTGGAAGGCTCATTTGAATAGCGCTAGCCATTCTCAAGGCGGGGAAGTGAACGAAAATCAGCATTGACTCTGAATAGCTAATGATAAATCGCCCTTTTACTTAAATGAAACCTGTTCTACAATATCCATACAACACATATAAATTGAATATGTTACTGGAAATGAACATTATGACCCATGACTATAAGAACACTCAATCCTGGAGTGAATGTCGATTCTTATCCAATAAGACAATAGAAGCACGACATGTTGGACCAGTTATGGCGAACGATTCATAACATGATGTTTCTTTTCATAGCCTTCTCATTGATCAATCATTGCCCTATCATTTGCAGGGAAGCGGTAGGGGGCGCACTCGGATTGGGCACCAGCCGAAAAGGGTTCACTAATCATTACCTGACAAATCCAATCTCTAATCGCATCCTGACCAGCGACTTGTTACTTTCTTGAAAAAGGTTCTGACGAAGTTGTTCATATGATCTTGAATTCAATATTACAATAATACATCATAACAATATCAACCTCTCTCCCACTGTATTGTGTCAATGGGATATCCAGCAACGGGGCAGGTGACGAAAAGAGTTTCTCCAGCAACAATAGCCTTCTTTTCCATGGGCCTGACATAGGGCAAGCCGTGGATGTTGAGTCGTTCGGCGTGTTCGACAGTTCCAACTTTTGAGCTAGCGACACATTTGTATAGACCGCCATCGTTCGTTTGAGCTGAAGTGATGTTCATATGGGAAACCACATCTCCATTCACAGTAACATACTGTCCAACATGAATCCTGTAAGATCGAAAGAACAGTAGGTAAATAATTTATTAGGTAGACATAGTAAAGAAGAAACTTTACGGGATTAATAAACCAGCGGTTCACATGAATTTTATGCAACTGGTTTGAGTTCACTAAAAATGGGATTCACAAGAATAAAATATTCCAGAATGTTTATTGATTATTTTGATATCCTGTCTCTTGAAGGCACCCACTAAGACACAAAAACATATAAATAAATGTTTCTCTCTCTCTCTCTCTCTCTCTCTCTCTCTCTCTCTCTCTCTCTCTCTCTCTCTCTCTATATATATATATATATATATATATATATATATATATATATATATATATATATATAACCAAATGTATTGAATGACAATTTCTTTCAAAATTCAACTTACATATGAGTAAATTTTTAATCTTAGTAGAGTCTAAACAGAACTACCGATTTTACCAAATAATGATGGCTTGATGAGAGCTTCATTTTCGACATGTTCTCACATTGCTGCGTTGCAACCATGGATAATACACCAACTTAATGGATACCTACTATAAAAATATGGATACCAAACTAAATCACATCCCTCTGAATGTGACAAATAGCCAAGCTATTTTTATGTGTGTTGTATATAATCTATGGAAGTGAAATCAATACCTGTCCATTTTCAACGTGGTGTGTTTAATGGAGCAATAGGAGAGAATTTTTGGCTCTAAAGTCCCCAAACAGCCATGGAATTTGAGCAATTAAGGTGTGACACAACTGTAATTGGCAACGTGCTGATTACCTATTTATAACCTATCTATTACCTTCTGAGTGACTGAATGATTTCTAAACCATAGGTACTCACTTCTGGGGTTAAAACTAGGATTACTACAGACGAAGGTAGTGTACCTACCAACAGAATTTACCATTTCAGAGAATTACAGTAGATGGTACCTAATTGATTGTCTAAGAAAATTCTTACATAGCCAGTTCTACAGATAAGATTAATTCTTGAGCTTGGTTCTCACTAAATATTAGACCGCTTACTTTTCACAAGCTACTCTATGGGTACGGAAAAAAGTAGGTAATTTCCTTACCTGTCAGCACTTGCAAGTTTCTTTCCATCAAGGAACCAAGTTATCTCTGGAGTAGGATTTCCTTTAGCAGTACACTTCAAATAGACAGATGGCCCAGGCTGTATCGTTTCCGATTGGAACCCTTGAGATATCAAAGGTGGTTCAACTGCAAAAAGAGAAGGTAATAATTTTAAGACATAATTAACTTTGCTAAACACCAATTGAAAAGAAGATTTAGAAGGTTAAGACTTTAAAAATATACATATAAATGACTAAGGTTCTTGACCACTCAGAATTAAATTTTCGGGTTGTTGGTCCTTGAGGATTGGTCTATGTAGAAAAACTCAACTAGGCCGACGTTTCGATTTATTTGTAAATCTTCTTCAGAGCTATAATATTGAGAAAAGAACTACCTTAGTTGGCTACATTGGACACCATAGATTTGTGAAATATTAGTGGTATTTAATGGAATGAATTGTTTGAATCATTGTTATTACATGAATAGGCGCTATAATAATCTTATTTGGTCTATTATGAAAAATATATTTATTATGGAACAAATGTTTACCTTAGGTGATAGAGAATTGCATTATTGATGTATGGGGACTACATGTCATCTGGTCTTCAGCAGAGATTAACTTTGACAACCTATTGAATTCTAATAAAACTATTACTTTAACTTTAATACTTGAATATAACTTTAATGAAAAGCGGGAAAATGAAGATAATAGTTGTAGGTTTGACTTGTTGGCTTGATGTTAACTTAGATGAGAAGGTGAGATAAGGTTGTTGTTGTACAGTTACCTACTGTATGGATACTGTATGTTATGGATGCTATTACAGGATGGATATTTAAACTCCTATAGCCATACAAATCTTTCTTAAAATTAATAAGAAAATTATATTAGGTAAGTACAATGTATTTATGTATTAAATTGCTGTACAACAATAACCTTATCTCACCTTCTCATCTAAGTTAACATCAAGCCAACAAGTCAAACCTAAAACTATTATCTTCATTTTCCGCTTTTCATTAAATTTTACTTTTTATTTACTTAATACATTGTATTTATGTAATAACGTTAAGTAATAGTTTTATTAGAATTCAATCAACCTATTGAAGTTAATCTTTGCTGAAGACCACTAGATAACATGTAGTCTCCAAACATCTTTAATGCAATTCTCTATCACCTAAGGTAAACATTTGTTCCATAATAACTATATTTTTCATAATAGACCAAATAAGATTATTATAGCGCCTATTCATGTAATAACAATGATTCAAACAATTCATTCCATTAAATACCACTAATATTTCACAAATCTATGATGTCCAATGTAGCCAACTAAGGTAGTTCTTTTCTCAATATTATAAAACGCATTTTGAAAACGGTTGGAGTTTCTTGAAAGTCGAATAGAACACAAGGCAAACTTGAATGTGCAAAAAATAAAATAAAATTGATAAGATCTCAACGCTTTTATTTTTTCATTTAATACCTACATAGACATCTCTTAGCGGATTTTCGTAGAAAATGAAGCTATTGCAATGGCTCCAAAAATTTTAAATCATAATGTTTGCAAAATTT
The DNA here is from genome assembly GCA_030762985.1 of Adelphocoris suturalis. Lineage (NCBI taxonomy): Eukaryota > Metazoa > Arthropoda > Insecta > Hemiptera > Miridae > Adelphocoris > Adelphocoris suturalis. Next base: position 78,265,472 of record CM061043.1, read on the forward strand.
CTTTTATGAAATCCGTTTTTAGGCGTTCTGAAACGATTGCTGAAGTTTGCGCTGCTTTATCATACATAGCATTTATCTTTATCAATCAAATGAAACTTTGTACCGACCAGGCTGACTACTTGCTCCCTCCATTCCAAACTCACAACAGCCAATGAAAACATTCGAAATTCAGCCTCTGTTTTCACCGCTGTTTCACTCCTCTGAATGTTTTGCTCAAACATTCAATTTATAAAATGGATGGACTCCAATTCCTAACCAGTTCGAAATCACTTTGAAAGTTGGCAGAAGTCGCGCATGCGCACTTTACTAGTCTCCAACGAGTTTGAAATGGTTTGAAAGTCAATTCAAACCGCCTCAGCGAACAAACCTGGATGAAACAGCCTGCCGCAGCTGCCGGACACCCGCTATAAATTAATTTGTAGCGCCTCTGTATTAACTTGTTTAGCAAAAATCCGAAATACTTTTTTTTTTTCCTGGATGGTTTGAAAAAGTTTTAATTGATTTATTATAAGGTTTCATTTGTTTGAAAAAGTGTGGTTGAAAAATGGTTTCATTTGGTAGGTTCGAGGTTTCATTTGGTTGGTTCGAGGTTTCATTTGGTTGGTACCTACGAAGTTTCATTTGATAGGAAAAAAGCTTCAATTTGCCTGAAAAAATGCTATACATCAACAATCAACTATTTAAAACTTTTTGCAAAAACTAAGCTGAAAAATATACTTTAACTTCATTATCTATGCTGAAATATCTACAAAAACTGCAAAAAATTTAAAATACAAAATCTGTTTTTGAATTGCAGAATTATACATGGCAAGCGTTATTTTTTCTCCATGAAATCGGCTTTAACCAATTTTACTGCACTCAAAACGCTCAAATGTCAATACAATTGAACATATTATATATATATAATACGATAGTTAACTTAACATATAATACGATAGGTAATTGAAGAAAATTCGCTCATACGATCATGCTGCAGGAGTACAAATAAACTCAACTTCAAGGTTATAAATAGATTTTTCAATAATGTTAATTCAATACTTTTTAGACGAAAAACTAAAATGAACTATTTGAGAGAAGAAAAAATAGTAAGGAGTAAATTAATAATTTAATAATCTTCAGATATCTATTCACCAATAGTACGAATATTGGTAAAGTACTGTGTTGCCTGTGGGACAAGATGGTATTCCACACTTATCTGAGAGGGTGGACAATTTGATTTTGTTGAACGATTTTGCTGATTTCATTGAGCGTCGTTGTTATATGCAACTTACACCGGCTTCCAAGTTTAAGCTCCGCACTGGCCTGCGCGCTCTCCTGTTCGTTTCGAACGAAGCACTGGTACATGCCCTTGTCTTCTTTCTTGACTGAGTCGATTTTCATTATAGCGTTGTTCTGTCCTGGCAGAGCCTTCCCGTCTTTGAGCCATGAAACGGTTTTCACTGGGTTTCCTTCGTAGTTGCAGGTGAGGAGGGCTGGTCTTCCAAAATCTACTGTTTGAACGGTTGGTTCTACGCCAGCTACGAGAGGAGCTGAAATGAAAACATACATTTTATAGTTTTAGGGAGGTACTACTAATTCAGTTATTTCTCAAAAACCATTTCAAAAAAACCAATCAAAAAGCTAATTTTAGAAATATTGCTTAACAAATACAGTCAACATTAGCGAAACCTACTATTTTATTTATGATAATGTACATTAGAAAGCTGTTTCTGTATACATCCCCACCATCTAATATGACTCTGTTACGTTCAAGGAAAATTCCCATAGTAGAAGAGGTTAGATTACATACGCCTCAGTGCCGCAGATGACAAAAACACTGTCTTTAAAACAACTAACTTCTCTCTCAAAGAAGGTAGGTAAGAGTTCGAACTCTGTCGAGGTTATGATTATTTGTGGACTGTTACATTAGGCGCAGGATAGTAGGAGGCAGACTATAATGCCTAATCCCTCTCAAGCCAGACTGTAAAACATCACATTCCCTCACGTAGGTAACACCTTTCACTTCCTCACTCACTTGAGTGAGTGACCTCGCTGGACTGCATCTTCTACCGGCGAGCATCTGCTGAGCCAGTGGCCTGCAGTTTCACTTTGTTGGTTGTCCGACCCCAAATCAGCCAAGACGGCTGATATTTGACTCTAGGGAAATGTTACGTTCAAGAAAAATTCCCGCAGTCGAAGGGGCTTGATTACATTGGCCTCAGAACTGCAGTTGGAAAAGGTGCTGTCTTTAAAATAACCTCTCTCAAAGACAGTAAAGGCATGCGTTTGAACTCTGTCGAAGTATGAAACTCTGACTTTCTACTTAGATTTGTGGCATGAACACCCACCATGATCCAAGTACTTATTTAATTGATTCAAGTTATTACATATACCGACATATGTAGATATTTTAATCGTAAATTTTAGTACCTACCAACAAAACTGAGATATTTTGTGGACTTGAAAGAAATTTCATGATATTTTACAAATACCTACATGTACTTCCTATTACAGAAGGTCCATATAGATCTGATTGATCCTCAATTTGGCAAAGTGTAAAAAACAAAACTGGGGTGTCAAGTATTATTTCAATGTACACGTTGTGTAGAACTTAATTTTTCTTCTTTTTCAAAAATTTTTGATTTTAAGTAAACCAACAGGCGTTAATGTACTACTACATGGTTTTTATTTAAACTGAAGGCAGAAACCATCATAATATAAAGTAAAGACTTTTTTAAAATGAGACAAACGTCATCTCGATACCCTGGTGAACCAAGACAAGACAAACGTCATCTCGAGGACACCCTGGTGAATTCTCACTTTTATTTGATTATAAGAAGTGATTAAACATCTAAGAAGAAACTTCACACACCACCCTCCTCCCACACTACCAGCTCTCTCCCTCCTTTCGAGCGTTTTATCAGCAGAGTTCAAATTTTTGATGAGGTTGGTCCAATTATACCCACAAGCAAAAGGTTGAGTAAAAGAGTGCTCGACACTCTCACGGAACTCACTGATTCTCACTGATCTGCCATGACCCACCAAAGGATAACCAGCGTATAAGTAAGATAACTACCACACTTACCTGTAATTATTTCTCAGCCCCCCCCCCATCACTTTTTGGACTCAATTCTGAAATGGTAGAAAAATATGAACCTGGAAATCTTGAAGAGGAATAAGTAAATGATCCCCACCTCAAATACCTGGTGAAAGCGGTTTTTTAAACATGGAAATTGGTGACCCTTTAAATTTTTCATTTTTGTGTTTAAGATTGAAATATTGAATCTGAGTGACTGTCTTCAAAAGCATTTTTCTGCTCGAAGAGCATTAAGCAAATTTCAGTTGCGAACCTTCACTTCCGTATTGAAACTTTATTTAGATATAATTGAATACCTACAATTTTGTGTTGAATTGTAAGCTTCTAATGAGAAAACATTTCCATGTTCTCATTTTTATCGCTTTTAAGTAAGTCCTACCTCAACCATTTTACTTGCATCTGAGGGGATATTCAGCAATTTCAAGGATCTAGCAGAAACGCTAGGATAATTTGAAACTATTCCTCATTAATGCTAAAATTAACTGGAGAGGTACTAAACCCTTGACAAATTTACTTGAAAACCATTCTTCAATCTCCACTAAAATAATGGTCTTAGACTTCGCCAGAAAATAGGAATTCCCTAGCTTTGCCAATAAAAAAAAGTTGAGCCTATATTCGATATCTCAGACTGCGAGGGATACGATAGTGGGGTGGAAATATTAGTTCGACTTAAACGAGTAATCCTTATTTTCTATTCTATTTTACAATTTCTTAGAAGTAGACCTGAAAAAACCTTAGGTGTGGATATTGACAAATTAATCGTAATAAACGAGAGTATACATCAATAAGCTTCGAAAATCAAGTTTTGATGAACACAAAAACGATAGAATAACCAATTCAGACTGACTCACCAGTGACGGTCAGTACTGTCTCAACACTTTCTCCGCCGACAGAGTTGTTCACGACGCACAAATATTTGCCGGAGTCTTCCACCTTGGCTTCCCTGATTATGAGGGTTCCGGAGACTTGCTTGATCCTGTCACTCAGCACAACAGGCTGTTTCTTTGCGGTACCTTCAACGAACTTGTACCACCTACAAACAAAATATATGATCCCATGTAGTTTCTCAAGACAACATTCAGCGAAAGTAAAGGAGCAAGGGCAACAAAATATCAACACACATTTCGATTAAGAATTACCTTTATTTTTGGAGATGTTTTATTAACAAATTATAAGCTTCCAATAAACAATTCAAACTTTTTAGACAGAAAACTAATACGATCTGTAACTGCTGTCACAAATCGATCTCACACAAATAAATACATAGATTTAACTCTAAGAATATAATGGATATCAAACACTTCATGATACAATTAACAAATGAGATATCTTGTAATTAGCGTAATTATAAAGCTGGATGAATGCTGCCAGCTTCGATACCATATTCTGAGGATTTCTCTCCATAAATATTGAAAGAGAGATGGATAAAATATAGGTAGTTGTTGAGAAAACAAATGGGAGAGAAGTTTTGTAGATAAGTTTCTTCTTCTTTCAATATTAACTTGACTTCAGCAATATGTGAATTTTAATAATTGATCTCAGTATCCAGCCTGTGGGGCTGATACAGGAATGCCTTTCAAGATCTTGATTTTATGTAGAATCTCAGTGTGTTCGATCATGATTGAGTACGCAGGCACCTACTAACTTTCAGGTGGTGTAGGCGTACTTCATTATTAGACGATTGGGTGCCTATAGTATTTCCAGCTGCTAAAGTAACTAACCCATAAATGCCATTTTGGATTTGGTGATTGGTTGTTGTTGAAGCCAACACACTTTTCAAACAGAATTACTCTGATAATGTTGTTCTCTCAACAGAACTGGTCAACGATGATCAACTTCGGGTTCTTGTTGGTCTCAATAGCCCAGTGGATGTCTCTCACCCGTTGATACTTCCACAGATTCAAGCTGTGAGTGGTGGCTCAAATTATGCCGTAGTAAACAAAATCTTGGAATCCGTCCACCGAGCACTGTATTTATATCAGTAAATACCAACACACAATCAGAATTCCAGCCTTTAGCTGAAGGCGTTATACACTTGCAGCAAAACTGTTGAAACAATGATGTTTGCAAACACGTTTGAAACTTCATCGTTTACGAAGACCCTTCAAACCACTCTTAAGCTATACTCAACAATGATACACACCTACCTGGACTCATCACCTGAGAAATCAGTTATCAGCAAAGAACTTTGGCGGAATATTTCATAGGAAGGTTTCGGTTAGGGTTAGGTTTCATGCAATTTACCTGAATGATGGAACTGGATAGCCTTGGGCTTGACACAGCATTGTGAATCCTATGCCTGCATGTTTGGTAGTAATGCTCCCCTCATTATGAACTGTAGGAGCTTTCACACCCATAGGATCTAGGTGCCATTGCAAAGTAGAATAATATGAATAAAGAAAATAAATAATGAATATCATTAGGTACCTGAATGTTGGGATCGGGTAACCCTGTGCAGAGCAAAACAAGGCAGCTGACGAAGTCTCTCGTTTAACCATCATTCTCAGCTTCAAATCGTCTCCTACGTTTGGAGCTTTGGAGCCTAACGGTTCTATACGCATAGGAAAACGGGAAATAGAATAGCAACACAACTATTTCGTAGGATGAAGGCGGTACTAATGGGACTGGCATGGCATTCGTTTCCCCTTAGAGACGCAAAACAAAGAGGCTGGATAAACAGCTAGTTAGGAAAGGAATCAAATCAGCACTTCCGGTATGATAGGTCTTAATGTTTGGTAATGAAGGACTGAAAGTTGACTACATCCTCCACGTAACTTTTGTAAACACGGAGGACAAGTTTCATACCTAAAAATGCACAATATTTAGCATAAAATGACGAATTAACGAACAACTTTTTAATTTACGTCTAAAATTCGGTTATTACGGAGTCAGAAATTTGGGAGAGTGTAACCATTTGATTCATTGGGAAAAATTACGGAGAAATCGACCTAAAAAAAAAAAAAAAAAAAAAAAAAAAAAAAAAAAAAAAAAAAAAAAAAAAAAAAAAAAAAACCTTGAAAAATCCACGTTTTTTAGATCTTTGAAAGCAATTTTCACCTGAAAACATGAACGTAAAAATTATTTTCTCTCATTGTTGGAAAGCTGAGTTCACGAGAAAGTTTTCCTCCTACTGCGTATGGGAAATTACATTTTTCTATATCAATATAAAAAAATATTGGTGTTTGCTAATTCCAGATGTTTTTTTTTTTTAGTCCACTGAAACTTTCAATACCTAGGTACTTTTAAATGTATATTATAGCCATATTCTGATAGGAAATTCAACGCGTCTTCAATGTTGATTTTGGAGAGTGATTAAAGGATGTTATGACCATTTGTATGACAAAGTAGAAAGCAAGAAAATCTTAACAGCGAAATAATAAAAATCTTTACGAGTTGATGTGAGTGATTGAAATATTACTTTAATCTTGGTTATGTTAAACTAGTTTTGGAGTTAAGAGATTAATTTACCTATTCTGGGTTATCCCATCATCAGTCATACTTATACAAATTGAACTACAGTTCAATGAATGGGTTGAGCCCTTCTACATACCATTTCAACTTCTACTAATAGTAGTACGAGGAACAGGTAGTACGATTTCCAGACTTGAAATATCTTTCTGAATAGGTAGGTACCTACCTAATCTTTTTCATAGAAAGCATCTTCTGCCAGTTGGCACCTCGATAATCATGGAAACGTTTCTGATTTGTAAGGGTGTATTTCCCAGTCTGTCATAATCAGTTATAAATCACTCTGTGGCGTTCAACATTTATGAACAAAGATTCATAGTACGTTCCAGAGTACCTAGTCCTTACGCTTCAAAAAATTCTGTGGTGTTATCTTACTCGAAAGAATCTGGACTAAGCGATGAATGGTGAGTCTTTGACAAATTTTAAAAACTCATTCTGTCAATAGGCATCAATTTCAAACACAACTTTACCTGAAGGTTGGGATAGGGTAAGCCTGAGCCGTGCAGAACAAGACCGTGGTCGATTTTTCCATTGCTGCCATCATCTTCCACTTCATTTCATATCCTACGTTGGGAGCTTTGGAACCCAGCGGTTCTGTTCGAGAATTATACATCATGATACAAATAATGAGGTATACATAAAAGGTCATAGATAAGGCAAGCTATCACGGCTATCCAAGATCTATACACCTTTATCTGATCATTTATCCGACAGAAGGGTCGACGAAATTGGCCAGGGATTTTGCTTACTCACTAGGTACGGTTCCATATAAATATTTTTTTTTAATAAAAACTTTTGATAGATTTTTGCTTTTGAGAAAACGCTAAAGACAAGGATTAAAAAAAAAAAAAAAAAAAAAAACTACCTGAGCTACCTAAAAGGTGTTGTGTATCTGACGACCGAAAGTGTGTGAAAACGGGCCTTTGCAAGTAATCACAAAAATTTCCCAACCTTGTTAATATCAGAAAAATAATCTAAGGAGAGGGAATCTATAAATATTTTTTATGAGCAAGATAACATTCTCGGTTTACTTAACCGTCATAAATAAATTTATTAATTCTTTATAAAATTTTCCCCTAAACGACTCTATTAATTTAATGGAATTCACGTTAGGTAAATAGAATCCCTGAATACATATTGGTGGAGCGCCAGTTTGTACATTTACCTAACTCAATTATTTATTGGCCGAATGATTAATTTTATTGGATACCATATTCGTATCCAACGTAAAACAGTATTTACTTAGTGAAGTCAATATTTACAGATTGTGGAGCCCGTAACAATCTTCAGAAGTGGCTTGATTACTATTGCCTAATACCAATTGCTCTCTTCCACTAATGTATTAAAAATCGTTACCTGAATGATGGTATGGGATAGGCCTGCGCTGAGCAAAACAAGACTGCCGTCGATTTTCCTTGTTTTATCATTCGATTCCACTTCAACTCGTCTCCTATGTTAGGAGCTTTGGTGCCAACTGGCTCTGTTTAAAAATCAGAGATTGAATAAACACTCAACCTAACACTACGATTTTGGCTGGAGTGATGATTAACAGACTATCAAGGCGTGGCGAATCAATTAACTTCTTCTTCGTTTGGAGCGGTAGGTATAGTAGCATTTTAAGTGTCCACCATTAAAATTTGAAATTGAAAATTGGAATGCGGTACCTGTATTTGGGAGTAGGAGAACCTTGAGCTTGACACAACAGCCCGAAATTTTGACCGAAGGACCGCTCGATGCCGCTCCATTTCACGTCAGACGACAAAGTGGGAGCCTTAGCACCAACGGGTTCTTAAGAACAATAAACGATTGATATAAACAAAGCATATTCCTTATGGCTTCTATATGCATAGCCTGATTTCACTTCTACAGCCGGATCAATCCGTATTTATTTCATTCAATCCAAAATAAAATAGGGTACGAGGACAAAGTTTTCCTAACTCTGAAAATATGGATACAATAAAATTGGAGAACTTAATGCGATAAGACCCTTCTATATTATAGGAAAAACAACTTTGAGAACGAAAACAATTTCAAGGTAATGTATTTGATTCGTTTTGTTTCTGAACTTTTAATTTATTTGCTGTAAAAGTCGAAACAAAGAATGCACACAAGCACTCTGAGACAACCATGACCTATTTAGAGAGGAGTAAAAAGATAAAACACTCCGAATTAACGTTACCCAAAGGAATCTGTTCCATATGGTATTGACAACAAAAACTGGATGAAAAAAAGTCAAAGGGGTAAAAAAATCAGTTCCCATTAAATCTAAGTCTGCATTGAAATGAAATGTATGATATCTCAATGGATCGGGTAAAGAACACTTTGACTCCCAGAAATAACATAAAACAGTTCATGTTCTAGGAATGGCTTTCCATAGTGTATAGTCAATAGTTTCATAGTTCCTTACTACTCGTAGGTAGCTATAAAAATTAATTTAAACATATTGTTCAGTGCATTACAGGGGCGCCCATTTTTTGGATTCGCGTACAAATGGGGGGAATTAGTATATTTATCACAAAATGTTAGAAGCTTGTTTCGTAAATGCGAAACGCATGATAAACTCAAATTTCGAAAATCTGGCGACGTAGTGCATAAATGAATAGTTTAATACTCTAATAATAATAATAATAGAATCGGTAAATAGCAGCTCAGACTGTCTTGGTGAAATGTAGCACCTATCGCCTACAATGTTACGTTCAAGGAAAACTCCCGCAGTCAGAGGTTTGACTATGTACATCGGCCTCGATAGCTCCGCAGCGCTGTTCCTATAAAGAGCAACCCACTAAAAGAAATTGAGGGTATGAGTTCTAACTCTGTCAAGGTATCAAATAGTTTTAGGCCATCACATTTGGCGCAGGACAGTAGGACCTAGACTTTAATTAGTAATCCTTCTCGAGCCAAAACAAAAACATCACATTCCCAGATTTAATCTTTAATTCCTCCCTCACCTGAGTCAAAACACACGACCTTGCTCAATAGCAACTTTTTCGAGCGAGAATCTGCTAAGCCTGGAGCCAGCAGTTTCACTTCGTTGGATGTCCGACCCCAAATCAGCCAAGATGACTGATAGTTGACTCCGGAGAAATGTTACATTTAAGGAAAACTCCCGTAGTCGAAGACTTTTGATTACAGCCGCCTCAGTAGTGTAGTTAGCTAAAGTGCCGTTTCTAAAGAAATTAAAAGTACGAGTTCGAATTCAGTCGAGAAATCAAAAATTTTTGGGCTTTTACATTAGTAACGATACAATTTTTCAAGGTGGGTTCCTTTTCAATTTTGAAAATTAATGTAACTTGTGGGTGACGATAATTTATTATCAACACGTATATTTGAATATAACCCTCATCAGGTTCATCGTACTTTGATACTGATCAACACCACTTACTTGGTTTTGGGCACAGGGTAACCCTGAGCTTGACACATGAGAGAGAATGCTTGAGATTGTAGGACTTCGACGGAGGATATTTTGGAAGCCATAGAAAATTTCGGAGCTTTACTCCCAATAGGATCTGGAACATTGGTAGGTACCCCAATACACACCTTCGGAAGCACCCAAGTCCTTACATTTCCGACTAAAACCCCTGTTGTGAGCTAATGAATAGGCTATTCCCTTAACAAGGATAGATTTTTTTTTCAATTAAAAATAATATTTACATATTTCTATTATTTTTATAAATTACATCAAAATATAATTTTAATGCAATTTTTTTTTTAAATCAAAATATGGTTCTTTGCTACTTTGAAATGCACTTCAGGGTTGCGATTAGCTCAGAGGGTAAAATAATTCTGAAATTCGTTTGGCCATTGCTTTATGATTTGTGTTCCAAAATTGCAGTTTAGTTTCGAGGTAATCAAGGAGAAAATCTTGTGATCTCATTTTAAAGAGGAAAATTCCCTAGCTTCAAAATCTCCAATATTAAGACTTCCCAAATTCATTGTGTTTTGTTCATTTTGTGTATAACTCGAAATATATTATAAATGTCATACTCGCTATTTTTCTATTTCAATGAAATTTTCAGTGATCTCTAGAGGGTTAAAAGACCTGCAAATTCTCTTTGAATCTACAATATATATGTCGATGGCATTGCCATAAAAATTAAAAATCATATCACGAAATAGTACTAAATTTATACACAACGAATCCGTTGCCAAGAAAATTCAACTCGCTTTGTTTTGTTCATGAACATTATTTCCAAAGTAGGTAATTCATCGGGATTTTCTTAAATTTAGTATCAACGATATTGAAGGGAATGAGGGTGTGACCATAATACTAACACGATTGAAAAGTTATTGTTCGTTACTAATGATGAACTAACCGTCGAAATCGATTCAACGTTGTAATTCTTTATTTTTTTGTGGAAATAGAAAATGATCTTCACTAACTTCCGTTTTCTTCAGTACCTACCTATACTAAATTACCAGTAACAATACTTTTTAGCATCCACAAGAGATAGGGTAGGGAATGCGCTCCCGTATTGATTGTGAACCCATCTACTTGCTCAACATACCTGGCTAAACTATACCAATTAAAATAAGATTGAAATTAATATATTTGTACCTGAATGACGGAATTGGATAGCCTTGCGCCTCGCAGAGACTGGTCAGAAAAGATCCTTCAGAACCGCTGATCCACTTTATCCTGTCCTTCACGGTTGGCCCTTTACCACCGAGTGGTTCTGAATTGACACAAATTATATTTTCCGAGATGAAATTGGAAAAACTGCAATAGATCACCTCCAGGTAAACATGGTTTTACGCATAGTTGAAAATAGGGTACCCTTTTGTCGTCATACTGGAATTGAGGCAATACACAGCTCTAGATTGGAGTAGATACACGGGCGAAAAAACAATGCTCGATCGTTATACTAAAGAACTAGAAAATCAACATGAATGAAAATTTGAGAAATTCAAGAAACCGTGAGTTTTAGTATCAGTTTGCACAAAATCACGTACGAATCAGATGATTTATGTCAACTTGAATGTAATCCGACAGATAGATGTAACCTACAGGTACCCACAACGTAAGAAACCCAGTGTGTTCATGTTCCGGGTCCGCCAAATTCTCTGACTAGCTGGTCGCAAAATAGTAAAATAGGTACTAAAAAAAATCATAATTCAAGACCCGGTTCCGTAACTCCGATTTGAAGTCGGATCTTCAAAGAGAATGTACCCCTATGGAAAGAGGCGAAGATCATCAGCGAGAATAGATCTAGATAGGTGGTATCAACAGAAAGTGAGAAGTGGAAAACTTTTACAAACAATTTCAAAAGTTTTTGGATGTACAGTAATAAATTTAAAAACGAACTACAGTTAAAGACGTTGTTAGAAATACATTAAATCATAAGATAAAGAGAGATGACCGATCATAATATGTTTTCCAAATCCGGAAATCGTGTTTTCTAACAAACATGAACATAATCTTGAATGCTCTGGTTTTAAGGTGTGGTGGTTAACGAAATTGTTATGACGAAATGGAGAATAGTGAGGAAAAATCCACGCGCTGTCCCAAGCGAAAGACCTCACCACAGGAGGGCATCGCCTATGAACCTGAAGGTATTTAGGAAGATATTACCTTTCACTTTCCAATACAATGAACTCATCTCGCGGTTGACTCAAATCCTTTAACTATTTAGTAGGTACTTAACCACTGCCTGCCTCTAGACAGCTTATTAATGCACATACACTCAGCTGAACAGGAAAGACCTCGTCATTTCAAATTTCTCTTACAATGTCCCAGAAAGCCTCCCTAACAAATTTCAACTGCCTAGGGTGGACAGGAGAGAATTCAGCTGTCTCAGCTGATCAAGAAAGATCCCATCATTTCATTGTACTCTTAAAGTCCCAGACGGCCAGAAGAAGTCGCCGGCCTCGTCATTTCAAATGGCTTTTAATGTCCCAGAAAGTCTTCCTGTAAAATTTAAATTTCCTATGATGAACAGGAGAGAATTTAGCTCACTCAGCTTATCAGGAAAGAGCCTGTCATTTTAAACTTCTCTTAACAATCCAAAGAGTCTTCCTAACCAATTTCAACTTCCTAGGGTGAAAAGGTTGGCAGGGCCACCTTACTAGGAATCCTATCGCACGCATATGCATCCTTGTACTCAGAAATTCCATACCGGGCCATCCTGAAGGCTTGAAACATTTCGAAAATTCTAGAGAAAGGAAAACAAAGTTTTAAGATTGCTTTTTCCTACGGCAAAAACGTATACGGGAGTAACAGATTATTGATAAATACTCGTAATTGTGCAGACCCATTGGGGTCTTCTTATGAACAATATATTAAATTAATCAGGGCTTATTCTCTCCAAGTATATTTTTCTGCTTTATTTGAAGGGATATTTAGTTACCTACCTATATTATACAAACAAGGAAAGAAAAAAGCGATTCACTATGTATGTGAACAATTATTGGCCATCTTTGCTTTGAGGTCTTACTTCTTGAAAGAGTTTGATGTTGAACCGCCTCATCTCCAGTAGTCTTTAGGAAATCAAACTGTGTGAAACAGGCTTGTTGAATAACTATGATTTTACGAAAATTGTCAAGAATATGACAGTGGCCATGGCGAAAGCGTTCAACATAGCCTTTTCTAGAGGAGTGATACTCAGAAATTAGAAGTGCACTGCGGTTACAGCTCTGAGGTGATATAGCTCTGATATACCTAGCGGATCGTCCCTGGAGATGCCAATAACGCAATTCCCCCATGAGGGTTTCAAGGTAGGGCGTTCCTCAATGCATTTTCTCTATGGACCTATCCATTCCCCATTTCGGTAAATTGTCTCTCTGGCATTTAGCTGATTCTAATATTTGTGTCAGGATGATAGCAATTTCCTTGTTAAAGAACATCAGCCACGTCCTAAGGCTTCACCAACATACTTTTTTCAAAGTTAGTAATTGAATATAGAATAATCCATTGTAACTGAATTTTGGCAACACCAAAGTCGTTTATTTCTTAACGCGATTTAAATCTGGTACACTAATGATCTGCTTCTCCAAGTTTTTTGGGTATCTTGATTGAAAATCTCAAATTTTCCTTCAATATAAATTACCGATACTCTTTTTCTTTTGGTTAAGCAAACTTCGATTTGCGGTAGCATGATGTAACTTTATACCTACTTAATCATTGGCTTCTTCATGTCTATTGAGGCAGTCAATCCACACGAAGAGCCGCTTCAAACATTATAAAGCCTCTCACAGCCTTCGGTGTAAGAGATAATGACTTCATCAAATCTTCAAATGTTTTGCTTTTTTAGTAGGACTCATACATATAGATTCTAGCACTTGCGGTGGCGGCTAGCGTAAGCTACGTCTGGATCCCTAGATAGGAACTGCGTTAAGCCACGTTTTGTCGATGGAGCGTTTTGTATTTCGGACTATGCCCCAGGCCTATACACCCGATTTAAATTATATCGTGGCTGCGTGTGATTTGAAATGTTTCACAATCCAAATTGCGGATTGGGAGTGGAACATCTAAACTAGACCTGACTGGAAAAGAGCCCTAAGTGGCCAGCTCTGAATTATCGCTGCCTCCTACTCTAATAGCCTGTCATTAAACCACAGCTCACCTAATTTAGTAGCCGGTCATTAGACCGTATTCCTAATTATATCTGTAGTACCGTAGCTGTAATGATATAAATGGGAAAGCTAACAAAATGAAGTAAACTTGGAATAATAAACGAAAATGGAATGGCTGGTTCAATGGTGCTGTAGACTCACAAGAATGAGATCAAACTTGGTTAGAGGAGAGGTAGTTGTAGAGAGAAGTCTGCTGATAAGAGCTTGAGCAACATGAATGAATTGACCAGGTAGCCGTGGTAAATAGGCATATCTAGACCCTCAAGGACTTCCCCGTTCCAAAGTAGTTCTCTCCCCTCTCTGCCAGCTGCTGCTGCCCAGTCAGATTCGATCTAGTTAATTGGAAGAAACTAAAACCTTACAAAGTCGGGCATCACAAATGAATTGACTCAAAATTGTCTTCAAAGGAAGCTACTTATTCATTACGGTGGGTAGATGGTAGGGGATCATTTATTGTTATACCTGAAAGAAGGAATAGGATATCCTTGTCCTTCACAGAGGCTCGTGATGATTTGCCCTGCCAGTCCGTCAATCCACTTGCCCCTGTCTTTGACGGTGGGTCCTTTTCCTCCAAGAGGTTCTACGATTATGCACACAAATATCATGTTCATAAATACATGAACGCTACTAACAAGAATATATCGAAATCGGGTACCCCAAAAATAAATTTAATAAATAACAGAGAGCGTAGTGTAGTTGGAAATGGAGTTCACATTTGAGTAGATCGTTCAATGCGTGTGTATGTGTTTTGAAGTTTAAATCATTTAAAAAAAGTAGGTAGCTACACAATTTGTTAGCCTCGTCTTAGTTTTATTCATGTTCATATTTTACAGAAACAGGGCTTCAAAATAGTAGGACTATTTGAATAATTTCAATGAAGGGAGTCTTTTACGCAAATTAGTTCCAGGATTGAACAATATGAATGTGAATAAATATTCCAAACCAATACAGAACTTAGTCGAATAGATGTATTGGGTGTGGATGAATTGGTTTATAAATATTAAGATTGGGTATAGATATTAAATTTAAATGGTTATTTCCGCTAGCAGTAATAGTAAAATTATCATTTACGTACATTTTGGAGGAATCCGCAGTCACTAGCAAGTCGAGTATCGCGAGCGCTTTCGATGCTTTCATCATCAGGACGTCGAATCAGTAACTACTTCTTCGTACTATTTCAACAGCCTGATGATGGTGTCTTTGCATCGAAAGCCCCTGGTACTCGACTTGCTAGTGACGACGGATTCCTCCAAAAAGTATGTAAATTATAAGTTGGGTATAGATAGATAGAAACAATGATCTACCTGAAGGAGGGTATCGGATATCCTTGAGCTTCACACAGGCCGGTGACAACGCTACCTTGGACTCCTTTGATTGCACTAAGTAAGTCTTTTGCAGGAACAGTAGGTGCCTTACTGCCAAGAGGCTCTTATATTCAAACAAACAGACATAAAATAAAGAACAACCAAGCTCACGAAAGAAAAATGAAATAATTGTTCCTATGATTGTTGAAAAGAATGTTGGCAACGAATTATTGGAATAGTGTACCCCAAGAAGCTATACCAAACATGTTTATTTTAATTTGGTAAACTGGAATTTTTATATAGCAGCACCAAATTTTATTCACGAGCCTCAAACTCGAACAGAACAGGGAATATCAAACTGTCAATTGATGAGCAATGACAAAGCGGAGGTGCTAATTAATAATTAATTACCATTTTTTAAATGGTAATTTATGGTAATTAATAATTAATTACCATAATTGTAAAGTCTTCAAAAAACGTCGTCGGATTTTTTTTCTTTCTTAACACTAGCTGGAGAGATCCGAATTATTTGAAGGTGATGGACAGGGATGTATGGAGTGGTCGAGATCGCAGAATATTCCTACATGAAAAATCCATTAAAATAGTTCCATGCGGCCGCGAGGAATCAGTGTATTTGTTCGCACCGTGTATGTATATTATCTACCTATACACGGCTAGGTATTCTCTTGATATATATTTCTTGTTTCAATCGCCCCGAGGAATCGATTTCACAAGCTCAAGCGAAAAACCTAACATAAAGTAGGTATGTTATAAAAACCATATTGTACGTACCAACAAGAATATCGTTTTAGAATTTCAACTGCGGTCTTGTGTAGTCCACGAGATAGGCTCCCCCCCCCCCCCCCCCTTTATTTTCTCTAATTGTTGGAGTAAGCACACGCTATTCTTCACAATTTTTTTCGTAGATTTCAAAAAATACAAAATTGCGCATTTGCGCAAAAGTGCAAATTGTTTTTAAAATGAGAACCTCCATTTTTTATTGCAAATTTGAATTCTACGTGAAATTTCATGAAAGGATGCGCTATTCCGCTGTAAAAGTGCAAAAATAGTGAAATGCTGTTTTTGAAGATATTCAATTGTCACATGTAATACATGATTTTGGGGTATTTTTTCGTGCTGAACCACGTAATGATGTTTATTTACCTATTGATATTTGTAACACTAACCTGGAAAAACACCGAAAAAACTACATTTTAGTACGCTTTGTGCTGAGCGGAAATGTAAGAAAAAGGCAATTCTGGTCGACCTTTCGGTATTTTCCTAAGTTGGTGTAGGAAGTATTGATACATGAACATCATTAAGCACGTCGTTCAGCACGAAAAATACCCCTAAGCCTTGTATTAAATGTGGAAATTAAATATCTTCAGAAACTCAGCATTTCACTTTTTTCGCACTTTTACAGCAGAATCGCGCACTTTTATAGCGGGATTGCGCCCGTTTGTGCGCACTAGAAAAATCGAGTAGGTCGTCATTTTGTCACGCAATTTCACGTAGAATTTAAATCTGCAATTAAAAATGAGGGTTCCCATAATTAAAAAAAACTTGATGTCAATTGCGCATGTTTGCACAATTGCGCAATTTTTTCATTTTTGAAATCTACGAATAAAATTGTGAAGAATAACGTGTGTCCGAATTTTTTACTATGACAATTAAAGAACATAAAGGGGGAGAGCCTATCTCGTGGACCACCCGGTACGCTTGCGGTAGAACCAAAAGCCCAAGTGCCACGAGCTACTGGCATGTTACGGCCAATTGCACAATATTAATGTTCCGTTTCCCTTTGATCGTACTCAAGTTGTGGGGGCAATGCCACCACACTCATACAAAACTCCAACATTGACAAGACAATGAGCCGAAATTTTGAATGTATTAATTATACATGGGGAACTAATGATTGCATTTTCTGCACTTTGTACCTTAAGAATCGTCTAAGTTCCATTGAACTCTTCAAAATTCACAAAGATTTGTTGAATAGTTTTGGGGTTTATGGCTGATATCATTAAAACAACGTTGAGACCATTTTAAAAACTCTCCATTTTCTTCATGAAATTGCTCTTATACGCATGCGCACACGTTACTCAAGATCAGACGAAGATGAAAATGATAAGGATCCTTCAAGCGGAGTTGCCCATGAACTTTGTATTTGAATTGTACGCTCATGTTTTTATCTTAACAATCACCTTATGACCATCCTTCAAGTGAGCAAAATTTGAGTCGTTACATCGAGAGAAATGTGAATAGGACCGCATAGGGGCTGACCTGCAGATCCCATGAATACTTTATTAAAACCGCATCGTAGTTTGTACAGTTTCACCCTGCAGCTGCAGAAGAAAACGACCACAGTCAAGCAAATTAAATAAGGAGTCAAAACTGTGAAAGCCGAAACGTGATAAGAATTTCGATTTTGAAAGATGACATTTTCAACCACCTACAGGAATAGGAAGACAGGTTTCTTACTATCGGTAGTGGTGAAGGAAAATATTCAGTTAAATAATAGAAAAAAAACTGTAATGATAATACGGATATTATTGATCCTACCTGAACGAAGGAATTGGGTATCCTTGTGCCTCGCAAAGGCTGGTGACAACGCTACCGTAGAGTCCGTCAATAGCATTCAGTCTATAGATGGATGAGACAGTTGGAGGTTTACTACCCAGGGGCTCTAGAAGTGAAATTACGTTCAAGGCAATCATATAGACCGAACCAAAATATTACGTAACTACAAGCGATAAGGTACCCCTCAGGAACTTATACCTATTCTGGTAAGCATGAAGATCATTTGATGAACATTGAGAAAAGGTTGTCTAGAGACTGGAACCAAGCAATAATTTCAGTTGTATAATCGTATTCCCTTCGACTGATACAATTTCAAGATGAAATTAGATTTTACAATTGTAAAACGTACACTCGAAATGCCAAACTGGTGACCTGACGACTGCTGAGTCTTCACCTTTCAGCGCTTTCCAAATTTCCAGAACCACTTATGATTATTAAATGGTTCGATAGAAGAACTGACTAATCTCGAACTGCACGGAACAGTGGGAAAGATCTGATGAAGATTCCATCCTCAGTTACCTCATCATCCGCAGTTCTCGAAATGCGGGTCATAATAGGAAAGCAAATAATTGAATAAGCAATAAATTATTTCATTAGATAACCCTTACTTTCAGATCCATAACATGAACCTAATAAAACGCCATTATGAATTTTCATTAAAACAAATTGTAAGAAGAATTAAGCCAAATTGTGGGCAGGAATACCCAATTTCTTTCGCATTGGATGGTTCCTATGGCATGAAATTTGGGAACTTTAACATGTGGCTCTCTAACAAGGACTCAATGAAATCTCGATGTAATGGAAGTAGAATACGTTCAACTTATGCACCTGACAAAACGCTTGGTAATTGAGTAAAGCAAATTGGCGTTTTCGAATTTTCAGCATGATCAATAATTAATAATCAGTAATTAATTCAATTTAATTGATACTACAGAAGCATCAACATAGCATAAAGTTGGTCATCCATTCAGATTTATCATGTGGAGTCGAGATGGGTGCAATTATGCAAATGTAGAACTTGGTTGTTATTAATACCAGCAGTATAGGTCTTTATTACACTAACATCCAAATTTTGGTGAACTTGTAAGTTATCGGCGTTTCAAATCTTTCACGATAGTGCAGAGGCTACTTCTAAAGTCCATAGTACAGGTTTGCTAGAAGTACATGTACCTAAGTCTTGCCTAGCAAGACTCGAATCCAGATAGTTGAAAGGTGATAGACAAACCACGACCCGGGAGGCCTCGTCCAATTAGTTGCAAAATGGAGTCTAACTAAATCTAACTGAAAGAAATATCTGCATTTATTCGCCTGATCAGAACCAAATTGAAGGGGTCATCAAAAACTACGTCAACATCTTGAACTCAGAACAACTTATTTACTGAGACACCTGAACTCAACTTGATAGTGAAACTATTCGAACATCAAATGTGTAGCCAAATAGATAGTCGAAAAGAAATTCACACTACAACCAAAACGATGGTTTTGTGTATTGAACAATGTGAGATATGTTTATCAGGGATGAAAACACACTGGCAATCAATAGATGATTAAAACTCATAAACAAAGGACGCCAGCATGTACTTAATGATGCGATTACGATGGAGAAGGTCATCTTAGAAAAGGCTGTTACTTCTTCTCCATTAGCGTGCTCCTTTACAATGCTGCGATTTCAAGGAGAGAAACAAAAACAGTATTGCTGTTACGAATTACGGGATTAAGAGCATTCTTCATCAACATTGATATCCCTCAAGATGAGTGCGCGGACATGCTTCAGTAACGTATAATGTTTGGAAAATCAACTACTGCAATACCAACCTGAATGAAGGTACTGGGTATCCTTGTGCTTCACATAAGCTTGTCACGAAGGAGCCCTCCAAACCGCTGATGTGGTTGAATCGATCTTTGGCAGGTATTGTGGGCGCTTTACTACCAAGGGGATCTAAGGAAATCCACAAAAATCAACTTTGTTGCATTACGTAGCATGAGTTGATAATTTATAGCTGCTAAAGAGCTGGCTGGCTTAGCAAGAAGTTGCGAGAGCGCGACGTCTGCGAGTTGCAATGGTTGATACTTCGAACGACAAATTTTATGTAATGGTGTTATGCATATTATCTTAGCAATCGACATGCCAATGGAGAACGTCTTTATGGTGAGTTGCGAGCTGGTTCTTACAATAGACAAAGCAAGTAATCAAAAACCTTAGAACCGTTTTTTTTTTTTAAATCAAAACTTCAAATATTTTGTAACCACTTTTAGAGTTGTCTGATACCTCAAATGTAGGGTTGGATTTGTCACTGTTTTATTTTAAACGAAAAACTGGCAGTAACAACACCAATATGTTCCTTTCAGGTTGAATACATTTTGATTGCGATGCTTCGCACTAGTTGTTTGTCAGAACTTTGCTCTTGAAGGAGGCCTTAATGCTCTTCACCGACTATGAACAGATAGACATACGAAAACATTGATATTCTGTCAATTATAGTGTTTCTCCAGAACTGTTTCGTCTATTTCATGTGGGTATATCAAATTAAAGCCTAGCCAATAGATGGACGCTTTGAGATGTTGAAAAACGCAAATGGAAGGAAGCAAATCAGCGTATACCTGAAAGATGGAATAGGGTATCCTTGGGCTTCGCAGAAACTTGTCACAACACGTCCTTCCATTCCTTTGATTCCGTTGAAGAGATTATTGGCAGGGACTGTAGGGCTTTTACTGCCCAATGGTTCTAATAATACAACATCCAAATAATTATGCAATTTTATCGTGTTCAACCGATCATCTAAACAAGGTGTGTAACATGAATGTTGGGACCGCGAATGTGAGCAGGGAACGCCAATTTGAAAAACACTGGAAAAATAATAATTTAATACTCAGCATGTAAAGAACTAGTGTGATATTCAATGAAAAGCACAAGAAATTATGTACCGAGTGAATCAGATTAGCCTATTTAAAAAATAAACCAAATTTGCAGTTTCGTGCTCGAAAATAAAGGAACATTGGAATCCACAAGTATGTAGCCAAGCAAAAACCAAATATTCTGGAAAAAGATTAGGTATTCACAATTCGTTATAAACATTACCTAAATTTCGGAACTGGATACGCTTGAGCCAGGCATTGCAGAGTTATAGCGGAGCCAGATCCATAAGCAGTCCATATTTTCTGAAGCCAAACTGGAACACTCGGTGCTTTCGTACCAACCGGATCTAGAGTACCAATGGAATCGTAACACCTCAAAAGTCGAATAAGTAATGAAACAATCCAGGAAAATTCAACTGGGTCTCCAAAATCGAAACTTGACCCACTTGCAGCGCCTCCATACATAGAATCGTTGATATATATCAACTTTCCGTGAATACACCGATTATACATGGAACTAATGACCAGTTGAACATATTTTCCTCACACATTGGAAGTCAAATCATTGACAGAAATGCCCGGAATGGTAAAGCATGGAAGTAGCAGATATTTTGAGGTGAATTTCTAACTGCACGTTTCAGTTAAAAGATTAGTTTCGACTTTTGAGGTTATAGGTGGAGTCCCAATTTCTGGCAATACCATTATAATTTCTTTCGGATCGGGTGCCAATATAAAGGTGGCCGAAGAACAACTTTTCCTCCTAAGTTTTAGTTTACTAATAGGAATGATTTACGGAAATAAGTAATAGAAGGTACCCGTAGGCCGTAATAGTGTGGGAAAATTCATTCCTGTTAATGTGGAAGATGAAGAGCGCAGTTAATGACAGATTAATATGAATCCAACTTTTTCCAAAAGATGGACAGCTCGGGCTGAAAGAAAATATTTCAGTTTTTATTTAATTCTAATACATCCAACTGGCAGCATGCAGTAAAGGGCAATGTTACGATTCTTGATCCCTCCATCTACAGGCGGAAGTAAAGATGATGCATAAAAATAATGCATATTGAGATAAACAAAGCTCGAAAAATTAGTCACAATCACAAGGGTGGTGCAGAAAGAAGTTACCTGAATTTGGGGATGGGGTACCCCTGTGCAACGCAACTTAGGCTATATTGGCTGTTGACGGATGTTTGAGCAAGAAGCAGCTTCAAGTTGATCGGTATACTGGGAACTTTGGTACCGACGGGATCTGGCAAAGGACAAACCAAAGCAAATGCCCACAAAAATCGTGAAGTGCAATGAGGGATGGGGGTTAAAATGGTGAAAACACGGACCTGAATGCGGGTACAGGGAACCCTTGAGCCTGACAGATGAGTTGGTGGCTCAGGCCAGGCGAAGTCTCTGACCACTGATGCCGGTCGCTGAGGGGGATCCGAGGCGGTTTAGTTCCCACGGGATCTGAAGGTATATTTCGATTAACAAAGGTGGTATTTGTTGCACGGCACAGAACATTAGCAATGGGGATGTAATCATTCGTAATGTTGAGCAATCAAAAGCAGTCAGACAGGAAATCATCAGATGAGCTGCAGGGAGGAATGCCTGGTAGGTATGTTATGCAGCAATAAAATTATTAGTATCCAGACAGCCAAATTATAGGTAATTATACTTTTCCTAAGAAATGTCTGTAATCAAAAACGGTTCACCGAAACTTAGAGAGAGCCAATAAAAAGAGAGGAAACAGTTAAGCTATAAATATGCATAACTTATTACGAATGGGTCAGCTAATCTGAGAACCCCATGAAATAGTCTTGTGATGATTGAAGAAATAAAGGTACATAGTGGGACTGCAGAAGTACAACTAAAGTATTAAACTCTATTGTTCGATTCTACAGCTCATTCCTCACAAAACTAACTCAGTAATTTTTCGAGACCCCTTGATTTACCATAGTTGGAATTATTCGTTAGTAATTTATTTAAAATACTAATGTCCAACTAGCATATCACTGCAGCTAGATTGACACTGGACATCCCCGATGTCACATTGTCATTACTAAAAAGAATGACAATATCGGCTTACTTTGTACATCGGTATTAAATTGTCCAACTCTGCGGAGGAGCAATTTTTTGACGAACTCTCATCATGCATAGATTTGGACATAAACTGACGACATATTTTCAAGAATAACATAAAGTATGCTTCTCTGTCTCTGTGTATGTCGATGAGCGATCCGACACTCAGAAATTACATTAAAACCATTCATGAGTTCAGGGTTACTTCTGTACTCATCTATTTTTCTTTGTATCTAGTAAACGTATTCCCACTATATCACTAGGTAATTTTTTCATTTTAAATTTCAAGCTCAAAAGCAAAGCGCTTCCAAAACCCATATTTTAAAATTCATTATTAAAGTAAGAACATTAAAATGTGTTCATATGAGGCTTTTGTTGTAAGTAAGGAATTTCTGGTAAATGTGCGGAGATTTTTTTGACGGATTGAGTCTTAGAATAAATCCCTTAAAAATTGTTTTATTCCCTTAAAAACGGTAGTCGCAATATAAGTTTGTCAATTGTTGAAAATCCAAGTAGTAAGACATTTCCTGGTCACAATTGCCTGACAGTGAATATCCGAAATTAAATAGCGATGGACTTGTTATGTTTGCCAATCAAAATGGGAAAGATCTTCCTAAACTATTCAAGACCTACCAAAGTACGTTTCTGTAAAATAAAGATAATCATGACAACAAAACTTTCACGATAAATAGGATCACCAGGAACAAGGATAATGGATGCCTGTGAATCTACTCGTAAGATGATTGTAACTTCTACACCCGGAAAAGTTTTAATTATTTTGAAACGCCTATATTTCATTTTAATAATTAAGTTCCGATCACATTAATCGCCGGCTTTTATTGTCAGACAATCCGATTTCTAGGAATGGCATAATGCAGCTTACGGAACGGCATGCTACGCATAGGTAGATAATAAATTTGAAGAAATCGGAGTGTATACAAACTTAAACGAGAGGCCGTTGCATTTCGTGATGTATCAGATCATAAGAAATCGACATCAAGGATTGAAACTCATGATCATATGGGATCTAAAAGGAATTTGCCCTGATATGACTCTTGATGATCTGACAATATTAATTAATAAATACTATTTCGTTCTTTAGCAGTCCTGACTATGTGGTGCGAGTGGAATTGGAGCTCAATCATCTCAACTTTTAAATAGGCAAAGCAATGTACGGCCGATGGGTTAAACTTCTAGTATGACCAAGGAAAGACAGCCAAGTATTTCCTTCTACAGGCTTGTGGTAATTTCACATAAATTTCCAACCCCAAGATATAACTGTTACCTACACTTGAAGGACTATCTGGCGCGAGCTGACATGGAGGAACTAAGGAGTTCAAGGGGCCGGGAAGCTGAACTCTTACGTCTCGATTACATCAACCTGATTTAAAGATCTCGGAATCCTCGTTCAACTACTGCTCTATAATGTCTAGTCGTCACATGAGTCAGAGCGCCGAGTATCTCGTAAAAGATACTCTACTATTCATCAAAAGATTGGTGCGTTAAATCAGGTGCGCAAACCCATTGTTTTGAAGAATATTTATCCACCTTGTCGTAAACCGTTTCGATGGTTCGACGAGTTGCTCAGTATGCAATATGTACACCCCTGACACGCTATTCCATGTTATATCCTCCTCTCCAGTCGTCAAGTATGGACTCAGCAGATTTTTTGGGGGCGCCACATTTTGAATTCGAAATATTTCATTCTCTAGTCCTCTTCCAAGATTAGGACATTTGTTGGGTTTCTGCAGACTCTGCCAAAGGGCCTTTATTATCATGAGGGAATATCTTAGGGATATCTTGCGGCTTGACTAAAACCAATATCTGCAACATTATTTTCGCTTATTAATTTGCGTAATTTTTTCCTTTTCATTTTGATTATACTTGTACCGCAAACTCTTGTGAAAAATGTAATGTTTAACACAAATGGATCTTCTTCATCTTCCTTTTTTAGTCCAGGGCAGCAACTAGGGCTCCATCTACTACGCTACTTAATTGACGTTCTTCATCTTGGCAGTTTTCAGTCTTGTAAGGAACTTTTGCGAAAACCTTTTGATCACAATAAAACTGCACTCGACCATAGATTCATCCCATACGAGATCACGATTTTTCATACAGCCTACACGAGAGCTCTATTGCCTGATTCGAGCTATTCACATATGATGCAGCTAATCTAAGGAGCCCTATTTTTGACTCAGCTCATGTGAGAGAGTCAGTAGATATTTATCACAAAGCGGATTGTTGTAAGAAAACAACACGAGATTTTCAGAGGAAGTTAACCTATAACCTTCGACTCAATGGCCAAGAACTCAATTTCCGACGGCTGATATGAAAGCTCCACTTACAACTCAGCTGAGCTGAAACCAGGGGCGTCGCTAGGCAAATATAGTGAGGGGGGAAGGATAATGAAATTCCCAACTAAACCAATATTTTTCCCAACTCAAAAACGGAAAATAAAAAGGAGAAGATATGTAGTATAGCTGACACCTGCTACCTACCGTTGATATATATTTCCAATAAGTACCTATTTAATACACCCAACACTAACTAGGATGACCATTTTCATGTGAGTTGTTACCACACCACATCTTCTATGTCAAGATTCTCAACAAGGTTTTTTTCGCATTATAATTGGAGCAATGGACATAGGCACGCATCAGCCATTGTAGCCATTCAAACTATTTTTCATATGTTTCAAACTACCAACTCAATGTTCCCCATTGAAGTACAGGGTGGATTCGGATGAGTGTAAAAAATGATTTTTGGGTGAGTAATCCGAAAATAGAGTAAAACGCAGTCAAGCGCAAGTTCCTATCTAAATCTTTCAAGATATACTTAACATAATTGGGGGATCCTAAGGAAATTTGGGAAATTTTGAATGAAAAATGCCAGTTTCATGCACAAAATGAAAATAACTCAAGTCTTCTATAAATACCTAGCAACTACAGTTGGGAAAATCAGGATTTGATTAGGAGTAGACTTATATATATATATATATATATATATATATATATATATATATATATATATATATATATATATATATAGGTCTCATAGAATTAAGGGTTTTATTGCCACCTCCCAAATTTTCCCAACTTCTCCCAAGTTGGCGAAAACTGAGGGGGGGGGCTACCCCTCTATCCCCCCCTATAGCAACGCCACTGGCTAAAACCCCCATTTATTACAACTTTCCCGCTTCTCTCATTTCTATTAGGAACTCAGTATTTCAGTTCTGCATAATGGTAGCAATTAAGAAGCGAGTGATTTCATATACTGACGGGTTTTCGTTACGATTTTAGAACGGTTCGTTCGAATGGTTATAAATTTGTTTATTAATAATTGTCTTAGAGCAGAGGTAAAGTATTTAACAGCTTGCGCGGACACAATACGTTTAATATGAAAACAATTAAATTCATATGGAACCATCGAGGACCCAGCCCGCACAATCTCATTTGGATTGTGTTACATAGTAAAGACTACCTATTGCGTTTGACTCTACGTGATAAATTCAATCTGCGTAAAACGATTAAGGTGATACGAAACAAAAAGGTAGATATAATTACTTACATGGATATTAACGTAAACAATTCACCCACCTAAAATTTGGAACTGGGTAGCCTTGAGCTTGACAGGGAAGAGAGAAACTGGACAATCTTGCTTTTTTGACCCAGAACCATCGCAAGTCGGATGAGAAGGTGGGCGCTCGCGAGCCGACCGGTTCTGTGGTTTTAATATCATCAAATGAATAATTTCAATCGCGTATCATCTATACCATGAGGTTATAAACCTACATGTACCTCTAAATACACGGTGCTTTCTGATTTCTGAAAAAAGAGGTTAGCGCCGGAGAAGAAAGTTGTAACATGTACCAAACACCGTAAATTACTGAAGAAATTAATGTCAACATTGTTTCTTGTTAAAACCAGTTACACACAATAACACATAATTTTCTCCCGTGTGGTCAAAGTTGTGACGCCTCTTTCGAAATCTATATTGATTTTCATGTCAGAAGTAACCAACAAAATTTGATGGAACTTACAAAATATGATCTTATAAGGGGCTTAAATAGACAATAGAATGGCTATTCTGGGAAAACTATAACAAATCTGAAAAAAAACCCTCTGCCGCTTCGCAAATCAAATAACTTCGGCTCTACCGTTCAGTACTGTTTTTACAAAGACTTTTTTAGTGGACAAAATGGTTTTTGAACTGTTGAATAATGAAAGAGTTTTTCAATCCTTTTAGTCGAATGTAGTTTGATGGTCTCAAGTAAACAACAAGCAGCGAGTTACATGCCTAACAAATACAGAAATCATAAAAGTGGAAGTCCCATATTTTCTCTAAATTTAAACATCACATTGTCGAATAAATGACTCGCAACGAATTTGTGAAACCCATTTCAATGATAAAACGGAAGTTAATGAACTATGTTGTGTATCTCCATGAAACCAATAAAGAGTTACAATGTTAATATTTACAATGTTGCATTGTTTGTCATAACAATGAAGCCCTCTTTCTTCTTTAACTGTAATTTTTTTATCAACACAGCTGAGATTTCCTGTGGGATCTAAACATAAATTTTTATACACACTCTCTGTCTCTCTAGAAGTCTTAAGTTCATCATAATTCTATTCAGAATGCACACTTTTGTTGAAGTCAACACCTAACTATTCAAGGTTTGAAAAAGTGGTGTAACGTGATTTTTACAAGACTTAAAAAAAAGAGGCATTTCTGTCCTCAAATTGGTTTTTTTATTAAACGTAACGTAAACAATTTTAAATTTAATTTTCATAAACTCATAACTTTAAATTTGATTTTTATCAAAACAAGAAAACTATAAGTAAGTAGATAATTTACACTTTTGAATTTTCATCTCCCTGAAGAAGCCCCAGTTCCTGGATAGAAACGTTGCAGTTTAATAAAAAAAAAAATAATAAAATACAAATAATTATAACCATTTTAAGGACAGAAAGGCCTTTTTTTTTTATAAAGTCTTGTAATCTGAAGTGTACGACTAAAGAAACGTTATACCTATAACGTGATCTTGGCGGGAGAAAAATTGTTTCTATTTTCATTATTATTTTTTTTTAAATTTCATAAGTGCACTGTTGGATATCAAAGATCCATTACAGTTTAGGGGATTTCCAAAACTCCAAGTTTTTTTTAAACCGATTTCTGATTTTTCAAGGTTATCCCCGAATAGCCCGGATAGTCTTGTACTTGTTGTTTAGCCCTTTAAAAAACTTCTTTTTTTGTAAGCTTCATCAATAATGCTGATGGTCACATCCACGTAAAAGTCAACGTAAATTTAGAAGGGGGCGTCACAAGTTTTTAAAAGATTGCAAACAAAGGAGGAAATGACATTAAAAAAAGCTTTAAACGCAATTTCTCCACTAAATTACGATGTTTTGAGTTTCGGCATTCTTCTCCATATGAAGTGAGCTTACACCCAATTTTTTCTTATCAGACTCGTCGAGTCACTCTGTATACATACAATTCATCATGAGACGAACCTGAATGCAAGGAATAGACTACCGTGAAACTAATAATGACTGGCAGGGTAGATCGATTGGGAAAGAAACCGGCATTAGAACTCACTCTGCTGAACGGCAAGGATCCGAGCCTTGAATTCTTACCCAACTTTCTCAATGAGGTTTAATTTCGAATCAGTCCTAAACATGTTACATTTCAAAAGACGGCCTTTATAGGACAAAAATGGCCTAGCTAACTACCCATCCCAGTACCGTCAGCTTTGTTTTTATATATTTATCTTTAAATTTTTTACTTTGCTTATACTGGGGAACGTACTCGCTTTTCTTTATTCGATGAATTATCGATTCGTTTCAATGTTTTCGGTATATTGACTCAATCATTGAGTAAATCTTAAAACATCGTGGGACTAATGGCCCACTGTTCAAAACGTCACCTGCATGTATTTAGGAGTTTTTAATATACTTTTATATTTTTACGATAACTATAGATTTATAAAAAATCATTGATTCAACGTACGAACACCGGCTTGGCATAGTTGAAGTCGTCACATAAATTATTTTCTGGCACAAGCCTTACTTAACCGCAACAACTATCAGGGTTGGATTTAATCTTATCCATAATCCGAAGTTATCGACCCAGATATCTGGTTGGCTAAATACTGGCCCGTTCATGACGATGGTTGAAATTTAGAAGATCCGAGTTTAACTTGGGACTTGTTGATCGTTCTGCAAACCACGCGTATAGCAATCAGTGCCTGCGTTAAGAACCCAAGTCAGGAAATAAACTGCTAACGGATCCCCCATTTTATTAACGACGTATCCCCACTCCTTTAATCTGATTGAAAAAGGAGTTTCCACATTCAGACAACCAGTTGTCTGAACTCATGCCTAAAGTATGAGGCAGTAGAAACGTATCAACCATTCATATTATATATATATATATATACACATTGAAACGTTTTCATAAGAAATAATGAACCAAAAAAGTAATACTCTTTGATTTTACCTAAACTGTGGGGAAGGATAACCCTGTGCCTGGCAGGGTAGAGTGAAACTCGTTTTCTCAATTTTTTCCACCCAAGATCTCCGGAGGTCGGTGGAGAAGGTGGGAGCTCGGCTGCCCACAGGCTCTACGGTTGAAAACGTCGATATTAATATTTATGCGGCATTATCGTTATACTTATGATATGAAAACTAATCAAAAGAAGTTTCGTATTCCTGAGAGTTGGGATAGGACTCGATGAGCAGAGGAGAATTCATCAACTTCTACTTCAATCATTGGACAATTAAATGGGTACGAGAATTATGAAACGATTCCAAATAATATTCAGGAGGTCGAACATTACAAGAGTTGGTACTGATGTTGGCAAAGTATTATGAAAACTCAAGCGGTTTCTTCTTGATCGATTACCCAAGGTTCATAATTGAAAAAAGATCAGTCAACGATGTAACCTTGCATGTACCTGTCTATAACTGCAACGAAATTCTTTCGTTCTCTTTTTTTCTTTTCTATTTTTTTTAAACTGCAATTTTACTTTCTTATACTACTACATAAACCTACATTCAACAACTCCTGCAGTGGAAGGAAGAACTAAGATTTCTTCTGAGGATAATCGGAGTAATTGTGAGCCACACACTTATCCACTAAGGTCTAATAGCTCAAACCGTATTTCAGCTTGGTAACAATGAGTTGGCGGTCTTTGCATGCTGCCAAATTTTTGCGTGGCTTCTTATTTCCAGCGTTTCGTGAGAGTATTAAATAATACTTAACTTTAAACAATATTTCCTCTTGATGCCCTCGAAATTCCCCTATCATAACAGGCTCGTTCTCACATTACCTCCATCCAGGTGACATGAGTTCACCCACTACGTCTCGAAGTACGTTATGAATATGCAAAATAAGGCCTCCAGTTAAAGGAGGTTGGAATAGAATAGCCCCATGGTGAGAGGCGATCAGGTCTACAACACCAAGTGAAATCCTATCAGTTCGGATAGCCTCGAGGACAGTTCCAGGAATCGAGAGAAACTATCCACAGTGATCACAAATTTTGCAACTCAGGCAGATTCTAGATATTAATATCACCTCAACACTCTTTGCACAGATCAGGCATATCGAAAGGCCACCTATAGGTAACAATCCACTGCCAAAGCATTTCGAAATTCGTATAGAAACATATAAAAGTTGTGATTCTTTAGAATGCACCTTAGACAACTAGCATGATTGAAATTTTCACATGGCCCGTCCAAATGGTGTGACTCAGGGGGAAATTCACCGCATACTTCCAATACACTCAGCAAGAGTCCGATAAGGACGATTAATAAATTATTGGTGCGAATTACACAAAAGCATTCCGAATTTCACAAGGGCGTAATTTCACAATTTGTACAGGCCTTTCCGAAAAATATAAGACTCAAATATCGAAGAACGACTAATTTCTTCGCCCTCACACTCTTCTGTCAAATCCAAGGGAGAAAGCAACAATATAAGATGGAAGTGGCGATTTCGATTTATAAGAACAGTTTTCTCCAACCCAGCCATTAATACAAAACCATTCAATGAAAACTACCAGGTACTGTTTGAACTTGTATATGATTAGCTCAAAATCGCCGTAATTCCGAAGAAGAGTCCTTTCATGAACTGAGGCAGGATGTAATAAGATGTACCCTTCAGAAATTATACGGTACCTACCTTCGACATGAAAAATCATCAAAGGAATTACAGAAGGAAAATAAGTTTTTTGTGTAAACAGGAAGCGACTAGAGTGCACCTGTGATTTACCTAAACTGGGGGGCGGGGTAACCTTGAGCTTGGCAAGGCAGCGTGAAGCTCGTCGTCCTGACGTTCTCGACCCACGATCGTCGGAGGTTCGAAGAAAATGTGGGCGCGCGGCTCCCCACCGGCTCTGAATCAATGGCAAAAGCACATCTTTGAATTTATGTATTCATAATAATTGTCCTAGGTTCGTTTCAAGGAAGGACTTGAGGAGTAATGAGGATGTACGAGAATTTATTTTATTTATTATTATTACTTATTTTAATGCAAGATAAAAGTCATAACCATCTAGCCTTGCAACAAATTTTTCCAGCGTTTTAATCCCGCAATCATAGGAGAAGCAAGAAGACCCA
The DNA here is from genome assembly GCA_030762985.1 of Adelphocoris suturalis. Lineage (NCBI taxonomy): Eukaryota > Metazoa > Arthropoda > Insecta > Hemiptera > Miridae > Adelphocoris > Adelphocoris suturalis. The sequence goes on from CM061043.1 coordinate 78,297,010, forward strand.
GAATTGAGAACCAGTTCCCAATATCATCAAGAAGCATTGGGAGGTCAACGTTTTGATGATGCTATTGCAGTGGAAACATTTGTTTGCAATAATTGACTTTATATCAGGCACCCTACTCCCTTCTTCTTTCCTTTTTATTTTACAAAAACTCCAAATATTTGATTAATTCCCTTTGAATCAATTAACAATTTGGTAGGGTACAGTTAATGCCATGTGTTGGTAAAATTCTTCCAGAAATTATTAAATAAACTGATATTTCTACAACTGAATGCTGGGATTGGTATTGGATGTTAGGTAGTTATGCTATTGGCGTTTGCGGATAATTCAATCGATTAAATCAATGATATAGACACAATTTTATCATCATGCTGGACCAAAATTTGATTTAAACCATTATGCACTAAATAGAGTAAAATCGTTGTCTGAGTAATTTTGAAAAGAAATTAATAACAATAGATAATCACAAACACGTTGCGGATTCCACATTTTCATGAATAATATTCAGGTGGACATGTTCAGAGCTTTAAGCGAAATAATATTACCTACGGTAAACGTACAACAAGACAGAATAAAGGGAGAAAATTAGATGAAAAGTTGAGCAGAGGCGGAACTCATAAAAGATGTGAGTGATAAGGATTTTCGGATGTCGGGTTTTTCGAGAACAAACAATAATTTATTGTCAATTTTCCTAAAGTGATTGCGGAGCAACAGCAACTTCGGTTCACTGAGAAGCAGAAATGCTGCCACGAAGTAGAAAAGTAATAAATGGAACGTGTTGATATGAAGCTTACAAACACTCAGATGTTCTCTTCTCTTATAAACTTCGGCAATGTCTTTTTGTTTTTAAAACATCAAAGAAGGAAGGAGGCGTATTATATAGATATTTAGAGAGAAATGCGGTGGAAATAGCTTATACGTTAGCTGATATCAATAAATTCTACAAATCAAGTATATCAGTGAATATGTAAGTATATACCTAAACTGCGGAGAAGGGTAGCCCTGGGCTTGGCATGGAAGCGTGAAGCTGGACGACTTGACATTTTCTACAGTCGAGCTTCGAAGGTTTGTCGAAAGAGTGGGAGCTCTGCTGCCAACCGGTTCTGTGTGAAAAGCCAATGTAAGCAGCAAATCTCCGAAACAATGATTTATGCGGTCTGTTCGATTAGCCGGTAATGCTGGGATAGAGCGGGAATGATAATATATAGATTGAAGGGACGAAATAGCTCATGGGTACCTAATTATGTGAAGCACGCCTGTGACATAGAATACTGAGGATTTAGTAAAACTCGATATAGTCACGTCATTCGCGAAAAGAACTACGTAGTTATAACTTGTTATCGTTCGACAATTATAACGCAGGAACTATAAGTCAGAGCAATCCTAACATAATGTGCTGACTATGATTTTGATAATTATGATTCACTCTACATCTCTATTTAAGGGCAGACATTTCCACACACCTGTGAATGAGCGGTTTCGGTCTAACGAGCAGTGGCGAAACATGATCCCCCAACCTGGATGTTCACAAGATTCGATGCTCTATCGTCTTATTTATAAAGATTGTTGTCAAGGAAGTTGTCACAAAGAAACGAAAAAAGGTAAATATCCTTGCGGGAAACATCATATAATTATCTCGTTTATATTAAGTTGAATCTGCTACTCTTAATAGGTATGAGAAAGTATTGAGATGAAGTCAAGTATTGATAACTCTCAGTTTTTGGCAGAGATGGGCAGAGAAACCTTATCGTCGAATACGACTTTGCCTGTCACAGGTTTCGGGCTTTTTTTATTTAATGGTAGAGGGAAATTGGGTTCCGAGTTTCAGCACAACCCCCCATTGCGACCCAAAGGATCTATTGTGGATTGCCCGCAAACTGCATTAGCCTTATGAAAAGGGGTTTCAAAAACTTTTTCTCCCCATGTTTTAGCAATCCGCGGAAGGTTAGCATAAGCTATCTTAGAAATATCATATGGGGATAAGATATCGTTCCCATGGATATTGTATCTGCGTCAACCAAGCGCATCACAAATAGCACATGATGTGTTCGGCATCCTCGGTTTCTGTTCAACAGACACGATAGATTTTCATAGTTAGTTTCCCAATTTTCTTCAAGCGGCCTGTTAGTAGGTCAACAAGTATTTTGACGTCTTTCTTAGGTATGTCAGCAAGATTATTCGCTTCTTCTTAGAAAATGCCATAAATAATTTTGCCTGTCTTAGACTTGGGAGATATTGTCAGCATTGTACTCACCTTTTCATCTCCCTCACTCATTGTATGCCCCATTTTGTAAACAGCTTTTGAGGGCGCCGAGAATTGGCTACAGGCAAGGGGCTCTGCTTTTCTTTTAGCAAGAAGATCGGCAGCTTCATTACCCTCATTGCCAGAAAATCAGAGGAGAGTGACCTAATTAGTATGAGAGTGACCTGTCTTAGGTTTCGACCGCAGATGAGTGGTTCGAAAATCGAAATTTCTTCGAGCACCTTGCGGCAGAATTCGGCATTGAATTTGTCCAACTTTGAAGGCCAAACAGAATTGGAACATTGGTAGAATACTTCAGAATACATTCTGAAAGGGCTTCATAAAAAGGACTTATAATAGGGATTATTATAAAAGATACAATGCATCAAGATTACTTTTTTCTCCTAGTTGAACTTTAATCTATTATCTTCAGTATTCAAACTCCTTCTACGTCTATCATCGCTGGTAACACCAAAGGTACGAACTAAATCACTCGCGACGAAGTTGTGGAAACCCATTTCAAAACGGAAGTTAGTGAAAAAAGTTGTCTATTTCCACGAAAATAAAGAGTTACAATGTTAAATCGATTTCGTCGGTTAGGCCATCATCACTAACAAACAATAACATTATTGTAACGTTGTTGTTTGTTACTGATGGCCTGATGGCTGATACTGATGGCCTAACCGTCGAAATCGATTTAACATTGTAACTGTTTATTTTTAGTGGAAATAGACAACGTTCTTTCACTAACTTCCGTTTTGAACACCAAAGGTTATAAACTTCACAGAGATAGCTCTTAGAAATTAGGTAATTGACTAACCACTATCAAAGAGTCGGACCGTTCAGAAAGAAATGCAGAAGAAAATAAAGGAAAACTGTGAGCCATCTAAAACAACGATGATACGAACCCCAGCCTCCCAACACAATATCACTTACTTATACTTGGGGATTGGATATCCTTGCGCCGAACAAAGCATTGAAATGGGATTTCCACCGGTGTTCTTGTAGGAAAATATTGCATCCGAGGAAAACGTTGGACTTTTGCTGCCCGCAGATTCTGCCAACCAAATAATCAACAACATTGCATAGGCTGAGTAAGCGATCGAACCAGGTATTTTCGAAGTTGTACATATTAAGTACCTATATAGCCGTATTTCACCAGCTGAATATTTAGTGTTTACCAACTGAGGATGAAATTTCCAAGTTCACAGAACCCAGGTAAGCCAATAATATTTTTATAGACTTGTTCGTCTCAAATTCAGTGAAAATTTCAAGAACCAGAAGTTCCAGTCTGCAGCATGATCTAATGAGGGTGTGTTTGGTTCGTGGAGAACAAAGAATTTGGAGGACATTGAAACCCACATCAAGCTATTTTGGTTTATTATTTTCAATAAGGAACCTTTGTAATCGACCGTGAAAGAAAAGAAAAAAAATTTAACCCCCCCATCAAAATTTGTTGGTTTAAGTTTCAAGATGCTTAGAATCCAAAAATCGAAAAAAAAAAAAATAATAATAATAATCTGTCCGTCCGCCGTACGCCGTCTGAAGCTTTTTTCAAAAATCATTGTACCAAACTTTAAGAAATTTGGCTTAAAAATCATTTATCGGCCAGGGATGTGCCAGTAACATTGGCATCGCGTTCGATCAACACTAAAGGGTAGAACCTAAGGGCTGAAATTCGATTATTCAAAAATTCAAATTCAATGATATTAAAAAATCGACACCTTGAAATCTTTCCATGTAACAGTAACGATTTTTTGAGTTTCATTTATAGGTATCGGCTCAAAAAAGCGAACGAAACCACCGCAGTCGCTATGAGTTTATTCGTTTACTTTCCCTTAGGGCTTGAGCATCGAAAAGAAAAAAAGACATCAACACAGGAGTGAATCGTAACCAGTAAACATAGGTATCGAAAATCGCCTTGCCAACTATGACAATTGTATCAGTTGATAATACAATTCCAATGGAATTCTGACTTCCCGAAATCGAGTTTATTATAACTTCTGTATCCTATTGGGCTTGTGAAGCGTAGGTAGGTAATCACTTACTTCAATTATATTAATTTATTAAATAATTGATTAGTAAATACCTACCTAGGAATTACTCTTAATTAAATTATTATTTCCATTCCAACAACAGAATATGGTTAATTACTTCCGAGTCTACAAAGGTCGGAACGTTGTAGCCAATTTTCTATGAAAATGAAGCTATCGCAATGAATCCTGAATTTCCTTAATGGAAATCATTGAAATCGTTTTGAAATCCATTGTGTTTAATGCTTTTTTGATATGTGTATATAGAGTTTGATCATTAAGTTCTGGTTCTTTTCAATTTGCGTGCAAACAGAGTCGTTGGAACTTCTAGGTGGTCTCAGCGTTACTCTTTCTGAGTCACCTGGTTATTTTACATTGCTGTAATATTCTGCAGTATAATTGGTTACATTATGTAGCCACCTCGTCAATTATACTTATTGGTGAATAGTAAGTACACATTCTTGAGAAGAAAATAAGTAACATATTGTTCGTTCGTGGCCGGCTGACAAGACTGAGAGAGAAGAAAAGATTTGCTAGACAGTTGGCAAACACTTACTTGAACGAGGGGACTGGGTACCCTTGGGCCTCGCACAATACGGAATTCATTTGACCGCTCTTCATTTTGAAAGAGAAGACGTCAGTGTTGGATTGAAAAGTCGGGCCTTTAGAGCCGGCAGGTTCTGTGCAAATTGACAGCCGTATAAATCAATTAGGCAGCAAGATAAGTCAGGATTTTGTTGACTGGTTTAAGAATGTACCGAAATGATGGGAGAGGGTACGAGTAGGATCAAGTAATACGTATAATTACAAGATTAAGAGAATAACGAGATGGTTATGAATGTGGCGCAGAAAAAGAAGTCTAAAGCAAGGCTTTAGGTTTATCCTAATCGTACAGTCTAAAAGCTTGAAAACTCCGTTAGTTCAGAGTCTCCCCGAGTTGTTTTAAGGTAGTGAGGGATGTAATTGGAATCCTAATAATATCTATTGAGCATTGATTTTAGTAAAGTTTCTCCTGCTTCTTAACAGCAAGATTAATACCGACACAACAGTGCTGTATCAGAGTGGACAGAAGTTTCCCTCAGCAAGGAGCTGAATACTTTTTCACGGATGAGGAGATTTATGCAGCAACTATTACCAGCAACCAGTGACTTGGATACTATAGATCTGCTTGTTTCCATAGGGAAAACTACAGACCTCTGTCGGGCATTTCTGTTGAAAAAGAGCGTCGAAAAGTCCTGGCAATAGTGGTAAAGCAGCCAACTGCAATTCTAGATAAGCCTTGGTTAGCTTAGGAGCGTAAGATAAGGGAATCAGATAATTCTATACTAAATAGTTCCTCTTACTACGATATAACTATCTCATATGGTCATAAGCTGATTTGAGCATCAGAAAACACAGACGAAAATGCGTTCTGTCAATCTATGTTTCAAAATCATAGTGGCAACTTGTGCGCGAATGGTTACTAGTTCGTGATACAGTAGACGTCTCTCTACACCGTTAGCTTCATGCAGCGCTTTCTTTTTGACAGGATTATCTTCCAAAATCGACAAGGCCAACCAACTGAAGACATCCTAGTTTGATTCAACGACGTTTGTAACCTTATTTCAGGTCGCATAGCTCGTGGTCCATTCATCACTTACAGAACCCTTCGTCACATTCTCTCCAAATATCTCTCTTTCTTTGGTCTACTCAAACGTTTCGAACAATGATACACCTCGTTTTCCAAGTTTCGGAACTGAGCTGATCAAGGGTTGACGTTAGGTCATGTCATGAGGGGTGAGGAGTTTTGACTTGAGATATTCATAAGGCTTCAACTGGTAGGAACCAATCTGCTCCTAATTTTTAGCAATAATAGGTCTTGGTAGCTCTTTAACATACTCATAACCCAACAGAGTTCATAAACAATTCGGCTTTTTAACTCAGCTTCCACAACAATAACATATTTAGGAATGAAGGAGTTTCAGAAGATTAATACTACGTCCTAAGATTGCATTTCTAAGAATCGGTTGAAGATAACATCGTCAGCCAGACTGTTTCGGGTATCTGGGTACTTTTTATAATAGAAGCTAAAGTTCCTTGTGCGGCGCGACCTCAAGAGTCTCTGTGATTACATTATTTGAGCTAAAACTGATTGCGGCAGTTAAATATTTTAATGCCTGATTAAAAGGAACCAGCTTCCCCTGGAACAGCAGTGATTAAAATCGAAAAGATAAAGACGCCTCAATATCGCTTGATTTTAAAGGTCGTGCGTTCATTTTTGTCCCCAAGCAAAATCTGAGAGAAAACCAGAGGGTAAATAAACACAGTGAATTCGAGGTAGGGAACTCTGTGAAAACATACCGGAACGACGGAAGGGGGTACGCCTGGGCCTGGCATTGGAGTTCCAGCGACTGGCTCGATTTGCGGCGGAAAGTGATACCGCTGGATTCCGAAGAGAAACTGGGAGCTTTAGAACCCACAGGATCTGCAGAACGAAACGTCAGTTTTGTCCTAAAAGAGCGCTGATGCTTCACGGATTCAAATAAACTTTCATTTCAAATTTATTCTTTATTCCCCTAACAGGAACCCGAAAATAGAAATCAATCAACTTATACAGTTTATAAGCTGTATACTTATACAAATTAATTTATGTAGGTATAATTAATATGTTACCATATAGGACAGGTATAGTTAATCTTTGTAAAAGTCACAAAGTAAATTTTCTTGTTATTATTGAATAATTTGTAATAGTCTGATCCAATCTACAAGCTTAATTTCATGTTTATTGAAACAGATATGAAAATAGGTTATGAAACAATATTATGCTAGACACATATTTTAAATTGATGACAAACAGAAGACATACCGGAATGAAGGGAGAGGATACGCTTGGGCTTGGCAAAGTAGTTCTAGAGATTGCCCTGCTTTGCGGCGAAAAGTGCTGCTACTTGACTCAGAAGAAAAACTTGGAGCTTTAGTCCCCACAGGATCTGATTGAGAGTATTTGAAAATAGGGAAAAAGGTATCAGACCAGACGGGCCTTGTCCGTTTTCGTTTGAGATGTGATACTATGCAATATTATCGATTTAGTTTCTGATTCTACAGTCCATATTTTCGAAGACGGCGTTCCGTGAATAGTTTTGGTGGAGTTAGTCTTTAGTCGAAAAAAGTCGAACGAATAAGCTAGAAAACAATTAAGTAGTAGTTCAAACTATTCTTATTCCACATTCAAACAAATAATTTATAAACCATTACAAAATTGATTTCGGTAGAAACAATTTTGACGTCGACATACCGGAATGTAGGGAGAGGGTACGCTTGGGCTTGACAAAGGAGTTCAACAGACTGTCCCAATTTTCGTCGCAAGTTGCTGATGCTCGATTCCGACGAAAAACTGGGGGCTTTCGTGCCGACCGGATCTATCAAAGATTTATCAAAGTGCATAGAAAACCAGTGGAAACCCAATTCCACTTGAATAGCAGGAAAATAGTTTTAAATCATTGGGTGGTGTATAGAACAAATCGTTTTCATTTGGTACACGAAACGGGTGCACGAAATTTGGGTAGAACAAAATGTTTTCAAACGGTGCACGTAGGAAACCAGAAACGAGAATCATTGCTACACACGAAAATTATTGGTTGACAGAATATCGACTTGGAATGATCTGTTTGTTGGAATATTTATTTTATTTGGGTAGTTCTGAGGCGGAACTAAATATATAATTCACAGGTTAGTCGAAATATATATTTTTTCTAATTAAAATTAGTTTGGGTGAAATTATACTAAACGTACAAGTACGCAACCACGAGAGACATTTTATGTCTTTGCTCCCCCTTTCCCCTTCCTATAAAACCCCGTATTGTATTCTAGAGCCACTCAGCTGATCTGGGATCGGTCAGTTGTGTTCAGAAGTCCCTCAAGGGCCCACATACTAAATCTCAGAATCGTGGGATCATTAAGAAAAAAAACTGGATTCTAGATCCACTCAGCTGATCTGGGATCGGTCAGTTGTGTTCAGAAGTTCCTCAAGGGCCCACATACCAAATCTCAGAATCGTGGGATCATTAAAAAAAAAAACTGGATTCTAGAGTCACTCAGCTGATCTGGGATCGGTCAGTTGTGTTCAGAAGTCCCTCAAGGGGCTACATACCAAATCTCAGAATCGTGGGATCATTAGGGAATCTCCGCGTAACGCTCTCCGCGTGACGCTCCCCCGCGTGACGCTTTTTCATTTATGTGCCACAGTAAAGACATAAAATGTCAAAATGAAAGAGCCTTGGAATACGTGCAATGTTATGAGAATACTACCTTTACCATTTATCTGGGCGTTATTATAGTATGCTACCTTTAAAAATTATACTCCGGAAATTAGCTTTAGATCATTGAAGGAACGCCGGATTTCCATACGTACTTAATCCTTAATTGAGTTTACCGGTTCTCTCTATTTACATAGGTACTTCGAATGAAATTATTGAACCACAGAATGTGTTTTAGCTCACGCGTTTCACATAAGCCCGTGAAACCCGCATGTAAGAATGACTCAGATTTTGCGGTGTATCTTATCACTAGATGTCAAGTTGTTTTATTTATTCGTCACCAGCGCCATATTTGAAACCTCATCGTCATAAGTTTCATTCGATCCCTCACACGAAAAATGCATATTTTACAGCCCCCCCCCCCCCTCCCCCTCCCCTCCACAGGTCATAAGATTTCATTTATTCATAGAACATGAATTATCAGATATTAACGAGCGGTTGCAATCATGTTCACGATATCAATTAATGAGAATGATCACCTGTGTGTAAACAATTATTCATATAAAACCATGCTCATAACTCAGCTTGTTAGCCACGCACTTCGAAGTAGTTTATGGTTGGACTAATCGAGAGCTTTCGAACGAATGGTCAACGAATTTTGTGGGATAAAAAATGACGAAGTACCATTTCTCTAGCAACGACTCGGTTGTAAGCGGAAATCATCAGTAAATTGTTGCAACACATTTTCGTTACACAAAAACGCAACACATTTTCGTTAACACAAAACGTTTCTTTTTCGTTTGGAGATGCGAAGGCTAAAACACATTCTATGTTAAAATAGATTACTAGATACAGTTCATTATAATGTGAATAATAAACAGACATACCGGAATGATGGGATAGGATACGCCTGAGCTTGGCATAAAAGTTCTATCGTCTGTCCGAAATGTCGAATGTATGTGTGGCTCCTGGAGTCAGTAGAGAAACTAGGAGCCTTCGTTCCAACAGGATCTGATCAAGTTCGATTAGCTTCAGTATTGGATTATAGATGGGGACTAGATGGGGAAGGGTATTGAAAGTGAACGTGCAGAATGAGCACAGATTAATGAGCTGCGCATGTCATGATGTGGTTCTATAATTGTGCTGGAAATGGTTCAGCAGGAAATAACAGTGCTGATTATAACCTCAAATCCCCGTAGATGTAGAAGCGTCATGATTGACCGAGATAGTTTCATATTATCGGTTACGCCTCATATTACATTTTTGGAAATTACTCTCAAAGTTTTGTCAAATTAACGTATACCTTAATTAATAATTTTTGACAAGATCCGCTACTTCCAATACATGCGCAGACCTCATTGAATTTTAGTTCGTCGTGATTCATAACGTTTTTTTCTAAAATACGCTTAACTGAGGAAATGACGTACCGAAATGTTGGGATAGGAAAAGCCTGAGCCATACACAGTAGTTCCAAGGATTGTCCATATCTGCGGCTGAAGGTGCTACTGCTCAAATCTGAAGAAAAGCTGGGAGCTTTGGTGCCAACAGGATCTACAGTCAGGAATTTGAACAAAATAACTCGGTCATAAATTTAGAAGGCCGTTCCTAAATAGGGAGCAACTTAAATGAAAATAGGGTCAAACAAGACTGGTGGACTGAAACTGAAAGGGACACTGGACAGACCATCTATTTTCTTGGGGACACGTACATTTTAGACGTAGATCAAGAAATTGTAAAAATGGTTCTTTACAAGTAAATGAAAGGTAATATTCTGATTACGCTAACGTGTACCAAACAAAGATGTAGCGGAATGCAGAGAGTGGGTACTCCTGTGTTATACTACGAGCTCTATTCTATGTGTAAAGTCTAAAACTTCACTCGTTCGCCGAACGGCTCGTGGCCGAACAAATCCAGTCGCTCTGTCGGAACAACGAAGAGAATTCATTGTGAGGCTGAATGCAGTGTGGAAGGGACAAGCACGAACCAACAGCTTATGTAGCTTGGTTGTAGATACCACAGAACACAGTGAAAAAAGAAACACTCTATTCTGTGTTCTAAGGGAAAACGTGTGCTCTCTACGTGTGCCTCGCCGAGAAAAGGAATGTCCATTGCCTCAACCCAAATGAGTATGCGGTTTAAGAGATAGATCGAAATGAGGTGAGTATAAGGAAAATAAGGATGATCAATTAAGAGAACTGAAAACTGTACCTGTATGAAGGGGAAATGGCCAGAGCTCCAAGGGAAATGAGTAAAATAAATCCAACTCTCCACGTTGAATTAACTAAATGAAAATACAATAAAGGAACGTTCATATCATGATGCTAAAAAAGAAGGGTGAATGAACCAAAGAAGCCGGAAATATTATTACCTCAAGATCGGGAAAATAGAGGCAAGAAAACACAGCAGCGAAAAGGGAAATCAAAACGGTACGAGTACAATACCGGAGATTAAAGAGTGATCACCTCTCTAATAACCACTGGCGTCTCGGCACACCCACATTAAGAAATTGGATGGTTTACCCGTCATCACAGGAACTATAGTTGCAATATATTTATGGGGATAATCAATAATAAATTATTTCAGCTGAAAAAAGAAATGATGAAACCTCTACGGGCTTACTCATTTGGGCGACAACTTATCAAATTATTACATTTTGTGTGTTTTCCTGTAGATTTATCTATTTTTTGTGAGCCGAAATGTTGCTGGTAGGCTGAACTCTGCGAATACATTGAAAACTATAAGTTATTTAGTTTTATTGCGAAGGGAGCAAATGAAGTGACGTATTTGCATCGAAAAACGACGCGCATTGATACATGAGTTGATGTAATAGAGGTGACATTGGGTGGTATTCCACAACTAAGAGGTAGGTTCCCAATTGACGATATATAACACAACTATGCAGACTTTAACAAGACAAGTAAATTTTGACATGCAGTTATTTCACCAGAGAATCAGAACTCGGAAATAAATAATAGTGAATCTCGGAAACATTCGAAATGTTTTTTTGTTCGATTTTGATGGAACTCCGTTCAATGAACCGATTGACATCACCTGGATCACCACTATACGACAAACCGTTCGCGTTCTGGTGTTACAAGGGACAAAAATCTTCAACACGAATGGCAACCGCACTGGCACTTTGGCACACAGTAGTAGGCAACACTTATGGTAATTCAGCTGGATCTTATTACAGTCCTCCCTTGTAATAAGTTAAAACTGTCTGTACATGTGTGATGCCTGACTTATATAGACCAGTGATCTGCACAGAAATCACAAACACAGTTATCACAAGTACAGAAATGAGTATTAATCCTTTGCAATTGAAGAGAAATATCAAAAGCGCTGGATTCACAGAGTACGGTCGTTTACCAATTTATTTCCCAATTTAATGTATAGCATCAACTCCATACATCGGGTACCTAGGTTCAAAATTTTTTTGTCTACCATTCTTTCATAAAGTGCACCTAAAACATTACATCGAGCTTCTTTTTCCAAAACTTCCACAATATTAGGTCATGTTAAGTATAGCCCCAAACCTAAAATTGAACTCGATATCGTTAATAACTTAGCAACTAGAAGAATTGTCCACTCTAAAAATTCAATGAGGCTTTCATAATCAACGCCATATTTTTTACAAAGCACGAAAGTTTTACAAGGCTTTCTAGAAACACGTTGTGTGCTTTGTATCCTTGTTGCTTGTACTTTATCTTGAGCATGCTAATACTAGCTTATTCATAATATGGCAATTGGACAGTTCATAAATATTCTCTTGAGATTATAGGTACACCCCTGAGCATTGTCCATTTGTACCCTTAAAATATTTTAAGGTATATATGAATTAAATTCGAAAAACATAAAAATTTCAAGTTGTGGTGTTGATTTTGTGAACAATTAGCTCACTAAAGGAAATCACATACCGGAAGGCAGGGAGTGGGTAAGCTTGAGCTTGACATAAAAGCTCGATTGTCTGTCCATATTTGCGTAGGTAAGTGCTGCTTCTGGCGTCCGTCGAAAAACTAGGTGCTTTCGTCCCGACGGGATCTGAGAAGGAAAGGTGAGGACGGGTAAGTGACCCTGATATGAGTTTTTTGTAGTTTTCCAGGGGGTTAGGCACATGGAAGGGCAGTTATGTGTTCAGATTAAACATATACCCAATCACATATACTCCATTACAAAACTAATCGATTGAACTCCAGATTTTCATGTTTTAAATACGGAATCATCCGAGAGGAGAGGAAACAATATCCCAGTTGCATCGTTATGTGCTATATAAATGAAACGTAGAGGTGTTAGGTTCTCGGTTAATAAATGTCTCTCAATTTGGTGGTGGAGACGGCGGGTCTCAACACAACTGTGCACTGAGCAATATGGGAAATCTTTAAGGAGACTGTCTCACACTTGGTAGGATTGGATTATCTGGGACGAGGGCAGCAGAAAAAGAAAATGGCGGCCATTCTAAAATATGAAAATTGCCTTGGAATAAACTTTCATGAACACATCACTCCCTATTACCACAGGTCGTGAGGTTTTCGTCTTTTCAGTCGTCTGAGCAGATCATCAACGTCCTGCAGCTTCACAACCTCCTCGTTGATATGACCTTGGAGCCTCTGATGATGGGCTATCGCTTGAGTTTTTATTACTTCATTTATTGTGGGAATTTTGAGGTCGTTATGGATATCATTATTGGTCGAGTAGCGGTACGCATCGACGCATGACCGCAGTACTTTGTTCTGGAATCGCTGTATAATATCACGATTACTTTGAGAGGTGCAGCCCCAGAGCTGTGCACCATATGTCCAGACTGGCTTAAGGACCTGATTGTATAAAGTTAATTTATTTTGGATAGACAGTTTTGATCGTCTACCAATCAACCAATACATTTTTCAAAATTTGGTGTCCAATTCTGTTTTTTTGTTTTTTTACATGCGCTCTCCAGCGGAGCCTTGTATCCAGAGTCATACCCAAATATTTTGCCTCATTGGCATAAGGGATGACTCTGCCATTCAGATAGATTGGTATATTTTTGATTTGGCGGTTGGTGAAATCAACATGGACTGATTTTGCCTCATTCATCTTGATTCTCCACTTAATTGCCCAATCATGGAGATTCTCGATGGATCTTTCAAGTTTTGAGGTCGATTCTCGATTGTCTTCACCAATGGCAAGAATAGCAGTATCATCTGCAAATGATGCCAGGGTGTTCCCTTCGTGTTCAGGCAAATCGCTCGTGTAAAGGACGTACAGTAGTGGGCCGAGTACACTTCCTTGTGGTACGCCAGCATTGATTATTTTTGCTTCCGAGTAAGCATCATCTTGTTTGATCCGGAAGTATCGATTTGATAGATAAGAGTGAAGCAGTTCAACATATTTGGCTGGAAGCATTAGTCTGAGCTTATGGTCAAGTCCCTTGTGCCAGACTTTATCGAACGCTTGAGTAACGTCGAGGAAGACAGCTGAGCAGACTTTTTTTCCGCATATGGCTCATTGGCTCAGTGATACCATCAATGAGAAATGGATTTGAGAATAATCAGAATTTCATTCAGGGATGGATTTACGATGTTCTGGATTCTCTCCAATAATTATACCGATGAATCTGAACCATTGAAATGAAACGATACTTTTTAGGAAGGGGCCTATTTAAATACTTCGGGGTATTTTCCTAAAATAAACGTGCTTCATTCCCTACCTTTATACGGTGCGTGTCTTTTGACACGATAAGAAAGAACAACGAAATCGTCCCTCAACTGATGGGAAGTTATTTCAACTGCGTGCCCGATTCGATACACTGTCTGCGAAGGGCGATAAGTGGAAGAAAGCAAAATGTACTATTAAACCTGCTGTGAAATAATATATGAGATCATTGGCTGCTCCATATGGATTACCAACCACCGAAAGTCGTTGATCTTTTCGAAGAAACGGCTGTCTGTTTCTAAAACACCTTCAGTAGTCACTGGAATATATGTTGAAAAATATGAAGATTAAGAAACAAATTACCTGAATTGAGGGACTGGAAAGGCTTGGCCTGGGCACTGCAGTGAATGACCAACGCCCCTGACAACTGTGAATGTCTGACTCGTGATGACACCCGATATTTTGGGACGAGTCCCTCCGACAGGCTCTGGCAATGGGAACAAGCGAGGAAAAGTAATTCAAAGGAGCCAAAGAAATCGAGAGGGCTCCATTACAATTTCAAATTAAAACTGTATCGGAGAAGTCAAATGAAGGTAACAACATACCGGAATGTAGGAAGAGGGTACGCCTGGGCCTGACACAAAAGCTCAACGGTTTGTCTAAGTTTGCGCAGATGAGAGCTAATCCGTGAATCAGAAGAGAAACTCGGTGGTTTCGTGCCGACTGGATCTGCACACGAGCATTGACATTTAATTATTAATTTCTTTGTACAATCAATCCGAAACTTCAACTCTTCAATAGCTTTGAGGATCGGGACCACTGTTGAATAGCTATTATTGCGGTTAACTGTTCGTCGGATTACGAGCCGAATTTCCTTTCTAAGACGTTTCCTGAATCCGAAAATGATGACAGTTTAAGGTTTACTAACCTACTACTACAAATCTACGTTCCGAAATTCACGTTATACGGATATTCAAAATAATTAATTATACATCGTAACCTATCTAGTGTGAAAGAAAAAAATCAAATAGAACAACATCGAGAATAGAGCAACCGCACCGTTCTAGCTCAATCCGTTGACAGGATATACTATGATTTTTTTTAAATGTTTTGTTCGAGAAAACCACATTTTTTTGTTACATAAAAACTCACATTTCTGCCCTTTAAATCAACATTTCTGAATTGGCCATACTTTCGGAATTAGCGTTTGATTGTCTATGAGAACAGAAGATTTTCATAATTATTCAACACCATTTAGATCCATCCATTTTAAAACAAACGTTAATTCTTTTAGACATTGGAAATTTCAAAAATGTTCAAAAATTCCCAAAACCGGACCTCCTCAAAATTGATCTCGGAGACCGTGAACTTTCACAAAGACTGCGTCCATGAATACTCATTTCAATGCTATAGTCAATTTTACTTTTACTTTTGACAGATAGGGGGAAAATCATGTTTTAATTTTGAAAAACGTCGTTTTTCCTTAGAAATCGAGGATTTTTTTAAAATGACCCTCAATGAACCTAAGAGTTCGGGGTGGGTTTCTACGTATTTTTTTCACGTTAAATCAAATAGTAACACTTGCAATTCTCTACAACTTCATTATAACCGAGTTTAACGCATTAAATCACCAACTTTTGGTTTATTTGTTATGATCAATTAGCATGTGTTTTCCGGGGTATAACTTGTTAAAAACAGATCCAATTTTCTCCAAAAATCCTTATTTTCTGTGGAATGATCGAAATTTCCTCGCACACCTGTAGCTTGAGTTCCAAATGTGAAACAAACTAGCAACGTTTCAATAAACTCATACGTAAATTCACGTTAAGGTTTCCAAGATAACATGGCGATTTCATTACACGTAATTAGTTCTACTAACAGTAGTATGTGGGAACAAACTCTACGGCTCACTATTTTAAGATTTTTTCCCCCTTTTCAAGTCTCAGAATGAAATATATTACCTGAATTCAGGGACGGGGTATGCTTGACCAGGACATTGCAGGGACAGGCCGGTGGCTTGCACGACGGTGTAGCCCATGCTGGTGACGACTCCAGAGATTTTGGGGCGCGTGCCTCCAACAGGTTCTGGCAAATACATCAAAAAACGAGAGACTAACGTCAGAGAAGGGGCGGGACATTGGAATTAAGGGGTGTCCGAGGGACGTGCCATGGCGGATCAACTATGCATGAGATTCGATCCTGAGCCTCACTGAAATTAACGGTAATGGCAGGAGGGGTTACACTGTTGTGTGAGCGATGATATTCTGTTTGTTCCTCAACCACAAATTACACTGTTAGGCCTTCAATCTCAGTCAATTCGGAGTTGTATGTTGGCGGTTACGATTTGTGACAGTGATAGTGAGATGTAATCACGTTTTTGTCGTGGAAAATCAGCTGTGCTGAATAAATGCCTTAACTCTTAGGAGCGTACTCCAGACTCATACTCGATAGTACTTGGTAGTTGTACTTGAGTTTGAAAGTAAAACTCGATTGCAAAGAAACTCTAAATGAAATAGTACTTCAACTCAATAAGTCCGATTGAAATGTTTCTACTCGTAATAAGACAGGGGATAGACTTTCGACGATAGCTATAGCTTGTGAATATTTGACGAAGTGGCTTCCTCAGAACAAGTTCTCTCGTGCCTTAATCTTGTGATCTCTAGCCGGAAAGTTTGAGTTCCTCCATGACGGCCAACACCATTCCTAATTCTGATGAAAAAAATGTCTTGGCAGTCAAATTAATTCAATACACAATATTGATGCTTGGGAGTTATTTTCGATATTGGATTCGGGAGCCATCGGCATTGTGTGTACTCTGTGGGAAAATTGTGCAATCATTGCAGTGCTCATAGGTGTTAATTTTCTCTATCTGTATATTAATACTGATAATACGGGTCACTGTTTCTTATATGATCTCATTGGTTCGCATGGGATGTATTGTATACGACTTCTGAAGAATGATGACTCGATTTCTGATAATCGGATTAAGATTATCTTGAATTAGTTCAAGAATTATGAGTTCGAGGAGCATTAATCATTTGGCTGTCATTAGCAAGACAGTTGTTTTCCGTAAGCTTTCAAGTTCCTTGGGGACAAACGTACGAGAGGAACCATACATGTGAAGTGCTTCCGTATATCACACACATCAGATGACGTGGAAAACGAACTAAAAACAGCAAGAAGAAAATAATAATAATACATAATATTTCCTGGGTTCCAACTTGTGAAGTTGAACCATGAGTGGGATCTTGACTTGGACAAGAACCGATTCGTTTGAACCCAAGTTTTTCGTGAAGAATAATGAATTGGAACGGGTACCTGAATTGTGGAACAGGATATGCTTGACCTGGGCACTGCAAAGAAACCCCATAACCATTGGTGGCTGAGTAGCCTACAATGGTTAGGACTCCAGAAATTTTTGGTCGCGTTCCTCCAGCAGGCTCTGGCAACCCAAGAAGGCAATGAATCAGAAACGAAATCATTTATGTCAAAACCTGAACGGCGAGTAGATAAGGGAACCCTGTGGACTTTAAACGTTAGAACACTTTTATGTCAAATCCATGAATCTTTTTCTTGTAAGAAATCCTTGCGTTGGTTCAGAGTTTATGTTCACACTTTTGAGATGAAACTTGTATACAGGTTGATTCATAATAGGCCCGAAACCCCGTGAATTAATGGAAAAAGCGATTTTCAATTTTATACGTCCGCAAACCGTTGTTTCACGCAAACTCTTGGTCTGAAACTCTTGAACTCTACCTCGTATATTTCTTACTCTATTTTTCAAAAACTACCAACATTAAATTTGGCCATTACGGAAAGGAAACTAACCCAGGGGGAAAACAATTTTTAATATCCGAAGGGGCGAAGTGCTCTTTACCAAAGATAACCAGAATGACACAGATTCGATCGATTCAAGGAGCCGTAAATATATAAGTCAGCTAGGGTCAGGATCCATGTTTAGGAGAAGTTCCATGAAATGTTTTTCAGGTGGATTACATATCTTCCTCTTAGCCATGGTGGCTGTTTGGAAAGTAAAAGCACAATCAGCACTCCCAATCATGATTTCTACATCGTTACATACCCAAACAGATTTTCAGGAAGAAACCCTTACCTGAAATGTGGTATGGGCGACGCTTGAGCGGGGCATAATAAGCACAGCCCTTCGGACTGGACTTTACTGATCATCACACCATTGATAAGGCTGGGAAACTTCGGTCTGGTACCCCCAGCGGGCTCTGTGCACAATCCGTAATCAAGAGGGTTTTAAAGGAGGTTATCGGCGACGGAAAAGGAGAGATGGGAGTTGGGTACCCATGGAGGAAGCGTAATTAATACTTCAAAATATCATTAACCAACGAAAAATCTATTTTACGGCAACACATCAGTCATTCAATCGTTTCGTTATTCAATGTTTCTTTAGCACATGGTATGCAATTTAAATTACTAGCTCGGAAGAGTCCGAAATCCATTCTGGGTTGAGAAGGTGGAGTGGAAATGCAAGCAGATGAAATATTTCTCACTGGAGTGAGTAAAGCACTGATCCAGAATTTTAATCATTACCATGATCGAGAGTATTTACTATGGCAGAAGGAAGAAAATAAAAAATAAATAAACCATAAAGCCACCGATTTTCGAGATTCTTTCTCTTTTCGACCCCAATTTCGATCGTTATGCCAAAAACATCAAACATTTTGAATTTCATGGCGAAGGATAAAAGTAGATGGTGTAAGGCCAAAAATACTTGTTTTTTTTTCTTCTCTCCAACACATTTTTTCGACGCCCAAGGTGCAACTCTCGACCGAGTTCCTTAGTTTTTTTTTGTTCGATTCAAGAGGAGTGATGGAGGGAGAAATGAACTGTAGTATTGACGCGATTCTTAACCGATTTTGGTGGATAATTTTTCGGTCGTTATATTTTAACATTTTTCTCGAAGAATTAGATTTCTCTGAGAACCCATCATCATTAATTTAAAATTTCATAGTTTTACGGGGGGGGGGGGGGGGAGAGAGAGGAATACAGATACATTTTGATGTTTTCGACCAATTTGTAGAAGAAGTTCTGTCTATAACATATTCATGTTACGTTATAAATGGAGAGTGTACGTTCAGTAAAATCACGATCTATTTGCCATTCCCACCAAAATATGCAGCCGATAGATAGTGAAAGTAAAGGGTGGAAAAAAAAAAAGTTCCAGTCATGCAACATAACCGTATGAGCGAATTTTCGTAGATTATCGTAATATATTGTTACTTTGTTTGGAAATTTGATCACTTCAAGCACAAGAAATAGTTAACCGCCAATTTTATTGCAAATCAACTAGTTCTAAACCAAATTCTACGATTCAAAACAGATTTTGTATTTTTAGCAATTTTTCAAAATTTAAGTAATTATTCAAGATAATTTTGTGAATAAAAATTTAAATGTTTTAGTTTACCGTCGATAAATTTCTTTCGACTATAATTCTGTTAAATATATAAATTTAACGATTTTTAAACGTTTTCAGTCATTTTTAGTTATTTTTTGAGCAAATCTTTTGTATTTTGACCAATCTAATGTGCTCAAAAAGTGTTCGCCAACGAACTCATCGATTCATTTGGAATGCTTGATTTTTTGGCGCATGAACGGATATCTCAATCCTAAGGGGAGTTATCGTCTGGAATGATATATATATATATATATATATATATATATATATATATATATATATATATA
This sequence comes from Adelphocoris suturalis, assembly GCA_030762985.1. Taxonomy (NCBI): domain Eukaryota; kingdom Metazoa; phylum Arthropoda; class Insecta; order Hemiptera; family Miridae; genus Adelphocoris; species Adelphocoris suturalis. The sequence goes on from CM061043.1 coordinate 78,316,860, forward strand.
TCCATATGAAAAAGCAACTTTAGGATTAGTTTCAGAATCCCTCAAAACGGATTTTAATGAAAGAAACTTTCAAAAATTTTGATTTTAAAATTTTTTGAGCCATTGCTATAGCTTCATTTACTACGAAAATTTGCTAAATGCGGTAATCTGATAAGTTCACTCTCCCTCCGTACTCGGCCGAAAAAATATAACATGGTTCTATTCACTGACTCGATCAAAATTACTCGCCATCACTAAGCCGAATATGTCTGAGCCAATTACACTGGGATTGAAGTACCTACTCGGCCGGCACTGAGTAGGTGTACTTGGGGCTTCGTGCATGAAGTTCCTTCTGACCTCAAAAGCTCAAACAATAGGCAAAGGTGGAACACGATCCAATCTATCGCATTATTGTATACGAAATATCAATATCGGGTAATCTATGACGAAGAGGTATTACGATCATGGATATAAATACATCCCTAACAATATGCTAATGAATAACACATCATTCACCTGAAACTGGGGACTGGGTATGCCTGTGCTGGACATTGCAACGAAAATTGGGAGTTCATCCTCTGGACAAACGTTCGACCTTTTTCAGCCATCGAGAATTGAGGACTCGAAGTGCCAACAGGAGCTGGTAAGAAATGGAGATCACGCGTCATTTGACGAGACCAAGGATGGGTTCATGAACCATATTGGAACCCTGAATGCTGGGACGTGGTAACCAGAAATCGGAATAAAAATATAAATAGATAAATAAAATAAAAATGAAGGATTCATTCGGCTAATCAGAATTTCACATGTTCGAATTTCCAAGTTAAACTGATAATTTTCCTAAACAAAGCAAGAATCTTTCAAACTGAATTGAGAAACTCCCAACCGCATTGCAAATATGATAGCTCTTCCAGATTAAATTCAGTATTTTCCAAATTGAATCCAACATTTTCTAAATTGAATCCAACATTTTCCAAATAGAATCCAAGTTTTTTCCAAACAGAATCCCACATTTGGCAAATGGAATTCAACATTGTAAGTATGCAATTTTAAAAAATCGGAAAACCTCATTATGAATTTTTTGATAAATGATCCTTCCTTGGGATATTATTGATCATTTGCCACCATTTTCGATTCTTCAGATCATTCCTAAGGTCAGATAACGTCTGAAAAAAGTTCCAGTCATGCAGCATGATCGTACGAGCGAATTTTCGTAAATTATTTATCGTAGGTACTATTTTATGTTACATTTCTTTGAAAATTGAGAACTTGGAGTTAAAAAGGTGTTAACTACCAATTTTATGGCAAAAAACTCGTTCTAAATAATAATCTGCTATTCAAAAAGAGAATTTGAATTTTTTGCAGCTCTTATCGGTGTTTTAGCTGATTTTAATGAAAATTTGTACATTTTTCAACATAATTTTGTACTTACATAAAGTTTTTAACGTTCAATTTAATAGTTAACAAACTTTATAAGAGCAATATTCGGCTAAAAAAATATATTTAACAATTTTTAGCCGTTTTTTGCTATTTTTAGAGATTTTTTGAGCACTGTTGTAGAAATTTGACCAATTTAATGTGCTCAAAAAATGCTGGCCAACGAACTCATTTCCATAACAATGTAACAGAATATTTATAGTACGATAATTTACGAAAATTCGCTCATACGGTCATGTTGCATGACTGGAACTTTTCAAACATTATCTGAGCTTAGAAACGATCTGAAAAAACAAAAACTGTGGTAAATGATCAATAATATCCCAAGAAAGGAAAAGAAAAACCATCAGAAAATTCATCATGTTTTTTTATTTTTTTGAAAATGCATTTAATGTTGAATTCCATTTGGAAAATTTTGGTTTGGAAAAATCTCAAATTAGTTTCGAAAATTCTGAATTTGACTTTAAAATGCTAATAATATAAAAGGAGCAAACTTTAATGAATACGTGTTTGTAAGACATCTTGATCAAATTGAAGAAACGTTGACGAACCTAGTAGTAAGATCATATCTATGAGTAGAATTTCTGCGAGTCTCTGGAAGGACTATTATATTTTCCGTACAGGAAAAACCATTAGCATAAATTTAACTTGAACGCATGTTGGAAAAGTAGCGTGAAGCCACCGTTTTCCGAGTATAAGACTACTGCAGATCTGAAAGACAAATAAAGCTGTCCTCTGGGTAACTGTGGAAAAAACTAAGCATATCCAGAGTATTCTGCTTAACATACCCAATGCGGTAACCTTAGACATTAGGGCTCAGCAAATAAGTAGCGAGTTGGTAAATCACCTTACACAATATTATCGTTAAGCACAAAAAGGTCGTAAGAGTTTTGGGAAAACAGCAGATACCTGAAACGAGGAACTGGGTACGCCTGAGCGGGGCACTGTAAGGAGAAAGATGTTTTCGTTTTGTAGATGAACCCACTGAATATAGAAGCTGAGGAGAACTGGGGGCTAGACGTACCCACAGGCTCTGCACATTAAAGAGAACTGTGTCAATGACTAACGGGGCACATAACCATTTCTTTGTAGTAAACTGAGCGAAATATTGGGAGGGTACACCTGAGGAGCCTGGAAGGTTAATAATCCCGTGCCGGCCTTTACTTACTTCCTCACCAGACTTTCCTTACTTATCCGAAACCATCAAAATTGTGCTGATTTGAATGGCGTTTTATAGCATCAAGAGCAATTCGCTGGTTTGAGGTTGGTGTTGTAGGCTTTATAGTACCTATATAGGTTCAGTGGAAACATCCCGAAAATGATTTATTACTTAGATATTCTTGAAACGTCGGCCATTTTTACACCCGTTTGGTTTCTGTCCCAATCTATTGAGATGCATCATTTGTGTAGTTTCGAGTTAGCATTCATACACAATTAATTCATAATGCATTAACGGATTAATGGAAATACCTGAAGCGTGGGACAGGGTAAGCTTGAGCAGGGCACTGCAGGGAAAAGTGAGACGTGGCTTTGTAGACAAATCCAGAGAGGATGTGTGCCGACGAAAACTGCGGACTGGACGTTCCGACGGGTTCTGTATCAAAGCATTTTCGATCGAATGAGAAGATACGGACTCGACAAACACTACAAAGAGCCCATCCCTGACATGTTGGGTATAGTAGAAACCCCGATGTCAATTAACTAGTTTACGAAACTCAGTATCATACATGATGGATAGGTACATAGGTGGTGCATACAAGAGCAGGGGCGTCGCTATATGAGGGGACAGCCCCCCCCCCCCCCCCCCCCCCCTCAGTTTTCACCGACTTGGGAGAAGTTGGGAAATTTGAAAAGTAGCAATAAAACACTTAATTCGAAGAGAACTGGTTGGAAGCCTAATCCTAATCAAATCCTGATTTTCCCAACTGTAGGTACTAGACATTTATAAAAGACTTGAGTAATTATCATTTTGTGGATACAATTTTGTGGATGGATAATCTTTTTCGTTCAAATTTTCTCAGTATTTTCCAATTATGTTATAGGTCATTCAAAAACGGATTAAGATAGAAAATTGCGCTTGACAGCGTTTTTCACTATTTTATACGCTTTTCTCTATTTTCAGTCTACTCACCCAAAAATATATTTCACACTCATCCGAATCCACCCTGCAGTTCAATGGAGAACATTCAGTAGTTTGAAACATGGAAAATAGCTTAAAGGCTACATTGACTGATGAATACCTATGTCATTGCTCCAATTGCAATGCGAAAGAGATCTTGTTGAGAATCTTGACTTAGAATATGCGGTTTGGTACAAGCATGGGCTAAATTGAAAAATCGCTGTATCCACTTCCAATAAAAACTCAACCCTTTAAACACTAATCGTGTAGAGATGTAAGTTTTAATAATTGTATTTTTTCTTATTATTATTTCTTAATTGTAAATATTGTTTCAATTCAAAAAGTATAAATACATATCTGATTTACTAATGAACAAATCGATTTGTGCTTTTAATAATATCTGGAAGATTTTTTTTTTTTTTTTTTATTAATATGTATTTTTATATAAATGACATAATATATTACATGAACATAAAGAAAAAATATACTTCTGGAAGCATAAATACGAAATAATAATTTCTATTGGAAATAAAATTCCCCTTATGGGCACCAACCCGTGTTGGGGAATGAGTCAACTGAGCTCCCATAGTAGGCACACAAGTTATTATAATAACAGATAAAATAAACTCACATCAATTGAACTAAATTACCATAAGAAAAAAAAAATGATAATAATAAAAACAATCAAGTGAATAAAGTATACACAATGTGAAATTCTACGGCGTAAGATTTTCAAGATGTCTTGTTATAGAATGTTTGATTTGATTAAAACTGTTTGATGCAGATGACTTGGCAAGTGATATTACTTTTAATCTGAGGTCCGGGGGAAAGCTATTGAAAACTATCTCTCCTTGGTAAGGGAAGAAATTTTTTGAAGCTGTGCTTTTAACTTTCGGGATTTCAAGGCAATTATTCTTAGAGAAGCGAGTATGAAATGAATGGACAGGCCCAGAAAACTCTTTACTTTTAAATAATTGGAGTACTGCACTTCTTTTGTAAAGATGGTCTATATTAAATAAACCCAGCTTCACGAATAGAGGGTCTGTATGTTCCCTATATTTCGCTTTCGCGACAGCCCTAATAAAATATTTTTGAAGGGTAACTAAGTTAAGCAATGTAGTTTCATACGCACTACCCTACATAGGCAAACCGTACAAGAGAGTGGATTGGATCAGAGCACAATAGACCTGCCGTAACACCTGAGTATGCATAATTCTCCTTAGAAATGCGAAAATATACAAGCATTTCCTAAGCCTCAACTTCAGGGCCGCTACATGATGATCCCACTTTAAAAGACTGTCTATTGTCATACCTAAGTATTTGACCTTATCCTGTCTGGTTAAAGTGGGGCATGTGCATGAGCAACCAAAAGAGACGTGACAGTGTAGCTTATGCAGCCTAAGGCACTCGTTACTCGGGGCTCAGGACCTAATTGACCTGGCGAACGGCATAAATATGGTTTTACTAACACTTAACGTTAGTCTATTTTCAATGAGCCACTCACTGATCGCTTTCATGCCTCTTTCAGCTTGTTGAAACGTTTCATGCCAAGAATCGCCATGGAAAAGCATAGCAGTGTCATCTGCGAACATTACCGCCTCTCCCACTGACATAGCCTCAGACTGGAAAAAATGGTTGGCATATATGATGTACAGCAAGGGGCCAAGCACTGTTCCTTGCGGGATTCCATACTCCGTACACACCAAGATTTATCCAAGTTCATTTACACATTCTTGAGGTTTTGAATAATGACAATAATTATTGTCTTAATCTGTGACTAATATTGCGGTCTTACTACAAAAGATATATCATCAAATTTTCGTATAACAACTCACATGAAAATGTTAATTTTCAGAAGTGTTACGTGTATTAAATAAGTACTTATAGGCAATAGATATCAACTGTAGGTTGCAGGTATCACTTATAATTTTTTTCTTTTCTTCTTTTCATTTCCCTATTTTTGAGTTGGGAAAACTTTTGGTTCAATTGGGAATTTTATGATACTTCCCCCCTCACTATTTTTGTCTACGCCCCTGAACAAGAGACTAATTTTTGGCGAGTGTACTGTAATGGGAATAATAGAAAACCCACTCCAGGGATATTTGGGGAAGCTTAATCAGCTTTTTCAGAGTGACTCAACTCTGTAGAGTAACAGTTGGGGGAAGGCAGATCAGCTGGTTGTGTGTGTAACTGTAGTGGGTGCCGTAAATCTCTCTTCACTGGCCATTATCCGCTGAGATACCATCTCAACAAGTTAGGCAAGGCCAGGACAGCAGATTATATCGTCTGCTACGAAGTGGCAGAAACAGCAGAGCACATCCTTTGTGATTGCCCTGCTATAGCATCTTCAAGATTACAACACTTCGGAATGGGTTCCCTTGTCCCTGCCTACGCTCAGCAAACGCCCGAAAAACTCCTCCATTATAAGAGGAGAGGCAATTAGACGGGTTATTAATAGATGCTAGGAACGTTTTATCGCAATAGACTAATAGTGATCTCCGTGACCAGGAGAAAAACTGTACCTAGTGAGTTTTTGAGATAAGATTACACATATCAAATCTGTAGCCTAGATCAGAGTGTCATTTCTTTGTTCTTGCCCGGTCATCAGCTAATGCGTCCCTTCTAGGAAGGCTTTGTGGAAGCCTCAACACAGCTTCACATTCGGTTCTCATTAGGTAGACCATTCGGTCGATCACCAATAAGTATCTTGATCCTTGTTAGCCCAGCTGCCTCCTGTTTTTTGAGATTTTCCCTCAATTCTCTGTAAACAGAAGTTCCTTAGAGCAGTGCAGCAGTCGTGGCACCCCGTTCCCCATTTCATCCTCTTCCTTTCTTCTGTCATCTAGTTTTGTTTTTTCCTTCTTTAGAGAGTCATCTTTTGAAGTGAATGCCCATAGTGGTTCAAATACACATAATTAATAGCTCTGTGTATTTTTAACCTTCTGACATCAAGGTAATATCTTTGTACAAATTTTGTTCCATCATTGGTTAGCTTTAAAACTGAGTGAGCTCCTCAACAGGCTTAGCTGATGTTAAACTCTGTGCTGTCTAGTATCCCGTGTATCGACGAACACGTGAGATTACGATATTATTACTTAAATTCGTAATTCAAAATTAAATTCTTGGGTGCCCTGTTTTCAATTCCAGCATACTTAATCCTTTTAAATGTTCAGAGTTTCCTGACTTCACTGAGCTGTAAAAGATGATCTTGATCAATTTCTATAAATCTTTGATCTCAGTTTAGGCTGCCTTCAAAACGTTCACAAGGAGAAAAAGAAAGTTATAATCTTCAGTAATTCGGAAATACAATGTCGGTGAAAGCGACGGAAATCAGCTGGAAATTATGTCTGTGACTTCAAATGGCTGGGCTATAGCTTTAACTTTTGAACAACTACATTTATAGAAATTGAATAGAAGATTCATGCACAAACAGAACCTAAACCCAGGTTTACACAAGTAAAGAGATTTTGGTCGGGTGGAGAAATGAATAAGGATCGTGCGATATTGGAATTACCTGAAGGATGGAGGCGGGGAGCCCTGGGCAGGACAAAGGAAGGTAATGCCTCTCCCGGCCAAACCGCTGAAGTCTCGTCGGCTGTCCTGAGAAGCGAATTTCGGCCCGGTGCTGCCGACTGGATCTGAGGGACCACCTTGGGATGAACTAGACAGACCTCAGTAACCTCTTTCATAATAATGATCAAACCAGTAGCAGAATTCCATGTCGGGGAATACGCTGCTTGATTCACGAAAAATATTCGTATTTGAGTATGCGATATTGTTTTAGGTGCCCCCTCATATATCAATCCTCAATAAGTCGCAACTCGCTGATTTATGCGTACTTTGCAGAGCATGTATTGTATAGATTACAAGACAAAAGGAATGTAGACACAAAGCCACAAAAATATTAATTATTGCCAAATATTGAAAGGCATACCAATATTTGTGTACCACAGGGCACCGAGTCATGAAATGAATACTCGAAGATTTCAAATTTTACTACGATGTACCTTACCAAGAGAGATTCAAGAAACGTGTAAATTTTAACTATCAGGAACAACTGGAATGAATGGGCCGTCACCTACCTATTTCGGGTTATCAACCGACTAAAACGAAAATATGGGATGATACCTGAACATTAATTTAATGTCAAATACGGTATCACATCTATGAATTCAAGAAAGAGATAATTCCTGTCAAAAAATTTTACTATGCACACATAATACTTAAACTTCCAAAGCGGAAATGAGATAATTTCAAAATAGTGAGGAAACTCAAAATGTCTTAAAACTTACTTAATTCGGACGAATCAAACAACCCAACAGCTCAGATTTTATTGAATAAAAAAATATGCAAGTGAAACAAAATTCAAACGGCCTATAATTGTTGGATGATTTGAATGACTTCATTCATAATCATTAAGGCCAAAATTGTGTATCCTCCCCCCCTCTCGCTCCATTACATCAACAAAACAGCCCCTTCCGTTCTAATTCTAATATAATCGAATTAAAGTCACCCAGATCTCAGATATTCATGATAAACTTATCTCCCATGTCAAAAGATTACCATTTGGTACTTCGTACATCATCTTTTCAACTTTTTAATAAGAGCAGTTCAATTCAATTAAAAGAAACTTTAAATAAATAAAAAAATAAAATAAATTATGATCCATTAATTTACAAGGCTCAATCGTCGTCGTGTGAAATGTGATTTTTGGTTCTATTTTCATGTGATTCGTGAGCGTCCTAGTGGGTTAAGCTCTGGACAACGTAGATACGGTAAACATCCGTCTTTTCGGGATCTACGCTCCACGAAATGAATGGAAAACGTATTTGGAGGGAGTTGAATAATTGTTTTCATACCCATTAGAAAGGTTTAATACTGAATAATACAGCAAAATCTACTTTTTTCAAAGTTTTCTTGTATTTAACTCATAGTAATTTAAAATTTTCTACATTTTCCTTTGTTTTGGTTGAAATTTCTCGTTTTCAGTTATTTATTTTTTTTTGAATTTTATTTTATTATTTTTTTTTTTTATTTATTCATTTTTTTTTTGTCACCTGTCATTTGACAGATTATATTCGCAAGTATTTTTTGTCATATCCGGTCGAAATTAACAATTAACAAAAGAGGCCGGAATGTGAGTTCCCTCAAATTCGGAAAGTCGAACATTAAAAACATTACAAATAAAGCACTTGTCGCTTTTGTTGGCTCAATTCCAACCACCAATATAAAATTGCGATGCTGCCAACCATTCTATAAGTACGCTGACTAACTACATAACGATAACTATACTGAAGGTGAAAAATCCGGGAATACATCATTCGACAGTAGTATGCAAATTAGTAACAAAAGTTTAAGAGAGAGTTAATTAGGTATAGATATCTATAAGGACAGTCCCTGTAGAAGTAAAAGTGAAAAAGTAGGTACCTAAATAGCTGTTCCGTTAAATACTTTGAGAAATACCTACCCGCATTTCCTTGCTGGATTCAAGCAACGACTTACGAAATTTATAATAACTGCAGTCAGAAATGTTTGTAGGGTAAAAAAGCGCATGTCAATTGACGTCGAACGAAGCCAGTATGGGTTTCAAAATTGGATGCATCAGCAGAGTCGCCAAAGAAAACATACCGAAAACATGAAGGGGATAATTTGAAACGTGCTACATGGTTCACACCACTTTCACTTGTGAAATGATCAATTTCTTTTTTGGCTTTATCACTTGGAAACGTTGAAAAAATGATATTGCAAATCAACGCCGGCTGCCCAATTGATCCGGCTGTTCAAAGTGTATCGAAATGTAAAATTTAGCTCACAACAGGGGTACCCTATCCCAACATTCAGGTTAATCACAAACGCAGCCAAGTTTCTTCGCGTTTATTGATGAAGAAGAAGAATTTAACATGAATGTAAATTAATACAATATCTGATGACCGTCGATTTCTCATAGAGCAGCTCTCTGCAGCAAAATAGTATTAAACATACTATACCTATAATAATTATGATGATGAAATATAATTGAGAATGTATGATTACTATAATTCACAGGAATGGTAAAACCGAAACTTGGGTGAATATGACAACCATTACGATAATCTTCAGAAACGGGTAAGGCATACCCGGTGCATAGCACCAGCTAGTGCCAGCCATGATGGAATGGCAGTAAATCATTATGGTAACATTGAAGTTATCCAAACTCCAAAAAGGTGAAAATTTTGTTCGCCGATATTAAAAACCGCAATTTTGCTTACTTTAACAAGTGCACAGAGTACCTATATAATGTGCAAACTTTTTTTTTTTTTTTTTAAATATAAAATTATCATTAAAGATTTGGTTTTCAAGTGGAATCTCACAATAAAAGTTTAATAACAAACAACTAGATTTCTATTGAAAAATAGATTGAGTTAACGTTAAATTGGACATAACGAGATTTAAAAATGCATTGTACACGACACATTAATACTACTAATATATCTTTCATTAGTTTTTCACGATGAATTTAGAGTCAGTTTCCATTGATTAGATAGTGAGGGATATTAACAAAATCATAGAACATGAAACTAACTTCAATTTTTTATTTACCAATTACTTGTACTGCAAACTGGCTCATGAAATACCTAATTAACCTAATCAATTCATTTAATTTGCAAAATCGTGGGATATTTCGTAATTTACCCGCTTCTTACAGATAAAAAAAAATTAGAGGAGTACAATTTATTATTAAAATGTCTCGTAGATACTGCGAGGGAAAGTTTTATTTCGAATCCTACGCAAAAACCGATTTGACTTGATAATTGAATCGTCTCAATACTGGATCTATTTTTAATCTTTATTATATATATATATATATATATATACATCAATTCATATTTACCCATTACGATATCGTTTGATAGTTACATGAATTATCAAATATTTCATCTTGTTACTTTCTTTACGTACTTTTCAATTGTAATTGGTTTTTTGTCCGTACTAACAAATAAATAAATAACCCCACACAGTTTTATATGAACAATACGACGGTCATCAGATCCATGTGCGCACATGATAAGAAGTAAATAACAGTAGGAACCACATGAATAAGCAGAAACTTGACTGCGATAAATAATACATTACGCTAACAAATTTCAAAAATCAGGGCCGACTTAGCGAGAAAGTGGGAGGCCTATTGATGATATTTGTGTAAGTGATAATAACCATGTGAACATCAATCAGTTGATTGATTTGAAATATTGGTAAACTGATCAGATGCCTACCAATAAATATTCGAATTACCTGTAGGGTTTTTCAACATTAGCAGATGTCGAAGTTTCAGAACACATTTTCACGTAATTTCTAAATTAGTTTCAATATTGTGGAAATGAATTAAATCATTACTTCTAGCTAATCTTCTACCACAAATCTGAAAATTTGAATGAAAACGGTCGATAATCTCGGAATCTCGGTTTTTTTTCAAATAGTTTTTTTCTTTAAAAGGAAGAAGCGACTCAACTAAGGAATCTGAAATTATTAATTCCTAGCAAGTCCGATGACCCAAGGTATTTTGTGGATTAGAACATTTTCGAAAATCTCTATTACTATTCGATTTTAAGGTGAACGAATCAGTTCGGTAAGGAGCTAGTTCCGAGTTTTATTGCGACTCAACATGACGAATTTAGAATTAGGAATTGAGAAAGTTTTGCCAAAGTACCTGCAATAATATCGAGTTTTTGAGCAAAATTACAATTAAAAAGTTCAGTTGATAATAAGACTGGGGCGAGCCAAATTAAACAGAACCAAATGGCGTTTTGAACTAGAATTCAAATACCAACATTCTTGAGAAAGTAACACGAATATGAAACCTGCACAGTTCACATGTTTAAATTTGAAAATAAATATCGTTAACCAAGTGGTAAATGGTATTGGATTGAATATCTTAAAATTGACAAATTTGACAAATGCAACGTTCGCATGTCAACCGCCCAAAATGTAATGCTCAGATTAGGCAAACATGCAGATAAACAATCGGGATTGATCGATAAAGCTTATGGTGTGAAATAAATTTTAGGCGTAAAAACATATTTCCGCAATGTAACATGCTAAAATTCCTATCCCATTTCATATAAGGGGAACCTCACACCACTAATTTAATCAGTATTACTGCTCATAGTTCAATGTTCTATTTAATGACAAGATATATATTTGAGGCAGCTCGCCTCTAGGGAAATGAGAAAGTAACCTCAAAAAAATTTCAAACTCGTGTTCAAGAATATCGACAAAACAGAAAGTTAGAGTATTTCAAAAGCCAAGCCAGCCCTGATAGCATGCCAATCATCAAACAAGAACAAGAGACAAAATTCAATTTTTCTTAAATTTAAAAATACATTTTCATACCACTCCTCTTTCATTAAGGGGGAGTTTTGAAGTCAAAATAATGAGAAATGAAAAGCGGTGTTTTCCGCTGTGTTGAATGTTGACTGTTCACTAAATACGGGAAGACAATGGGAAGGGAGATCGAGTACTGGTGATGTTTTGGATTAAATATGAACATACCAAAGGATGAGGATAAGAAGGCGAGTGATTTTAGAAAATCAATTCCACGTAGAAAAATAGGTAGTACTTGATACGCAGATCATCATAAATTTGAATACTCGATTAGATTAAGAAACAACCTTTCTGTGTAATGTATTTTTTTATGTGCATGTATTGCACATTATTTTTCAATGAATATGAAATTAAATAAATTTGTATTCGTACTGTTATTACAATTAATACAAGTATTTAATATGGGTCTACTGGAACTCTTGCATGTCCATACGTGAATAATCACACTCAAGATGAATGAATAATGAAAAACGTGTATTGAAATCAAATTTTTGAATTCACCATATCAATTATCCTTTTATTCTTATTCATGGTATGAATATACACACACATGCGGTGTGTCATCATGTATGCAACTCGATTCATATTTGCAACCGATAAAATGTGTATTTATAATTCACGCTGCAAATACAAATATTTGTATTCATATTCACTTAAAAGTTATATGTGTGAATATATTCCTATTTAGGAATAGAAAGCACGTCTCCAAGCTAATTCAAATTTATCCATAAGTTTTTTGTTTTTGTTTATACCCTCCGATTAGAAATTTGGGTCAGTTTAAGTAAAGATGGCCTGAATAACCGTAAAATCTAATTTTGAGACAAAAGGCAAATGGGGGAGTCTAATTTTTAGGGCAAAATTTGTTATGTACCTTGTACATAACATGAAATGCATTACATAAATCATACACTTTTTCGATCTTAGGGTGTTATTACACTAACCCTCATGTCTTCACAGCCGAATGATCTACAGTCATGTTGATCTATACGTGATCCTATTTGTCCAACACAAATGATGAGTGTGCGTGTGTGGCGATGTGTTTGTTTTAGTGATTCTTTTGTCCTATATTTTACTAAAAGGATTGATTTAAGGTATTTTTTATTTTTGAGATGCGAGCACACAGGCCACCAAACTATAAACATCATTCTAATCTATTAGTTCAATTAATCTATATCATACTAATCCTCTAATCTAAGATGTTCTTAATCATCTTTCACCAATGGCTAAACAACGTACAGTTTAAGACTTTATGTCAAACGACGCTTTGTCAAGGACATGTGTCCAAAGACTTTTGTCAAGACGTTTTGTAGCACGACGTTTGTCCAAGAATCCGTTTACTCAATTTTGTCCTAAGCAAGTGGCCGGCTTGAAGAAACCATCACGCACACACAGGCTTAACTGAAGAGATCCGAAAGATCAAAACAAACTAATTAAACTTGTACCAACACTGAAAGTGGGATCATACAAGCATTGCAGTAAAGCAATTATGCAGTAGTTGTGTTTTGGTATTGGGACTTTGGTGCATCGTATTCGTCATACGATGGCTCATCAGCAACGCGAAGAAGCGCTTGTAACGATTTGGATTAAGCTAAACAATTTACGATTTGTATATTGTACCTACTCAATGTACGATTTGTTTTTGGTTAGCGGCCTCAGTCCTTCACTTCCGCTTGGCCTTCCAACTATCAATTCGACTCGAAGAGCGTTCAGAATTAAGACCGATCGGGAAACGGGAGTTTTTCAAGTTGATAGAAATTGATGAAGTCATCACGAAGGGGACAAGAGGAGAGCGTAGGTCGACCTGGCAGGAAGCTTCAATAGATTCCTTCCGTCCTACCCAGCGATTTATTATTCAATCAAGTGTTTTGAGTCGGTTTGACGTTTATACGCCTACGCCGATGATCCCAAGATTGAGCCTGACCCCAGGCAACGGCCGTGTCACTCGCTGACAATATCTTTAATGCTGACCCAGTTATAAACGTCACAATCTTGAACCATTGGAACATGGTGAGCAAATTTTCACCATTTATGGCAAATGTTCGGATTATTGTTTTCAATGAGAAACTTTGTTCCATATCAAAATCCCCCCACCATTTTTTTTTTTTTTTAACATCATATCAACATACATAGATCATGTATGTAGATTCCAAAAAAAAGAAGAAGGAATTGAGGGGGGATCCGAACAAGACAGAACTGCTCAAACACCCCAAACGGCCAAGAATGTGCATGAAGTCAACTAGCTGGAAGGGATGAATTCTAAGTGATGAACATTTAATGAATTGGTACCTTACGAATCTTTCATGATTGGGAATTTCTGTTGCCACACTTCGATAGAAACCATTCCAACGGATTTAAAGTGCGACCAACCGTTTACGGGATCGGCGACAAATATCAACATGACTGTGAAAAAAGGAGATTTAATTTGGGATTAATTGAACCCAAGTCGTGGTTGAACTATAATTTGTGATTTTGAATTGAAGTATAATTCCTTGAATATGGCTATATAACCTCCTTTTATTTAACCCCTGGCGTGTTGATATGGAAAAGTGGTTCTTTCACTATTAATTATGAGTTTCAAGAATTAATTTTTTTCACTACCTCATGCTGTTTACATCTTTCAAACTTGAAACATATTGTTCCCATGTCACTTACTACACAGTAATTCAGATTGGATTGAAGTTTTATTTTTTATTTATAAGCATGTCAAGGTGTTTACATTGGACTTTCTAATGTTAGAAGAAATAAATAAAATCTTGAAATTTATTACTAATCCGAGAGTGTATCAACTCAATTGAAAACTGGATATAAAATAAGTACTAGAGAAAATTTAGCAACGATAGTTTTGGTTGAACTCGCTCATTTCAGTGCAAAGGGAAGATGAACGGACAGAAGGGGAACGGGAAGAAAGGATTTTGGAGGAACTGTCAACTTCTACGGAAACTTGGATTGAAATCATTTAAAGAAGAAGCATTTAAATAAAAAATTGTCTGACAAGCGTGAACCATGTGTCATGTAACTCACAGCAAGGGGAAAATTGAAAACATGAGTTTACTGACAAGAAAATCAACGATAAAAACACGAGGATTAAGATCTGAATGGAAACCTTTATCTAGGAATGAAAATAATTAGTTTTATTAAATTCTGCCTGTAACCTATCATAACGAACCTAAAAATAGATTGATAAACACAACTAAGACAGAGCGTTAATAGTCCCAGTCATACAGCATGACTTCGTGAGCGAATTTTTGTATGAAACGAGCACTTCTATCATTTTTATTACTGTTAAAGAATTTAAATATTTTTGTTTTGGGATATTTTAATTATTTAAATTTTCATCTTCCAAAAGTGAATGAATGAATCTATATGATATTAGCTGTTGTATCGAGATTTTTAGCAGTTCTTAAATACTTACTTATTTTGTTTGAGCTTTTTCATTTTATTTTATTCAAAAACCTTTTGATTTTATTTTATTCAAAATCCTTCGCATCTAGAAGGATTTAAAACTATAAAATCAAAAAACTACTTCAAGGATCTATTTTTACAATCTTTCTTCAATTTATTTCGATATTCATAGATGATTAGAAAAATATCTTCAACAACGACTTCATTATTGAGATCATACATTTTCATTGTCTGAAAAGTACAAAACGCTGAAAGTCGAAATTAAAATATAATTTTATTGTTTAAATTATGCGTGCTCTAAAGAGAGTTTCCGTTAAATAAAGTCTCAATTTCAAAAATGTTGGACGCATTGTAGGAAATAGGTCTATTGTCCAAGAAAACTCGCAATAAGTTGTTAAACATCAAGAAAAATTTAACGGTATATTATGAAGGTTAAATAAGCTCCTCGCAAATGAAGTCTCGACGAATTTGCCTTGTGGAATTTGATTGTAAAACCAAAATCGAAGAAGGATGTACTTACATAATGATACACGAACATATAAATCATTCGGACAAATAGAAAAATCAGTCACGGGTATCACCGATTATTATATGTATTTGAAAGTCGAAACGAACGACATTTGTTAGGTAGAATATGACGACACCCAATACGTATGGTGTTAGATGATTTGTTGAGTATGGCAAACTAATGATGGGACATGAAAAATACGGAAGCAGTATGAAAATGCATTTTTGTAGCCAATTTACCTGGAACTTGTTCTCGGAAGGCTGAAGAGTAAATTTTGACAAACAAGCTTCCACTGTTTGGGTAGCTTGTAAACCCACAATATTATGAAATGTAATTCTTGGAAAATTATGAAGAAATGCGATGAACTACATGCGAAACAGGGAAGAGATTTAGTGGTAGTCTACACAGCTAGACACTCCAAAATTACTTACGGTTTCACAACAATGATTTGTTAATTCGAGTCATTTCCTTCGTCACTCTCAGGAGAATCAAAAATCAACTGTTTAGTCAAATTTTTACATACATTTCCAGTATTTAGAAAAGGGTGAGCTCTATATCAAAACTTACTTCATCTATCCAGATTTGGCAGGTGCCAATTTTCAAATTATTCGTTTGGAGAACACGTGCGTTCGTATTTTTTTCCTCTAAAAATTTAAAAATATCTTGAGAATATGAAAAATTGGTCCAATCTAGGGTATTGTGTAATAACCAAATGGTTAGACGAAAAATCATTTAAATTCCTAATGAAAATAAGAGAAAGCAAAGCGAATTAAATCTAGTTTAGAAAGAAAGTTCAATTAGTTTATATAACAATCAGAGCATGATAATTAGTTTTCAATCACTCCAGTCACTTTTTTGGTCATGAAATTTTAGACACTCCCCGATCAAAACTACATATATTTTTGGAAATGTAAGAAACGTATAATGAATAAAGCTTTCTTGTTACCTTCAAATATTACCATGGGCATTTAAAGTGATAATTTTCGCTGACTAGATCAGATTTGTTCTTTCCATTTCTTTCATGTAGATCACCAGCATTTACTTCAGTTACTTGACATGTAATCGTCAGAAAACGTTATAATGGACAAATAAAACTTGGTTTGTTCATTCAGACTAAATTGTTCAATATAGTTTAACATTGAAGGCCTCTTAGTGCTTCGGGTATTGCCGAAACTGGTTCAGTATGGAATGGAAGCAACTGTTCAATAATTTGTTTAGCCAAGATCAATAGTTCAATGAGTTGAGATCCATACTCATTCCAACAGCACCAAAACTGATTGGTTTATCGGTCTGAAACAGTTCCTTGAGGTTCGGAACAGTTTTCAGCTCTGCGGAATGAGAAAAAGGGATAGATGCGCACTGAACGGTTTCAGAATTACTTTTCCAAACAAATCTTGGCATGGGAACACAAAAAAAGCTGTTATGGAAAACCGAAAGTTGTTCAGAAATAGCCAACTGTGCAATCAAGTTTTTATGGATTTATTAAAAAACTCTGCTTAACTTGCCTTTTATACTACGTACCGTACTACGTACTGGATGTATATTTCGAACCAGTTTCGGAAAGTCCCCAAACGGAGTTAAGGAGCAGAATCTACCACAAACGGTTTTGTAACTGTCAGAAGTAAAGTTTAAAGTACAGCCAATCCGGTCGGTTCCAGGAAGATTGATTGAAGGCATGGAGATGAATGTGGAGCAGAGCTCAGAACAGTTGGTTGGTTCTACTCACCGGTGATGACCAGGCGTCCTTTCGTTGCGCTAAGCCGAGTTTCGCCGGTGAGTCTGTGTTTCGTTCGGCACTGGTATGACTTTTGGCCGTCTTCAGGGCCGACGTCTTTGATATGAAGCTCACCAGAGGGCAGTACCAAATATTTCCCATCTAAAAGGTGGACGCAAATTGAATACGATTAAAATTTATGAAGGGGTAGCAGATAGTTTGAACACTCAGTTCCGACTGTCCTGAACAGTTGTACAGAGTTTAGAACCTCTCCAGTGCGTTTCGATAGCAACAAAACTAGAACTACGTTGTTTCGAGAACCAAATGAACCAGTTCTGACGCTATCTGAACGCAAAGAAGCGGGAAATATACACTGAACGGTTCAAAACAGTTCTGAACTTAATGTTCATTGCTATAGTACTTCGCAGTACCAGGCTTCGTAAGAAGTACAAAGACACGCCCTGGTCAATATAACAAAATAGAGTTAATAATGTGGAGTTCGTCGAAGCAAAGATATAGGTACTCATTGCTGAACTGTTATATTAAAACTTTGATTTGAGGAGAATTATTGCATTTCGTAAGCCAGTTTCAAGGTTTAACATGCCAATCATCAGTTCTTAATAATACAAATTACCAGTAAGAAGAAAAAGAACTTTCTTAAATTAGACACTAACACTCAAAGCAGTAATGTATTAGTACATACGTATAAAATGTCGTGATAATATGCTAACTACAAATACTTTGACATTTAAAAATGGTAAGATAAAAAGACAAACAAAGCAAAAAATGGGTGAACGGCTCCCAGCAATCTTTGGAGTATGTTGATTTAGTTAGGGTTCTATGCCCTCAGAAGGTCCAGCAAGATTCTACCGACTAGAATGAAAAATATTGGTATGTATATAATATCATAACTGTGCTTATGTGCAAATGAGAACATAATGAAAGTAATGTAATTTTCACGGATCACGTCCACCTAAGATATGCAACATTAGGAAAGACCATCTGATAAGTTTCCAAGTTGCATTCCTATTTTTTTCCAAAGTGTATATTCATCAGCAGTCGAAGTTGACTGTAATGTTCAATATTGGGAAACTATTAGAAAAAAGCATTAGGCAATTTTTTAAATTTTGCAAAGGTAAAATCAAACTTTTTTTTCTTCTCTATTTAGAACTGATGGTTAGCTTAGAATAGGTTTTCACAATATAATTATTTGCTATGCTATACCAAATATGAGTTATTGAAGATGGCGTGTCTTTAATCTTCAAACAAACTTAATTCTAACAAACTATTAAAACATTAACTGATTATTATTGATTAGTATGCACAATTAAGATACGATTCAGGTTACTCCGGCAGGATCCTGAGAAACTGCTCAAGGGTTTCGAATTTGTGCAGACCAATCAAGAAAATCAGAAGATATTTTTCGCTCACAGTGCTAAATTATATCGGTAACAATCCAGTCAACTTTTAGACTTAAATTGATGAATTCTTCGTAAGAAAGGTTAAAAACTACAAGACTATACGGGCAATATAAATTCAAAGAAAATGTTCAATATAAATTCAATGTAAAATTTTCAGATTAAAGTTAATGACATCAATGCTGTCGAGTGACCATGACATTGCTAGATAAATTAGCAGCGTTTCGTATAATTTACCAAACCGTAAAATTTTATTTAGTCATCTTGGATAAGTTAGAACACGATTACTGATGAACATGAATTGAAATTTCACTATTAGGAACCACTATTCGCGGTTCAATCTGACTTTAAACTCTTAGCACTGTGAGCAATGGAATAATTGCAGTGCCATTCGATGCACAATGAATATATCTGATGTTTGCAAGTTGGTACATAGCAGTCGAGTTGATGTAAAAGGAGTATAGACAAATACAACCATTTCAGAGAAAACTATATAGGGATTGAAGTTATTGAAACATGGAACAAAACAAAATTTGCAAAATAGCGTTCATTCCAAGTAGTATCCATGATTCGCTTTTATTCAGAGGACCCCATTTTTGTATTACTAAACTATGTTTTTCATTAAATCAAGAGCCCAATTTCCGACGCGCCACATTCCAAAACTACTGAACAGATTGGTAGTTAAATTATTATTTGATAATTACGTTATTTTAACATTCACGCTTTTCATTTCCTTAAAAATGGATTGTCAGATCCGAATGCCTATGAAAAAGAAGGAAAAAATTGCTACTTTAACTTTTTCATGAGTTTTGACTTTGCGCCATCAATTAACATGAAAATACACAAAGGATACATCTTGAAAGATCAGATTTTCAACTACATTCTGAAGAACAATTTGAAAGAATCTCCAAAAAGATCCAAGTCGATCACACGATACCCAAAAATGGAAAACTGCTGTGTTTGAAAATACGATAGTTTAGAAAAAAATCTTCAAGGTAAATAATCAATTTCTTATTCTCAGCAAAAATGTATCCAATGTTAAGAACGCTATAAGAACCGTATATATCAACGAAAGATTTGCTGGTGAAATCATTCCACCAGAGCGATCGAAAGCCTCTTATTTATTCTGCGAAGTTTCGGTGAAACGATAAAGATTTCCTTTTTCAACACCCGTCACAAAGTAGGTTTCGTACAACTGAAATATTCAGAGACGTCTCCCTCATTCACGCAATTCATGAATAAAAAGACCCAACGGCCGAATATAACGCAACTTTTCCGCGAGGAAATTCCAAATGAATAACGGGCAAATTACCGTCAGGCGAAACAGCAGTAAATGTCTACCAAGGTACAATATTTTATTCAAGAGCACTAGGCTGCGGTAGGTTGTCTTGACCCTATACCAGATTTGGGGCAAGACTAATTTACAATTACATTAATAGTAAGAGAAGTTTTAATGAAGTTCAAGTGGTACTTACCAACTTGCAAACAACAAGTACAATACTAATGAATGATTGATTAGATCCGCAAACGATAGGTACGAAATTTCGGTCAAGACAGAATAAGCTACGAGGTAAAAAAAAAGGAGATAATTCTACATTTAACTACTGTAATTGCACAGTTTATTCCAAAGTTGACCGGAATTTCGTAAAGTTAGATGAAATGGAACAAAACCACAATTGTCATATGAGGAGTACCATCCAAATATCGTTTGATTGGTGGAAAAAGATCTAGTATAGACATCCGTACAAAATATGAATGGATCATGTCCTCTTCCAATCACCAAATTTCGATCGTTGGATAGCACAGGTAATAAAAATTCATAATACAATTAAAATGAAGAAAATATATAACATACACACAGATAGGTATTTAGTACATGGCACACTCTTGTAATTGCGTCGTGTTAACTACATTAATAACGTATATGAATTTAATTTCATCAGAATCATTATAACATAAACCGAAAGAGTACCAAATACACATTCCTGCATGTGTATGCTATGAGGAAAAACCAATGGACATCCATAGATATTAAAATCTTGAATGTGATTTAATAATTAAAACAATGCTACTAATTATTTCAACCGCTGAATCGGTAAGTAGTTATTAAATTGATAATTTTAAATTAAAATATTCTAAAACGGAGGCTGAGTAACGAATTTTTGAAAATAAATGTATATAGTTTCATAGAAAATTTGATTTTATTGAATGTGGGATGATTAGATTCCAGTGGTTTTTGGTTTCGAAAGGCTGCAATTGAATTTGAAATTAGTACGACACACAATGAAGCAATCAATTGTCATAATAGATACACCCATAGTTGATTAATTTACAATGTCAAGTGCCAACGCAAATTGTTGACTAATTAATTTAAATCAATTAATTTCATTCAGTGTTTGAGAAAACTTGAAATAAATCAAATTCGTCAAGTTACGAGTGAGTCCAGAACTGTAGGTTGTCCTACATGACAATTAATCACTCTCATACAAAATGACCTCACTCATACGGGAAGGAAGGGAATGTAGGAATGGTTCCCGAAGAAACATAGAAATACTATGAGACTTCGAGGCAAAAGGTAGGTGAAGGGAAGAAGGAATTTGAAAACGCCACCTACGAAAACAGCTGAGATGAATATAGCAATCATCAGGAAAAGTCAGATCAACGACGGAAAGAACCAATGAAAACCTGAGGCCAAATAAGACTATGTATAGAGAACAAGGTATAATACCATAGTTTTTGTCAGGGATAATCTCTCTATCCTCATTCTGGAGCCAAGAAGCAACGACAACGAAGTCAGCCACGAAACTGGGGATGTGACATTTGAAAACGGCAGCATTACCTCTAAGGACATGTTCATCCAAGACGTTGACATCATAGCTCTGGGACACAACTGGGAACACACCAGACAAAATGGAACGTCTTAGACCATATCAGCAAGAATAGTTCGTGGAATTGGATTACGCTGTACAACAGGACGCATTGGACAAGAAGACACATCAACTGGATTTAACAAAGCCAGAAGAGGACTCTACCGATTTCACAAGCTGGATTGTAAGAAAACTCACGCATTTCGCGCAGTTTCGCGAGATGAAAGATTCACTTCAAACGAGTTCCAGGGACAGCAATTTCAGCGGAAGATGATGTTCAGTAAGATGGAATATAGTATCCACTATGATTATGAATATGCATCAATGAGTTATTATGTTAGTAGGTATACTCAGAATAGATTGAATATGATCATTGGGATCATTACACAAATAACAAATATTTAATTTTTACTATTTATTGTTGACAGTCTGTATTATTTTGAGATTTTTACGCTGGTGTAGATTTACGTAAATGAATCATATGTGCCTTCTACGCTATCTATAAAAACTAATTCATGAGAGAGTACCATTTTAGATACAGGTAGGGATTGTCCAACGGCTTCAAAATTGAAAGGGTCTTCAGAGAATAGGCTCAATTCCTGATGTCATAAAAATGGCTGAAATCGGCCTGATACGCAAGCGTGTACAACGATGATGTAGGGACAACTAAACTACATGCTATCTCGAAGAGTCCCTTAACATTTCATTGAGTTTCGGCTTTAGTACATACCTAAAAACAAATTTCACGGTTGTGCATACGCAGTAGCCATTTTTACGCAATCGCCATTAAATTTAGAGTTATTCGCCTTGAATTCAGCCTTCACCAACCCTCCGATTTTGAGAGATTTCAGGTATTGATCAGGAAAAAACGGTGTTGCAGAAAACTCGTGTTCGCGCAAGGGGTAAAGGGTAAAATCGGTTCAATGGAATCTAAAGCCGACAGTCTATGAGCTAATCCGCACAATTCCTTACAATTTCATCAATATTAGACTATAATTAAGTATAGTTTTACAAGGGGCAATTATTGACCACAGTAAGACAGACCAACAGAGAAAGACGAAGCCGAAATTGCTTAAAAAGCTGTAAAAAGGAAAAAATGTAAAAATTTAGATTTTGAATTCTCCTAATTAAGAATTTTAAAATACTTAATAACCATTAAAACGAAAAGAGAAGTATAATTTAAAGATGAACATCTGTTCGTAGACTCGTTTCCTAAGAATTTAACGAGAGGGCATGCCGAATGCAATGCAATAAGGGCAGTTAATGAAATCATGGAATATCTGGGGGGATCAATACATTCGACTTACTCATGTTTGCCAGACAGGCCAACGCAGAAACATTTCGCGAGCTTTATTGTCGTGAGCTATTTTAAAATGCAACTGATGCGATGAGTCGGGAAGAAACTAAAAGAATAAATCTGTCGACAAAACGAGAAAAGTTTTAACACTGGAAAAAAGCATTTAGAAAGGACGGATGTGGGGAAGAAATATTTATATGAGGGGGACGTCTGCTGCGAGCCATTTCAGTCCACCCTTGTCAACCATATCGCGATAAAAGTGGAGTCGTTATACCCAGCCATACCACAGCCAGCAGCCTGTGTGATATTATGGAACTCTCAAGGTTCATGTAATCTGCGAGCAGAAAACAGCATGCCGCTGCACTCATACAGAAAACCACTTTTCGCGAATCAGAGACATTTATGCACATCTGCCAGTCTGCCTGTTTCTATTTCTGTCTGTAACCGGTCTATTCCGACCTTCTAGAACGACATTGGAAAATTCCATTTTCTGGGGAACATAAGAAAGTGATGAAAATCAAAATGTGTGACAAAAGTTGGAAGTTGTTCGTGATTTTCTGACTTTCCACACAAACGATACAAAAATCGTTCATTTAGATCAGGCTTTCTTGTGTCGGACTGATGTGAAATAACGAGAATGATCACGATGCTTCCCATGAATATGTCAATTCAGAACATGGGCTTTGGGATTGCTACTAAAATTATGTATACTGGTTAAAATGCGAATTTGAGAGTTTATCCATAAATTGCAACGTTTCTTTATTTGGACAGTTGAAATCGTAACAAGACATTACAAAAAAAAAGGCCTTTCTGTTCTTGAATTGGTTTTTTATTAAACTCGAACGTTTCTACCCAGGAACTGGGTCTTCTTCAGGGTGACAAAATTCAAAATATTGAATTCAAAATTTGTAAAATAAATACTTATCGTTTTCTTTTTTGTGATAAAAAAATCGAATTCAGAGTTATCAGTTGTTTGAGACAATCAAACTTGAAATTGTTTAAGTTTACGTAGGTAACGGGGGAGAAACGTTGGAGATTATTAAAAAACCAATTTAAGGACAGAAAGGCCTTTGTTTTGTAAAGTCTTTCTTCATCAATCTCCCCTATAAATATCCTTACGTAATGCAATACGTAAATATCTTTAATGGCAATATTATTATTTTATTTTTTGTTTTTATTACGCGAGTTTTGTTGTTGTATTACGGCAATTTCTATAATTTTAAACAGAAGTAATCAATAGCATTCAACGAAAATTACTGGAGTAAGTTTCATTCCATAACACTACTCGAAAAAACTCAAAAACTTCGCGGAAAAACTCAATACAATTTACTTTTGCACACTGGCCAGATTTTAAAACGATTTTCAACCTTTAACCGACTTTATATATTGTCACTCGAATGCTCAGATGATGTCGTACCAAGCGTAGATGGCAGTGAATGTGATAACCGGACGGCGATTTCAAGCGGAATCAAATGCAAAATGCCAGCGAGTAAAATTCATGAAGGACCATGTATACTAAGATATAAACTCCTGGAAATTCCATGAAAATCGGATGAAAATGCAGAGTTACTCGAGTTACGAGGATTATATATATAGGATTACATACGATAGCGGCAAAGTATACCTCACCATTTCATATAATGACAAACGAAGGCCGATGAGGAACGATGTGAGTAATTATTTACTTTCCCAAGTCATTGTATACAATCCCGTGAGTGGGCCAGGCAATCTGTTTAATCTCCGGGTAATGTATGAAATAGGGTTGAATGTTTATATTTCCTGGTCCATTTGCGAAGTTTGAGAGTTAAAACGAAATAAAAAAAGAAAGATTTAGTTGTAAAACCATTCCTAATTAATCGATTCAACTAATCGATTTTCAGTCCGATCCGAATGGTCAGTACAAATTTATTATGACCTATCAAGAATATCTATTGCGCAACAAAGTGCTGAAAATGTCGCAAAACCTGCAACTCGAAATGCCACTGTACTTCATGTTCAAACGAACCCCATGGCTAAGGAAAAAATATATTGACATCGTACTAATACGCAACTGAGGAGGTAAACATTGATCCGAATGAGGTTAGGGCCATTAAACACAAATTCTAGCGTTTCTTTAAAAATGCTTGGAAGGTAAAAGATTTAGAGAAGACTTCACACTCTCGTTACTGGTCAAACACATCGATCCAAATGCGAGAAAAGTCCAAGGGGAACATGACATAACCAGCAAGATTCTCGAGTAGGTAAATTTTATGCAAAAACAAGTAAATTAACAATGTCTCGAACTCAATTCAAAAGACGACATAACCCTCCATCGATATTTATTGAATTTCTCGGAAGATACGATTTAATTAGAAAGTTAACAATCAATCGTGGGTTCAAAGAGCGGGAGAAATACTTTAAGAATCAAGTGTCAACATTTAATAAACGGATTGTAGAAGTCCCGAGGTAAATTACTAATTGGAGAGCACTTCTCAAACCGGGGGGAATTATTCAACGATCTGACGGGAGTTTCAGCGCCATTCTCAACCCGGAGGGTTAATCAACACCTTCGGAAAACAACGGAAACGGTGGTCTGCCGCTGAAAGAAACAAGCAGCCTGTAACTTCGTCAGCCGTCTAATTGGCACAAGAAAAATGAATAGAAAAGACTGGACGTATTTGTAGAGGAGCGCAAATCCTTTCAGAGATTCACAAGGGTTTCTGTACGGTGGACGCTTTAGTGGAAACCCATCTGTAGGCTCGGAGATTGAATACAAACCAACAAAGAAGATGTTTTCCGACCGTCACGAACGTATTCAAAGTTGTAACTAGAGGCAAATCTTCTTTCTTTATAGTATCAGCGGTATTTCTCTTCGTAGAAAGACATCAAAACACATTCTGGTCTTCTTTACTCACCACTACCTCGTGTTTGCTGTAGTTTAGTGTCATGATTTGTGGAACGAAAACCACGCTTGCCAATCAGCTTTTTAACAGAATACTACTGATGATTGGAATCGGTTCACTTTTGCATGGATTTCTATGCAGGGGCCTACACAAAGCTCATGGTATAGAAACCGATACTATAGAAAGATAGAAATTTTTATTCCAACAGGAATATCTTTATTATGTATTTCGTCACTACGTCCGTAGTTAGTGAAGAGCATTCAGCAACGACATAAACAAAATTTTATTTCGTGGTTGGGTTCATAAATTGAATAATAGCACTGTAGAATAAAAAGCAAAACACAGTCTGCGTTCCTGTTGCACGCCATTACCTCATTTGTGTTCGTCATTTTTTGTGGAATAATCCTTGCACCTGATCAGCAATCGAGAAGTATGCTGTTGTCCCGATCAGACTTTTGCAAAGTTGACCAACGAGCAATATGATGTGAGAAATATGACGTGCTGTACAAACTCTAGGGTTGATCTGCGAATGGATCAATCAGAAACTCGGGATGTGCTTCAATCTTTGTGCTCCTTAATAACAGCGATGAATTCTGTTTTCAATAAAGGTGTTCCAAAACAACAGCTGTGTGAAGAAATCATTTGAAGGACTGCTTAAAATAATTCACAAAAATACTCTGGCATTACTTGTCAATTATACATGTGTATTTGGACTATGGAAAGACATTGCCCCCACCCGCCCAGCCTTTCTTTCATAATGTTTTGGAGTTTGGTGCAATATCAACATCATACTCGGCAGGGTTTCCGCTGAGAAAAGAATGTGCAATGAGGTCAAACCTTGAATTATGGAATCAGTCTTCATTTTAAAACTGTAAGCATGATACCATTTTTTTTCTGCAGTGCCAAGAGCTTTTTTCTCGACCGCGCCTGACGTTTATTATCAGCTCAGCTACCTCGAGGACTATATTTAGAATTAACTGCGTTTTCAGAGTTCGTTTGTTGACATAAACTTTGCAGATCGGAAAGATTCCACTCAGATGGTCGAGAAATAACAGCCTCATGTCGTGAAATATTGTAGTAATAAATTTAAACGTATCAGTTTCTGCTTTTGTGTCAAACAACGCATTTTTTTACTGGGAAAAACTGGACAAGGAACTCAGTGGTTCACGTTTCTTCCACGCTCTCAAGTCTGTAATAATCTTATCTAGGAATATCTTGTGGTTAGGGGAATGATGGCTTAGTGAGGATATCTTGTGGTTTTTTAGGTTTGTTTTCCTTAATTCATGGACGTTCAAGACCAAGAATATATAAGGTTTACCGTATTTATTATTAGGAATGTAACTATTTCCCTGGGTGTCCGTCCAGGAAGTAATTTCGACGTGATCGGACACATATGACGGAAGATTGCACTTGAAGACTGCCGTGTTTCCTTTGATGACGAAGACGTCATACACTTGAACTTCATACACCTGATTCACCACTGCAACATCAAGTTCAGTTTTCAAGACTTTATACGTACATAACTGTTGGTTCAAGAACGTACATCTGTTCAATCAAACTCTAGAGCAAAAGGTATCAGAAACGTCACGTACGAGAGAATTGGTGATGGGAGAGAGTATGAACTGCATCTTCAAAGATGTACCTTGAATACGTGTCGTTTACATGAACCACAAAAAAGACAAATGCAGATGAGGAGTTTGATGAAGGATCGGAGTGAGATCCCTAGATAGTGTCAACATTTCAACCATTCATACATTCCAACGACTGAAAACTAAACGTAAAGTCGAGTGATTTTATTACTATGTTTGAAGTCGGTAACACTGAACGATTCGTCGTCAGATGAAGTCCACTCGATGACTTGAATGAAGTCCGAAACGAAACTTGGGACGAGGCATTTTAGGATGGCACTGTTCCCTCTGAGAACGTATTCGTCTATGACTCTGGTATCGTACTCCTGGTCAACAACTGGGAAAAATAACAGAAAAAGTCTGTTACAGAACTTGAAGGACAACGTTCGTTCTGTTCGGGAAGGGGATTAAGAAAAACAGCAATTCTGAATATCTTGTACTAAAATTAGGATACCCAACTTGTTTTTGGAAGTTAACGAAACTCAGCTCTTGGTTTTGAAGAAAAATCAATTTATAAATCTGAAGAAAACTATGATCCTATAAATTTGAAAGATTATATGTTACGATAACAACAAGGTGCACAGACATCAAGAATGCAGGAGACTATTTCAGAGCACCATTGAAACAACCGCAGTTCAAAAGCCGCATCATTTACTTTGACACCATTACATTCGCCGATTTTATCAAGATCTGCGTTTTTATCTGCATGAGTGTGTTTGTATCCATCGTTGATTTTATACTGCAGCAATACGTTTTTATAGCCCCTCACATTCTTGTAAAGCTCAAGAATCTGGTTTTAATGTTTCAGATTACTGTCATGGGGGGCATTGGTGACGGGGTTGAGCCTCACTCAATCATGGATTCTATCGGGTTTTGGTTGAAACCGTTTTTGTTAAGTATTGTAGCTCTAAGTACAATTGCTTTGCTACAATACTTCCCATTTCTTAAAAATATCGTAACATTAAAAAGTTTTGTTCTCTGTCAGTCAGCAGCTCTCCTGGTCAGGCCAACGCAAATACCTAACCAATAACAACTTTGAAACTGAAATGGGGATGGTTTAATCACGAACGAAAACGGGTTTGTGATAGAACATTGTCTGCAAACTATAGTGAAACGACCTACTTGGTATTGAGCGAAGGATCACACAAAACCCCACACGAAATTCACAAAATACGTTCCGTCGTTAGAAAAGTACTCCAAATAATTTTTTCTAAATCAATAAAATAAAATTTATTATTATACATGGGAAATCTAAGGAAGGCAACATTAGGTGAAGATGGTTGTAAAAGAGTTGTGATGACTTCGTCGTATGGGTCATGGATTTGCTTATAAGGGCATTAGTACTCCATCCTTAAGCCCTATTAGCACTCTAAATAATTAATAGGTTTATCATTGTTTTGAAGCCAAGAAAATCAAAGCCAACAGAAAACTCTACTCGTAACCCTTCTCTCGACTCACTCAAGTATTTTATGAGCTGATAATGAAATGACAATTAACGAGACAAATGACAATCAAGTGATGACAAAATTGAAAAAAGGTAGAACAAAGAAGGTGGTACGGATCAAGAAAATAATATTGAACAAGGAGAGAATTTTATTGGAAATTATTTTGTCATTTTATCAATTAATCTTATCGTCATGAAAAAGAAAGGAAAAGGCTTAGACTACCCAGCAACCTAGATCTGACTGGTATATCTCGAAAGCAGATTATGGACAAAACAAAATGTGGCATTGGGACGGCTCCTGATGAAAATGGTGGAATGTATGAAGAATTCAGTATGCGATTGATCACATTGGAATGATAGGGGTTGAAGGGCGGGAACCATCTCTCACTCCACTATCCATTTCATTTAGCACAACACTATCAGTATCTCCTATCGCTCAATCAGTAATCAGCCATTACCCGTCACGCCACGCTGGTCCAATACGTGGTCCGAGCCATCGCTGTCTGTCCACCCGACGACTTGCACGAAATCGGCCACAAAACTCGGCAACAGGCATTTGACTACAGCTGAGTTCCCTCTCAACACGAACTCGTCGTTAACCCTTGACTCGTAGAATTGATCAACAACTGAAAATATACAATTATATTTACTTTATCGGAAAGCAGAAGAGAGCGACTCTGTAAACATCTACCGGAATATATGGGTTATTATAATTATTTGTTCATTAAGTCAGTTGACTTATTTGTAAATCAAAAGGGCTGGTTTTGACAAACAATAAACATATTAAAATGAAGTCTTCGGTTCATACATACATCTAGTTTCCATTAGCGAGACCTACTTCGGCGCCACATAATATTGAGTGATCAAAACATATCTGAAAAGATGAAAATCCATACTACCCAACTAGGAAAACTTAGGAACTAACCAAACACTCCTGTGTCTTGACCAAAACTGAAGAAATACGTGTCTATACGAATCAAAACCTTATAACTTGTTTCTATTTACATGTGCCCGCTTGATGAAAAGGGTTACAAGACATCTCGTGGAACAGCGAAGGCAACAACTAAATTTTCACGTTGGGTTGACACGTTAAAGAGCAAGGCAACCCCAAACTTCATTCCAATGATCTCCATGTTCATAACCTAGAGCCATATATAAGCCATCTTAATAAGGCATCTTAAGGAACTGTTCTGCAACGCACTTAATACATGTTAAGAGTCGTTATTAACATACTGTTATGAATAAGATAAGTCGGTAAGAACTACCATTTTGAGGGAATCATGTTAATCAGCTAATTTCTCTATAGTCCGAATGTTAACGGCAAACCTATGTTCCATGCATGATTCCCTCGGAATCGGAGAAAGTCGTCCGAAACTTTTTGGGATAGGCTCTGGATTCCGTTGCATTTCACAGAATTCGGCACCACCATGTAGAACATGTGCCAAAATCATGAAACCCGAATAGGGTGACCTCTCCAGTCCGTAAACGACACCCATTCTGTGGTCGGCTCTAAGAAAAATTGTAAGGGTAAGGACGACCTGGATTCCTGTGTGTACTTTAGTTACGTTAGGATACCACAGAAGTGTCTGAAAAGTTTCCAGGCGGAAGGTTTCTTACAAAACAGATGAAGCTTAATCTAGTAAGGATTCATTTGCTTTAAAGTTAGATATAAGCAATTTTATTGAACTTATTTCGATTTTTGTTGTTATTTTAGGTTCTTCACAAGCCATAAAAATGCTTCAGACAGAAAGCGTATGACAGAGGAGACGACCGTTTAAGTAATGTTCAAGTACCTTTCTAAGCTGATTTGAACTATTTACCTACAACATTATATTGGTGCCCCTACCGATATTAAAGTTCCAATTAAAGAGTTGCATATTAAATTTGAAATATCTACCAAATGACTTTCCTCCCTTGTATATAACCATGATCCCCACATTCCTAA
Organism: Adelphocoris suturalis; assembly: GCA_030762985.1. Lineage (NCBI taxonomy): Eukaryota > Metazoa > Arthropoda > Insecta > Hemiptera > Miridae > Adelphocoris > Adelphocoris suturalis. The sequence goes on from CM061043.1 coordinate 78,347,861, forward strand.
CTGAGTACTACCTAGATAGATACTAGTATTGTCTGAGAGCCCTCCGAAGATCGTAAAATTTTAGGGCATAGACATTTCTCGAATCGAAAGATTTTTCAGCCGGTTTGATAAAAAATCTGCCAGTTTACGATCAGGAGGTTTTTCGTTTACAAACTGGCACACGGCTCTTTTTCAAAAAAGCACTTGGGTCCGTGAAAACGAGAACAGATTGAATAGGGGCTTGGGAACGTATTTATGAAGTTGAAACGTCTACTACCTAATTCTTAATCGTCCACACACTGAACAGGTCACCTGAATTCTGGCAATTTCATTGATTTAAGAAATTATACATGATGGTCAGGTTTTCGCTTCACAGCTTGGTACTATAACAGGTTATGGATTTCAAGTACAAAATATGCATAAATAATGTCTATAACGAAATGGAGGAAATCGACGCTAAGTGTTGGAGTATATCCGAGTATAAGGAACATCTAAACATCTCTATGAGGGTAGAACATGGAGCTGAACTGCAGGAAATCTTAATATTCTCTGCCATCATATCAACATTGAAACATCAAATCAATTGAATTTCCTCCATCCTGCAATTCAAAATAGACAGACTTAAGAAGGGAAATCAAAACGGGTTCAAGACGAAATGGTGAATGGAAAACGGAGAATCAACAAACGGTAAGAGATTGACGAGGTGGAATGGATGTTCAAGGGATATGAGTAGAAAGGCTGATTTGATATTCATTTCACTTTGCTATCTACATCTTAAAGATATCAATCAGCAGTCAGCCACTACCGGAAGAGCCTCGTTGGTTCAGTACGTAGTCCGTGCCATCGCTGTCCACCCACCCGACGACTTGCACGAAATCGGCCACAAAACTCGGCAACAGGCATTTGACTACAGCTGAGTTCCCTCTCAGCACGAATTCGTCCATCACTCTCGTTTCGTAGACCTGACCAACCACTAAAACACATTGAATGAATTGTGGTCCTCAATTCGGTATGAACATACAAGTTAAAAAAAAACTTGCGTCATAAGGCTAACGAGTGATGAGCGTTTTTTAACGTTTTCTTGGTAAACATTTGCTATTCATGGGTTGAATAGCAAAGAAAGTAGCTCCGGAGCTCACACCATTGAACTAGGGGGCTTCTGAATCAATGATTCATTTCTAGAGGTTCCAAGTGGCTTCCATTTCTAATGTCAGCGTCATAGGTTAAATAACAAATAAATTAGCTCCGGATCTTACTTAGCTTATCTGGGGGGGTCTAATAATGAATAATGAATTTGGGGTTTATAGGTACGTCAAATTATGTTTCCCGTCTATTGTAATCCTATTTTCCTTGGAACACTTGTGATCACATCAAGCGGGAACCACTGTACTACCGTTAAAAATACACCCAACACCCATCGGTTATAAGTATAGAGAAAATTATTGTGATGTCAAAAAAATGGACATCCGCAGATTCGGGTTTAAATTTGAATTTCCAAAGATTGGTGAGACGAGAGGAGGGGGTGAATTGTAGATTTTCTAAATCAGTTCTTTGAAGCTATGAAGCTATTCTCCAGTAAATTCTCAGTAATTGAAGCTATTCTCCAGATAATGATGTATTTCTTCAAATAATTACATTGAGTAAGGAATAATTGATTGGACAATGCGATCTTCCCACTTCGTGCGTTGCCCTTCGGTGAGCCTACCGACCCACACTTGGCGAAACATTCCAGGTGAAAAAGAATGAGCTTATCGTAGGCGAAGTGGTTTCACCATTCATTATACGAGCTCAGGAAATAGTGCCCGATCCTGAATGTTTACTTAACAGTATCAACCTAATTGATACGACGGAAAATGAAATGGTTATGGAAAGCGAGGCGGAAAGCGGAAGATTGCACCCACTTGGCGGAGAACTAATTTAGCAGCGGGGTTGGTGTGAGAGGAGTGGAGGATCGATATTATACAAAGGTAAGTGCTACCGAGCGATTACCCTTTTGAAGTTTTTTTTTTTTAGCCTTTGTCTGGAGTAAAGTTCAGTATCGTGTTTACCCAACGACTACGGTGACGTTAATCGATAATTTTGAAAAAGAAACGCCCCCTCATAACTAATTTCTTGGATTATTATACAAATAAGGTGGTGACGGCTGAGTGGGATATTGCATTTATATTACACTACAACAGATTACCCAGTATTGGCTGCATCGAAATCTACACTTCAGACAGGAACATTTAAATGTAAATTATAGTGATAACTGCAGTTATGTTTCCTCTGCTGTTGTCGGTCCCGCGTAACACGGACGCGAAGTCTGCCCTATTACTTGTGTTTGTCCCATTTCCGTGATTTGTCATGTTACCAGTGGTTCGTTCCGTTACCTATGATTTATCCCGTTACTCACAGTTCATCCAGTTATCCGTGGTTTGTTTGGCCATTAAAAAACCTGTTGTTATGTTTACGCTAATGTACCTACAAAGTTGCAGTATGTACCTACCAATTTACCAACTTACAATATATTAAAGGTTTCAATTTCAATTAATCGTTATAAGTTGCTCCACTCGATTACATGGCAGTAACTACGTTGAATGGTGGTTTCGTTTGATTTCTATCAGGTGTTGAAAACAGATCGGTACCGTTTCAACACGATTGCAAAGTTGTAGAGGGAGAAACTAGTTTTTTTGACCGGAAGGAGTGAGGGAAAATGAAAAAAGTAGCCTAAAACCACCTACAGAACTTTCTGATCATTTTCCGAAAACCCATTTTGAAATCGGTCCAGTCGTTTCATTTGAGAAGACATTCGGTTCCGATTCAGACACAAGGTAAAACTGCGCTCAGAGGGCCATTGATAGCTAGAATAAATACTGATTATGCAGCCTCCGGGAACCAGGAGTAAGAACTTGATATACTAAACGAAACAATAAGCAACGGAAAAAGTTACTTGATCTCGCGGCTGAACAGAGACCAAGAAGAGAGAGAGAGGAGCAAAAAACAAGCAACGCACTAAGGAAGGAATAACTTGGAGTTATATAGGATCAATGAATATAAAGACGCCAGACGGGCAGAAGGCATTCAATTAAAATTCGCTATTCCCGCGGTTTCAATATGGATGCTGGATACTATTTATTAAATACCGTTCAAATTTGAGTGTGAGGAGGTTGCGAGTATTTCAGTGCCGTCGTCCGCCACCCATCCAACAACTTGGACGAAATCGGCAATGAAACTCGGAAGCAGACATTTCAGAATAGCTGAGTTGCCACGGAGAACGTCTTCGTCAACTACTCTGGTTTTGTAATCCTGCATGACAACTGAAAGGAATAATGACAGAATAAAATAAATAGAATTTGTTATTTATAGAAAATAAATTAGAGAAGGTTGAGGTTGGCACGCGGAGCGCGGGTGAAGTTACGCTGAAAGCTTTTAAACTGAAAACCACATCAGCTCAAAGACTATACTTTCACAAAGGGGTTATATTATATAACTTACTTCCACATGACCTTGTGAAACAAGAAAAACTACCTTTGAATTTATTTAAAAAATTAATCAAGGAGTACTATTTTAGTTTACTTTAATAGAAAATATTGTTGTTAGCCTACAGTGTTTAAAAAATAAAAAATAAATAAAAATTATGTTACTATGATTACTGTATCTATTCTAAACTGAAATTATGAAAACTTATATGCACTATCTGGAAACTGTATAATAATATTGCTAATTACCAGGTTGAGGAAATTGTAAACTAGGGTAAAGACGCTCCAGTTCCCAGCACAAGATTCTTCTTAAAGGGAACTGTTGCATTTGGTATATGAAAAGTACACTGTGTAATGATGAAATTATAAAAGAATAAATGCTTATTTAAAAAGAAAACTAAGTCTAGTCAATGAAACGAGAACACATTATTTTGGGGTCAACACACACCAACACGGTACAAACGATTTCACTGGGCGTGTGCTGAGCAAAGGTGATAACACAGTTGTACGCAACTATCTACGGAATGTTCATCACAAAAAATAAATAAATGATATAACAAGAATAGTGAAGCAAATTATTAGTCAACGGTTCATTCATTTGTTATTTGAACATTTACATAGGTAGTGTATCCCTCCCAAACATAGTTCAAGATAAAAAGATTATCCGAGCAAACACGAAACTGAACTTATTGAACGGTTATCAATATCAATCGAACTCGATGTCAACACTTGAATAAATTCTACTACTCAAATTTCCTTAGTTAATACGAATTTAATAGTAATTTGACTCCTGATTCCTCCGCAACATGCCACCAATTATATATTACATTTACATCCTTCAAAATTATCATTACCTTACCTTAGTTACATTGTATACTAATAAATAACTGTAATAGATCTATCCAATGATTAAAATAATATTATGCATCAAGAGCATAGAATGTATACATTTTGTAAGGATGATACTGAGTATATGTCGCCGTTATAAGCTCATTAAATGTCGTAAATTGTCCTACGATACATTACTTTTCAATCACCTTGCCTGTCAAACTTTATTTATTCATGAAACTATTAGATTTATATGAATGTGAAGCACGTTTATAGAAGTTCAACAAGATGTGAGCACCTCTTTGGCAGAAGATATAGAGACGCGATTTGGTGGCATCAAGGAGATGCGTGATTATTCCCGCTTGCACCAAGTAAGAGCCAGCTCAATTCGAATACAGTGGTTTCTGTAGTCCCAGTAGTCACAGAGCTGCAACACCACCGATCAGGAGAACTGCCTCAGAAGATAATAGGGAAATGATGCCCTGGAGTAGAGGAGAAAGGCGAAAAAACCTCATTAGAGTTTGGGTAAACTATAGGTTAAGCAGAAAAGGGGCGATTTGTTTCCTTGAAGGTAGACAGGTGAATTATCACATTTTAAGGCCATCTTGTATAAGAAAACCAGAAAACCTTAAAATGTAAAGGGAAATATGATAACTACCATTTCCCTTTAGGCTAGAAGAAGGCATTGTGAATTCCTGGCCGTCGTCGCCTAACCAGCCCACAACTTGGACGAAATCCGCAACAAAACTGGGGAGAATGCACTTCAGAATGGCAGAATTGCCCCTAAGCACGTCTTCGTCCATAACTCGTGTTTTGTAGTCCTGCATTACCACTGGAAGAAAACAACCAACATACTAAGTTAGATAGCATACCGAGAAAGCACCAGAGACATACTTTCCAGTCTTTCCGCAGGTCTATAACAATGTTGTTAATTTTCTTAATGGCGTACCTAAATAATGGAATTAGATCTTAATTCGGGGTTTTTGGAAAAATAATAGCTTTTATGAGGAATCTGGTTCCATCACTAGCTTAGAAGAGTACCGACAACTCACGTAAATTTCGTCAAAACCATATCAACAACCTATAGTATTACATTCGAGATGAGGAAGAAAAATGGTGATGGGGGAAGGAGCATCCGTTCAATTAAATTTTTATACTACTCAGTAACAAATTAGGCTACTATTATACCAGTGGAAAGTCCGGCATCTTCCCGAATAGAAAAATTCGTACCGTACTTATCGTGTCTCGAGTAAGTGTTTCCATCGCTATCCACCCAGTTTACAACAGAAACGAAATCCGTGACGAAACTTGGGATTTCGCATTTCATCACGACGCTGTTCCCGCGAATGACGTACTCGTTGTCAGCTTCAGATTCATACGATTGAGTCACGACTGGAAATAGTAATGGCACAAAGTATTAGATAATTAGATTAAGATGATTAAAGAGGGTTCAGTACTTTCCAGTAATTTGGGGTTTTTTCGGTAGATTTTTTATATTATTCCTTAATTATGTTTGTCTACTCTTTTTCTTTCATTGGAAATTAAAAAACGCTGCAAATTATTACACAATGGTTTATCATTTCTGTGATAGACAGCCCTTCTACGCAGATCATTGGTCTATAATTATTAAACCCCATATCTAATATATGATCAGAACATGGAGCATCGTGCCTCCGAGAAGGGTTCACACTTTTACAGTTCGAAGGCCCCGCAATTTTACGCTTCACAGAAAAGATGTATAAGAAAACGGGAAAATGATGCTTGAAGTAATTTACGTTAGCGCATGCGCAGAATAGAGCAATGATTTGAGAAAAATTAAATTGGTAGGGTACAATTTACAGCCAAACGCACAAATTCCAAGGACCTTGTTCCTGGGAGTACTCGTTCGCGAATGCGCAGGAGCTAATAATGATGCAATCAGGTTGAAATTAACATGGAATAATCAAACCTTTGTCCCCAACAATGCACCGAATTTGAGCGGGATTGGAGGACTAGGGCGTAAAAATACTGATGTTCGAAGGAAGTCGATTCCCCCAATGAAGAGATCAACTCGAACAAATTGCGATCAGATTAGCCCAATGAACTCACTGCCGGTTCTCGATATGCCGTTGATTAGGAAAGTAAGATCAGACGGGGAATGGCAGTCTTGGTTATGAAGTTTCGGTACGTGCGACATCGCGAACTAAAGTTGGGTGTAAGGTGGCGGTGTGATCGTATTGGAAGTTGTAGTGCTTTTATTGTTTTAAATCTAAAAAAAGGAGATATTGGCAAGTTCAGCGGTTAACAATCATGAATGTTTGAGTGATGACGAGAAAAACGACTGGAGATTGTTCACATGGTAAAGACTAAAGAAACTGAAGACCCGACCAGACCAGAGGCCTTTCATAGGCACTTCAGCGATCAATTGTATTCTACCCATCCCTTGATTTGGAAGGTGCTCGAAATTTTAAAGGAAATTCAAGTTGAGACGAGGCTTAAACTACTAGACATGGGTGCCGGCAGCTCTGGAGGACGACGTATATACGGCAAAGAACTCGAACGACACCAGCAAGTACTACATGCTCGACAATCCCTCCTATCAGGACAAATCGATATCCACGAATTCCTCATGCAGATCGGACAGCTTCATGTTCCCAAAACTATTCGTTGACAGGTACGACGAGTGCACCTTTATTTAAGACGACAGCATCACTGTAGTACTGAATACAACATACTACTTGCACAGGTACATACTTTTAACTAATTTCCTCATCTTCCTAGTAGGTACATCGCACGGAGTTGATAAACTCGATTTCGCAACGTTAGAATTAATTCCATTGGAACTATATCACCTGATAATTCCAATATTGGCATTATATCAGCTGATATTTACAAGGCAATTTTTATGTATTCCAGTATCACTATCCAGGAATTTCGACCTTGATCGTCTATTCAATAGATCCGCTGGCAGCGCGGTATTCCTTTATCTTTTAGCTCTAAGAAATTCGAAGGTTTTTCACCAGACCTACAAAGCCCTTAGGGAAAACGAACCGTTCAACGCACAGCGTTGCGGATGGTTTTGATCGATTCTTTGGAGATTATGTTAATGGGTATTATATTAATTTTTCATTGACGAGAAAAATCATTACTGTTACCTAGAAAGTTTTTGAGATCTCGATTTTTGAATGTTTAGCCCTTCAATGCTAACCTTCAGGATTGACACAAATTGATGCCGAGCTTCTAGGACCATCTAGACCCCAAATGCGATTTTTAAGTTTCATGAAGTTTGGTCAATTAATTTCGGAAAAAAGCCGAGGACGACAGACGGATGGATTTTTTCTTTCGATTTTAGATCACTATTTTCAATAATGAACCTTTGTAATCGACCAAGAAAAAAAATTTTGTTCAACACCCCCTAAAAATTTTGTGGTTTACGTTTCAAGATGCGTAGAATCCAAAAATCGAATAAAGAAATCCGTCAACTGAACTTATTGTTCCAGAATATCGAAGAAAACGATCAGTTCCATCGTGATTTCATGGACGATGGATTTTTTGATCATATTACTAACTTCTTGATTATGCAACTTGTGCTCAGAATACTCTGGAATTGAAAGAAGTCTAAGAAAACGAGTTCCCAATAGTTCGAATTCTACATTTATGTAAATATAAAGTATATAGGTATGGATTTTGCCCCTCCTGTAAGATAATATTTTAAAACTAAAATAATAAAATTACGATTCCTTTAGGTAAAAAATAACTAAATGAAAAATCGTTGCGTTCAAATTTCAAATGTTTTTCCTTTAACACCGATTCGAAGCTCGAAAGAAGTAAATCCCATATAAGCTCCCTCTGAAGAAAATCTTTCACCACTTCAGGAAAGCTCTCTACTTACCACAGCTGACCACAGAGATTGGGTTGCCGGTCAGCTATTGCAATTCATCTAATCAACATTCACACGTAACGAATGGTCACACAAAAAGCTTCGGAAGAAATCTAGGGCAACTCTACAACATCAGAACACCAATTTTCCAGGATCATATTGAGTGAGGCCGAATCGAACGCTTCAGCCAACTCCCCGAAAAACCCACATCACCTCCACCTTTGTCGTGTCCTGCATGATAAACGATGTTACGTCAAGCGCAAAGTTCATTCCCTTCATCCATCACCGGCATCCGTTCATTTTCACATCGTCATGCTGTAAATATAACCAAGCGATAAAATCTTCAGTTGCACCTGCTTCCCTGAATATGGATTTCGAGAAAAGAACAACGAACAAATTAAAGTGAGTAAAAAGGAGACAAGTTGGGGGGGATTTGAGAGCGTCATCAGGGATATGAGCGTTCTGATTTGCACCAGCAAGATGACTGCAGTGATTTTACCGTATCTTTCGTTCAAGTAATGGGTGGCACCAGAGCTGTCAACCCAGTTGAGCACAGAGACAAAATCCGCGACGAAGCTGGGGATCTCACATTTCATCACGACCGAGTTGCCCCGGATCACGTACTTGTTGTTCACTTCAGCCTCATATTGCTGGTTGATGACTGAAACCCACCAGGAAGCAATCACAATCCTGAATCTACTAGATCTCAACTAAAAACAAAAGGATCAATCTATGAAGAAAGAACAATCCTTCTAGTAGTCAAATAAGCTGTAAATTTTCAAAATGCTTCTTCCCAAAACTGTTTCAATTTTACCGTAGTATCACATCAAAATATGATTAATCTCACCTTTGTCTTTTAGAACGGTAGGAATTAATTAGTGTTTGGTAAGTTTAGTGAAAACAAAGCTAATAGGCGAAATGATACTTTTCAGTAATATTTCAAAGATTAATTTGATTTGATTTATCAAATAATCTTCAAAGATTAATTTGATTTGATTTATCAAATAATCTTCAACGCTTAATAATCTAAATCAGTCAATATTCTTTGACTTTGTTATTTTCTGACATTTATACTTTGTTTGAAAAATTACGGTATTTCAAATTCGTCCAGAATGTCTAATATTCATTAAACGGTACTACAAGGCGAAGATTATTGGGTATTCAACCTTATTTCATGTCATTTAACACTATTGCACTAATTTTTTCTCGCGTAATAAGGCTTCGGCATAAATACTTCCTCGGTAGCTTTCGAGTGTGCGAGTATCTTTCGATCGGGAACAGTGAGAATACATTAGCTGGTAATGAAGTTGGAGTCTTACAGCTCAACTTATAGCAACAATGTTGTGATGTGTAATCTTTTCCACTCATTCAAAGGCCGACAGATTTATTATATTTGAATGTTTGTTTCACATCATTTAAATTTCAAGTTTAGCCTCAAGATGTCATGTAACTGAATAACACGACCGCAACATCGTCGATGATACAATAGTAATACTCCCTGACCAACAAGCTACAAATGGAATGATTTTTAAACCATCAATCGTCGGAAATAAACGTTATGTTCAAAATCCCTACAGCATCCAACAGATTCAATAGAGCTGATAAGGTAAGGATGGTGGTGGAAAGAGAAGGAGATTCACTTAGTCTTTCAGTCACCCATACACTGCTCACGCAAATTCTTACGACAAGCCGTGTATAACTTTTTAAATAATCGCTGTTTTATACCCTATAAAGGATGTCAGTTGAAAGGGAATGTACCGAAATGGAGAATTACAGCTTCTAGTTTGGCGCATACCAATTAAGAGAACTAACTTGAATTGGTGCACTACCACACCGATTACACCACAATTGGATTCATTCGTTTCCAAAAATACGGAATGCGAAAAGATCACGAAAGGTTTTTAACATTTGCAAATGCAAATACCATTGTGAGATGATGCAGCTAACCTCACTGTATAAAATAAGCCCGCCAGTCCTCAAATTGATTTTTTAAATTGTTCTCCAACGTTTTCTCTCAGGAACTGGGGTTTCTTCAGGGAGAAGATAAAATTGAATACAACATATTGATATTTTCAGTTTATTGTTATCATCTACCTGAAGAAGCCCCCAGTTCCTGGAGGGAAACGTTGGAAAACAATAAAAATAAATTTTAGGACAAAAAGGACTTTTTTGTAAAATAGTGTAATCATTCAAACTGCCCAAATAAAGAAACGTTGCGAATCTTACTCTCCTACGATAAGTAGTTAATTTTCTGAGATTCCTCAAAAGTTTCCATTGCTTATGCTTCGGCAGGGGCCCGCCAAGACAAGAAATGTCTATGAGTTAACTATGTAGGTACTGTGGAAACATTGAAAAATCACAGACGTATGTCTAACTATGGTAGGAGAGTGCTATTGGTAGGTACAAACAAAATCACTCGCGACGAAGTTGTGGAAACCCATTTCCAAAGCAGCATCTTGAGTAAAGAATGTCGTCTAGTTCCACGAAAAATAAAGAGTTACAATGTTAACTCGATTTTGACGGTTAGGTCAAAATGTGTAACAAACAATTACTGAACACACATCAGAAACGACATAACTTATAGTCACAGGTGAAGGGAGATTAAATCCCAATGGTCGCAAGGAATGGGACGGGAGGAACAACCAATTAAGTGCAAGCAAAGTGAAGAGGACTTACTGAGGGATATAGGTATCTCAATGGTTAATGAGGATATCTCTCAAGATACTCGTATTTCATTATTGATAAGCCCATTTCTGTAAACATTGTGAAAACCAAATTGAGTAACTCTTCCCCTCCCTTCACTTCATCTAGGGGATTAGTAATAATTCCCTTCACTTTGTTAGCACTATTGGTTATTTCTCTCGACCAATGGGATTCAATCTCATTCACCTGTGACAATATAAGCTGTGTCCTTTCTAATGTATCTATTTAATTTTCGTGGAAATAGACAACGATATTCACCAACTTCAATATCGGTAGGAACATTCTGAAGATGATATGAGTTTTCATAAATTGAAACACTCAACACAAATTAAGAATGAATGTGTGTGCATTGAGAATTTGAATGTGATGAATCATCATGATGAGTATTACTGATATTGCTAAGTTCCACATTAACATGTTCACTTAACTATCCGCCGCATTCGTAAGGTTCAAGCTTCAGTTAGATGATACGTGAAGTGTGGTAGCTTGAAATGGGCACTTAGTCGGTTTCATTGAGCAGATTGGCTTCATTGATGGTAATCGAGTTCTACGACCTGTCGTATTGAAATAAAAATCCACGGGACCGGGACGTCGCGCGAAATTACCGTATTTTTCGTCAATCAGATAGTCAGAGCCGGCGCTGTCCACCCAACCGACGACAGCGACGAAATCCGCGACGAAGCTGGGGATCTCGCACTTGATCACGACTGCGTTGCCCCGAATCACGTACTTGTTGAGAACCTCCGCCTCGTAGTGCTGCGATACCACTGAGAACAGTGCAGTTAACACATGCAGAACTTGAGATTTCCCAGTTACAGCATTTCCAAATTCAATTCAAATCAAAGTAACAATTTTTCGAATGATATTGATGAGGCTATCACTTTCCCAATCCCCGTACTGAGTTATAGGTACACCTGAATGTAAGAAGAAAAAAGTTTCTGAAATTCCCCAAATGTCAAGATTTGGGCTTTGAAAACATTTTTGTACTTAAGACTCAGCGAAATAGATGATTCGTTGACAGTTTATCTGACACTCGCAGAGAGAGGCGAAAAGAACAATTTAATGTTATCAAAAAGTGCTGGCCAATGAACTCATCTTTTCGTTCGGAAAGCTTGAGCTCTTAAGTAAGCGCAATATATTTTATAAGCGTTTAGAGTTGATCAAATTATTCTCTTCTACTTCATGAATGGATTTATATAACAAAGTCTGTTTTATGATCCAAACTGCATTATACTTTACATAAAGGAACGCTATTTCTATTTATTATTTTCTTTAATGAGAGGATTCCGCCTAATTGGGATTTTTCTATTCAGGTTCAGCCTCTCTGACAGAACATAACGCCTATGGCGACACATTCAGAGAGATTTTAACACAAGAGAATACATTTACTGATGTATCAAGCTTATGATCCAGTATGAAACATTACGATGACTGCAATCAACTTTAAAAACAGATGCATTTATCTGCGATGCGGCAATTATACGACAATTTATTGCAAGGATTAGCTATGTTTCTATGATATTTTTCTAACCAATGGCAACCATTTGATTTAAATTTCCTGTGACTGCCAGGACTTTTCATACTGTCTGGTATATTTCCAATGCCTAAACCAACCATAATAACATCACTGAGTAAAGGGTGTTAATTTCCAGTTTGTTTTTACGTTAATATCTACTGAATTACAGTCAATTTACAAAGTGATTGATGATGATGTACGGGGTCCATATGATAACTGGATACTGTGGTCGTAGGAAGTAACGTAATGCCATTTCTGACGCCAAACGGTCGCATTGTTTGTGCACATGCCGCCAACATCTGGCAGCTTGCCACCCCTCGTCATTCAACCGCTGTGAGTCCTATCCAGGATTTCCTCAGTAATAAAGACTGGTCGGGTAAACATCTCGAACAAGAAAGTGAAAACTCGGATGAGGACTTATATCAAGGACAAGAATGAGTCGTTGTGGCAAATACCAGCAACATTCATGGAATCCTCGCACAAGGCTTTTGAAGCTTCGTGGTTTTAGGATGGGGTTGTGATGGTGGGAATTTCAGACAGTTCAACACAGACAAATGAATTAAAGGCAAACAAATTTCAGTTGAGCAGCAAGACTGAATTTTTGAAATAAAAAATGAATTTTATAGACCTAATTTTATAATCCCAAAAGTCCAATACACCGATGTCCGATGTTACAATTGTTCCAAAAACATCTCTCTACCCCATTGATTTTCTTTTTTCCTTACTCAAGATTTTTTGAAGGTCAGATATCTACTGGGCAGTTCATACCCGTAACGCGTCAGGGCAGGAAATCTTCAAAGGACACTTTACCCCCGTTTTTATCTCTTTTCTGCGCAATTATTAAGACCCATACAGCCAGTTACAAATATAACGTATGGAACAATATGCACACACATATATACATTACATTATGACAGTTCTAGCACGACAATCTCAGAGGTTCATATCCTCCTCTCTAACGAATGAGGGTCTCCGAAAATGAGAAGCTTGAGATAGGGGCAGCACGTGAACAATGACCTTCCCAATTTGCTATTATTTTGTTGCCGATTAAAGCAGTCGTGACTAAAACAAGTTGTTTTGTCGATTCTTTGTTTGTTTGTGTATTTTTCTATTTCAATAATTTAATTATTAACGATATCATTCTCATTTTTGACCTATATTGATGAGATTGATGGTGAGGGGAATGAATCGTAGAACGAAAAGGGTATCAGCAAGGGGAAAGCCATGTCAACCACCATGTTCTTTAGGTCTTTCGCCCCCTACCGCTTCTTAGTTCGGACCTTGTTAGTTCGGAGCCCCATTCCACTGCCCGGTCCTCATCCTTAACAACAGTAAAATGTCTTGTCGAGAGAATCGATGGTTCAGAATCCAAGGCTTTAGCACCACTGTGGGCTTATGTTGAAGTGGTATGACCCCTTGGTTGATGATATATGATCATAGTAGGCTTGCCATTCCCTGAGCATCTCCCGCTTTGTGACCAGCGACGGAGTTGATACTGAGTAGAGGAAAGCTTGGATTTAGAGGATGCAATGAGACTGGGATCCGTCAGAAGTTGATGGTGGTTAAAGTGATTGGTTACTCCAAAAGCCTAGAAACGATGAAGCTGCTAAAACACTGCAGTATCTGCACAATTATTATACCGCACATACATCACCATTTCTTCTAATTTTATGGGCAATAAAAATTGCTAATACCGCCCAAGCAACCACCATGTGTGAGTATTTCCATGTAAAGTTAGAGACTTATTTTTCTTCTTCCATTTCAAACATAAGTATTTTTTGATGCTCTCATTTTAACTTAGACCGAGGTATACCGTAAAGTTAAGTAAGTCAGTAATGATAGACTGCCGACCCACCACCCAGATCGAAAGAGGGTTTCTCGTGTATAATAAATGTTACACATTTATCGCTAAATCTTTGGTGTTTACTCGGAGTAAGTTGTCCTAGGGGTGGTGGGGGGTAAGGTGTCCTGTTTCTTACGTGGGCCTAAAGTCCTTCGGGGGTAAGATTTCCACAAAAATTCAGTCAGTGCTCGATTTAACCAGCTTCATTCTTTCTATAGTCTACAAATAGCTGGCAATGTAGGCATTACCAATAGCGGCGTTCTGTCTCAAATAATATTCCTCCCCAGTGCTCGATAACCAAGAAACGACCTGAACATAGTCGGCAACGAAGCTCGGGATTTTGCATTTAAGGAGTCCGCTGTTACCGCGGATCACGTGCTCGTTTTCCGCCTCGTTGAAGTAATCCTGACTCACAACTTTAACAAAACAACCAAACCCCGATATTAGAGAGGGCAGACCCGAAAACATTCATGTCGTCCAGACCAAAGTAAAGTTGAACTAAAAAAGTTGCAGACACGCAGCATTGTCGTAACAGGGAGTTATGTCACACTGTTTCGAATGTTTAGCACTTTGATTGCAAAGAAATTTTTAACTACTGTTGTGGCTGCATTTAGATGAAATTGGGAATGTATGATATTGAAATTTTAGTCTTGCAATGTGTACGACATGGAAAATAAAAAGTACTATTACCGCTGAACCAATAAAACCCTAAATGGACGTAGTATTTTGTACCCTGCATGGGCGGATCTCTACGAACATGTAGCCTCCTGATTGCCTAATCAAATCCTTATTAGATTCCTTCTGAAAATTTCATCATACGAATGTACGAATATAAAATCATGATTGCATTTTGTTATAATTATGTTCCTAATTAATAAGAGCGCAAAAATCCGGAATTTTTTTTTCTTTTCTTCAGTTTCTTCACGTATTTCTAGACGTAAATTTATGAATGTAATTCACATCTTTGTGGCTATATCTAATGAGACTTTGACCTAACCCTGGATGTTAGTTTGGTGATTTTAAGGAGGTGAAGCTACAATTTGGAATCAGAAGTATGTAACGGAAATGTTTCTAATGTGTCTGAACACTTCGTCTAGAATAATGAACAAAATGAATGTATGTGTTTTGGTAAAGATAAGATAAGCCATAGTTATTAATTTTCATTAATTCCAGTTATTCAACTCTCCAACCAATATTGTAAGTAGTAGTTTGTGAAAATTTCGGATATGATCTTCAAGGAATATAAAATATGGCTAAATTTTAGCTTGATGTCTAATGCTGAAATAAACACAACAAATTTTTTGTATCACCAAATGTCTAGAGTGGCAGCACACTATACATAATATTCAACCAATAAAAAAGTACATTTAGGAGTTCATTTTCAACATTTTTTTCAAGATATAACGTAGGTACATTTCAATAAAAATAACGTCTCATTTTTAATTCAAACTGGAAGGCGAATACTATTGAGTACCTTTAAATGAAACCCCTAAAATTGATTTATTATTGGAGAAGTCCCAAGATAGGCTGAAATTAGATTTCCGAAGCTTGGCGAGAATGGTTGATGAGGAAGAGGAGTCCTAGATGAGGATGATTGTTCTCCAAAAATTTTAGCATTTTGAATTAAACCTTTCGCAGTCATTTTATGAAAAATCTGGTATATGACGATTTACACTAACTCCTCGACATACACTCAATGGGTACAAGTGGGTATAATACCCCAATAATATTGGGTTTAATACTCCAGCGATGGAGCTATTAGATATGTCTAAAATACTCTGTTTGCTGTAGAAATTTTCAACAAAATATTTTATTCTGAGTAGAAATAATGAGCCATTATCTCAGAGCCCAGTATCAGATATCGTCTCGAGTATCTGTGAATCCTGTCTAGAACTTGGGTTCATGGGATTGAACTGTTAATAAAGGAATATATAGGTATATATGTTTAGTATTTTTTAAATGAAAGGATTTGTTATTTTTCATTTTGAAAATGAACATTGTGTACCTACACTAGAAACATTCCTATTTTAATTGTATATTATATCTGTGATACTTCAATTATTTTAATGCACGTGGACGCTACGTTCGCCCCTCAGATGGCCGGATTTGTGAGAGTGTTGGCTGAGCGGCTGCAAGAGGTCTGGATGCGCCCTCAGAGTGCCATCAAAGGATATTTAAGGGCCCGCATCGCCTTTGCGATAATTCGAGCCTCTAGTATGTGCCTGAGAGGCACACGCAAAAAATGGTGAGCGGCTGAAGATTTGCTGGGGTTTGGTGATGGGGCAGCCTTGCATTTGACATAATACATAGAAAGTGGAACAGTGTCTTTCCAGAAACATCACTTTTTTTTTAACCATGAAACACAAAACGCCGTTAACCAGAAGACCATTTTTTGCTGTTGCCAAATCCTTAATTTGTTAAATATATTGTTTTTGTTTATTATTTTAATGCATATTCGTTTATTTATTAGGAGTAACTCAACACTTGTGTAGCGTCACTGGCCTTTGGCGGCTGCAGCATAATATATTGGTGCTGGTAGAAATCATGAAAGTAATTTAATTTCATGCAAATAGAGTTCATCAAATTAACAACAAACTCTAAATAGTTTGTAATAATTGTTTGTAAAATTTCGTGTTTTATCAATAAATCTCTCCGTTTCTCTCTCCAATCCACATAACAGTGCAAATATTCAGTGTGATTCAAAATAGTTCCATTTGGGGAAGGGGGGGGGGGGGGGGGGATTAACCACCAAAGTTATTCTTTCAAACCGATGCAATAACTCAATTTTCTACAAAGATTCGCTAAAAGCTGAGAAGAGTGAGGAGAGCAGAAAAAGGAAAAAGAAAGGAACTAACGAACGACGACGAGAGAATTAGGTGTCGAACGGCGGGAGTGCGGAAGGGAAATTACGATGCAAACTGGCCGTCGTGATGAAGTTTCTCCTTGAGGAGCTGAATGGTCGATAAGGGCCCTTGTTGACTATAAACATCCGCCGCAGTGCTGTAAAAGCGAAGTTGAGTGATGGAGTGGAAATCTCGGACCGTACGTACAAAAATGACACCAGCCTACTGTCTTCCGAATATGGAGGACATCGTGAGAGCACAGATAGTATATATTGCGCGCCAATACAGAAATTACATAATTTTACACCTTGTCAATAAATCAGTACCTATAGCATATAAACAAACAATAACAAAATAACAAACGCTGTCACTCAGAGTCAGGAAAATATTCTGAAACCGTATATATTGGTCTTTGAATCAGTTTTTTCTTGATGTATCGGCGGAAAAGAAGGTGGTAGTTTTCTGATGCCTGCAGATAATGTGTTGAACAGTTTAACACTCGAATAAGAGGTGTCCACTCTCGGAGATGTGGCCAATCGATATCTTGGGATAGATAAATCATCTGTGTACTTTGTTAGTTATGAGTGATGACTTGATTTCCAGGGAATCGGATGATATTATTTCTCACAAGGACTCCAAAACAATCATACCAGACATCGTCACTAATCCCGCCTTTCTGAATTAGCTCCTACACGATCCAAGCCATAAAGGATTCGAATTGCGCTCTTCTACAGCACCATCAAAGGTTTTCCTCCTGAATTTTTCCCCGGACCACAAACCCGCAAGCCCATTGGCTATGGTAACAGGAAAACTATAATGTTCTGAAAACACAGAACGGTAAAGCCCAGGCAGTTTTTTTAAATTTTATGTGAAACGAACTAAAACGCTGGTTTTTCACAACCGATCGGTCTACATTTATATCTCAAAGACTTGATTGAGTAAGAAACCGGTTGTTAGAACTGCCATCTGCTGTTGGCAACAAGTATTACAGAATAGAATTGTGCAGTACAAATGTGTAGAATCTAAGGGCAACAAGTCAAAAGATAAAACAGTAGCAGCAAAGCAGCAGTTATAGATCATGATCCTGGAAAACATTCGAAACTTTATTTGAAAAAACTAATTTCGATCCACACATCATGAACCAAAAATACACGAAAGGAAAACCCATAATAAGAGAGACGCTATAGGAAGTCCTAATACGAATACAATAAAAATATGCTACTTTAACGTAACAGAGAATATTGACACCTCCCTTGATGCTCATACGAAATGTTGCCGAAGAATTGGATGAGCGAACGCTATTCCTATCAATAAATTAGTTACAAGAAAGACAAGTTTTCGAGAAAGAATGGAACAGGGTTTGGAAAGGTGCACTTTTGGGCATACCCAAAGTAGAAAATGTTTTCAATTGTAAAAAACTAACATCGCTTGACAATTACAGACGTGTTACTCAAAAACTATACTCGGACAATTCGTTGACTATTCTCGATATTGATACTGAGGACATTACCGAAATCCATGTGCCGTCCTTCAAAATATTCAACGCCTTCGTTGGACAACCAGGACACGACGCGAACAAAATCTGCCACAAAGCTCGGGATTTTGCATTTCATCACAGCGCTGTTTCCTCTGATCACGTACTCGTTCTCTGCTTCCGTATTGTATTCTTGGCTAACCACTTGAATAAAATATTCTAAATGAATGAATCGTATAGATCACATAAACAAACATCGAAAATAAAATGGTCGAGGCCTAAGAAATGACTTGCGGGTAATCAAATGCCCAATAGCAGTAAGCAAGAGACGTGCATTATTCAAGTTGAAAATATTAAGAACGTGATATTAAAAAATTTGACATACATAATATAAAAATTGGGATATTATGAGATTTTTTCTGTCAAACTCACAATGAGGGATTCGCGAAGTTGACGGCGTTTAGTTTAATTAATTAAATTAAATAGACTTTACCGCAAATATTAATAAGTATTATGTGTTATTATAATTAGATGTGTATGATGAGAGTGGTGATAGAGGGAATAGTTGGTTTTCTCGAGGTTAAAATATATTAAATACTGCAAAAATATCAAATAATGGTTGACTTTTTTTTAGACCAGTGGCTACCAACAACCCGTATAACGGTAACAATTATTTTTTCGAATTCGGATTAAAGGCAACTTTTACCAGCAATTGTTAACCGTATAACGTACGGTTACCAACCCCCATAGATCAGACAATTGAGCGGCCTAACCTCAAAACCTTTCGGTGCGCTTAACTGCCCGAACTTCAGCCGGATAATTCTTAACGTGGAGTTTAAAGAAGTTAGGTAAAAGTGGCTTCAAACGTCTTTTAAATCAAAATTACTTCAGTTCAAGATGGTGAATAGATATTTGGAAGGAGGGGGGGGGGGGGGGGGGGGTGTGCGCAGAGTATAGTATTCAAGCCCTCCAGCACAGCATCCGAATCGGAGTGAAACTGCTAAATCGGTTGGGGGAAAGCGCATTGTAAGGATTTCACGTTTGATGGGACTGACTGGCAACAATTGATTCGAATACAATGAAATTCAATCGCGGCTCTACTGCCCATCGTGGTTCGTACACCACGTCCAACCAAATGCTCTGGGTGGAGGGGGGTACCATTGAGTCAAGAGCGATGAAAATAATACATTAGGGGACGAAAAATAAAGGACTGATTCCACGCCATTCTGGAAAAATTCGCTCAAATGGGACCAAAATAACGCGAAATACCATTGACAGCCAGGAGAATATTTGTGTTGAAATCCCCAAGGGTGCCTAATATGTTCATTCCCAAAAATTTTACAAGAACCAATTAAATGTTTCGTGAGTGAGGTATTAGACCACTATTTGCGGACATAGAGTAACAAATTTTAAACAAAATTAATTGTTTCAGAAATAAGGGTAAATCTTTTGACATAACATGTAGAAGAAGGCACTCTTCAAAGTTACAGGGATTTAACATGTTGTATTGAATCGGATTACATAACAAATAGATAGAGATATAGATATGAAACGCGTTCAAGTCACGCTTAAATCTAGTGACATTGATCTGTTTTACTTTTTATACTTTTTTGAACGTAGGTTGTCGACATTTTAATATAACGGGTGAAGTGAACCACCCAGTCGGCTTTGTGGAGCCCAAGTCGAAGAAAACATCAAGACAAAGACTTTTTTTCGAAGCTGTAGAGAGAAGATAAACCTTCACTATTGTACAAACCCACCCGGCCATCTAGAAGCGAATTATTTTTATGATTTCTGGAGAATAATGAAGACGCCTTTGCTATGAAGTGCTCGCCTTAACCGGTTTTAAGACATCTAGGGGTCGCGATAGTTCGTTTACCCGCTTTCAGAAATTTTAACCGTTGAATAAACGAAATGAGTCGTAAAATTCTTCATGGGGGGGTCTAACAGCAATATTATTCATTTGGGTTTCTTTAAGTTTACTTACTTGTATCATAGTTACAGGATAAATATTCAATCGTTCTTGAACCTCGTGGAGCCAACTCAATCTAAAATTAAAATCATATTGACGTTTGACAACAAGGTCCTTTTTCTAAATTTTGGCTGAATGAAATGAGACTCTCCGCTGATACAACGGCGCGCATCAATTTCAAGAAATGAGGTCGAAAATAATACCAGTACTATAAGTACCTGTATTTCGCGCTCAAAACCAAAGATTTGGTTTTCTTAAGTCGAAGCCTAGTTTAAACTCAAGGGTGTTGTAGCAGATTTGTTAGATTATATCTACGTAGAAACCTTATAATAACTTAAAATCAAAGTAGCCGAGAATACTATAACTGCAACTTGTTTGTTATTTCAGATGTGAGACACGTGGATTGCATTATCCCAACAAAACATCACATAATCACAGAAAACACAAAAGCAAAAAACACTCGCTAAAAACAGACTAATTTCACTTTTTCAGGAGAGGTTGATTTTTCCCTCACCGAAAAACTCTCGGATGGATTAGATTTACATGGTTTGGAACCTACTCAAATGCCGAGGAGAATAAAATCAAATGGCTGGAGCAAACGATTTTTCAGAAAAAGGGTTCAGAACACATTGGCTTGAAAAGCTTCCAGAGTGTATGAGAAGTATCATTGTAATAGCAGCACGAGATTTAAACAAATTAACTCAGCTAACTGACAGAGTGTTCTAAGTTCATAACATCGAAGTAACTGTCTATGATTCCATTACGAACCCATCAAAAATTCTAACACAAGCAAAGCGATCTTAGAAGCCCTCAATCATGCATTTGGAGAGATCTAGCGTCAAATCAGCGAACTAAAATCCAGATCCCGAGATTCCAGCCATGTAGATATCAAGTCGTCGTAGTAGTGGAAGTCTAAGTAGGTTAGATCCCAGTAGATAATTTTCCTATTTTCTCTTAAAATACCTATGGTAGGAAATGTAGACCAGAAATGTGATAGCCCGTCCTTGTAGCTAAGTGTAACTTCAAAGTGCAGCGCTAAACTGAGACCTACATCTCCCCTCTGGACTTTCGTATTCAGATTCAGTTGGCAACTACTAAGGTACCTATTATGTGGTTGCTTCTATTTCAATGGCAAAACATGTGACAAGCTAAGTGATTGTGGTGATTGAATTTCTTATTTTTCTACAATAAATACTCATATTCATTGAGGTTAAAGGTTATAAAATGAGATATGAAATTTAATCACTTGAAAATTTGAATACCAATTTCTTTAATAGGCGATCCAAGAATGGTATAATACAAAGGGAGGATTTTCTGACAAATCTGTAGAAATATCATATTGAATTTGTGATAAGAAAATGCGACAAGGGGTGAGCTTAGGTAAGGATAGCGATAGGGTTATAGATATAAATCAATCTGGTAGTATTGACTGGTTTTTAGGGGGAGTTACACCTTGTCGATTCACTCGGTATTCTTTTGGAACGTTCCAAGTAATAGTTCCTTCAACCAATTTCTATGTTTGGTCCGGAACTGTTACACATTAGTCTGTTTGCTACAGCACATTACTTGCTTTACACTTACTTCTACTGTACAGGGTCTGGTATTAGTTAGCAGTAACAAGACTTTACAGAAATGGCTTTTCTGTTCTTAAATAGGTTTTTTTAAATTAAACTTCAACGTTTCTTCCCAGTTCCTGGAGAGAAACGGTGGAGTATAATAAAACAAAACCAATTTAAGGACAGAAAGACCTTTTATGTAAAGAATTGTTATAATTTGAACTGTCCAAATAAAGAAACGTTAGTGAACCGTGTCCCACTGCCAGTACCTGGCATGTGGCGACCATTATTTTTATCTCGCTCACTGGTTAACCACGAGTTGTATCCTGGGTACGTTGATAATGATGCGTTTAGGTACTGTGTAATTATACAGTCCATGGCGAAGGAGCAGTTAACATAGAAAGGAAAAAGTGTTCTTACTTCGGTCAAATTACAATTATTTTCGTAAAACCTAGTCTTCGGGTTGATACGTCAGTTGCGTAATTTTTATACGGCAGTGTAATTTTGTATACCGAATCAACGGCTTCTACTCCACAACAAGTAATATCCGTCCCCTCAAGAATCTATCTTTATAAACGTAAAACAATTTTAAAATGCAATCTAGCAGAGTTCTATTAAAAATTAATAAAAAATCCTCCTAATTAGTCGATTACAAAGGTTCTTAATTCAAATTAAGAAACCAAAATTATTGTGTGATGATGCGATAAAGACATTACCTACCGTGAATTAGAATTCAGTATAAATGGATTTATTTTCACCTACCCATTTCTCTCATCCAACCAATATTCCACAAAGTCAAATCTAATCCTGTTTCACTTTCCTCGAGCCTTCTTAACAATTCCTGATGGACGAGGAGGATAATGAACAATCGGAATCCGTCAGTAGGTGGTAGCAGAAGATGACGAAGTTGAGCCACAATGAGCGATAATGCCTCTACTTCTTCATTTACCTACTTTAAAAAATATTGGTTGGATTATTGGCATATCGATTTGATGAGGTGAAGATCGGAATGGGAAGGTAGAAAAAAGTGATGCGAGCACAAAAACAACTGGAGTACAAGTCCGCAACCCCGGGAGACATTTTCATGTTTCGGTTACTATATTCTCCTTCACAGAAAAAAACCCTGCTTACTGCAGATCGTGGTATTATACCTCAAGAATTGTTAATAGTTCAGTAATAACTTTGCGTGAAGCTCAGCTGCTTTCATTTTCGGAGCGGTTTAGACAGCGTAAGATTTTAGCAGAGATCTTGCTAACGACTGGCGAATGATTTTTGTACGATGAAAAATGGCAGATACTGTTCCGTAACAACGATTTGGCTGTAAGCGAGAATCATAAGAGAAGTACCCGTGAGTATTTCTTCGTAAAGCAAGGTAACAATAGTTCGTGAGCAATTTTCAGTTCATACGCCAGAGTTAAGACATGAAAACATGATATATTTTTATAGGAACAAGTATTCTACATCCTGAGCCAGAAAATACAGAGGCATTGAATATATCAAGTGGATCGTTGGTAGGAGGTCATTTTGTAGGGTTTCGCAAGAACGAAACAGTAAATTACGATGATGAACTTGGCAAGGGAGAAAACTCATATCCTATTAGTCAAAATCACCATAATCGCTTCGCTTTCCGTCGTGTGTCGTATAAACGTTATCGTAGTCATCGACCCAGGCCTCAACGTACACGAAATCCGCCACGTAAGACGGGATGCTGCACTTCAAGATGGCCGCATTTCCGCGGATCACGAACTCGTTGAGTATCCCCGTCTCGTACAGCTGGTTCACCACTGGAATTTCAACGGTTTTTATTGCCAAGTCTAGTAAATTCAGATTCTACCATACACTTGATGAGGTGATGAGAGCAAGGGAGAGAGAGACAAAGAAAGAAAGCGACTTTTAAAATCAATGTACTCAGTTTTCATAGATTTGAGTACTTTTCGTGCATTACGAATTGTAATATTCGGATTCGTGGTGAAAAAAATGTTTCCAACAAGATTCTGCAATTGAATGAAACATGGTGACTTTACTCGTTTCTTGTAATAAAGTTTTTTAGGTCTTTCTTTTGTCTGAAACTTGAGTTTATAATTATGCTTTCTAATTCAATGGTAAACAAAATGTAACAAAATAATATTCCATAATAAACAGTTTTAAGATTCAATAATATAGAAAGAAAAGTTTATCGGATTTTTTCGTTCTTTCCTGTTTTTGTCGATATTTAATTTTTGACATTTCCATGTCTTTACTGGGAAACCATTGCAATTTGCGTCACACAAGGCGTAATAGAAAAACAGAAAAGCGTTACGCATAACGTTGCGTTATGAATAAATACTTCAATAATAATAAAAAATCACGGTTTCGGGTTCGGTTATCCTGTTGGCTCGTTATAATCTTCCTGTAGTACGGTGTAATTAGACCTAAACCTCAACATCCAAAGTAAAAGTTTTCCTCCAACACCAAATTGCTCTACATAGTCCCCTTATTCTATGGTAAAAAGTTACACCATTTTGAGCGTCGGGTTTGGTGGTGAGGGGGGGGAATTTGAAAAATCACTAGTTTTTTTAGTTTTTCGTAAATATTTCAAAAACTAAGCGGTTTATCCTAAACATTGTTATATACAAAAATGTTCTACGTTAAATTTTAAATAAGAATGGTCCTTTTCATAATCACTCTAAATTGTACGGTTCAAGAGTTACAGACGGTGTAAATGTTAACTTTTTCGTAATTTTGATAATTTTTTAAAAAAATAAGCTTCGTAAAAGAATGTTGCTATTTCAGTGGCCGGTGGTATGTTAGTGATAAGCCCTTGAAGGAACGACAACCTCACCACCTTATCAAGGGGCACTCTTTTTTTAAGGGAAAAGAGGCTTCCACAGGCCTAGGCCATATAAACCTGTGGTACGGAGAAACCCACCCTGAACTTTCTACGAACATTGCAACATAAATTCACTTCTTAAGCATAAATATCTTTCAAATTTGGAATGTTCAATGTCTTTATTAACTCCACTCATCCTCCAGCACATTATCCTCCTCCTCTAGCTCGTCGTCTAAGATGTTATTATTGTCCATGTTATCACATGCTTGGCCTGAGCAATTGCTGCATATGCTAGTGCAGTTTAGACCACTCCTTCTGCATTCACAATTACGAACGCATTCATCTTTGCAAGTACACATTATAAGGGACCGTAATTCCTGGGGGGCTGCAGGACGTGCTGTTGTAATTGGTGTCAGGTGGTCGCCAATCTTCTTCCAACCCCACTCGAGTGGATCCTTATCTTCATTCAGCCACTGTTGTACCTGGTGGTAGGTCCTAAAAGAATGCTGTCTGGACGCTCCTGAAGTGGGGGGTAGTGAATCCAACTTCAGTAATGCATGTATAGGCTGCTTTGCAATCGTTTTCAAGTAGGACTGGTAGCGGAGACAATCTAGATCTTCAGTGTTCTTGGCTCCAAACATTGCAAGTAGGAAGTAATGTCCTGCATCAGCCACTGCACTGGGGTCGGCTTTGGGGTTGTTGAAGACCAGAAGTCCGTGTCATCACCACTTCGGACCTACCACCAGGTACAACAGTGGCTGAATGAAGATAAGGATCCACTCGAGTGGGGTTGGAAGAAGATTGGCGACCACCTGACACCAATTACAACAGCACGTCCTGCAGCCCCCCAGGAATTACTGTTCCTTATAATGTGTACTTGCAAAGATGAATGCGTTCGTAATTGTGAATGCAGAATGAGTGGTCTAAACTGCACTAGCATATGCAGCAATTGCTCAGGCCAAGCATGTGATAACATGGACAATAATAACATCTTAAACGACGAGCTAGAGGAGGAGGATAATGTGCTGGAGGATGAGTGGAGTTAATAAAGACATTAACATTCCAAATTTGAAAGATATTTATGCTTAAGAAGTGAATTTATGTTGCAATGTTCGTAGAAAGTTCAGGGTGGGTTTCTCAGGTTTTTTCTCAGGTTTATATGGCCTAGGCCTGTGGAAGCCTCTTTTCCCTTAAAAAAGAGTGCCCCTTGATAAGGTGGTGAGGTTGTCGTTCCTTCAAGGGCTTATCACTAACATACCACCGGCCACTGAAATAGCAACATTCTTTTACGAAAAAAATAATTTTTAAAAAATTATCAAAATTACGAAAAAGTTAACATTTACACCGTCTGTAACTCTTGAACCGTACAATTTAGAGTGATTATGAAAAGGACCATTCTTATTTAAAATTTAACGTAGAACATTTTTGTATATAACAATGTTTAGGATAAACCGCTTAGTTTTTGAAATATTTACGAAAAACTAAAAAAACTAGTGATTTTTCAAATTCCCCCTCCCCTCACCCCCAAACCCGACGCTCAAAATGGTGCCTGGGAAACGAAAGGACGCGAGCGAACACAACGACAACATAAACAATCTAGATTATTTATAACGATTTATAAACAGTCCAGGTCCAACTAAATAATTTGTGAGTTGCGATTTTCTTTAAATAAAATGTGTGCTTAGTACATTTTGTAATTAATTAATACGTCCGTAGAAGAAAAAACCCGTAGCTGTAGGTTGTTAAAAAAAAAAAAAAATAAAAAAAAAAAATAAATAATAATAAAAAAATAAATGAATCCTACGTCAGCTTACCGATAAATTAGCAACGCTAGGGAAGATGATGATGGTTAACGCGCAAAACACGGTAACATCTCCTGGTGTCGCGAATTTATCAGCGGGCTGACGTTTGAAGAATACTTGATGAATTTATTCAATCTTTCTTGGGGGTCATGTTACAAATCAAACGTAACAATCATAATTATAGGAGGATAAAAAAGTTGAATTCTACGAAAAATGGGTCAATTTCACCCACGTGTAGAATAGATGTAATGCACAGTACCCAACTAAACGACCGATTTTGCTGTCTACTAATCTAGTTTTAATAATACGATAAAAGAAGTGTGAAGTACCTGAGACATGAGAAGGGGGCTTGAAATTTATTGCTTCTTGAGAGTTGAAATGTCAGAAACATTACAGAGCCCGACCAACCGTGGATCGTGGATGCTATACGTACATTGTGGATACAATAGTGGATTACGCGCTTTGATCCAGGCCACGGCTAAACGAGTCCCCCTGCCAAGACCACTATGCTCCTATCTAGGTTTAGATATTAAAATTTGACGGCAGTCGCACTCTCCTGGTACTCCTTGAGCTATCAGAAGCAATAAACAGATGGGATGGGTGTAATACGATAATCGAACAGTTTTTCTCGCATAATTACTTCCTCTAACACAAGCGGTCTCAATGCTAAAGACGCCTAAAGTACATATCATTGTAATTGAGAAGCTGTTGTATGGGGCAATATGAAATGAATGTATATATCTATGTAAGGTTCACACTGGTCATTTCGCCACTTCACCACTTCGTGTAGACACGCCAGTACAAAGGCAGTTCATATTCGGTTCCGTCATTTCGTCATTTGAATTAGAGAGCAACTCGGCATTTTTCAGGAACTAGGTAACAAATGACGCACCAAAAGGGAATTTTACGACTTATTCTACCTATATTTCACTGCCGGGTGATAAACAATTTGTTGTCTCCAAAATCAAAATTTCCACTCGCATTTTTTTTTTTAGACCATACTGAACAACATTTGTTCTTTGTATGTCTGTGTGCGTGTCTGCCCGTTTGTCCGCAAATCCTTGTAACAAGCCTAATTTCCACAGTTTATTGTCCGATTCCTGTAAATCCGATTTCGATAAAATTTTCAGGGAATGTGCAGGTTAGGATGTAGATAGTCTCCTATCAATCTCATTGTTCCAGGATCAATACTTCCCTCTGCCCCTACACAAACGTTTATTCCATCAAGCATTTTTTTTTTTCCACGCCATAGTCGTCCGATTTTGCTCACATTTAGCGGATAGTTTAGAGAAGACGATTTGATCGTTCCAGATGAATCTCAACATGACAGTTTCATTAGTAGGTACCAGCGGGGCATGCACGAATTTGAAATCTTTGTGACAAGCTTAATTTTCACATTTTTCGTCTGATTTTGATGAAATTCGCAGGGAATGTGCATATCACGCTGTAGATGGTCCCCTCCCAGTTTCATTGATCTCAAATAAATACTTCACTCTGCGCGAGCGCAAACAAAAATTGCTTCCAACAGCATTTCCTTGTTTCCTGATTAGGTACCCGATCTCACTCAAATTAGGATGATAATTGGAAGACAGACGATTTGATCATTCCATATCAGTTTCAACATGCTTGTAGCATTAGTAGCTGCTGCGCTTGCTCGAATGTAAAATCCTTGTGACAAGATAAATTTCCACCGTTATCATCTGATATTAATGCAATTTTTAGAGGATGGGCGGGTTAGGTGGATGGTCCCCTCTCTGTTCCATTGCTCTCAATTCAATACTTCACTCTGCTGCATAATTTTCTCACTGCCTATTTGACCGATTCTGACGTTTTACGCTACATCTTGATTTACAATTTCTGTAAAACACAGTAATCCGCTATGAAATATTTCAAGTTTATTCAAATCTGTACGTTCCTATTATAGATACAAGGAAGCTCTCTGGGCTACACCGAGCTTATTTTCTCTACTCTCCACTCCGGTACTAAATATCTGACTTACGAGTAGTATATACTATATTCATAAAAATTGACTAGCTTTTTGTACCTGGAATCTATCATTACAGTATTCCTCTGCAAAACCCCATAACACTTATCGTTGTAATATTAATGATTAATATTTGTTAAACTGTTCATGTAGACTGCATTCACTCGTTTCGTGTTAGTAAAGCAATGTAAACTAACCAAATAAGGAAACGTTTAAGCCAAGGAGAGGAGACAGCAGAAATTGAATCTAGTAGAAATGTGATAGCCAATGAGGAAACTATAGACGCCAATCGTCGATGTTTTCAAAATACATTAAAGCGATCTGGTAGAAGTGTGGTGCTGTACAGCGTACATTATGTTCCTTGGCCGAAAATGAGCCGAGTTTATCAATTGCCACACGATGAAATAATTGATTTTAGAAAGCGAATGATGTTCCAACATTGGAGAAAATATACAGAACAGCATATGTCTTTCAAGAAAAACTGTTTTCCCACACGAACAAATCGTAGGTTTCAACTGATTCCACAAAACGTTGGATTAGATGTGAACGATTCAACAAAAAGTAGAGAATCCAAGCGATTAATTAATGAAAACATCAATAGAACAAGTAGTGCAGCAAATGCAAGGAAAAGAAACGTGGTAATACAAAACCGTTTACGAACCTGATTGAACGAGTTGTCAATTTCAAAATGAAAGGAAGCACCGCAGTCTAAGAACATTTTAACTATTGTTGATCTTGGATAACAAATAAATTCGTAATCGATTATCAAATTGAAGGTAAGCAGTAAAAGAAGAGTAAAATGAAGGAAAGTTTTTCATTAGATTGGCTATACAAATTTATTTCTAGTGAGAAATCTGAAGTCAATCAGCTCCAACATTTCCAACTACATGAAGATCGGCAATCAGCGGACGCTCTCGTACACAGGAACAGTTGACTGAAGGTGAGGAAATGGGCGAGGATCGATATGAGACTCTGGGAGAAAACCATTCAGTTGAGAGTAAGATAAGTCATTCTCATTTGTAAATTTGCGTCTGCACCACAGGAATGAAGGATAACCGCACGATTGTTTTATGCTTTTAAATGAAAGCATATGAAATTCTGAAAACTCCAACATCAACCTCACTTTTCTACGGTATTTTGTTTCTACAACTTATCAAAGTACTGGCATGTCATCGCACCCCTCCCGCCAGGAAGGTAATCCATTTCCAAGGGGTGACGTCACTATTTGCCAATATCTGGAGAAGTCATGAAAAGCAAACCACTCGTAGGGAAGTGCGAATTGTCAAAGTTCTCGGAATGAAATCTTATTTCAAGGAAGCGCAAGATTTACAAACTCGTGGGTAATCCTCATTCAGGAATTCCTGGTTTAGCGTGTTCATTTCGGACTGCAGCTTTTACCATAAGTTGTGGACTTGGTGGTGAAAAGGGCTCCGTCCGTGGCCACCCACGCATCAACTTGGACGAAGTCAGCGACGAACGAGGGGATGTTACACTTCATCACGGCCGCGTTCCCCCTAATGACGTATTCCGAGACCACCTCAGCCTCGTAAAATTGGTTCACCACTGGAAAAAACCACACATCTCAAAACGTGTATTCTCCGTTAAGATGCATCATTTTGTATGAACCATCGATTGTTTGGAAGTGTTTTTACTATTCAGATAATTTTCCTAACTCCAATTATATATTATGGTAACATAATCAACACCACAATGACAAATTGTATGATCTGATATGCATAAAATGTTTGTGTAGAGTTGTGGGTACATCAATATGCACGAGTAGATATGTCCGGCAGTCTATCACGATCTCTGTCTATAAAAACTGATAACCAGAATTTCGATCTCCAAAGAAGAAAAAGATAAATGAAATCGGGGGAGAGGGGGGTGTTCTATAACTCTATCGGTGGTTCAAATAAAATTTGTGGTTAAACGCCACACTTCTTGACGTTGGTAATTTTTGAAGGTGTAAGCTTCAAACTTTATAAAAACCGCCAGTTTTGCCCTGGGACATATCACAGTTGCTAAACTTACGCCCTCTCCACTACCTCCTAATAATATCTTGAAATATTAATAAGATGAGGTTAGGATTAAACTGAGATTTTGGTGTTCCCTCGTCAATTTAATAACAAGACTTTTAATACAAAAAGGCCTTTCTGTCCTTGAATTGGTTTTTTATTATTCTCCTACGTTTCTCCCCAGAAACTGGGGCTTCATCAAGGATGAAAAATTTAAAATACAAAATTCAAAATTTTTTAAAATAAATACTTATTTTTTCTTATTTGAGATAAAAAATATTTTTCTTTTTTGTGATAAAAAGAGTTTTTGTAAAGTTTTGTTATAATAATTTGAACCGTCCAAATAAAAAAACGTCAATTCAATGTCACTATGTAATTCACGGACTTATATTTTTCATTATTCAAGTATAAAATATAAATTTAATCTATGAGTTTAGAAATAAAGAAGTGAGTTGACAGTAAAGAATGGAGAAATATATATTCATTCTGCCGCCATAGAAGCTGGCTCCCTAGCGATATTGACTCGAAATCATTAGTGAATCCAGTTAGTTTTCCTTTTGCCAGTTTAACGAACCAGTTAATTTGTCCAGGATTGTCTATTTCTCGAAAGTTACAGAGCAACACCTCTGATTTGAGATTTTTTTTAAACAGTCAAGGCTTTGCTCTTACTATCCGAAAGTCAGCGGCCAACGACTATATTTGAGGTGTAGAAAAAAATAAATAAAAAATAATAACATTAAAATAATGAGAATAGGTTGAAATCTATCGTTGTTCGTTGATATTTCGAATATATTCTAAACTCTTTTATGCTACAAATCATGTGAACCAAATGAAAGTTTGTCTACAAAATTTGGAACACGGCAGCACCTTAGGGACCGTAGGTATTCTTAAGATTTATATTTTATCAATCTTTCCTAGACGCATTGCACTAATAATTCTAATACCATGTAATATTAATTTCCTGAATTCAGACAGAAATCATCCTTTAAAATTGCTTGAAGGTTTATTGGCTCTCAGTCACCTCTGTGGTCGTTCTTATACACCAGAACCGACTTTACGGAAACCTCGAAATAAAGCATAAACTGTTACTCCCTGTTTCTCGAGTCAAACGCGCGGTTTCTTGTCAACTCGGCGTCTACGTGCCCTTTCCAGCCTTCATCGAGCCGCAGTAAAGGTCACCACAACATTTTTATGTTTGAATCATGATGGCTTAAAAGCCGTGAATCATAATGTTTTTCCCGGGTTTTTACTCGTAAAACCTATGAATGGTGGAGTGAACATTAAAACTAGCAAGTTAAGTAATCAGCTGTAGCGAAACGCGGATTAGGAACTAAAATATCTTCAATAAATATACATAATGTCTGTATATAAGCATTTCGCTGGATGGTAAGCCTATTAACCAACGTAGAAGCACAAATACGAATTATAAACCTAAGACATGGTTGAATTTTGAATAATAAGAAAAACTTGGTGGGGCGAGAGAGAGAGAGAGAGAGGGAGGGAGCGATAATAATGGAAAGGCGTGAACCTAACAACTTGTGGATCAAGTTTGTGGATAAATTTGCATCCGATGATTTGGTTCTTCAAAGTCACATCTAAAAAGTTTCGTAATTGAATCAATAAAACATCAAACATTTACGTCTCAGGCGAACTATAGAATTATGAATGGGAGAATAGTTTAACGCTGAAGCTACTACACTACGACAAAGTTGAATGACTTTTTGAACAGTTGGGACAAGTATAAAGTTCTATTGTTTTAGTTTATCACGATTTTCGTGGTACGGCGGCACTAACCTAAGTAAACTTTCTTTTACGAAAGTAACTAATTTATCCAATTTGTATTTCATGATACATACAACAATTACAATATTGCAATATTACTTAAGCATAGTTAACTTTAATTTTAAATTAAATCCGTTTAATTTTTCTCTTTTAATTCTTTTGCCACCTATCCGTATCCAAGAAGATAAATGTTGTAAATAGGTTTTTTTTTCTAGCAAGCACATGCTTTTAGCAATGGGTCCCCGCTCCGAAAACAACAGGAAAAAGCGTTACGCAAATATGACACGAAAGTAGCGCGGATTTTTCTGTTGATTTCCACGTACAATCATTCTGTTGCTAGGGAAGTGTAACTCCCTTAGTTATCGTTCCTCGATAATCGTTCGCAACTTGTTGGAAATCTCTCAATTTATCAAAAAATGTCCTGATTCCTAAACCGCTGTAGTGTTAAAGGAAGGTGATTTATAGCGCCAAGTTACTAACTAATAATTCTTCGTAAACATAATGGCAATTTATGTTTTGTTTTTCTCCCTAAAATAATCACTGTAGATGCCTGATGGTAGCCTAGTGATGTAACAATATTATGTAATAATATTATTATGTAATTAATATTATGTAATGATATGTTTTCAATAATTTAAGCAGACGGCTTTAAGTAACTAGCTACCGGGGGGTCAAAAGGAACTCCGTTTTTTTTTGTTTTTAATTATTATTGTTTGATACTGACGTATTTACTTACGTTGTTTTCTTAAAACTGTACGGCATACAAACGTTTCCAATATTATTACGTAAAATATTTTGAATGGTTTTCATTCACGTTGTTTTCTTGCATTTTAGTACAGATTTATGCGCAGTACTTTGGAAAAAAATGTAATCTAAAGGCAAAAATTACTGTTAAATGTTTACACCACCATGTTACCCATCCAGCCAGCCGAGCGAACTCGGTCGAAAGCAAATAAAAAAGCTTCAGCCATGCAGCATGATTGTGTGGAAGACTTTTCGTAAATTATCATATTATGTTTACGTTAAACTGTTTTGAAATTTGAAGAATTTGAACGAAAAGAAATGAACATAAATTGTAGGGCAAAAAAGTTCTATAATTAATAATTTGCCATACAAACCAAGATTTTGCTCTTCAAGCTTTGTTCAGTCATCTTTATACATCTTTTAAGTTTATATTAATACAATAAATTTAAATAGATTTTTCAAATAATTGTGACCATACATTTTTTAAAGATCTTTTTCATAGTCGATAACCTCCTTCTAAGAAATATTCGCCTGAAAAACAGAAATTTACAGGTTTTTGAAATTTGAGCAATTTATTGTGCCTAAAAAGTGCTGTCCATCGACCTTTTCACTTGAAATACTTGATTTTTGGGGAAATAACGGATTTTTGATCTCTATTTCAGGGAAAGTTATCGTCTGGAATACACAAACACAAATTTTACATTTGTACATATGAAAAAGCGCTAAGCTTCAACATTCGTTTCAGAATGCCTCCAAAAGGATTTCCATGAAGAAATTTTTGGGAAAATTTCATTTTGAAATTTTTGGAGCTTTTGCGCTAGCTTCACATTCTACAAAAATTCGCTAAAAGTCAAATCAAAGCTTAGTTCCCGATCACTCAACTTATAGACGGCACCCATGGCTGCTTCCTTAGTATCGAGTAGATCTTTACAAAAAATAATATGTGAATTTGAGCATATCTGCTAAAGATTCACATCTCTGATCAGCACATTTACTTCCTAGCTTTCATCGGGAATTTCTGGTAAGTTACCGGTAATAAATTCTTAGAATCACCATCTGAACGTCATAATCTATTATAGTAACAATAATTTTCCTGGGTCAATCACTTGGAACTTTTCCTTTTTCAGTTTGTATCTGTTTTGTGGTCAATATTTTAACTATTTTATGTACTCAAATTATCTCACATTCAATATCTGTTTCAAGATCTAAGGCTTATTAGCTGTAGTATGTAGTATATTAAGGGAAATAATATACTTTACGAATTAGTTCAGTGAGAACTAGCCCCCAGAGGGATCTTCGACACCTTAAATGCCGATTTCCCAACTTTTCCATGATTCTGTGCATACATTAAACTCTATGTTGTACAAACATGTCGTAAATAAAATACATTCTATTAACAAATTGAAAACTCTTTCTATTTTCTCAAATATCTGGTCGTCTATGAAAGCACAATGAGGTCATTCGAGTTTTAAATCAAGGTGAATAACCAGGTCGCGAGGAGAGAATAGAAATCAACTCGCCTCCAAGATGATCTGAGAAGCTTTGAAATCTGAGAACCGCGGAGCGGCTCAGTGTCCATTTCAATCTGTCCGAGTGATGACCAGGAAATGACCCTTTTCCTGCTCTAAATCAACACTTCTGAGAACCATAATGACGGAGTAATAGTTTGCTTTAAAGGGCCAGGTCGGACTGTGGCGAGGAAATGGGAGGGCGGACTGGTTAAAGAATCAACGCATTAAACAAGTATTTTATATATAGAAATCAATTTAAAGACTCCTGTAATATTGAAAATTGAACCAACCGATCCGAAATACCACATTACAAGTTACCTTCAGAGAAAAGCAAACAAACCGGTAAACACAATATAAATAGAGATCAACTCAAATAACCTATATTTATTTTACCTAACATTATTTTCAGGATACACTAGTGGGTCCGATGGCCAGGTTCCTCACGATGTTCGAAAACAGAAGAATCTACCATCATATATGTAGGAACCGAAAAAAATTTTTGAGAATCGTCCGATATTGTCGACTGTTATTGACGATTATCGTCGTTGCATCCAACCGGATCGCTCTGAGAGTCAACTTAATCGATTCAACGTCATAATCTATCAAAAATGTATTTCTGAGGTATTTTGTTCTACGTTGTCGACGGCATTGTCATCTCATCGAGACTAATCAGCACCGAAAACGGTACAGCGTAGATCGGAAGTCTAAGAAGTCAACCTACCAAATTTCAAGACGGCACTCCAAAAGTGTGGCCTGTGGCGCAGAACGTACACACGTACAGTACATAGAGACCGATGCAGGCCGAGTGAAAGCAGAGACTTAGATTGAGCGTCAACCAACTATTTCACAGGTTGGTTTACCTAAATGGCCGGAAAGAAAAAAAGTTCCAGTCATGCGGCATGATCATCGTATGAGCGAATTTTGTTGCATTGTTTTCAAAATTGAGGACTTTGAGTGGAAAAAAAAAAAAAAAAAAAACAGTTAACTACCAGTTTTATGGCAAAAAATTCGTTCGAAATAATAATCTGCTATTCAAAAAGAGATTTTGAATTTTTGAGGTTATTGCAGTTTTATCGATTTTTTAGCACATTTTAATGAAGTACATTTTTCAGCATAATTTTGCACATAAATTTTTTGATGTTCTATTTTATAGTTAATAAACTTTATTTGAGCAATATTCTGCTAAAAAATATAGTGATTTTCAGCCGTTTTTTTGCTATTTTTAGTGATTTTTTTCACCACTTTTTTGAAATTTGACCGATTTAATGTGCTCAAAAAATGCTGGTTAACGAACTCGTCCTTTCGTTGGGAAAGCTAGATTTTTTGGCGCAAGAAAGGAATTTTTATCTCAATCCTGAGGAGAGTTATCGTCCGGAAGGACATATATATATATATATATATATATGCGTTAAACTCAAGGATTCGTTTCAGAATGTCTCAAAACGGATTTCAATGAGAAAAATGTTCGAAAATTTTGATTTTAAAATTTCTGGAGCCATTGCAAATTCGCTAATATTTCTGAAAATGCAGTTCTCAGGACACATATATTATGAGTCAGAACTTGCATATCATTAAAAGCACTCCAGCTGCCACAAGGATGAGACCATAGGGGATAGAAGAAAGTTAATCCTTCTTCAACTAGTATCGGCACGCTAGAGTTGTCACCATAAATATGCAAGTCATCGGATCAAGAAAAGATTCCTCGAGCACATAACGCACACACTTTTCATGACCTCTTCACCATACACACTTCACAAAACACAGAGTTGTTTCCACATTCTCCGAATTTCGATCAGTTAAAATGATCAATGCGCAATTGCAATCAATGCAAATCTCCTCAAAAGCTCTTGATTCATCCAGTACGTTTTGCGAAAACCCCTGTCTAAATATAGTAATGGGTTTTACGAAACATGAAATCTTTGTTCCCTTTTCATCTATGTCCATTGTCATTGCAAGAAAAAAAAGTGAAAGAAAGAAATGCTACCGATTCACGTTATTATTGGCGACAAAGAAATTGCTCTGAAAACCATGTTTAGCCTCGCTTGTGGGAAACGATGTGGGATGGATTTGGCAGAAAAGCTTGGAAAGGGGTCCTTTGAAGAGAATTTCCTTTGATGCAACAGCTTAGGCTTAGCCTTTTCACAGCGATAGCTTGAAAATAGGGAATCTAAACAGAACGAAATAAAACGTCGGGGTCGCAGATGAAGCCATCAAGCTCAGCACTTTGTAGAATTGTGCACCCAAGATTGAAGAAGTTGGTACGTACCGTTTGACTGACATTCCAATATTGGTGGATATTGATGTTCTGAAATCTCAACTAAAAAGTAACTGTAAGAATGTTTGGGACGAGGCTTAATACAGCCCGAACCCGCGTTCAATACACAGTTTTTCTCCTTCATAAAATGTATTGCGAGGTACGGTATAAATGTATTACATGGAACGCCCTTATTGATGAGTATATCCGTCTTTCACCCAAGTTAATAATTCAATTTTTCGTTGTTTAATTACCAGAAAAAACAGGCAAGATCCAAAACTAAGTCGAATATCAATAACAATACAAATGGGTTTCGGACCTCATTTCCACCAGCGTAAACGATGGAGACAAATCCTCAACATTGATCCATCCCTTATCAATTTTATAAATTTGAAATTCAAGCAAAATAGTATCTATACAAGCGAGAAATTAAAGAATCAAAACTGAAAAACAACAAGCAGCAAGAAAATGTCAAACAGCAATGTGCTAAACCAAGTCACAAATCACAATATGGTAGCACGGAGTTAAAAATTCGAGGAGGAGCTAAGAAGATACGGAGTTTTAAATCGATAATATCGAGAGATAAGAACGCAGTAGGTCTTTGAATGAGTGTCCGTCACAGATGATGGTTTGATCGCCGGAACCGGTAAGAGACGGCTTTTTAAAGAGGAATTAAACTACGAGTAGGTACAGATTACTAGTTTTCTGAATTGAGTTCGGTTCGTGATCACTAGTGACACCACTGAAGCGCAAAGTGCTCCATCAGCGTGACTGAAGATGTCACTGTTAGAATCTAACATCAGAGACTGAACATCGGAAAGCATCGACAGTAGAATCTGAGTGATGGACTAGGAGGCAGAATATATGGATCGGGTGGATTCATTCAAGTACTTTGAAGCCATATTTGGCTTTGGAGTATAATAATGTAAAAAAATAAAAAAAAGCTAACGTATTCTTGCCGGTAGGAAAAGTAAATTTTTTATGAGATGGATGGGGAATACATGTGGCTATGGTTACTCCACAGTACCTGTAATATACTAATAACAGGTTGGATTATTTGAATTAACTATTCAGAAGTGTGTTGCGTACCACCCGTAGCAGTGACGTGATCTCGAGTGTAGCTTGTCTCACCATCTTCCCAAGACACTACGGAAACAAAATCAGCCACGAAGGAAGGGATGTTGCATTTGATTATAGCAGAGTTGCCGCGGATCACAAATTCGTTGTTCACTTCGGTTTCGTACTGCTGTTGAACGACTATAAAACAAATTTGGTCACGTTTTATCGAACTGATTAGAATAACCTATGACAAAATGTATGAATGTATAAATCATCTCCCAAGTGGGCCTTACAAGTGTGTAACATTAAAATGCACCGGCGGCAGCCTTTTTACCATTACCAGGTTCTTATTCGTTTTATTGGTTTTCAACATGCTGACACCCAAAGAATAATAAGGAAATCAAATCCATTCAAGAAGGACTTGAACGTAGGGTGCAAGCAGATATTTTGATGTTGTTGGATTCAAATATTTTCCCGCATAAAAGTGAGCAAGCCTTGCTCGACTGAACCTTAGCTTCCATAACCTTGATTGAGTTTTAAGCATTAAGGTCGGTTT
The DNA here is from genome assembly GCA_030762985.1 of Adelphocoris suturalis. Classification (NCBI taxonomy): domain Eukaryota; kingdom Metazoa; phylum Arthropoda; class Insecta; order Hemiptera; family Miridae; genus Adelphocoris; species Adelphocoris suturalis. The sequence goes on from CM061043.1 coordinate 78,386,411, forward strand.
GAAGCATTAAGTAAAAAATCGCGTGTGACTACACAGAAAAAGGTGTAGAATGCCGCTAGCTGTACCGTTCTTCCTCAATCAGTAGCTAAAGTATGATTTTTTTTAAAGGTTTTTTCGAGAAAACCCCACATTTTTCCCCTAAATAAAATTTTTCTTAACTTTTGACCACATTTTCGGAACGACCGTTATATTGTCTATAAGATCGAATGATTTTCATACTTATTAAACACCCGCTCAGACCATTTGTTGGAGAAAAAAAGAAGTCAATACTGAAAATTGGGAAATTTGACAAATGTTCAAAAATTAGCCACCCTCTCAAAATTAATCTTAGATATGGCCTAATTTTAAAAACCTGCTCCATTGAGTACTCTTTCCAATAGTATAGTTAATTTTACTTCTACATTGCTCAATAGGGTAGAAAACAGTTTCACGTATGATACCAGTCTCTACGAATTTTATCATGCCGAACCAAATGGTAACACTTACAGATCTCTCCACCTCCGTCATAACTGAGCTTACCGAAATTAACTAGTTTTGTCCTTTAAACCACGTAAAATTTAGCATACCAAAAATAAACTGAAAATATATGAGGTAAAGTGTAAAACTCGTTTTAACGCAATTAGAGAGATCTGTTGAAGAATGCACTTGTATTTCCCTGGAGTAAGTAATACTGAAACTGACCATTTAAGATAAAAATAATTTTGAAGATGAGGAGCCAAAATTAAAAATTGATTTAAGTCCTTCAAAACCTTGTATGACAAGAAACTACCAAACATACAGGAGACATTAAGATTTACTCACATTGTACGTGAATTACACAATTGTATAACTGGACTATGAATAACTAGCATTTCCTATGCAGGAATTCATTCAGACGGACTACCTGTTCTGCCAAGACAGGAATTTATTAAACTACGAGTGATGGATCACATGATTCTCATTCCAATGAAACTGTCGATATTACGAAATAATCGTTTTTTTTTTTCAATAAAAAGGTATGATACGATAGGATGTTATCTAAGGCTACCAGGCGGCCGGCTTTATCATTTGTTTGTCAAGCGTTGTCCTCTTTACCTAAGCACTGCCTTCGACATATGCTCAACAATTTATTTAAAACGCAAACACATGTTGCCTCAATCCGTGGCTCGGTGGGTTCTCCGCAGAGTTCCCCACATAATAGCAGATAACAAGTTACTACAATCTACTGTGTGATTATCACCGGAAAATAAAAACTCTCCCAACCTTTCAGCTTGAAAGTATTTTATTTGTGCGCAAACAGGAACAACGTGACCTTGGTTCTAAAGCATATTGCGATTAGTGACTGAATCTTCTCATGATTGTGTTTTCTTCAATAGATTTATGTACCTCGCACACGCGTCCATATAGATCAATCAGCTACATAACGATCGTCACATAACTAGTGTTCCACAATGTTTTCTATATTTAAACAGTACCTACTGCAGCTTCGAAAACGCACTCAACATTTGCTGAGCGTGATTTTCAAGTCTAAGACTGCAACTTTAAGAGAGATAGATAGGTAGATAAATAGACAGATCGAGAAAGAGAAAGAGAGAGAGAGAGAGAGAGAGAGAGAGAGAGAGAGAGAGAGAGAGAGAGAGAGAGAGAGAGAGAGAGAGAGAGAGAGAGAGAGAGAGAGAGAGAGAGAGAGAGAGAGAGAGAGAGAGAGAGAGAGAGAGAGAGAGAGAGAGAGAGAGAGAGAGAGAGAGAGAGAGAGAAAGAGAGAGAGAGAGAGAGTAAAAAACCGAATCTTAGAGAAAACCGGTCGTAGCAATTTTCTCTACTATCACAGAAGAGCATAAGAATCATGAAATATATTTTTGGGCTCATATTTGAACGTAACTAAAATGAATACAGCTGCCAGTGTGAGCGGTGCGATTGATGTGTGAAAGGCTTTATAGGCTTTTACATGAAAATTTCTTAAAGCCCCAGGAATCGACTCAGACTGAAAACCAAATTTCCTTTAAGAAATAGTTCAAAAATTAAGTCGATTTCTAAAATTTTGGATTCCAACAGTTTCACTATAATTTAAAAAAAAAAAAAAACAATAAATTTTCATTTGAATTAATGTTTTTGGAGGCGTATGGAAGATGATGATTGAAGGTCTGCGCGGCATCTCCAGGTTTAGTAGGTAGATCAAATAAGTACTAATATCACGTCATTAATATCCTTTTTAATTCCACTTGCGACACCAAAATAATTTGTGAACACGAAAATGGAAAATACTACTGCTCAGGCGCGTGATCTGGAAATGGATAGAGAGAACAGTTTTCTTTCTGTCGTTCAGATTTCGATTCATTCTCTTGTGTGAACTAGATTGACACAACGACAAGTTGATAATCTAATTTTCTTTATGTGAATCACTGGGTTTTGAAGCAACTGCCCCCAATATGATAGACATTGCAGACAGGAGAAAAACTAGTGAGAAATAAAACAACTGATCAGATGAAACTAACCATTCAAAGAGAGTTTAGTAACCACTGCTTCGAACAGGAGGAGGTGTGGTGGGATGGAAGGAGGCGTAGCATAATTTTAGAAACTCCTATCTTGGTTTCCATACAACAAAAATCGAAGTGCTACAATAGTAAATTATATCGTTGGCTTGGGTACCATAATCCCTAGAAGGGATGAACTCTTCATCGGCATCAGTTAACCAGCTGACTACAGTTACGAAATCCGCAACGAACGACGGAATCTCACACTTGATGACGATCGAATTCCCTTTAATAGCGAAAACTATTCCCACGCCTGTCTCATAATCTTGAGCAACCACTGAAAATCAACGTGAAGAAATTAAACACGTGCCAACGTCGCCAAACATGATGCGAAATGTCAAGATTTCCTAAAATGATGAATTAAACGAATGTCAAGAGAATCCCACGAAGTAAATAATGTTATCATGAGCATGATGACATGAGCATAATGTTATCGTATACAAATCATTATTTAAAAAATCTCTATTAACAACAAAATACCTAATGGCAGATATTTTACAACCCCACCTCCTTCACTTTACAGTTGGTCAGTTTGTGGGTCCTTCTACACGTCAGCCTGAAAACTTCGTTCAAAATGCGTTCGATTTCAATTCGGTGCTATGAAGGTCTATAGGAGCTAATTCATACTGGTTGTACCCTGAATCGAACTTATTGGATAAAAGGATTCATATCATAGTAACTATCAAAATGCAAAATTTACGAAAACTCGCATGAAGATGGTTTTTTAATGAACATCACTGGTTTTAGAGAAACCATTGACTCTAATTTATGTATAATGCGAGTAAATTTTGAGATACTCCTCCTCCCGCCATACAAGCACGAACACGGAAGTTCACGGTTAGATCAAAGAAGGATCACAAGACGTTCTCATCACTCTAACTTGTTCTCAAAATAATTGCCCATATAATCACATTAGAACCTCTGGATAATGCGGTGAATAGCGTCGGCTGTAACCTCACGTAGTTTTCATTGAATACCTACAACAAGTCAAATGGATGCGTTTGTTTCTTAAGTTAAATATATATGATTTATTACAAAATTACGAGATATATCCTTGGACGGTAAAATATTATTTGTTAGCATGATTTTAGTATTTAGGCCACTGCGAAACTTCCACATGTTCTGTAACAAGAGCTTTCATGGTAGTTTTTACATAAGTATATATATATATTAAACAATTTTTTTTAAACAATTATTCAAAAATGCAAAAATTGTACCATTGTTTAAGGAATCTTAATTAGGAAAGTGCAACTCCCTCAGCATTCATCTCATTAAGTTAACCCCTATTTGGGAAGTAGGTAATCCATCTAATCTCTTTTACCCAAAATACTCGTCTTTCAAACATATTCCACAAAACAGCGGAATTCAAGCCAATTCTCGTATTCAAGGAAGTATCATCCTTGGTATTTGCATTTTAATGATGAGGAATAATATGACTAGAAAGTGAAAACTACTTTCTCCAATCCGCTTTAATAAGAAGGTAAGCATCCCCTCATTTAGAGCTCTCAGTGCAATCTTTCGCACTCAATCTTTTCAATCAATCTATCTGAAACAGTGTAACGCATGGGGAACCAAGTATGATCTAAGAAGATTTCGAGGAATCTAGATAGGTCTGTAAGCGTCAAGGCCATCAGGATAATCGAAATCCGCGAGGCGAACTGGATGCAGGAACGAGGCACCGTTCTTTGAATTCACCTCTGAGACGATCGCCCGATTACAACTGTCTGACTCATCTATTTCCTTTTGAGGAAAAGGAGGAACTCGAGGATGACAAAGTTTTCGCATTTGGTCAAAATAATTTAGGGACAAAAGCTGAGCCCAGGATGTGATTACAGTTACAACTTGGAAATATAGGAGTTGGTACAATTGAAAACTTCGCCCTAAGTTACTACACGCAATATGAAGAAGTAAATACTTGAAAACGAGCTGCTAGGATGTTATTACATTGTACCCTTGGGAGGGATACTATAGTTACCAATCATCTGTTGCTCATGCATTAATATCAGCATCAAATTGATGGGGACATAAAATCACGTCGATCATACCAATGGTGATCAATCATAAATTTATGATGGTAAGTCGTAGTTTTGTTCCAAGCAAGGCGAGTTATGTGACTCATTCGGTACATACAGAATCTGCGGTACTGCGCACAAAACCAATGTTTCAAACTGGTATACAGTATTGTATCTAATATACAGTATAAGTATGTGACAACGCACGCGTTCCCAGTGCCAAGAGTTAAGAAATATTTCACACCAAATGGGACTCCGAACATGAAAAGCTCGAGTTAGAGTGCAGCACGTAAACAAGGACCTTACCAATTTGCTTTCTTTTGTTCCCTATAAGGGTAGTCATGACGAAAACAAGTTTTTTACCGGTGTTTTATTTGTTTGTGTGTTTCTTCACTGTAATAATGTATTTATTGATAATATAATAATTGTTATTTTTGACCAGTGTAGATGAGATTGAAGGTGCGGGGAACGAATTGTAGAAAGAGGTGACAGAAGGTATCAACAAGGTATCATTCATGTTCTCTAGGTCCTTCGCCCCCTAGCGCTCCTAGCGGCTGACCTTGTAAGTTCGGAGCTCCATTCAATAAATGTTTCGCACTGACCAGGGATGATTTTCTTACAACTATTTTTGGTACTGCGTATATTCAGCTCAGAGTGGCCAACTCATCAGTACCTTATTTGAGTCGTTACATTAAAAACGTCTGGTAGGACTGCAGATTCACGTTTACACGCGAAACATGTGCGGATTTAAACTGCTGACGAATATAATTCCGATAGTCATTATACCATGCACTCTTAGACGCAGTAATGGGTATTTTAAAAAACCGTTCGTACGAGAACAAACAGTACAAAAGCAATCGATTTTTTCGAAGAACTTGATAATTATAGATTTGGTACGCTGTGCCTATACATTAAACTGAGGAAATTCAAGATCATCCTTGAAGACCATTCAAACATGAAGGTACTGACGACTCAATATGATACAGAATGAAATGCTCAAAAAACTTCCACTGTAGAATTCTTTTAAACCTTTCGGACAATGGCTTCACTGGTTACCCTTCTCGTGTGGGACGGAGGTCTAACGAAAAATTAAGATAAAACAAGAGAAAAGCCAAGGAATTTGATTAATAGTCAAGTCAGTGATCTGCATACTTAAAATATTCAAGTATAGCTATACTACCAAGGATTGCAGAAACTCTCAAAACGAAACAGGTTACATGAAGCAACGGAATCCAAATTGGACGTAATTTTCCCAGAGAGCAATTATTAAATAATTAATTAACTGAATCAGGAGCAACAGGTTGATGAACAGTTTATGGCGATTCCTAAAGTTTTCCTATGGAAATGAAATAATTTCTAGGTAAACTCGCACCAGTCGGAAAAGTAGAAAATCGGAGGAAATGCGCAGGAAATTGAATGAGACCGTTCGATGTGGATGGATTGATGTTGCTGTAGTACGATATTTCCAGGAGCTTCTCGACCTTCATCTGAATTTCGACGGAGAGGAGCAGTTCCACTTGACGAATTGTAACTAGAGAACACATGGAAGGAATTCGGAAGGTAGAGGTAGAGGTTCAGGATGTTTAGGATACTATCAGCGTATATAATAATAAATTCTGTATTACATGGCATCGTAGAAACAAGTATATATAGGTAATAACTAATGTTTACTGAAAGTGAATGTATGTGCCAAAACCCCAAAACCTAGGAGAAATCCATCCTACATGATTTACATACTTTTATCGTACCATCATTTGGTTTCAGAAACCTGTGAACCCAGGTTAAGAGTTCGAGGTCCAACAATGCTTGAACTTTATGGTACAACTAACGAAAATCAATTACGGTTCAATGTTGAATCAAAAGTTCAAATTATTCGGAATAAGACATTGCCGAACCCAAGAGCCCTGCCAAATAAAAACTCTCCCGATACTTTGGATTTTGATAGTATAAATATTTCAAGCTATTAGATGGCCATACACGAACAGATATCTGCTACAGATTTGGCGCTTTTGAGCCATATTTTGAGACAGATTTGAGCGTTAGTGGGCAACAAGCGATGAGAAATAGACCAAGATCTGTCACACGATATCTGCGAAGATGAAGTCTGGCAGATACGATCTGCGGTGCCGCCCTAACCTACCACTTCCTCGAAAGAGATGGCCAGGAAAACAGATTACTCAGACTAAGTCCGGGCGTCAATCCAGGTAAAGATCTTTCAGTTCTTGTCTTTTGGTGTTTCTAGTTGCGTTCAGGTGTTGTTTTTCATTGAAATGTAAAAAGTTTTTTGAATATTGCGTTCTTGAGTAATATAAAGGGGAAGATGGAGTGGCCCAACGAAGTAATAGAACTTTTAGTATGGACAAAGAAATCTTGCACATGGAGATTAAACCATAAAGATTACTTGAATAGAAATATAATAAAATTTTTAAAAAATACTGCGTTCGAAGAGAGCGTTAAAGAAGTGGGAAAGACAATCCTGGCGAAAGAACCGATTTGTAATCTCTGGTGAGGATATTGGATGGAGTGGCACATAGCTTCGTCTGAGAAGTACTAGAAATCCAGGAGACGTTTTTGATTGCCTCAAAACGAATTTCGTAGGAATGCATCTGGAAAATTTGATTTTAGAAATTTTTGAAGCTATTACAATAGCTCTTTGAAAATTAGCCATAATGATTAGCTCCAACTCCATGACATCAATATACTAAGACTAAGCTTCAGATTGCCAGATCTGGGAAATTTTTTTGACACGACGGATAACTCAAGACTGCCAGATGTACGTCTGTGACAAACCTGTTTGTGCCAGATTTGAGCCCACTATCGAGCAGGTGGGGGGCAGAAGCCGTCCAATAACTTTTCTACGACGGGGCGACTACCGGTATCATCTGTCGTCCCAGATCTGGGATAGGATCTGTCGCAGATATCTGCTCGTGTAAGGCCAGCTATTGTATATCAATAATAAAACTACATCGCAAATTGATCTAGTCATTGACCTTTAGGGTTATTAAGTTTAGGCTTTATTGTGGAAACATGGATTGTGATATTCTTTCAAAGACTTATTTTTATTTAAATACCTAATTATTAGGTAGAGACTTATTTCTCCAACGCCGACATAATAGGCTGATATACAGGGTGGGTCATCAGTATAGATTGTGCGTTCGAGCTCAATTAGAACTAGTTTAAACAAAATCAAAATGAGAGAGGAGATCGAATTAGAGTGAATCATATGTACATTGTACACAGAATACACGCTTTCAAGATTCGTTCTTGCATTTTGACTAAATCAAAACTAAGACATGATGAGGTTGGTAAACATGATTCTGATCAGAAAACTACCATAGTCTCGGCTAGGGATGAATTCTTCATCAGCGTCAGTCAACCAGCTGACAACGGTCACGAAATCAGCAACGAACGATGGGATTTCGCATTTCACGACGATTGAGTTTCCTCTGATAGCGTAACCGATCCCAACGCTGGTTTCGTAGTCCTGAGCCACAACTAAAATATCAACAGAAGGTGAAATTCGAAGATGAAACTTTTTGATCAGAACAATTGAAATCTGAGCCGAACCTTCCTGTTTACCAATAGGACACACTGGACAGTAAACATGGACTGCATTTTAAGGCCTTCAACAAAATATCGTCAGTAATATCATTCCCAAATCCTAGATAGTACAATCAGGGTTGAAATGAAATATGTAGGTACATCGTTTGTTGGAATTTCCTCATAAATTCTTTGAATACTAACTTAACTAAATAACTAACATTCAGACGAATTGATAATTAATAATATTTTGTCATGTACAACATGTAGAGAAACGAGCGTGTTTATTGAACATTTACTGAACGAAACAAAGAGACGTTTTTCAAACCCTTATTTGGGGGACTCTTCAATTAGAAAAAGTGGAGATTTTCTACCATAAGTCCCAGGTCTGATGTCGAACACTATTTCATTGTAATTCATTTTGAATGAATCCATTTTTGCAGCATTAAGGGAATAAAGAGCTATTATATCTTCAAAATGTTTGAGTAAATATTGGTAAGTCAATTTCATTGGTGAATCATCTCCATCACGTAGTTCGAATACTGAGTACATTCTTTAAAACACCACTCAACATTGAAGCATCATTTACAAGACTATCTCATCTTCATCTTCTTTTCAAATATAAAAACTATCTAAACTTTTAAATAATCCAATTAAAAAATACTTTTATTCTACTAACATTTGCATTTTTGACCAAACAGTTATGAATAGCCTTATAAAACGCAGAGTTATAATTATGTTCCCATGCGGAAAATAAAGCGGATGGGAAAAAAAGAATGATGAGCCGAGAGTGGTTTGAAAGACACAAGTGGCGCAAAAAGATCATTTAGACCACGTGTGTCTACACGTGCATACCAGAGGCGCCGGGCTGATGGTATATTTTTTTGAACGCAGTATATCCGTCGAGGTTATTACAGATGTAGATAGTTTCCAGTTACCGATCAGAACCGTGTTTTGAATGTGTTAAAACTGTGAGAAACTCGCAAAATTGTGGAATGAAAAGTGTATCCAAAAACATAAAAATACACTGACTAAATGTCCGGCAATGTATGACCTTGTCATATCCTCAGATTCCACATTTTTCTATCAACTTTGGGGCCTTTCCAACTTCATTTTTGACAAATCGGTATGGTTTAACCTCTGGTGTCGACCATAGAGGCTCCCTACCGAATTTCAACATCCCAGAGTGAAAAAAAGAGAATTGAGCTCACTCAGCTGATCGGGATAGAGTCCGCCATTTCATCCGGCTATTGTTATCCTCGAGATGCTCCCTGTCAATTTCAATTTCCTAGAGTGAACAGGAGAGAATTTAGCTCAATCAGCCGATAAGGAAAGAGCCTGTAAGTTTATTCGCCTCTCGATGTTTCAGGGGGGCTCTCTACAAAATTTCGAATTCCTAGAGTGAATTGGAGAGAATTCAGCTCACTCAGCTGACCCATCGTTTTATTCGTCTCGTTATGTCCCAGACAGGCTCTCTATCAAATTTCACGTTCCAAGGGTTTAAAAGAGAAAAGATCTGATCAGAAAGGTAACGGTTATTTCATTCGTCTCTTAATGTCCCGGAGAGGCTCCCAATCAAATTTCACATTTCTAGGGTTTAAAAGAGGAAACTTAGGTAACTCAGCTGATCAGGACGGAACCCGTCATTTCATTAGTTTCTTAATGCCCCAGGGAGGCTCCGTATACAATTTAACATTCCTGGGTGAAATGGTGAGAGAATGGGGAGATTTCATTTTAGGAATTTGTCGGTTAGGCTGTTGATTGTTCCCTACCAATTTCATTTTCTCAAAATCAATACTCCATTCTGCGCAAGCGCAAACGTAAATTACTTCATACATCATTTTCCCGTTTTTTTAAACATCTTTACTGTGAAGCGTAAAATTACGGGGTCTTGGAACTGTAAAAGTCTGAACCCTTCTCGGAGGCACGATGCGCCTTGTTCTGATCATGTATTACATACATACGGGGTTTAATAAGTATATATACCATTGATCTGCGTAGAAGGGCTATCTAACAAAGAAATAATAAACCATTGTGTAATAATTTGCTGCTTTTTTTCCGCTACTTTCGTGACACATTTTGGTTTCGCAAAATAATCATGTTTATTTCCCAATAGTTCCCGGTTAATGCGTGTTCCACGTTAAACAATCAGATTACCACTAATTATGTTGAAAACATTTTCCTTAAATGCTCATTCCCAAGTCATTTGTACCTGGTGTTCTTGCGTGTTCAACAGGTGTGCCAAGCTCGCATTGTCTCCTTCCACTTTGCTATATTTATAACAACTAAATACAGCTACAGGATATTATAATACTCTCCATTCACGTGCCATCTCAGATTATCGATTCAGACCACGAGGTTTCTTTGTCATGGATGAGCCCCTTCTCTGGAGAGCTGACCATTGTTCCTTTAATGGTCCGTTCATTTATCTATTCATTCATCGTAGCTGAAGGTGCCACAGTTTCTGGCCTGTGTGAACCTGGAGAATCTTCGATGACAAAGACAAAGAAAATTGTGATGTACTCGTCGACACATTGTGTACAGCTACGGGAAATAGGTATTATCTCTTATAACAATCTATTTATTCTTTAGAAAAAGATAGATTTCTATATAACATTTAGAATATAATTCGAATAAGATGTATACGCTACCATCTGGGGAAAAAACCGCACACGATCCCCGAAATATTAATTGAAATTGGATTGGTATGTAGGAAATAATGCGTGTAACAAATATTTCAGGTCTACTCATCACCGGAGGCGTCTACAGATGCCAAAGCGTTGAATTCAAAAAGCACATATCGTCAACAGCTTCAAAATCTTACAAGCAATAAATATTTTCAAAGTCGTTTACACAGTCCGTCAGAGGATTAAAACAAGTGGAAATCTGTTCAGAATGCTCAAAACGAAATGGGAAAATTAGTTTTAGAGGATGAAAACTATGTTGTGTTCGAACCTTGGTAGGCACCGATTTTGTCATTTTTACAACTTTTTAAAATTTGATCTATTTTTTTGCACAAAAGGGAATTCTTCAAACTTATATTTTCTTTTATGTTAATTGATTTTTCGGTGAAAAATGGATTTTTTCAATTCGATTCCAAGGTCAGATAATATCGTCTAAAAAATAATACAAGGAATAAATACAAGGTTGGGGGAAGATTTATTTTGCAAAAAAAAAAATAAAAAAATAAATAAATAAATGAATGAATAAAATTAATTAATTTAAAAAAGTTCCAGTCATGCAGCACTAAATTTTCAGTAAAATGGTGTATTATATTGTGTTACATTACTTTGAAATTTGAGTACTTTGAGAACAAGGAAATTGTTAACTAACACTTTTATGGAGAAAAAAAACTTATTTTAAATGATATTCTGCAATTGAAATTAAACTTTGGATTTTTACCTCTTTTGCGTTTTTAATCGGGTTTTCAGCAAATATTAATGAAATGTAAGTACAATTAACAGCCTAATTTTGTACATCAATTTTCAATGTTCTAGTTCATCTTTGATGAATATTTTTTGACTAAAATTCTGCTTAGAAATATACACAACGATTTAAAGCCGTTTTTAGCCATTTTTAGTGAATTTTTCGCACATTATTTCAAATTAAAGCAATTCAATGAGCTTAAAAAGTGCTGGCCGACGAACTCATCCTTTCATTTGGAAAGCTTGATTCTTTGGCGCAAGAACGGATTTTTTAATCTCAATCGTAAGGAGAGTTATCGTCTGGAATGACACATATAAACATAAATATACATTGGAATGTCACAAAGCGGATTTCAATGTCGAAAATTTTCATCTTAAAATTTTTTGAGCCATTGTAATATCTTTAATTAATTTCTTACGAAAATTCGCTAAAACGAATATCGTAAACAGCTCCTAAAATAAGCCCCATTTGGCTGAATGAGCCAAACTGGTGTAGGCTGTGTTATTCTGAATAAAAGCTGTGTTTTTGTAGTAACTGTAAACATTTTGAAATTTGAAGTTGGTCTATGCAGATCGATGATGACGTCGACAGCTCGAACAAATTTTGACACATTACACAAAAACAAATTCACAACAAACAAAAGTTTACTTAGATTGTACCTAGCAGAGCCTAGCAGATATCAAGCGCGTCTGGAGCTCATAACCTATTAAAATTACTATGTTTAGTAATTATATTGGAATAAGAACAATTTAGGTTCAATAGCCAAGAACAGAATAATATATTTCATCCATAACATGTGATACATGGAAAAATATCAACAAGTGGAGTTTCAACTTGCCAATATTGATAGATTATTATTTGAAACAAGTTGTTTGCCATGAAAATTATAACCAACCATTTCTTTGCGCTCAAATTGCTCAAATTTCAAAGCAGTTTGGCATAAACATAAAACGATAATTTACGAAAATTCGCTCATTCGGTCATGCTGCATGACTGGAACTTTCTTCTATTTTCGGTGTTCTGTGAGTTTATCCGAGCTTTCATAGGCTGAGGTAGAAAAGGAGAGAACTAATTAGGATGAGGCGGAGCGGTCGGATCTTCCGGCCGAAGGTGCGAAAGGCAGGAAGCGGTGGATCAACGACCAGACCGTCTCCAGCGTCTATCCTGTTCTGGGATCCTAAAGCCCTCCCACAACGTCTAGCTCCAGTACGGAAGTGAGAGAAGACAGGAGGATGAGCTCCCGTATAAGTCCAAGTTCCGCCCAACAACTAGCATTCGGATGCCCTACGACCAACAATACAACAGAGATGCATGTTCATGTGACAAGACAAACCGTAAATGTAAGTATTATCGATGATAGTTGTTCCTCTCAATATTCTTGTATAGGGGAAAAATCAAAAAGCACGAGTCCCATGAATACCCACCTGACGTGAGAAACAAACGGGATGTGAAAATCCTTGTCTTTACGATGCAGCAATTGATTCCAATTAGGTACATCTGTTACCGTAAATACCCGAAATTCGTCAAAACTAGTTTTAACTTGTCAATATTGTGAACACTCGAAAACAACCACTTTTAGAGAGATTTACAAAGATCAGTTTTTAGCAAATTTTTGTGAAAAATAAAAAATCCGAAAATTTTAAACTCAGAATTTTCCAAAATTTTCTTCATTGAAATCCGTTTTGATACATTCTAAAACGAATCCTATAGAGTTTAACGCTTTTTCATACGTAAAAAATACATTTATGTATATATCTGTCCTTCCAGAGGATAACTCCCCTTAGGATTGAGATATCCGTCCTTGCGCCAAAAAATCAAGCTTTCCAAACGAAAGGACGAGTTTGTTGGCTAGCATTTATTAAGTACATTAAATTGTTAACATTTCAAAAAAATTCCGAAAAAAATCACTACAAATAGCAAACAATTGTTAAATTAATGCTTTTTAGCAGAATATTGCTCAAATAAAGTTTATAAACAATGGAATAGAACTTTAAAAAATTGATGTACAAAATTGTGCTGAAAAGTTTATATAAATTCCACTTAAATTTGCTAAAAAATCGGTACGAACTGCAAAAGAAAGTTAAAAATTCAAAATCTCTTTTTAAAAAGCAGATTATTATTTAGAACGTGTTTTTTGCCATAAAATTGGTAATTAACTATTTCTTTTCACTCAAAGCCCTCAATTTTTAAAACAATGAAACAAATATAGTACGATAATTTACAAAAATTCACTCATACGATCATGATGAATGACTGAAGCTTTTTTTCCTCTAAACAGATTAGTCTGGGTGATCGCTTCTTAAACACATAACATCAAGAAGCCAATCCCTCAGTAAAACTTCAGATTAGTTGGACATATAGATTAGTATCTTGTTGTGACTAGTTGAAGCTAGTTTTGAAGGATTCGGGTTTTTTCGGTAGCATATCCACCCATCGTAGCTACAAAGTAGGATAACACCTACGTGTTACGTTTTGTAGAATGTATGAAGCTCAGCATAAAATGATCAGTAACAAACTGTTGCTCAGTACAGAGCATCCACCTGTTCTGAAGTGGTTGAGAAGTAATAGAAAATATAAGTTTAGTTAAGGCTAGTAATTCTACTACAGTAATTGTGCATTCGTTCTTGATAAAACGTATCCTCGTGCTTTTGTTTCCTGGCACGCGTGAGTAGTAACAATTGTACTTAATACTATGTCTGGGAAATGGATCACAACTCAGGAAAAATTATTTGTATTTGACTGCTTGAAGAAACAAAATAGACGTTCCAACGGAGATATAAATATAGTATTAGACTGACCCAGAAAGTTCTTTATCAATTACCATGTATTTACGTGCGATTTGAACTTGAATCTGACTCAAATTGCGACGATAGATTATTTGAGGATCACCCGAACTAATGAAGCCCTAATCTTGACGACACCCCTAATTGGCTGGACTTGACAACACTGTAGCCTTGTCTACTCTAATAGCCGGTTAAGAACCAGCGCTTGCCTAATTTAGTGGCCGGAAATTACACCGTTGCGTTCATAATAGTTCTGGAACCAGGTCCGAAAATAGGTAGTGATTTACGCAGAAGGTTTGAGATTAGATTTTGAAAATTTAGTCCGTTCTGAGTGAGAAAATCTTGGTCTGCCATCTCAAAAGCGGTGGAATACAAAACGGCGGCCTCTCATAAAGATGGTTTAACTTGCCCATTTTAAAGTTTTTCTCTAATAATTCCTAAACCGTACATCCTACGGAAACTATAATACGTAGCAAAGTCGTAGAGCATAAAAAACAAAACAATTGGATTCCAAAACTCTGAATTATCTCTCGAAATAAGCGAATTACAAACAATTGAAAATCGGGCTGATTTTGGCCCGGTCCATTCCTCCCCGCGACTAGACTAAGCTTTTTATGAACATTTTCTGATAATTTGAACTGTCCAAATAAAGAAACGTTGCAAAGCCAATTATTGCGGCTGATCTTGATTGCCACTTTCAGCAATAACCACGAATGCTGTATGTCCCCTTTGGAAATTTCTCCTCTACGACACCAAGGATCAAAATTTGTTGGCACAGAAACATGGTACACGTAAATCTAGTTCGTGATACTCTACTCCCTATTATATTATGAAGTTCTCCGTTCTGTGGTCTCATTCATCCCTTCGAATAGATGTCTCATACCATCACCCTAAGTGTTGATGGTAATATTTCCTAGAGATGACGATGTCTAACCGCGACCGGCGAAGCTTCAGCCGCCCACAGGCATTCGGATGCTTGGCGTACCGAAGATGGGCACGTCGACGTGAGTAACGAAACAATAGCTTTTCATCCTTCCGAGAAACAAAGATGACATAATGAAGGTGGAAAGGAGAGACAACGAAATGGAAGAAACGGAACTTGGAGAGAAACTTTTTTTCTTCGAGTGAGGTCATTTGACTGGCAAAGCACCGTTGAATTACCATAGAGTAGACCCCGGAGGGGATGAAATTCCTCCCTTTTCGGTCAGCCCGCGAAGACAACCGAATGTTTTCGAACCAAGCGATAACTCAACCAAGGCGCTGACGAAGTCTTAGAGTGAATATTGTCGAGTTTTTGTTCGCAGGATTCATCATACGAAGATCTTGGGTTCGAAATGCTCAAGATGATTGTTATTCATCTAGTTCTTTACATAAGTAGGATGATTTTTATTATTTTTCGATACCAAAAAAGCAGAAGGAATAACCCCCCTTTTTCAAACTGTAGCTATTAAAACAAAAAATTGACCATACTAATTTCTCCGCTTTCAAGGAAAAACGTTGAATAAGAAAAATGCTATCCGGTAACGTTCATTAGTGCAACAAAAACTTTTTGTTTAATTGTTAGATTTCCTAGATTACGTAGTCATACAGATCACTTAACTATCTACCTATAAGTTCAGCTAATCTATAATTTACAGAAAGGGTAGATTTATGACGTAAAAGTTTCTAATGGTTTGTGATGTGAGAAAAACGGGCATCATACATTCTACATCTCTGACCTATTCGACATAATGGTGAAATAAATTTAAAAAGTTCAATTAAAACAGGTTTAGCCACATAAAAGAAAACTGATGGGCGTCATATGATCATCTTCACGGGTTGACCCGAAGGGAGGATATTTCATTGCTGGCTGACGGATTTTGGTGCAGGGGCAGGGCTAATGCCAACAAGTTCTTCATCAATAATCGGTAAAGGAGGGTGAAAGCTCCTATAAAATGATAATTTTGCATTGATGTGATATAATCAGGAGTTCTCTTCTTTCATTATTCAAGGTTGAAATATCCTCAATTTCGCATCTAAAGGAATAGACAATATTGCTTGAACATGTGGTAGGGGGCGAGGTAGGCAAATTCCCTCATTTATGACGGGAATTATCACAGTACAGAGTCTATAAATACGAGAATTTTTCGAGTGAGGTCTTTCGATTGTCAACGCTCAGAATGGATTACCATAGTCATTGTTAGGGTAAAAATCTTCTCCAGCGTCCGTGTGCCACGAGACGACCGTCAAGAAGTCAGCCACGAATGAGGCCACCGAGCATTTGAGGATGACAGAGTTACCTCGGATGGCGTAGTCCTTGTTCACGTCCACGTCAAACGCTTGCGACACGACTAAGGAAAACATGACCACTTGAATCATAAAAATGTTCCTATCCCCAGCTGTAAGGAGGTTTCGCTATAGACCTAACGAGGTTTCATGGGTGTTGTCGAGGTGCAACCAGAAATGGACAAGGAGCATTAATTGTTTTTCTTGGGTATGATAGGAGCAACGGTGGCGGAGCGACCAAACTTGTCAAGACAGCATGCTTCCTAATTTTAGGAATGTAAAAATACAATAGCATAGATTTTTTTTCCGAGGACGGATGAGGGAAGAAAACAACTTGATATCTAAGTCAATAAACTTTATCAACCAGTTCTGTTAATATTTGTAAATGTATCAAAATTCAAACTATAGAGGATTCCAACGTCGTTGGTATTCTCCCATACGACAAGAAGCTAACTTCAGACGATTCAATTAAATTGTGGGAGCCCGATCCAGTCAGGAGGACCAATGACTTGTGTCTTTGCCTGATAAGGACTTCGTATCAAACCATAGTTTGGTACGATGGTGACGTCATACTTCGCAGGGGATGCCTGTACAAGCAGTTGGACTGCTATGATGACACCAGAGCACCAAACTTTGAACTACCAGAAAAGAGCACCTATTTGGTATACAGTAGGAAAGTGCAGTTTGTGTCAGAGTTCTTAACGGCCATGACCTACTGTAAATATGAATACAGGGTTTGTAACATTCGAATCGTGAGATACTTCCAAATATTTTCAAATTAAGACCTCTTAATTTTTCAACTGTAATTAAAAAATCCGACTTGATCGCGCAGGATCGGCTTAATTATAGAACATTCTGCTAGCAGGTCAAATTTCACATCACACGTACTACCGGGAATTATATTTGATCACGTTTTTTACCATCAGACTACGAGCATATCCTCTTGAAATTGGATTAAATTTATTAAAAGCGACTAGAAATTTCGTTGGAGAAAAACCTATAGTTTTCAAAGAATAAACTGGTGTCAATTTTACAAGCTTCAAAGAAAATTTAGAATATATTGGGAATCGGAAGTGTAATAATTTGCAGCACAGAAAAAAAGATTTCCGATATCAAAAATATGAAAATCTTGTTTCATGAAATGGGGAAGAAAGTTAAATACAAATAGGAAATCGCATTTTTTTCCAGTATTGCACATTTTTCTACCACATTTCCGGGAATTCATTCATTAGGAAATTTGACATGTCGTTCAAACCTAAGTTATAAGTGATGCAAACGATTATCAAAAATTTTATTATGTCAGTGTAACATATTACGTTTCTGCAACCTATTGGTCTACCTCTATCAATTGACTTGCTTCCAGCCGCTTAAAAATTGAATGCTGTTATAAAGCACAGACTTTAGCGAAAATCCCTCTAACTTCAAAACCACAGTTTTTATGCATACAATTATAAATTGCAATTATAAAGCACAGACTTCAGCGAAAATCCCTCTAACTTCGAAACCACAGCTTTAATGCATAACGCATCATTCCTAGAATACTCCCAATTCTCAATATGTAATGGGTTGCGATTTAATTTCCGGGACGTTCTCACGTCTTATCAGGTGATACGACACTATGCAATGAACAGTTGATAGAAGGGGAAAAAAAATCTTGGTAACGTGAAATAAGTCCGTGAACAATCAGAGTTGAGTGTGAATTTTAGATAAGACGAGTAGGCAGTCAGCTCTATCCACTAAAAGCAGGTCGCTCACCGCTCATTCTCCTTAATTTAGCAACCGCGTTCGCCTCCACAGTCGTTATCTCAAGAATTTTCCTAACTGGAGTACCTCGACAGCACCAAACCACGAAATGACTTAGGTATAAAAATAGTTGGAAAATGTTATACAAAGTTTTTTCACATTCTTTATATTTTGATTGATTTCCCCAGTCCTAGTGGACTGATTCACTTGTGTGAAGTTAGCCGTAGATTTCCAGCGGTAGATCCGAGCGCATGTAACGCAATTTGTTGGCATCCTCAGACAAAAACCGGTGTTGGGCTTCATTGATTCAGATTTTGAATCTCTTTATATTCTCAGTGAAGAATCAATCATTCTTCACTGAGAATATAAAGAAATTAAAAATCTAAATCAATGTCATCCGGTTTTCGTATGCGGATCCCAACAAATTACAGTGCACCTTTTTGAGAATCGCTCTTCTAAATACCCATAGAGGGAGTTGGAAAATGAATAAATTAAGTTAAGTTGGCCTCAATTATGTAACTGAGTACAACCTTTTGCAGTAAACTATCACAACATGATTAATTGAAATTTATGCACAACTTTTACAGAATGGGCCGAAATTGTAATGATTACTATTAAACTATAAGTAAGCTGAGATCTAACTGCCTACCAGAGGGAGAGGAGGTGTTAAATATTAGAATGTCTGATTAACGAAATCAAATTCTGAAATTATGATTTATAGAAATATCTGATTAACGATGTCAAAAATTTACATCGTTAATATGTTATGGAAATGAGATTGAATGTGATTTACAGAAATGGAAGTTGGAACGATTAAATAACGGCATATCATATTTATAGTCTTTCGCTTTCTTTCAAAGACGGAGATCGATTAGGTAGTTTCTACCGTACGTGTGATAAGCATCAAATTGTGAAACTCGTTTTCTAACCATTCTTTACTTCTCCATAGCACTCTACTTTTTTAAAGTTCAACGAGTGAACGAGTACATCACAGAAAAGTGTCTGTTTATCAATGAAAAAATATATTTAAAAACTCGGCGCCCCGCGCCTCGCCGGAGTTTTGATCCCCGGACCCACTTCGAGGAACACGCTTTTGCCTCTGTTGTCTTAGGTTGACGCTACCTACCAAATTTCAACATCCCAGGGAAAGAGCTCACTCAGCTGATAAGCAAAGAGACCATCATTTTATCCGTCTATTTTGTTCCAGAGAGGCTCTCTGCCAAATTTAAAACTCCTAGGGTGAACAGGAGAGAATTTATGTACCTCACTCAGCTGATCATCAAAGAGCCCATCTTTTTATTCGTCTCTTGTGTTCCAGTGAGGCTCCCTCACAAATTTAAAACTCCTTGCTTTGATCAACTACAACAACGTCGCATGCAAGTGCAACCGAATCTGGCAATGAAAAATCCTGCACAGTATTACACAAGGGTTTATTATTTTCAACACAGATAAACTTTCAGCAGATCAGTATGTTCTTCCTAGTTCAATACCTACCTAAGTAACGAACCAATACATTTTCTGAACCTAGTGTTAGCCTACTGATGAATTGAGATATATATTAATAGGTGTATATATTGTAATTCACAAGCAAATTTATTTTCTAGTTGAAATTATCAGGTACATTGATTGTTAATGAGCATGGGCAGTTTATTCAAGGAAATCATTACAGGTCCAGGAGCTGGACCAGCTGAGGCCTCTTCAACTACTGCGTCTGAAAATGTCTTTGCGATTCACAGTCGTGTTGACGATCTCTCAAATTTATTTCGACCGAACAGGTCTCCGTATAGTGAGACCGGTGGGTTTCATTACTCATTGATAGGTATAAGATCTGTCCAAACTAATAAAAATTACAATTTTACTTTATTTGAGATGAGTAATGAATTTTGAAAACTCCAAACCTTGTGCGATTGGTAGGTGAAATCTTTGGCTTGAATTACCGTAATTGAAGGCACACCCTTGGTCAATATGAGATTTTTGAGCCAAATCTCGTACATTTCGGTCAGTTATTTATTTATTTATTTCTTTTTTTTTTCTGAATGAGTAGTATCATATTTCTCCCTTAATTTTCTGAAGTCCCAGACATCGTGACATCATTTGAACGTTGAGGGGTGATTAATTTCGATTTGTATTCGCCATATAATATAATATTATGTGAATATTTATGTAACTAACCAAATTATGCGCTGTCGTTATTGTGATGTACCAATAGTCGTACCAATTGTTTGAAGAAAAGTGGGAGAAGGATTCTATACCTGCAGATGGACTGTGATGTAGTAATATTTTCATTCCACGTTTCTGATATCACATACGAAATTAATAAAAATGCTTTAATTCATTATTGTAATACCCAAAGGGTTTACAAATACAATTTATTAACGATTTGAATTGAATTGAGGTTGGGGGAAAAAACGGCGTACAAACCCCCGACCATAATTAGATTTTAGGAATCTATACATCCTGAAACGTGAACCAAAAGATTTTCATGGGGTTGAAAATTGTTTTATCATTTAATAATGATTAACAGGACGTTTCCATTTGTTTTCGTCACGTCACGAGCGTCACGTCACGGTGGGGTTTTCTATTGATTTTCACGTACAACCAATGCGTTACTAGGGAAGTGTAACTCCCTTAGTTTTCATAGCAGGAAAATCGTTAGCCACTTTTTGGAATGCTCTCATTTTATCACAGCATCTCATAATCCCTAAGCCTCTGCAGTGTCAAGGAAAGCTGATTTATTACGCTCAGTTATAAACTAATATTGCTAAGTAACCATAATGAACTAATAAGGTGTAAAATTAATCATTATTAAATGATCTGAATGTAGAACCGTAGGGCTACCGTCCGTTTTTTCTGAGTCAATTATAAAAGTTCGTTGAAAATAATAAACTAAAACCACAAATAATAATCAAACATGATAACTTCGGGAAAAAATCGCTATATCTAGACTTTGTTCCGAGGATGGGATTTTCTTTCCTCCTGAAAATTACTTATTGAAATATAACATAAAACGTTATTGATTCGTTAATGGGCCCGTGATTACTAGGAGTTTTGAACAATCTATTTTAGGTTGGGCTGACTCGATGTCTCCTCAACTGTCCCCGTTTAGGATCTTTTACTTTCATGTTACTTTTGTGAAATTACATTTTCCAACGTTACGTTCCTGTCGACTTCGAGAGCCGTTGCAGTCGTGATTGAGCGAGTTCTCGCGTGTTTTGGCTGCGGACCGCCGCGAATCAAGTGCCCGGTGACTTGTTATTTCGGAATGAGCTCCTTCGTGCTCCGAATACTACAGAGTTTTCTTACCACGAGGGAGTCCGTAGTCATTGTTAGTCGCGAAGCGCAACCCCCTAAACTCTGAAATGGTCATCCTTTATTTTCGTCGGTCCTTCCTATTCGTGAGAAACGTTTTATTTTAACCATATTAAGAAGAAGTGCGACCCATTGTCTTTCGTCGTGCCGTTGCCTCGTCGTGAGTAAATCTTTGAGCACTGTGGACTGTTAACGAAGTTGTCCGGAAGAATGAAAATGTGCAGAATGCTCTAAATAAACTGTGAATTACGGTTGCATGCGTTGTGTTTTCTTATTCCGAACATTCCGAAAAGCTGTAGGGAAGGATTTGAGATTAGCCTATAAATAAAAAATTGTTTTTTGAGCTCTCCCGATGAATGCGCCTGGACCCAAAGAGATATTAGAGAGCATACCTTCAGCCTTAGAGCACACCTTCAAATTCAGAAAAATACATACATCTTTTTCATTTTATCGTTTAATAATGATTAACAGGACGTTTCCATTTTTTTACCAACCGTTACGTTACGGCGAAAACATTGATTTTCTATTGATTTTCACGTACAACCAATGCGTTATACTAGGGAAGTGTAACTCACTTAGTTTTCATAGCAGGAAAATCTTTCGCCAGTTTTTGGAACGTACTCATTTTATCACAATCCGTAGTGGCAAGGAAAGCTGATTTATTACGCTAAGTTATAAACTAATATTGCTAAGTAACCAAAATGAAATAATAATGGGTAAAGTTAATCATTATTATTAAATGATTTGACTGTAGAACCGTAAGTCTACCGTACGTTTTTTATTATTATTATTTTTTTTATTTTATCTTTATTTTATTTTATTTTTTTTTTTTTTTAAGAAAACTCCCTTCAAAGTGGAAGGGGCATACTAGAAAATTCACTTAAATTTCATTAAAATGTGCTAAAACACCACTAAAAACTACGTAAAAATTTTTAAAATTTGACGTATAGTAGAATACTATTATTAGGTATTCTACTTTTATAGATAATTATTTTATTATTGTTTTTTTTTTTTTTTTCCCATGTCACGAATTAAAAGTTATTTCCGGACACACAAGTTACTCAAATTACAATACAATTCAACATAAATAATTATAAGAAACATCAAGGAAATTCGTAATTTAGTTTTGCTGTGTGACAAGAACTTTTTTATTAAATACTAGACACACGATATTCTAAGCATGAAGTGTATTTTAGCATGGACCATGCTCTAGCCATGACCTAACTACAAAAAAAGAGGCTAAAAAGCGACACCAAAGTAACGCCCTCACTTTGATATTAATTCTGGACTAGAATAGCATTATTAGTAGCACCTACTGAAACAAGTACCGTTTTATTTCACAAAAATATGTGTCTATTTCATGATATCGTTACAACTAAAGCGTAATCAAAATATTCTGTGAGGACCCGAGTCCTGTATTACATAATCATACAGGTTCCTTGTATTTTGAATTGGAGCTGTAGACTCTAACAGGATGTTCTGGGGGATCCATTGGACTTTTTTCTTTTTTTTTTTTTTTTAGTGTTTACAACGAGGTACAAACTCTTGTGCTTACTTATCCAACGACAGGGACTCGACGCCGAGGCAATGTCGTGTCGCTAAGGTGCCGTTGTAGTGTGGCTACGGCTATTGAGGTTATTTACAAAAAAAAAAAATCAAACATAGGAGGACTTGGTAGGTACTACAAATTCTATTTCGAAATTATTCGATATGAGTTGTTTCCTTGCTGATGGCGATATGGAAGGCTCCATAATAAGGAATCACTCCGCATTTCTGGCCGAGAGCAGCAACTAAAATGGCAAAATCCTTGGGCCCAGGGATTGCGCCATTCGCGGGGCCAGTCGAACTTATAACCTCCGTAAAAACGCTTGCCATCTGCTGGCTCTCGTCTCAACTCGATGGCTCACGATGCTCCAGAAATGCAATGTCTCAGTAATGTCACGCCGCACTACAAAGTGTGAAGTTTTCCCGTGTAGTAATTCAGTCGGACATACAATTCTTCAAATTGTCAGAAACCAGTGCCAGAAACAGTAAGTTACGGCAATCCAAATCGTCACGAGTTTCTCACGTTCACAACCGCTCCTCGTGTTCCGTCCCTGATGCAGTCATACACAAGTCTAATTTGTAATACATAACAATTCATCATTCCAAGGATCAAAATACGTAGCGAAGCTTCACACTTTTTTCTAATTATTCATTAACTTTACACAAGCTTCAATAGGTTTGGTGATTTCCTGACAAAAACCACCATTTTTATTGAATTTATTTATTACCTACATCATTTCGAGAGGTTATTGATCCATCGGGAGTTTTTGTGGCTGAGCGGTCAAATTTAATTTGAACAATCGTGAAAACTAACTAACACCTACCTACTAGCATGTATTGTGACGAAACACTTGAATTCACCTTATTTCTTCAGCAAAAAACAAATAATTAAAATAATAATATAGTTGGTGAAACAGTGAATTAAAAATTGTTTTGAAAAAGCTGTTCTAAATGAGATTATAGTTTTATCAAAGTAGTATACTCGTACAACAGAATAATGATGGGAATCGGATGTAGTTATTGAAATTAGTTGATATACCCGACGGATGATTTTATAATTTTCAATAATGAAACCACCGTAACTAAACAAGAAATGAAATTTTAAAACCTCTTCAAAATTTATTGGTTTACGTTTCAAGATGCGCAGAATCCACAAAACTTGTGGATGTCCTTGCGCTTCTCTTCAAAATTACTGGACCATAGTTTGGGAAACTTGGGTAAAAAATAACATATAAGACTCTTGCAGATGGTAGAATTTAAGAGCTAAAAGATTAAAAAATCGAAAATCGAGATCTCGGACACTTTTATCAAAAAATTGTTTGCTGTCATTTATCGATATCATCCCAACAAATCGAATAAAACCATCCGGATCACTGTACGATCTCCGTTCGATCCCCTTACAAGCTAGAATTATGGCAAAAAAAACTATCATCAACATTGGAATGATTTGAGCCAAAACAGAATGAATCGCGCTTCTTCATGGTTATCAGCTCAAATCCGAGAATGGAATAGGATATCGCAATACTGGCTTCACCATCATGTTCAGCACTAAAAAATCTTTGAAATGAGGCGTCACTTGGCAGAAAGCTGCAAATTATTACATAATGGTTCATTATTTCTGTGATAGATAGCCCTTCTAAGCAGATCATTGGTCTATAATTATTAAAGACATTATATAATATATTATCAGAGCATGGCGCATCGTGCATACGAGAAGGGTTCACACTTTTACAGTTCCAAGACCCTGCAACTTTACGCTTCACTGTAAAGATGTTTAAAAAAAAAACGGGAAAATGATACTTGAAGTAATTTACGTTAGCACATACACAGAATGGAGCAATGTTCTGAGAAAAATGATACTGTTAGGGCAAAATCTACAGCCTAACCCACAAATTCCCAGAAAACGTAATCAAAATCTGATAAAAACTAGGCAATGTTCTCGGAGTACACTTTCGCGCATGTGTAGGAGCTAATAATGATGCAATCAGGTTGAAATTGACATGGAATAATTAGACCATTGTTCAGTAAATATGCACCAAATTTGAGCGGGATTGGACTGGGGCGTAAAAAAACGATGTTTAAAGTAATTTACGTTAACGCATGCACAGAATGGAGCAATGTTTCGAGAAAAATGAAATTGGTAGGGCACAATCTACAGCCTAACCCACAAATTCCCAGAAAATGTAATCAAAATTTGATGTTAATTCCCAGAAAATGTAATCAAAATTTGATGTTAATTCCCAGAAAATGTAATCAAAATCTGATGAAAACTAGACAATGTTCTCGGAGTACACTTTCGCGCATGCGCTGGAGCTAATAATAATGCAATCAGGTTGAAATTAACAAGGAATAATTAAACCATTGTCCCCTAAACATGCACCAAATTTGAGCGGGATCGGACAAGGGCGTAAAAATGATGCTTGAAGAAATTTATGTTTTCGCATGCGCAAAACGGAGTAATTATTTGAGAAGTATGGAATTATCAGTGGACCATTTACAGCCTAACCAGCACATTCCTGAAAATTTCATCAAAATCGGATAAAAACTGTTGAAGTTAGGCTCGTACAAAAAGGTATAAATATTTGCGCATGCGCAATAGCTACTAATGATAGGATTACGTTGAAATTTTTAGGCAATGCTCAAATTAACCTCTACTACCTATCCTTCAAATTTGAGCGAGATCGGACAACGGGGGCGTGAGAAAATGATGGTTGATGGAATTTTGTGGAATATTGTGGAAATTAAGCTTGTTACAAGGATTTGCGGACTACAAGCACAGAGATAGAGAGAGAAAGTCACGGAACGAAAGATAATGTATATCGACTTCGTTAAATAATAGGACAGGTGTTCTGCGTAGAAGGGGTATCCAGTACAGAAATAAAAAACCTCTGTGTAATAATTTGCAGCGTTGTCTCTTTGAAGCGTGAGAGGAGGAGAGAGTGTGTGTGTGTGTCGTCCTTATGAACTCACTGAAAAAGTTGTTGGAAAGTACGTATTGTATACGTGCAGGTAAAAACTGACGATTGAATCGATATCCTCTCGCCGCCGAAACAACTCCAATAAATAATAGAGAAGCGTTGCACCGGACTGGCGGGCGTCACCAGGAAGCACCCTCGATTCATTATAGGAATGTAGGTCCTTGCATTACTTCCTCCATTTCAACTGCCGATTTTGATTTACAACTTAAAATATTAGCTATCCAAATAATATAGGTAATGAACTATGATATGTATTACTATATTTACTAGATTAAACAGATTTATATAATTTAAGTCGCATCTCAACCAGAAAGGTCATAAAAGGCACTGAACAAATAAACAAAGGGGCCTGGGGGGACTTTGAACCGACCACCTGGTTAATACGAATGATCATGCATATGCAATATGCATACCTACCTAATTTATTCATAAAAACGAATGCATCCATTCATCCAACACTCCAACTCTAGTTTGTACATTAGGTATAGCTATGAACATGACAAGAAATTGGCACAGCCATTAGGACAGACAACACAGAACCAAATTTGATCAGCAAGCTCTAAAACGCAAAAATAAAATGGAAATTTTAATTTGGAGATTTTTTTCTTTAACAAATGACCATACCGCCATCATCGTTATCACACTTTTACGGACTCTGAAAGCACTAAAATAAAGTTGAAACAGTTTTTCCATGTTTCTATAATGTTACTCAGAAAAACAACATATTAGCATTAATGAAAATAGCAATGAAATCAGTAGATGTGAAGGTCATGGTGAGCTCTTGAATATTTCCTACTCAACAAAGTATTTATTGTTTCGCCAAATAGACTGGCAGATGCATCTACAGAGTACCAATACAATGCAATTAGTAAAATCGGATTTTCAGTTGTTGGTTGTGGCTGGTTTAAAACTTAGTGTTAGTAGAAATTTATTGCGTTGATTTGAACGGTTTCTCCGAAGGATGCTGTAAATTGCATATTAGTGTAATAGTTTTGTTCGTAGGTTGAGAGTTGTTGAACTTCAACATAAATGCGGGATCTGGCAACACTGCGGATTTTAAAAGGGGGCCAGTTTGTGTTCGGGTTTCCAGCTGTCACCTGCAGGCTCTCTGGACACACCTGCGCCCTTCAGACCCGTCTCACCCGCACACCTCGTCTCTCTCGCTCTCTCTCCCCTGTACTAATACCACTGATTTTTTAAGATCGAATATCTTCGCTCATCAACAATCACCACCGTTCTCTACATACTTGCTTTACCTAAGATGTAGATACGTCATATGCAAGGCTTCACAGTACATACCAACCTGAACCTTTACAGCTTGCTTGATCTGTTGGATTTCACCTACTTCTACAACTATAGATAAGGTTTATTTATAAACAATCAAGTCCATCTACAACTTCGTATACCATTAATCAAATCTATTAACAATCATAAAAACTGCTTAAGACTTTGGGAGATGATTGTGTAATAACGTATGAAGGTTGAGTTGCATAATTTGCTAATTTTAACAATACTTTTGCACTACTATTAGGTAACTAATAATATGAATGTTGAAGTTGTCAGAAATTCAAAAACAGGAGAGACTAATTTTTCATCATTTATATAACCTGATATTGCGGTTGTTAAGCATGAATCCTTGGAAATTCCTATTTTCAATGTATTTTAGATTACACAAGTAGGTACCTATAGTGTTAGTTATAATAATAAGTAATAAAAAATGTGTGTTCCAAGCAGAAATTCGTCCAACTCAAGCTGTAATACTGGAAGTTCCATTCAACTAAGCTCACCAGCAATATCTTTACTGTTCACTGTTATTGTAACTGAGTGATCTCTGCTCAATGAAACTCTCATCGCACTGCGCTGATCGTTTCCCGCTAATCGCGCGCCGGAAGCCGGCACTTGAAACTGACACGAGGGAGCTCCCTCAGCAGATCTCCCAGCTCACCCTCCAGTTTCGAGTACCTACCGGCCTACAATCTCTTTCATTCCGATATCATCTTTTTGATGGGTCAACTATCTTCAATCTAAAATCCTTCCCCAAGACAGCAGCTGTTACTCATAGGGAGTGTTTTCAACCCTTTCATTGGTATAATGGCAGTAGAAAAAAAACTCTAACCGATCGGCTTTATCGCAACCAACTTCTGCTCGCTGAATAAGAAGGTTCCACAATCATCATTTACTGTCGTACCATACAGTCCAAATCCAAATGTGGGAAATTTGAATGCGATAAGTCCACAAATGCCTATCTTATAAAAATCAGAACTTCTCCCATGTATCTAATTCGATGTACGAATAGTTCAGTGATCAAAAACTTACAGCTACAACATGTACCTCCAAAGAATTAATTTTCAGGAAGAATACGAAATAATTCTCTGGATAGGTATGCATAAATTATCAACTCTAATGTAGAAGAGATTAGCTGCAACAATATAAAAATCGAATTATGTGATGATAAACACTCTCTTCATGACTATGTAAACGTTTAAGACTATTGAATTGAGGCTGTAGAAGAAAGTCCATTTCGCTGATTATATCCTTCCGCCAGATCTAATTAGCCGCGAGAGCGAATGAAATATTCATACATTTAATCCAGCAGGCACTAGAAATTGCATTAATTTTGAAATTTCCTTATTGCTACGTTGCCTTTCACGCTCGAAGAATAATGTTTAGTTAGTTTCGGATGGTACGTCCTCTTGCATACATAGCATTCTCTTTCGTTAGCAGAAAAAACCGCAGCAAATTATTACACAAAGGTTCATTAACCTCTGATGTTATAGGAATCAAACATGTGACTGTACGAATTTCGCAACCAGGAAAAGGATACTTTGTCAACATTTTGGGCGAGAATAATAGATTGGGCTTTGAACAGGTTCTATCCATTCGACTCAGCATCCCAAAAGGATCGAAAACATCACAAAAAACTACGTTAAACACGCATTTTTGAGATTTGTCGTCCGATATCCCGGACGATTATGGAAATCAGTGTGACGATTTGATTTGATCGGCAATACTGCCGGTAAAATTTTGTTATAAATATCAATAGGGAAAGAGTTTAGCATAAAACTTGGTGAATCTATCGCGTTTCCCTCTATAAGACGTTTCAAACCTTTCAATTAAAGACGTATTCATCACAGTAAGTTCCTGAAAGTTGGATTTGAAATCAATCAGACCCACAACAATGGTTTTTCCTTTCCCACGCTGACTTGCATGCTGTTTGAATGGCTTCCAACCCACTTTAAATTTGGGATCTGATGAAAAACCTTCCCTTTCTCCGTAGATCTCCTTATCTCTATCAGAGGAAGTTTGGCGCGGGAGAAGTTCCAATTAAGCCCGTCGTGTTTTTTCCCACTTTTAAAGTCGGAGAGTTAATCCCATGGGTTGAACTTGACACGCGATGGTAAAAAAAACACGTATTTCCTACCTTTCCCTTTTACCATCACAATAACGTCACCAGGGGAGTGGGTCGATTGAAGCTCCCTTTATTTCATAGACGCAATTTACTGTTTTTCCCGTTTCACTACCGAAAGCTTTATTCAAAGCAAAGTTAAGAACACATTAGAAAATTAAAAATTAACTAAACCTTGCTGACGTAATTGAATAATGTGACAGAGGTAATGGAATGAAGTACATTCAACCCTTCCAAGGGTATAGAGGCGCCTGGCCTGTAAAACCTAGAGGATGGTCTGAAAGTTAAAATGCTCCAGGTATAACCTTGAAGGCGGCAAGCAAATGTGGGAAGGGTGAATAGTGATGGGACGAAAATAACCTAATAAATAACTTTCTACAGGATAAATAATAACCTATTACTGAAAAGTAGCAGTATCCCCAATCACCTGCTACCCGCTCCCAAAAGAGTGATTAGTTGGCAGCACAGAGTAACAGAATGGAGGAGTGGGTAGCGAAGAAGGGGTGGCAAGGGGGTAGGTATTTTAGGGGTAGTACTGGGATATCCAGATCACACTTTTCAATCGCAGTCTAGTGAAGTTAAAAGCCAAAACTTCACTATTCACACCAACAGATAACATGTTGCACAATGTTTTCAAGACATAAACAGCAACTGTACTAGCGGCTACTTTACCACAACATGTGATATAGGTGCTACTGGAACGTCACAGAAGGAGTATCTAAAGAACCTGTTACTGAGAAATCACAGTATCCTCCTAGTAAGTGGGAACTATCCATGTCCATAAAAATAATCATAATCTTCTTCATCGACAAACGACTTTGAATTTCATCGCGGTTTCGTCGTTCGTCGACGAACCTAAAATTTGGCAAGTTCTGATGCAATTTTCACTAACAAAGCGAGTGACCCCCAAGAATGTATCTTAAATTATTATCGTCGACATACTAAAATAATACTACCATAGGGCAGAAAGTATTGTGATTAAAACATCTAAACATCAATAAATTTATATTATTTGGTAGAATATTAAAAAATTTATGCACAGAATAATGCTGATGCACAACATTTAATTATTATGTATTAAAAAAAATCCATAAAATCGCCAAAAATCTGAAAATCCAAATTTCTTGTTTGAATAGCAGACCTCTGTTTGGTAGGATGATGCAGCATAACTGGTTTTTTCATCGAAAAACGATTTTGAATTTCATCGCGTTTTGATAGTGCTATAATGGGAACCAAAAATTGGGCCAGTACTAAGAGGGTTACCTACAAGAGGCTATCTTAAATTATCATCGTCTTCATAATAATAATATTAGTGTAGAGCATGAAGTGTAGTGATTAATTTGTAGGTAATGCTGTATTGTTTAACGATAATTCCGTTTCACATTTAGTCACCAATTCACTATTAATGTATATGCCTATTTCATTAGGAAGCTATACTGTTCACTCAAAAAGTGTTTCAATGTCTCTAAAACCAAATCGGATTCAGCAAAATTTCGTGATATTGATGACAATATCTTGGACTTATGTATTAGCAAGAACTGATGGAGTCTGCTCGATGTTGTGATAAGGATGTCAATAAAGACACTCTCTTACACAGGGCAAGTATCGTCTATACGTCTAGTAGCTACTTCGGCCCGGCAGAGCACAATGTTGACGTTGTTGAGCGCGATAGAGAGTAGTCCATCGATTGCACAAATACCTCCTTCCATAGGCCGGGTCGACTATTCTAAGAAGTGCTTTGATTATGATAAACGAAGCTATCGACTGGTTCTGGTGTAGGTCAAGTTATATCCGCTTCGAGGCACCGACTTCTTTGTCCTTTCTATTGAACCTGACTTACTATTATATACCTTAAGTCGAAAAGTTTGAGAGTACCAACGTATATTTACATAAGATGCACGCTGTACAAGAAGGAACCATAAAACCAGATAGATGAATAAATCGACGCACGGGATATGGACCCCGCCGAAAATTCGTATTAAAAGAAACTAGCATGAGTAAAACTCAGCCTGAAGCTTGATGACCGATGTTTATTCGTTTATTTCTTAAACCTAATGGTTCCCCTCCTAATCCGCCTTTGAGGGGTTTTATTTTTTTAAAGTGTGTGCGTGTGCGTGTGTGTGTGTGTGTGTGACTATTTTGTGAGTGCTGCCCAGGCTACAATTCTCAACCGATATTCGTAATTATTATTTTTTTCGATCCCAATTGTAGTCTAATTGTGCAAAAAACATTGTAAATTTCGCACTGACCATCGGGGTGGGTGGAGGGGGAGTGGAAGGCTTAACAGCTGATTCTTTGATTCTTGCGATGCCCCAATTCTCGGCCAATTTTCGTGATTCTTTTTTTGTTCACTTTTAAGTATTCGATCCAGTTATGCGACAAATCTTGGGAGTTTTAAATTTATTATTGGTGGGGGTAATACCGATAAATCATAATTACATTTTCCTCATTCATATTTTTCTTCTTCTTTTTTTAAAACTTCACTTTTGGGTTAGATATTCGAAAAATCGGGGATTTCATTTTGATGACGGATTATCGTGAGAAGGAGTGATGAGAAAGGGAAAATTAAGTGTACTTTTCACGGTATTTCCAACCAATTTTAGTGATTCCATTTTTTCAGTTGTTTTACTATTTTGTCCGAAGAATTTGTTTCCTCCGTACAATCATTTTTAGTCAATTAAAATCGCCTAATGATTGTGAGGAGGGAGGACGAGAGGCTTGCTGCACATTCTTGTCAGGTTATAATGGAGGGGGTACATTCTGTAAAATCATGATCTATTCGCCATTCTCAGCAAAATCAATATTCAAGACCATCCATAGCGACATCCCTGTAACGCATGTACATTACTTACCAATATTTTTATAATAATTTGGGTTTCATGCTTCCCTAGTTTTCTGATAAGTAAATTCAGAATTACAGCATGGATAGTACAAACCAAACACAATTAAGTGCTAGTTTGCGTCTATAGAGTGAAGAAAAAAGGAAAACTCAACACTTCTATCCACTATCACTCAGTTCTAATCACCTAATCACTCTTTTAAAGCTTGACAATCCAACCACCACCAGCCACTCAACTTTTGAGCGGGAAAATGTTTGCATCATTACCACCTCCTTAACTTAACTCCTACTTTACTCTGTGCTTACCACTTAGTTATGGAAAAGTATGAGATTCAGCGGTGCAAAGTTGTTTCCGAGCTTCCCAACGTGAAGTTGATTGACTACTTCCTCTTCAGGTGCGGTATTTTTCTTGTTTACCGTTCTGTTTGTTAGTTTTATTTAAAGCTTTCATTTTAAAATTTAACCATAACGTCAATGCAGAGATTTCGATTAGTTTTTCCGTAGATGTCACCCCGAATAGGACAGTGCGGCAGCTGAGCTTATGGGTTGAGGAGTTTTCTCATAAAAATGGTATAGTAACGCACAGGTAAGCTTATATAGCATTTCCACACCAAATAAAACCTTTTCCAGATCAAATTAAACTTTATTCAAACCAAATTAAACCTTTTCCAAACCAAATTAAACCTTTTCCAAACCAAATTAAACTTTTTTTTACAAATAAACCGCTTAAAGAGACCAGAATGAATATAAACTGACTTAAAATATTGTTAAGGAAAACATTGTGTAAGTATGGTGACTTAAAATTTTGTGTTATAGATGGGAAAAAAAGAAAAAATAATAATAAATACCCTCGAATGACAAGCTTGAAGGTAACTTTTTTCTAACAGTGAATTAAGGGTACCCAGAAAGTTTGTCGAATTATCTCGGGTCGAGAAGTTACCATATTATGCAAACTTGTCATTTGAGGGTTTTTTATATTGTCATTCGAGGGTTTTTTACCATACACAACATTTTCCATAACACAATATTTTAAATCAGTGTATATTCAGGCTGGTCATTTTGAGAGTTTTTAGTGATTGAAAAAAAAAGGTTTAATTTGGTTTGGGAAAAAGTTTGATTTGTTTTGGTAAAGGTTTAATTTGGTTTTTATAAAGTTTTAATTCGGTCTGGAAATGCTATAATTAAACATTTTGGTTCTAAAATTTGTGTTATTTACCGTTCTACACTTCGCTATTGTGTTTTGGAGGGGTTGGGTCGGGTCAAATGCCCCAAGTTTCCTTTACTTGATCGCTGGAAAGTATTTTGTTACGTCCGTGGTGTCGTGGTTATCTCTTTCTAGATGGCTCGTTAAGAAACCTTTCTGATGCCTTAATTAGTCACTTGGGGAGCGAATGAAGTAGATAGAGGAACCCAAGGTCGGGCTCCCGATAATATGTCACGTAAAATTAGAAATGCGTGACAACCCAAGGCGTCGTTACTTTCTGGAGTAGAATACAACACGAACCTCGTTATATTGGGGTAATGGGAATGTTTCAAACGCCACGACATGATACAGGTCAACTCTAAGGGACTTAAATTGGTCATATCATATACTTGAAATTACAGCCTGACGCTACAATCTCTCAATAAATCAAGCTCTTTCTCCTTATATAACAAACGTTTAGGCGTGAACTCGTATTACAGAGAGTTATATAAAATGAAGAACGAAAAGAAAAGATTAGCTTAGTTATCGCTTACATAGAAGAGTTGATAGCAATTAAATAGCAGAAGTGGAAGTGAAAACCATCTGGCTCAAGGCTCAGGATAACTTTCCACTCCAGTATTCAACTTGCATCGGTGCTACTGGTGTTTTCTTATGTGAAACGACTAAAATTATCGTTTTTTACAATATTCATTCAACACGTGTATCAAACAATCAATCGATTCAATTTCATGGGACGGAGGGCATCAGTTTTTATGGGTGTGAGCAACTTAATGAGTCACTCATATTAATTTCATCAAATGTCTTGGACTAGGTTGGGAGAAAACTTCAAAAAATGCAAATTAAAAACATTTTAGCGAATTTTCGTAGAAAATGAAGCTATTGCAATGGCTCAAAAATATTAAAATCAAAATTTTTGACAAATTTCTCCATTGAGATCCGTTTTGAGGCATTCTGAAACGATTCCTGGAGCGCTTTTTCATATATATGTGTGTCATTCCAGACGATTGCTTAGGATTGAGGTAAAAATACCGTTCTTGTGCCAAAAATGAAGCATTCCAAACGATAGGATGAGCTCGCTGGCCATCAATTCTTGAGCACATTGAATTGGTCAAAATTTGAAAATGTACTAAAATATTACTAAAAATGGCTTAAAAAAAGGCCAAAAATCGTTAAATTTATAATTTTTAGCAGAATTTCATTAAAAACTAAATTTTCAACGATTGAGCAGGACATTTAAAACATTTTTCTCAAAATTATGCTGAAAAACGTACTTTAATTTCATTAATATTTGCTAAAAAATCTATAAAAACTGCAAAAAAAATCTAAAAATCCAAAATCTCTTTTTAATCGCCGAATTTTATTTAGTATGGGTATTTTGCCATAAAATTGGTTTTTAAAAATATCATTCTACTGAAATTGCTCAAATTTCAATACAATTTAACATAGATAGTTTATGAAAATTCGCTCATACGATCATGCTGCATGACTGGAACTTTTCACTTATATCGTTTTTGTTCTCACTCTAATGGGACCTAACCCCTAAATAGGACTCATTTATAAATTGTTCCCAAAGTTCAAAGTTCAAATGAGTAGGAATATAGTTCTGGCCGATTTAGATAGACCAAGGCTTATAGAGAGAGTTCCAGAAAGGACGATTCACCCTTTTTTTCTCACATTTCACGCTAAAAAAAAAAAAAAAAAAAAAAAAAAAAATTAATTAACTAGGTACTTTGTTTCATATGATAACCCCAAATTTTTATTGTACCTTCGGATTCAACGCAAATTTTAAGAAAAATTGTCCACTCAGATTTATAACAATAGTGTATGGAAAAAATGTTAAATTTGGAAAAGAGCTCTTAAATTCCATATGTTTGGGGGGAGGGAGCACCATTGAAGGGAATCCTAAAGCCTTAAGTTACATTTATTTGAGGTAGAATCGTTAATTTTTGACCAATTTGGCCAATTTCGGATATGATGCAACAAATACACAAAGAATTATGCGGAAAATCAGAATCTGCAATTTTCCATTCATGCACCGTGATTGCATAGGTCATTTTTCGTAAATTATCGTATTACATTATGTCTCATTGTTTTGAAATTCGAGCACTTCAAGTGCAGACAAATTTTTAACTACCAATATTACGCAAACAATTTTTTTAAGCCTTATTTGCAGGTTTTGTTGATTTTTCAGCAAATATTGATAATCAATATTCTAGTTCATTATTAATAATCTTTTGTTTTTTTAAATTTTCTGCAAAAAAATAATAATAATAAAATAAAATAACGATTTTTGGCCATATTTAGTCATGTTTAGTGATTTTTGTTAGGACTTTTTTGGAATTTGAGCAATCTAATGTGTTCAAAAATACTGGCCACCGATCTCATCCTTTCATTTGGAAAGCTTGAATTCTTGGCGCAGTTCAACGGAATTTCTATCTCATTTCTGAGGAGAGTTATCGTCTGGAATAACAAATAAAGCGGATTTCAATGAAGGAAATTTTCAAAAATTTCGAATTTTAAAAATTTTGGAGCTACTGCAAATTCGCAAAAATGGGGGTTTGGAATTCAAACCAATTGAAAATAGTCTAATTGACATTGCGGGAGTATAAATAGGCTTTTCAGGTTTATAAAAATGAAAAATTAGTGAGAAAACATTGCTCAAGATTTCCGGGAAACGCTGTAAACCAAACCATTTCCATTTTCAATCGGGTTGTTTTGTGAAACATAAACTTTTGGAGTAATCGAAAACAGGTTTTTGTAGACAAACCTACATCCGTTTCATTTAATTTAAGAATTATCAATTTTGAATCGAAGATGTACCCCATTTCCCATTTCACGCGGGAGGTGAGAGTGTATTATTATCAAGAGGTGAACATATTTCTGTCTTAAGGAAGTTGACGAGGTGACTCAGCCCGCACGTGTGACACGTGGGCCGGAGCCGCAGTCGCTCGAGTTTGTTTGCATCTCGGAAGCGGGAGGCTCCACCTTGTTTACTTTTGCCTCCGCCCGAAAGTGGTTTTCCCTCGTGATGAATTTACCAACGCATTATTACAAAACTCGGCCAATGCACTCTTATCTACCGCTCCCATTCATTCTCTTCAGAATTTTTCGGGATTAAGACAGACAATATAATTATAACGTTGGCAATTTGGTCTGGATACGTTGGTTGAACTCCTTCCACCAACTGAATAGATGTTTTGCTTCTGAGCCCACCTATAGGGAGCGATAGTATTGTTTTCACTTTCGGGAGATGACAAATTTGTTGTCTCCAAAATTAAACTTGCCACTTGCATTCTACGTTTTAGACCAATTTAACGACTTTCGTTCCGTATCTGTCGGTGAGTGTGCATTTGAGAGGAGTTTTGTATTAAAAAAAAAAAAAAGTGTTTATGTCTTGTGTGTACCGTCAAGGTTATGGCCGCGACCGTGTCGTGGCACGGGGTGTGGTGCGGGACAAGTGCCAAGGAGTTACTCGAGTTGAGCATCTCAATTGGTAGTAATTACATAGGGTCACTTCCTTCCATCCCTCTATCCCTCCTAGTCCTTCAGCTTCCATAAGACCAAGTGCCGACGTAAGCCTGGATGCCTTCCTCTGCAGAATGTTATTTTTGCCCCCCCCCCCCCCCCCCCCCCCCTCCATCTGCCAGTACAGTTATGATAGCACTCCGTGTCGGAGGGCAACATGACTCTCCTTAGAGTGGTGCACTTCGCAGGGACGTCTTACACACCTTGTTCAATGCCACTAATGACCCCTCTGATTGAGGTGCAGCTTAAATCATTAAATTATAGAAAACTAGCCGCTCCGGCTCGCTACGCTCGCCTCCACGTCCAGCCGGGGGGCAAGCCCCCCGGACCCCCCATTAAGTTGCTCGCTTCGCTCGCAACGTGTGGCGTGTAGGGAATATTGCTCGCTTCGCTCGCAAAGTCTGGCATGTAGGATATGTTGCTCGCTTCGCTCGCAAAGTCTAGCATGTAGAAAATGTTGCTCGCTTCGCTCGCAAAGTATGGCATTTAGGGAATTTTACTCGCTTTGCTCGCAAACGGTAGATCCCTAAGGGTAGGTTTAACTTCTGTAGGGGATGCTGCTCGCTACGCTCGCTTGAGGAAGTTATACTGCCCACCCAACTTGGCAGACGTTTTTTTCTGTTGGGGAATTCTTACTTACAAATTAAATCTTATAAAACTACGTGGAACCACGAAAAGTTTATTAGGGGATGTTGCTCGCTTCGCTCGCATCGCAAGTCCGTATTTATTCTGTAGGGGATGCTGCTCGCTTCGCTCGCTTGAAGAAGTTATACTGCCCACCCAACTTGGCAGACGTTTTTTTCTGTTGGAAATTCTTACAAACAAATTAATTCTTATAAAATTACGTGGAACCACGAAAAGTTTATTAGGGAATGTTGTACTGCCCACCCAACTTGGCAGACGTTTTTTTCAGTTGGGAATTCTTACAAACAAATTAAATCTTAGAAACTACGTGGAACCACGAAAAGTTTATTCGGGGATGTTGCTCGCTTCGCTCGCAAGGTATACCTGTATATGTGTAGGACAAAGTCCGTATTTATTATTTGAAATGGCTCTCGCTTCGCTCGCAAGGTATTGCGTAGAAGTGCAAATGGGAACCCCCCTGTGAGGGTCCCATCAGGTAAGCAACGTTGTGTAACGGCGGCCCGTGGTCGATTAATTTCTGATGTTAAACGCTTCCCTCGCAATTCCCCTCCCAATTTGACCTACTTTCCGTCACTTTTTTCGATATCCGACTTCGGATTCAGATTCGGCGGGATCAAAGCTGTATTTCGCCCGCGAAAACCGTTCCGAAAAACGTACCTTTATGGGGTATATTTTAATCGGAAAAAACCAAGTTTTTCGGCGGATTTTTCGAGAAAACGGGTCCGTACTCTCGCATTTTTTTAACGCATTTCCCGATACTTTTTTCGCGATCCGATCGCGCCGTCGTCTTCCTCGTAGGAAAACCTACGAAACCCGTATTTTTCCGGAATTGTCAACGGCCGTTTAGAGGGGTAGGGGAAGCGGGGAAGTCCAAAAAGCGCACATTAATTATTACTTCGACCCCCCTCCCGCCCTACGGCCCATGGTTCGGGTGGGATTAGAAAATTTTAAATTCGCTTATACACCCTATCGGAAAATCCCAAAAAGATCCCCCCACTCGTAGACTCCCCCCACTCAGCCGTTTGGCCGTGCATAGACACGACAGAGCGACAGACAGACGGAGTTTCATTCTTATTAATAGTATAGATATCTATCTCTATTATTAATAAGAATGAAACTCCGTCTGTTTGTTTGTCTGTCTGTCGTGTCTATGCACGGCCAAACGGCTGAGTGGGCCGGATCTACGAGTGGGGGGATCTTTTTGGGATTTTCCGATAGGGTGTATAAGCGAATTTAAAATTTTCTAATCCCACCCGAACCATGGGCCGTAGGGCGGGAGGGGGTCGAAGTAATAATTAATGTGCGCTTTTTGGACTTCCCCGCTTCCCCTACCCCTCTAAACGGCCGTTGACAATTCCGGAAAAATACGGGTTTCGTAGGTTTTCCTACGAGGAAGACGACGGCGCGATCGGATCGCGAAAAAAGTATCGGGAAATGCGTTAAAAAAATGCGAGAGTACGGACCCGTTTTCTCGAAAAGTCCGCCGAAAAACTTGGTTTTTTCCGATTAAAATATACCCCATAAAGGTACGTTTTTCGGAACGGTTTTCGCGGGCGAAATACAGCTTTGATCCCGCCGAATCTGAATCCGAAGTCGGATATCGAAAAAAGTGACGGAAAGTAGGTCAAATTGGGAGGGGAATTGCGAGGGAAGCGTTTAACATCAGAAATTAATCGACCACGGGCCGCCGTTACACAACGTTGCTTACCTGATGGGACCCTCACAGGGGGGTTCCCATTTGCACTTCTACGCAATACCTTGCGAGCGAAGCGAGAGCCATTTCAAATAATAAATACGGACTTTGTCCTACACATATACAGGTATACCTTGCGAGCGAAGCGAGCAACATCCCCGAATAAACTTTTCGTGGTTCCACGTAGTTTCTAAGATTTAATTTGTTTGTAAGAATTCCCAACTGAAAAAAACGTCTGCCAAGTTGGGTGGGCAGTACAACATTCCCTAATAAACTTTTCGTGGTTCCACGTAATTTTATAAGAATTAATTTGTTTGTAAGAATTTCCAACAGAAAAAAACGTCTGCCAAGTTGGGTGGGCAGTATAACTTCTTCAAGCGAGCGAAGCGAGCAGCATCCCCTACAGAATAAATACGGACTTGCGAGCGAAGCGAGCAACATCCCCTAATAAACTTTTCGTGGTTCCACGTAGTTTTATAAGATTTAATTTGTAAGTAAGAATTCCCCAACAGAAAAAAACGTCTGCCAAGTTGGGTGGGCAGTATAACTTCCTCAAGCGAGCGTAGCGAGCAGCATCCCCTACAGAAGTTAAACCTACATTATAATAGTTAACTGCGATGGATCGAAAAGACCACCTGGAGTATTGAACTGCCAGTCATTCGCCACCACATGTCCGAAAAATGATTTGGTTATTTGGGTAATTGTAATGAAAAACCTTTAGATTATCACTTATTTATTGCATTAAGGAAAATCACAAAACTTTTCAGCTAAATTTTATCCATCTTCAGGCAAACACAACAAACTAAACAAAGGAGAGAAGCTACTCCTGTGTTTAGTTTGTTGTGTATGCCTGAAGATGGCTAAAATTTAGCTGAAAAGCTTTGTGATTTTGCTTAATAGTGATAATCTAAAGGTTTTTCATTACAATTACCTAAATTATGGAGGATTATCACAAGAAGTCTCCAAAAACTCTTCTGAGATTATTGATTTGATTGTGATGGGAATAGGCCCAGTAATCATCCAAATATCAGCACTTCTACGTCGGCTTCATCTATCTAACCAATTTCGGCATACTAACGTACATTTAATGTAAGAAAGAAACAAGATTATACACAAGAACAGCATGTTTTCAGCAGTCCGCTTACCGAAAAAGTATTGGTTCGTTACGGAAGTATTGTACACGAAAAACGAGTATTGTACGCATCTACCTACACGTATGCTCACCCAATCACCCGAATTTGAAGGTTTGTACCTGTTAACCAACACAAAATTCCGTGTAAGCCCCTGGCATATCTACAGTACTGAGAACTTTTGGTAAATAGATCCAAAACCGATATTCTTTCAGTCTCTTACGCGGCGGGAACTGGATTCTTTATTATACTCAGTTATAAATTAAAGAACAGGAACATCGCAGAAAAAAAAGTTCTCGGACCTGTTTAGTTAGATCTAAAATCCAGTGTTAGCCCATACTCACTTATAAGAGTTGTTCATTTTTCATTGTCATTTCATGCTCATATTACCGTCCACTAGTATAGATGAAATCATAACTTGCCAACATTTTTCAACACCGCGTGATACAATGATTAAAAGAATCAGAAGATGAGAAGTCATGTGATCCTTCACCGTGCCTCAATATTAAACAATCGCTAGAATAGGTATGTAATAAGGAAGTAGGGTACCTACCTACATAATATCTCATTAAGTTCATTCGAAATTTTTTCGAAAAACAACCTTTTGGAAATGAATGAAATTCAGAAATTCATTGAATAGGAGTCGAAAAACGCAGGTTTAGTTGTTGTCAAATCAGTGCATGTTGGGAGGTAACTCCTACTGCTGACAACGGCAAATCTTAATAACAAAGAAAAAGGGCACTAAACTCACTTCCAGTACAGAAACAAATAAAAATAACCGTGAAATTATCCTTGTAAAACAAGCTTATAATGAATATATGTATTGTAAATTCTAAATACGTCCAATTCATACAGGAAAAAAGCTGCATTCAATGTTGAAGAATATGAGGAGGAAATATTTATAAATTGAATCTAGAAAAATCTGGATCTTGAAAAATTATTAGGAACACGATGGACATTATTTTTCAGTTACAAGCAACAAAGTATGTAATGCAGAACTACTGAATCAAATAAATTATATCATCTAATGCGGTTTACAAGTCAGACCCGGTATCACCCCCTCTCCCCCATCACCATCCTCACCATGTAAGTGATTCTTTCTACTCCTTAACCAGCGGGAAAATTAACGTCAGCGTCTCACAGAACAACGATGAAATGAATCCTACGTTCAATTTGACTGTAATAAAACTACGATCAAAGTCGTCCTACTTAAATACTGTAGAAAACCGGACAGAATAAGTTCCGTCCAAGAAAACCGATGATATTTCATCAATGATAATTTTATCGATTATTCAGTTATATCTGATCCTAGATGCTGAAAAGAAGAGTTAATCAAACAGTGAAATTAGTATGTGGGGTTTGGAAGAGGTAGAATAACAATATTTTATATTAGGCTGGAGAGAAATTTACTTTTGTAAATTTTAGTTCTAGTCTTGAGATGTATTGGTCATAATATCATTAATAAAATACGAATGGGACAAGTTTCGGGTTATGAAACTATACATAATATCAATAGAAAATGTGATGTGAACCAAAACCATGACAGTGCATTGAATTAAACCCCTCAAAACAATAATAATTGGCATTATATTATTATAGTTGGTTTAATCATTGAGAAGTTATTTAAATGCTCTTCCAAACCTCACATTATCAAGAAAATATCTATGCAAAGTTATTGGGCAATACGTGGCAATAAAATTTAGTTAATTTCACCATACCACTGTAGTTTACTAAACACAGCTGATTTTTAAAATGATTCTTCTTGACCTGAAACTGGTGATAATGATCAATCTAACTTGGTTTCAGACAGGCAGCATTATTGTAGGATATTGAATAAATATATTGAATATTCTCCTAATATTATAGCCTAATTTAAGGACTTACCTGTTAGTCCACGAAGATGCGATGCAGCTATCAGTCTATTGACCCAAATTTCTTCGATAATCCTAAAATTTCTCGAAACTTCGAATTTTTCACGTATAATAATGGATACTCCATGAAAGGCTATAGTATGGTGAAATTTACCGACCACGAAAATTATTGACAAAGGAAACAAGAGAAAATTTATATAATTGGTCCCCAAGTATGAGATTTTTCAATAAGATATCAAAAGCGTGAACTTATTAACCATTTCTGTCACTCTAGAAACGATGAAGTCATAAAGTTGCGTAGAACTGTTTCAAACGATTATCGTACAATTAATATTTATAACCCGCATCCACCGTGTTGACCCAATAACATTGCAACCGCTCCCAGCTTGTTTACTTCACACAACCTTTTTCGTTACAATGAAGTTAGAAATGACGACGAGATGTATGTATGTAGTATGTTTGAAGTAACATACAAGTGCATTGATTGCTTGTAATGGCCAATATTATCATAATTAACAAAAATAAAAAATAAATAAAAATAACGTGACGAACAGGAATAGATTAGACTGTAGGTCGGTAAAACCTGTATTATATTTTTTCGTCGCGAAATGGAATATTTATAAACCTGTAACTGTTTTTTACCGACCACAAGGAGCTGCGAATGAGACAAGCTGGTAGCGTCGAAACGAAACAGTAATAACGAAAACAAACAAAAATATATACATATTTACGGCAAGCCGGCTTTTTTGCAATGGCATTTCCACATTCTTCTGGTTTCGAGCAACATTTTTGAAACCTGAGCATCTGAAGGGTTGAATTACTACTTTAGTAACGATAACGGTAATAGCAACTAGAGCAGCGGTGCTTCTAAAGTAAGAAAATTAATCAATCCAAATTTCACGTTAGATCCAGGGTTTTTATTCCAAGATTTTTTATTCATTTATTTTTTGTATTATTAATATTTTTTGAGATAATAAAATCCTCAAAGTGGAGCACTATTTTAGATAATGGTAATTTTGAAATAATTTCCTGTGTATTCCATTTCCATATTCACCAGGATTGAGTTAGCAGAAATAATAAATTTTCTATTAATTCGTGTAATTCTAATTTGAACTCCCTACCAGCAAAGATACATCAAAAATAATGTTATTCATATTACTTACAACATTATTTATTATTTTTTACTGATAGATTTGTCCACATAATTTAACCAGAATCTAAACGATACGTGCTGTTATGAATTGTTTGTTGCTAATCGGCAGGCGTGATTACGCCAATAAAATCTTTTAATATCTCTTGCATTCTGTGCGTATTTATAGTGTGAAACATTTTTATTACACAAATCCAACCATTACGCTACATAAAGCTGGTCAAAATAACTTAGAATTATATGCTGCTCATAACCTTTTAAATAAAGCTTCGCATAAGCTCCCATTAACACGAAGCAAATTAATACATCTAAATGAGACTATTAATTGAACTAAAACAAAGTTCCTAAAAAGAAACAAGGGGGTTTCTCAATGTCTAGATGATCGTAATAAAAACTTGTTGAACTATTGGGGATTAAACATATTTCCAAATACATACATATACATGATATGATAAGATATTACGATATCACAACCAGAATGCGGTGGAAATAACATTACAAAAAAACTCATAAAGTATCAGAGACGATTTCAAGTTAAATTGTGATGAAAAATATTTTATTCATTCGCCTGATTTCTAATACACAATATCCATTTATGAGAATGCATTGCATTAAAAATTATATAGACGTAAGAAGTGATAAATACGTGAATAGTGGGCTTGAAGCAAATTGGAATATTTTACAGATCAATTAATTGAAGATCTATGATTCCTCATGTGACAAAAATTAGAAATCCATTTTGGACTTCTACTGTTTATGAAAGAGGAAACTTAATGGCAATTTTTATTGGGAATTTGTAGCAATAAACGCTTGAGTCACGCATAGCAGTACAAATTGGATAATTTTTCATTAAAAATATTAAATTATGGGTGCAAGTTCATTTAAATGCCAATATTTTAAATATACAAGAAATTGTCTGGGAACTTTACAAGGAACACATGAAGGAAGTCAAGTGATGATGGCAATGATGGGTAACCCCCCCCCGAAAATACCAGACTAGTGTTTTAATTTGGATTTGAAACATATGACGATGACGTCGAGATTAAAATTACACTCGTGGCGTGATATCGCTGTACGCAGAAATGAGTTACTGCAACTGATTCAAAGCGGAATTAATTAATAAATATTATTAATGT
Source organism: Adelphocoris suturalis (assembly GCA_030762985.1). NCBI lineage: Eukaryota > Metazoa > Arthropoda > Insecta > Hemiptera > Miridae > Adelphocoris > Adelphocoris suturalis. The sequence continues at coordinate 78,431,124 of CM061043.1, forward strand.
GAATCATAAGAATCCATCATCAGTCAACCCCTTCACCGTGATCACAACGGCTGCCCGAATTACCTGTAAGTACAGGGTATCCCCGAACCGTCCGAAAGAATTTTATCGAAGTTCATATTGGTCGCAAATATAACTACCACATTTATACTGTTTAAAAAATTAATTAATCAATTTAAAAAATGAATAAATAAACTCCTTTTTCTAACACGAAAATTGACCACCTAACCGGATAGTCAATAGCAGAAATGCAGGAAATCGAAACCTCCGTGAAATGGAATTAGCAACATCTCGAAACTAAAGATTTACGATTTGAAGTGAACTTTTAACTGATTACAACGGATAGGAGTTTCATAATTTCTCCTGTATACGAATAATTTGTTTAATGTTTTGGTCAGTTGATGGCAATAGACAGTATACCTATTTGTTTATTGAAATTCAACGGGAATAATATTGCTTTTAAATAATTTGATTAGTATGTTTTTCACTAGTTTTCCTAATTTTACGGGGGCGTGACTGGTTAACGGGGCTCCGAACATGAGAAGCTAGAGATAGAGCGCAGCACGTAAACAATGACCTTACCGATTTGCTATTCATTTGTTGCCGAAAAGGTCAGTCGTGACAAGTTGTTTTGTTGTTTTGCCGGTTTTTTGTGCGTTTCTTTATTATAATTATTTATTTATTTATAATATAATTCTCATTTTTGACCAGTATTGATGAGTTTCAAGGTGAGGGGAACGAATTGTAGAGCGAAAAGTGGTGACGCAAGGTACCAACAAGGGGAAAATCATGTCAACCACCATGTTCCTTAATTGCATCGCCCCCTACCGCTCCTAGCGGCGGACCTAGTTAGTTCTTAGCCCCATTGTACTTCAGATTCATACAAGTCGTGGAACGAAAACATCCATAATGGTTTTGAAAGCGTGGCATATATTACGTAGGTATGCGATGTTCCTCTAAGGTTCGAGAATTAGTTTTTCCAATGAAGGGGATACATTTTTAAACACTAGAAACGACGTTTTTTCATTTAATTTTGATGTTATGGTTCCTATTTTTGAGATTAGGTTGGTCTCATTCCACGGAGGATTCCCATCCATACCTACGTTTATTTGAGGCACTTTGTGGATATGGGCAGGTATTTTGCTTGTAGATGTAAAGTTGGGAATAAATCAGAAATAAATATTGACTACCACGGTAGATTCAGAGAGTCCTATCACATAAGGAGTAATTGTGATCAACGTGCGATATCCTGCGAGACCTCGAATTACTTTGGGACAGTTCGGTTCCACCCCTCCATACCATATACTGATTGATGGATGAATATCTTAGTTTACCTGCTCGCACGTTGACGTCTCTAGAGTGAATGGAGCCGACGGAGTTGCGCGCGAGGCAGATGTAGACCTGAGCGTGAACTTCCTGTCTGTAGTCCTCCGCCCTGAACGGGGGAAAAACCAAATTTCCGTTTCCGAGCACCTGTAAATCAAACATGAAATTATTTTCGCATCAAGCAATAAGTGCGTTTGGTATTGAGTGCATTGTGTGGTTGAATTCTGTTGTCATTGTCCCTTCCGTTCCTTTCAAAACCGGGGAGGATTTCCATGTACATTCCATGTGGAATTCACCATATACTGTACACTCGAAGTTTTGAGCATTAATAACGTTGCTTGGAGTCGCTGTGGACGATTGAAATATTTATTCATTTATTAAAAAACGGGCATTGCCGAATAACAAAGATAACGGTAAAAGATAGTTGTAAATTGACGAACGAAGTGAGTCTCTACTTTGACTCGACAAGCATTCGTCAGCATGCGGGTGAGTGCGTTCCGCGCTACATGCCATAATTTCGGAGTGATCAACTTGAAATTTGGAAGGTAGACACTGTAGACATCCGGAATAAGCTAAGTTTTTGGTGACGATCAAACGTCGTAAAATCAACGAGTTTAATAATATACTGTTCTCAATAGTTCTCGTAAGTAGGAAGAGGTAAGTACCTCCCCTTTCCAAAGGATGACCCCGGTACTACAAATGCTTACGCCAGCCACCACCGCCAGCGCTAGAATCGATATGCACGAGGCCTACAAAACTGTTCAATAAAACAGTTCAGGTAATTGCGTTAATTTTCTTTGAACCTTTTTGGGTCATTGGCAGAGTAGAAAGATAAAAAACTGGAAACATTCGCCTGGGATGAAAAAAAACGCAGATCAAAGAGGGCAACCACTTACGGGATAGTTACCTCCAAGTGTTTTCGTATTATATTTATGACCGCATACAGCCCAACGCCGCGCGTGGCCATAAAAATTGGTAATGGCAGTAATAGTGGATTTCTACGAGCGGTCTCTCACAAGGAATGAAAGTTCGCCTACCTTTCTATTCACCTCAGAAAATAAATCCGCAACCAACCATAAGTGTGGCGAGAGGTTCTCGCGCTGAGCAAAACACATGTTTGTTTATCAGCAACGCACTCTGAAATTTTTACTGTCTCAAAAACCTATGACCAGAGTCCAAACTTCACAACACACTCTTTCTTTTGATTCATGAGAAAAAAGATGTTGAAACTACTAAATCACAAAATGGATTTTAGACATACTAGTATTACTTGCTAGGAGCAGTACCTGATACTAGATAAATCCCTATTAAATTACAAACTAAATTTTGTGCCACTTCAATTTATTCACTGACAAGTAGATAATGAAAATTCATGAAATAATTGGCAGCGTCTTGATTCCTTGAATCCTTCAAGATAGCGTTATTCGTTCAGCTGCAACCCGTGAAATCCTGTTAGGGCTGCAAAACGAGGCCAGAAAAAATTAGGGCATTCACAAGTCCCCCCACGATTCTTCCTTTGAAATCTTGATTAAAAATATCGATCGCCTGAAAATAACCGAGGGGAGGAGGGAGAAGGGAGATTACGAAAATTAGATGGCTAGAATGTTTTCAAGTTATCGATGAAATTGGATTCCATTGAGAGTTTTATATTTAAGGTTTTCAAAAGTATATCAAATTCTACACACCCTGTTGAATAATAGCGATTTCCAGTTCGTAATGCTTCAAGAAATAATGAGAAAATAAAATCGGAAACTCGAAATTGATTGAATAATTTTGTGAAGTAAGGGAGATATAAAGCTTTTCCGACATTGGAGTGTATTAATATTCATATTCTTGGAATATCACCTCCACGGTCGAACCCAAAGCCCCCAAATAAACCCTAATCCCTAACCCTAAAACGTTTTTGGCAACACACGACGATAATTTATGATATGAATAATAATATATACGTTTTGGAATCATGAAGACATCTTATATATTTATAAAATTGACGAAATCTAATGGCAGTTAGTACGGCCGCTCCATCCGGCCGATTTCATTCATTTATTTTTAATGACAGACGGTATTTATGCATAGATTTGTCATCAAGCATTGAAAATCAGGTAACAACATTCTTTATGCTTTGTCCTTTGATATCTTAGGTTCTAACTGAGATACATTGTTCGTTTTGGTTTAAGAACACTCAGTGAGTCATGCCCTTCCATTTGCTTGAGTTTCAACTTAATTGGTTGTTCGAAAGGATTTATGATTGGAAAACCTAGTACGGACCAATAATGATTTAAACATTTTTGAATTTGATTTTCAAAAAACTCATAACTTTAAATTTGATTTTTGACAAAAAAAGAAAACTATAAGTAGGTGGATATTTTACACTTTTGAATATTTATCTCCCTGAAGAAGCCCCAGTTCCTGGGGGAAACGTAGGAGTTTAATTTAAAAAAACCAATTTAAGGACAGAAGGCCTTTTTTATAAAGCTTGTTTATAATCTGAACTGTCCTAATAAAGAAATGTTACCAACTAACAAATGCGCTCATTTTCTAAGTACATCTTTTGAATTCATCTCTTATTTTCCAATCAACATTCGCTGTAGTAAAAAGATTCCGTTGAAAATTGTAAAGAGAAAACTAGAAATCCTCGTATATAAACTTGGTGTAGAGGGAGGAGAGCTGTGAAGCCTAGAGTTCTCGCTTTCGATGTGTTTCTTGGAAGATGAATCGCTCTGGGATCCCATATGAATAAATAATCGTCGCAACTTGATACTTCACCTAGATTACGCAAAGAGCGGCTGAACAGATGGGATGATGGGGATATGGGTGTTCAACTCACCGAATCTACGGACGTGAGGAAAATCCTCTCTATTTTCTCTCTTTCACAATTTCGGAGACGCAGTTCATTACATAGGCGGTGTTGTGCTGAGTTCATCAGTGACAATTTTTTCAATATTTTCAAATCCATAAGAAGAAAAAGATTTGATTACGATGGCGTTTCAAGAAAAAAGAAAAGAAAAAAACGCTGCCAATTATAGCACAGATTCATTATCTCTGTATTGTATGTATAGGTCTTCTACGCTGAACACCTGTCTATATTATTAAGCGAATCATTAGGTAAGGCATCTAATGTGTCTGTATAGGTGTAGACACCTACTGAAGAGAAATATCAATAAAACTAAAAACACACCTAAACTTTCCTTACACGAGCTGACGAAGCAGAGCGTATGCCGCGTAATGCCGCTAGCTTGCTATCTAGCGGTCATTGATGAAACTTAGTTCCCCCGAAAAATCATAGGTCGCTGCTCCATTATAGCTCGTAATGAGAGAAAGGGAGATCGTACGGCTTTCCGGATGATTTCATTCGATTTTTTGGGGAAACATAAGTATATGACAACCAAAAAAAAAAAACATTACTGTCAACTTAAAAGATTTCGAGATCTCGATTTTTAAATATTTCAGCCCTTAATTACTACCCTTTAGGGTTGATCAGAATTTATGCCGCTGTTGATGGCACATCCCCGACCGGTGCTTGATTTTTCAGCCACATTTAATAAACTTTGATCTAGTCGGGTAGTTTTGGAGAAAAGCTCTGGATTGTGAGCGGACGGATTTTTTAAAATTCGATTTCTAGTTTCTAAGCCTCTTGAAACGTAAACTAACAAATTTTGAGGGGGTTGAAAATGTTTCTTTTTCTTGTTCGATTACAAATGCTCGTTATAGAAAATAATAAACCAAAAGTGCACAAAGCCACTACATCAACTGAACATGTATAGTTTGTGAGTAAATACTACAACGAATGAGGATCATGACAGAACATGGTTATTCTAATTATAATGTATATGTAATGTGGACAAAATCTTCACTGTTTCCATGTGACGCTATTCAACATACGTACCTCGTACTTTTATGTAGGCAAGGAAAGAAAAATCATTTCATTCGGAATTAAGCTCTCTAAGAAAAATAATTATAGCACAAACCCATTTCCCAAGGTGTAATTTGTATCTTTGAATTCCGGCTAAACCCAATAGGTATCACTCTAACGCCATTTCACCTGAGCACATCATTCCATCGGCATCTACAAGCAATGTCATGGATGAGGCTCAGTTTTGCGATCATATCGTATTAAAGACCTGAAACGAAAATTACTGGTGCTTCAGATTAATTCACGTTTACCCGTACGCATTAGTAGCGTGTCCGGCACCATCAGTCAAATAACGTGCAAAGCGGAATAATTTTTACACTAAATCACTTATCACTAAGTTGGTATGAATTTCGCCTAATTATTATTATGCTTAATTTTGAATTTAAATTGAAAAAAATTTCTAGGAAAAAGAAATACCTACTAATTTTATTGACACTTAATAAAAATGAATAGTTTATTTTACAGCCTTCTCTTCAGCTTATACTTCATGGAATGTATGAAGTAAATGCCTAATTCATGTCATGGATCTAGATGACGAGTGCATGGAGTAACGTTCCATTTGTGTCATTCGTGTATACCACACAACGTTGTAAACCTATGTTTGCTTACATAGCTAGAAAATGTAAGGACGTGGGATCCCATAGCGATGTGATTGGCTAGGTGGAACCATGTAAAGTCACTCTCATCTACCTTATATTGGCGGCAATGAATTTTGTTCAGACAGAAAAGATGAATGTGACACATTTATCGCATACCTCAGTAGAATACGTAAGTGTAGAATATAGCAAGCCTAAACGATGAATGTGCCACATTCAACATTTTGGCATGATTTAAACAGTTCTTGAATTACGTTCATCAAAGGAGTTGTGGCTATTTCGACATGTTTATGTTAACGTAGAGATTAGACATTTTGCCAGCGTATGTACAACCCCAAAAAAAACACACTCAAAAGGTTTATAAAGGAAAAAAAGTGAAAATTTCCATATTCGCCCGTTTGGCATAAGGGTGGCGATATTATAGATGCTCCACAATACATAATGGAGTAGGAAGGGACTGACGATGCGAACCCCCCGATCCTGCGCAGCAGAGTGCGACGTGCATCTCGCCCGGTATCGTATCCAAAACGAACCGCGGTCTCCACTTCCCTCGCAGAACGGAAGGACAAATTAATCAGTCGGGACGTTGGGTGAAGGGCGAGGCTGCGTGTGCGTGTGTTATAACGTCCGTGTTATACGTATAAACTGACTGTGCGAGCGTGTGAGTGATGAGCGCTTCACAAAATTAACGTAAACGCGGAAACACACTTTATAGGGGCCAAACCCGTGTGGTAGAGTTGAACGAACGAGCTCGAATTGTTGTTGTGGACGGTAATACACGCAACACGAAGAGATGGATTTATCAGATCATTACAGCTAAAAAGAAATCAGTGGGAATATAAAACAGCTCCGCAATTGGGATCACTGCATTACAGCACCAGGACCCCATAATTTTACGCTTTATAGTAAAGTTGAGGAACAAAATGATCTATGACTAAGTCATCTTCCCATCAAGTAAAAGGTTTGCATACACTGCATATTGTTTTGAAACACTATGCTTGTTCTTTGCACATTAATTACAATTAATGTATTTCAGTAGGTTGATTAGAGAAAATAGCCGTTCAACGTACAGCGTTGCGGGTGGCGATTCTTCGGGATTATCAGTGACAAGCAAAAAATGGAGAAATTGATATAATTCAATTAAACTTAACTACACATTATTCGCCCCTTTAAACATAACAAGAGCTGAAATCTAATAATAGTAGATATATATCACTGGTATAAATAGAAATCGATCGAGGCATCCACGAATTGAAATTAATGAGATAAAATAAGACACCTAAGATTCAGTGATCATCTGTAGGTGACAAAAGTTACGATAAACTCAATAATAAAAATAGAAAACAGACCTTTGTGTAAAAAGAAACATCTTCCAAGTTGACCAGTAAGAAAAAAAATTAGTACAGAAACGATGGGAAACGAGCAGTCGCGACCCACAAACTTCTGCTCACGAGTCGGCCACGTTACCGGATGAGCCACCGAATCACCTGTGCCATCATGAGTAGAAGTGCATCATTTTCCCGCACCTGGAAGGAAATCCGACGGTTTTTTCGACGACGTTTTCGACTCTAGCCCTCATGGAAAACGAACGGTTCAACCTACAGCGTTTTGATTTCGATCAAAACTATCAGGGGTTGTGAATATTGGCCCCTAGAAAGATCATCGCTGATGGATCTATCGTATCTTCTGTGGTAACGTAATATTCATAGCGTTTATAGTTTTTCTCCGATTTCGAATAAATGGTTTGGAATCGTGCGGAATGCATTAAACGCAATCACCAAAATGAGCTTGATTGTTCCCAAATTATAGTTGGCCTAAACGTATATAAATGCAAACGTACAATCCTTATAAACCAGCATCAATTTCCATTTTTCATACGATTCTGACAAAATCCCCAGGGACTGAGCGAGTCGGGGTCGTTCTTTTCAGGAGAATCCGTGAAGAAAATATCACCAGACGCCAGGAGCCGGGTGATTCAGATCAACGGCGTGTGTTTCCAGTCGTACTCTGCGTGGGAGACGTTTCAACGGAAATAAACCGCTGCACTCAACGATGGCTCAGGCTCCATAAGTCGAAGCGAGAAACCTAAAAAGCCCGTTATTATCCAGTTGTTTTGGATGATGTCATCTGATATCACTCCACGTGTACCCCCACACGTGATGATGGGGGCTGGATCCCGCATGTACTACCCTTATTTTGGTATCCTGTTGGTAGAGGGCCTAAACTCTCAATAACACAGTAATTCCCATCGTTAAGGGGAAACAACGAATAGTTTCAAGTAATAGCAAATACTCGGTTGCCTTTATCAAGCGACTGCCATGTTGGTGGTCATTATAATGAGGAATTTTAATGATTTTTTTTCTCAATACAAAGATCTGAAAGAAAGCTTTCTATGAAGGTGCTATTTGTTGGGTATCTGACCAGTAATAAGGTTCTTGAAATCCATGTGGTGGACACTGCCCTCGCCCGCATGAGGGAACTCTCAGCTCCCTTGCATTACCACGACACGTCTGAACTTCTCTCCCGTTTATCGGTCAAACCAAACGGTCTTTTGAGCTTAAAAAATTTATTACTGGGTTTTAAAGTGCACCGAATCCTGATGTGAGGTCATAAGTTTGAAATTTCAACACATGAAAGTATTCCCAACGAATTCCCAATGGGTTCTCACATTCATTCCCAATGGGTTCTAACATTCATTAAAACGTGGATATTATGCACGATTTGTGAAGTTAATAACATGGGGATGAGGAAGGTGAATTGAGTGCAATTGTTTTCTAAATATCCTACCAGTCAGCCGACAGGCCTTGCTAGAGTTGGACGAAAGTAAGTTTGTGTGGGAAAATTCAACAGGGAAATAGTATATTGAGGATATCTCAGGAGATTTCCTGCTCAATACTCGAAACCTCCATAAAAATTGACCAATAAAATTCCACATATTGCCTCTGAACACGAATTTTACGAACGTGGAGACGACATTGTTGATCCAGATGTAAATGATATATTCACAAGCGATCACCATTCACAAACAGAGTTTTTAAATCGAAATTTAAATCAACCAATTAAAATCGTGATTAAAATCAAAACCTTAAAAAGAATTAAAATCTGAACAAATTAAATAAAAGCTAATATATTTTTTTAAATTAATTCCCTGAAAATCAGAAGTTGTTTGGGAGCGCTTTATATTTTTCTCGTATCCGCACACATCGGATTCCTCAACATTTCTGAAGGAAAATAAAGATAAAATCGAACGAAGTATATAATAGAAAAGGCTCGGTTCAAGAGTATTTCCGTGGAGTAGGTACAACTTCCGATCGAGACTGAACAGAGCCTTTCAAGTTAAGAAAAGCTCACTCATCAGCCGCCATGCTCAACATCTTTTGAATATTATTTTTGCTTTTGATTAATTTTCATTTTCTCGTACCATCTTGAAGACACCCTTATGCAAACATGAAAGAAAAAAAATGAAAATTTGGCATTTCAACTAGAAATCCTATTCAAATTTAAAAGTACGATTTAAATCCAAAAAGTCCGATTTATATTTACTAAAAATCTGATTATTATGATTTTATTAAATTAAAATCGTGATTTTTTTTCAACCCTGTTCATAGGCCCGAGGACATCGGGCAACTATATTCCATTTTTGGGGGAAATTGGGCTGTTCGATCATGTGTGCATCCAAGGTCATATAGGCTGTGTATTATTGAAATTCACATTTGCGCGAATGAACAGCTACAGATGGACCGACAACAGTGAAAATAGGTAGACAACTTTACCATTTCATAACGATCAGATCCCTGTATGCCTGATAAGTTCATCAAAAATGGCAGAAATTTTCGTTTTCTCCGTCTGATTTAATCCACCAATGCTAATAATGCGGGTAAATATCATTTCAAAACCCAATTTTTATCGGATTGTGCTTCATTGCTATCAGAGATTGATATACAAGGAAGTTGATAAAAGTGTGCCAAGTTGGGAGGGCAGTATAGCTTCCTCATTCAATGTAACTTGAATATACCCACAATTAATTTTATTAGTTGAAGAACAAAGTAAGAGTCAAAATGATTGAATACAAAATAGAACAGTAATATTTGTGAAGACATGCTAATTTGCAAATAGGGCTATAATTCATGTTTGCGCATAACGTACCATCAATCCAACGGCATTTACCGTCTAACTTATATATATATATATATATATATATATATATATATATATATATATATATATATATATATATATATATAGGTTAATGGATTTGGTAGGAGATTGTACTAGAGGAGATCGCACAAACCCTGAAAATTTCATCAAAATCGGCTACTGCTGCGGCGCTGGGCATCCTGAAACATATACCTAGGTACTCCCGAATTTGAATCTACGTTATAAGAAATTCACGTTTTCGCATGCTACTACTATTGATTCGACGGCTATGAAATTCATAGGACATCATTAAGGAGCAAAGCCGCACAGTCCAATATACTCAACCAATTATAGTTTTGCAAATTATGCGCAATAGATATTACTCAACTAGTCACTATAAAGTCTGCAATGAAGCTGTATTTGTACAAACCTACGCCCCAAGTGTGAACGATCTGCGTCATGAGAAATTAACGTTTGCGCATAAGTACACACTAATATTGATCCGACGGCAACGAAAGTTATTGGGGAGGGGGGGGGGGCATCCTACAGCTACCCACACAATCCCTGAAATTTCATCAAAATCGGACCAAAACTTGATACAATTTTGGGGGTAACAAGGATTTACCAGAGACACAAAGATACAGACTGACACGAAACTAAAATTGATCTGCAAGCTATTATACGCAAAAAGCAAATGGATATTTTGATATTTTCGGCTTCTCGCACGAACATAAACCTTCCCTACTTCAAATTCTTTCGTTTTGACCAGTTAAGATAACAAAGCCGTGATGAACCTACCATGTGCTTTTCGATTACCAAATTCCCCTCGCCAACTTTGGTCTCACCCCGAATTCTTCTCATCGATTTAAAGGGTCGCGGTCGTGCCAGGTACTTCTGACCTCCACTCTACATTGAACGGCCTAAATCTGATAACCTTGTAACCCCCCTGGTTGCTAGGTCCCACGGAAAGAAGGGGTCCAGCAATGCTGACTCAAAAAATCCTGTGGCTTGATACAGCCGTGTTCAAGGCCGGCAACCAATGGGCAATCAATATCAATTCAATTGATATTGATTTATTACTTTAAATTATGTACCTCAGTAATCGACAAGAACATTCTTTTAACTCTCCCTCGATGTTATTCATATTAACTTTAAAGAAAAGGAGATTCCAAAAATCTAATAAAATAATAATGTTATTCGTTAGACCCACAAACCTTTAATAAGAATGTAGAGATGATAAGATGGTGAATGGCTGCTTGATAACATTTTCATGAATCGGTTACCACATTCGCCTTCGTAGTAAGCCTAGGACACTAGTTAGGACACTACCTAATTACGTTATTTCATCTCGAGGACCTTTGTTTATACTTTGCGTGTAGCTCAGCGGCTTTTATTTTAGGAGCAAGATTTTTAGCATAAATTGAGATCTTTCCGATGATTGGCGAACAATTTCCATACGATGAAAAATGGCGAAATTTGATTGGAAGCGAGAATCATCAGGAAATTTGGTTGTAAGAACCATAAACGGATGTATCACTCTGGTAGGCCCCGAAGACGACTTCGGGAGATGGCAACTTCTGAATCAAGATTCCCTTATGGGGAGCGAACGAATGAACGTACAGCAATCAATCAATTTCAATACAAATAGTAAATATATCGTGGCTGCTGTGACGAATTTGATTTCTTGAATTGTTTACACTCTTAACCCTAAAATTATACTCCTTGCGGGATTGATTGAAAATGATGCCGAGAAGAAAACGAAAGTTAATGAAGGAAGTTATCTATTTCTGCAAAAAATAAAGACGGTGAGGTTTTTCATCTCTGTTTTGGACTTCTAGTGGTTAGTGGAGGGAGGAGGGGGAATCTATTGACCCCCCCCCCCCCCCCAACCCACGACAAGAAAAACAAAGAGTTACGTTAGTTTAGTTTTAGTTTGTATGATGAGAGCATAATATAGTTTCAACCCTCGGTATGGTTCTTGAGCGACATTTTGTAAACTTTGGCCCAATAGTTTCAGAGAAAAGCTTCAAACGACGGACTGTGAACGGATGTTTTTGTTTTTATTATTTTTTCATTCGATTTTTGGAATCCACGTATCGTGAAACAAAATGAATGAATAATAAGATATTTCCAGAAATTACACCAAAATAAATAAATGAAATGTACAAAATCTTCAGCATCAAAAATAATAAGTACAACGCAACAAAAACCATCAAATTCTTAGGGTAGTTGTGATTATTGTTGTTCTTGGTCGATTGCAAGGGTTTATTATTGAAAAAATAAACCAAACGCTAAAAAGAAATATACAAATAATCCGTACGAAGCTTTTATCCGGGACCAAAGATTATGGAATTTGGCCATTATTACCCATTAATTATCATTTGATGGGAAAAAATCATGAAAAAAGGACTTCAAAGCAGATGCTCAAAATGCCCGCCTCCTTGCAGCAAGCAAAGCTCGGCGCGTCGAATCCACTGCTCTTTGCGCGCACGCGCAATGGAACCTTCAAGCAATCGAGCTGTTGCGACGTTTCTTCCTTGAAATTCCTCCACTGTACGAATGGGCGTGAAATTTCATGTGCAAACACTAATCTAAAAAGATGATTTTGTAACGCAAAATAACCAAATTTCCGCTATAATTTTATTCTGCTAAAATCGAGTAAAATCAAGAAACGGATAGCACCATGTGAAAAAGCGTTGGAAAACAATCAAAATTCAAGTACCGTACTAGGGGTTTACCAGAATCCATGGTTTGCGCAATTTTGATAGTTAGGCAACTTTGCGCGCTTGCGGAACGGGTTGTGCGCCGTCAAAAAAATCGAGCGAGGGGTCGTAAATTCATACAATTTTGCGTAGAATCCAAATCTGCAATAAAAAGGGGGTTCTCATTTGAAAAAAAACAAAATTGGTGTTGATTGTGTGGATTGATTGGTGTGCATTGTGTGGATTGTGGTGTTGATGGTGTGGATTGCAATGTGCAACGTGGTCATATTTGGAAAAAATGGCAACGTGGTCATATACCTTGGAAAAAAATCACGAAGAAGAAAAAAAGAAGGATTTTAGGAGGAGGGGGCCACAACTCGTGGGAAACCCTTTATAAATACATACCTACTGTTTTATGAACCGCTTGCATTTTAACAATGCACGAATCATCACATATTTGTAACGTGTGACGAATACGTTAATAGAGAGTTTTAGTTCTTCCCGTAATTTTCTACCCATTTACGCAAAAAGACTAAAATACCAACTGCGTAGAACTAGGCGTGTACGAGAAAGTGGCCTATCTACACGTAGGAGGAAAAAATGCTTTCGTTGGAATCCTGTCCTACGCGTAGTCGTCATAAGCTGACGCAAAGGTGACCACAGTTTTAAGAATAGGTTAGGTATTCGATATCCCTCTGACTGCCGTCTAATAACGTTTTCCTTCCACAATTTCCTACTTATTCGAAAAAAGTAAAAACCTGTGATAAATATAATTGAATTATGAAATCAAATTCCGTTGATTATGTAAGGAAAGTACCTACTTCGTCCGACAGCCAGATATCCTGTTCACCTACTTGGGAGTAAATGCACTCGTTGATACTTTTCCGATTTTAAAGTAGATACCTATTCTTCGTAAGCTTTAGCAAGTACATTTCGTACTACAAAGTTGTATCTACCAACATAAAGATTCAGACAACGAGCAGGTTTGTGTTTAAATAATAAGTTTGTATACAAAAGCTGTTGTCAGTTCAATAACAAATTGAGTAGGTCGGTAGTAGAATCTATGCTAGGTACCTTCTCAGATCCTGGAAATTACCATTTTTGATAAAGCAGGGAAGGCACTCAAAACGAACTATTCCACGAGGCCAGATTAAGTAAACTTGATGTAGCTAGATGAAAAATTGAATAATTAGACAAAAAATAAAAAAGATGTCATAATCGCGGCGCTCCCGGACGGTCACCCATCCAAGTACTAACCAAGCCCGATGTTGCTTAACCTCAGTGATCAGACGAGAACCGATGATTTCAACATATATATGCGTTGGCGAATATTATTTTTTCTTAGGTCGAACCTAGTTATTCGATGCCTGTGAAGAAAGCTGATAAAGCAGTGTAAAATGATTTCAAAATTCTTCTACTCGATCTCAAATTCAAGAGAATCGTTGACTTTGAAATACTAAAGAGACTTTAGCGTGACGATAGCGTTTGGTTAGTCGTGTGTATATACATGTAAAAATACGTGTAGAAATACGCGAAGAGCAGTTGCTTGTTCTAGGCGCTGCTCTACGCGTTAAATCGGACGGGAAGAACAAAAACTCTGTTTATCATCTATTTACCTGACGGAGTCCGGGGACGTCGCCGACAGCCGTCCCGTCTGACCTGATCCAGATGATCTCGGGCGACGGGTTCCCGCGGGCCGTGCATTCGATGACGGAGCCGGTCGTGTTGGAGAAGTCGACTCGGTTCGGCGGCTCTTTGATGAACATCGGCCCGACGGTCGTGTCATCGCACCAGCCTGTGAAGCAAAAAGCGAGAATGAGAATCTCAAATCCAGAATTGGTGAAACCATGCAATGCACCACACAAGATACCCAGCTGTACCTTTCATATTAATTAGGTAAAAGTAAAAACTGCTTGACATTTTCATGTCTTTACTTTGAAACAAAACTGCAAAAAGCGTTACTTTTAAGGAAAGGCACTTGTTTATGATTCTCGATTACTACCAAATAATTGCTACGGAACTGCATCTTCGCCATTTATCACCGTATAAAAATCGTTCGCTAGTCGTACGAAAGCTCTTGATTTATCTGAAACATCACCATATCTCACGCTGCCAATTTCCCTCTCCATACATCCCTGAGCACTGGCTACGAACTTGATGTGATGTCAAAACTTGTTTAATGTTTTTTCAGGCTTACTGGTAAATAAGACATGTTATTGGCTATTGTAAATATGTGTCAATGTGACTATTGTATTAGACATAAAATTTTCTCACTGACAAGGGGAGTGAGTGCGGCAAGTCCGGCACTGATCTCAATGAAGTATTTACTGGAGTTCCTACATTGAAAATGAGCACGTATTTCGCCGTTCGACAGAATGGGCCTTTGGGGTTTCGAAAAATTCAAAAATTGGCTAAATTTAGTGTTCACGAAACTAATTCTTCTCCCAGGTGTTTGAACTAATTTCAATGAAGCTCACACCCAGTGTTTCTACATCTAAAATCATGAGATTGGCGTAAAAAAAAATTTCCTTTGTATGTCCGAGGAAGGCCAGAACGCAGAGCGTAAAACAGGACTTACGCTATTACTACATAAGGCGCCAAAAAGTAAAAAACCCACAGCAGGGTCGTTCTCAAACTAGGGGCAACTATTGAGTCCCACAGGCCTTGCTCAGCTACAGTAACTTTTTCCCAGAAAAATTTTTTTCCCAGGGATTCCTTGCAGGCCAGTGTGTTGGAAAAAAGTAATTCAAGTGCCATACCTGCATATTAGACTGACAACGAAAAAAACGAAAGTTCGAATTTTTGAGGTGCTCAAAGCTCAGATGATTGCATCAGATGCGAGGAACAACTCCAGAAAATGTCAGTCCGAACCGATAACCCCTTGAGGTCTCCTAAACCCGTTTTTTGATAATTTAATTATCGATTTTAGAACACTAGACGCTTAGGACAAAAAGACGGTTAGGACATGAAAGATCCAAGCGTCTGGACACTTTTTATACTCTATTCCTATGTTTTCAGTGTCGCAGAACACGATGCCGCCATTATTGCAAGCGCAGAAGCTGTATTTCTTTTGATATTCAAGAAATCAGTCCAAATTAGTGATGGAAAAAAGGCATTTTTTGCCGTTTTTACCTAGTTTTGAGTGGGAAAAAAATTGTTAGCGGATCTTTTCTGCTTCGTTCCTTGTTTCCTGGCTTGTTCCGAATGTAACAAGACCAATTTCGTCCTATAATATATTATCCTTCTGAAAATATCTGCTCAAGAGCCGAATTAGCTTATTTTATAGTAACCGTTCTATACTTACCAGTGGCTAAAAAATTAAAATTTCATGTGGCGGAACCCTTTGTCTTCTATTGTCTCGTGGTTTCGGGATTGCTGATAATATTGCTTCTAATATCCTAGCCGTATAACCCGTATTTGACTTGATATTCCCGCGATGAGTGTCTAAAATCGATAAATACATTGGATTTTTCTGATTCTTTGCCTGATGTTTCTCGAGAATCACCCACTTAACACTTTTTACGGGGAGTAAAGATAGCGTCAGATTTCTCCAATGTCATTACATACCAAGAAGATCAGTACCAATTTTTGTTAAATGGAGTGAACGTCCATAGGAAGACTTTTCCATCGTTTAATAAGAAGGACACTATAGAAAGCTTGGACAAAACGCAAAATTCTGAGTGAAAGTGTTGCTGTATAATAGTTTTATAATTTGATCTTCCAATCGTTGTCAAATAGACTCAACACTGCATATTATACTTTGTTTCTATTAACACTGGTTTTCTGGAATTTATTTTGCACACCCGTATTTCACTTATTTAAAACAATTCTCACTGAACTTTTGATCTATGACCGACGTCAGTGAAAGGCAGTAGTATTCTATACTTAAATTGGTTATGTTTCATTAGAGTGAATTAAGAAACTAATCTGCGCCGGGGGAAACAAATTTGAGAAATCAATTTCACCTTGGGCAAAAAATCTGACGAAAAATGAGAAAAATCCACTCTATTCACCGATTTTTGACACCTAGCTCTTGATTATTAACCAAAATACGAGCCCTACGCCTCCACTACTAGCACGTAATGTTCAACGAGCCCAAAAACATGAAATAATGGGATAAAAAGGGCTTCAGGGCGTTAAATTTTTATTTCGTAGCTACTGGTAGGTAAGTATAGAGCGGTTACCATTAAAAGAGCTAACTCGGCTCTTGAGCAGATATTTTCAGAAGGATAATATATTATAGGACGAAATTGGTCTTGTTACATTCGGAACAAGCCAGGAAACAAGGACCGAAGCAGAAAAGACCCGCAAACAATTTTTTTCCCACTCAAAACTAGGTAAAAACGGCAAAAAATGCCTTTTTTCCATCACTTATTTAGACTGATTTCTTGAATACCAAAATAAATACAGCTTCTGCGCTTGCAATAATGGCGGCATCGTGTTCCGCGACACCGAAAACATAGGAATAGAGTATAAAAAGTGTCCAGACGCTTGGATCTTTCATGTCCTAACCGTCTTTTTGTCCTAAGCGTCTAGTGTTCTAAAATCGATAATTAATTTATCAAAAAACGGGTTTAGGAGACCTCAAGGGGTTATCGGTTCGGACTGACATTTTCAGGAGTTGTTCCTCGCATCTGATGCAATCATCTGAGCTTTGAGCACCTCAAAAATTCGAACTTTCGTTTTTTTCGTTGTCAGTCTACTGCATATCTATACAAATATTTTTGCGCATAAAAGGCCAAAAATGCAATTACCGTGGGTGTCCCAAATTAGTTTTTTGCTCTACAATGTTACTTTTACCCACAATATTGATTAATGTGTGGCAAAAAGGCCTTCGTTTTCCAAAGTTGGGTTATAGAGCATCATGAAACTGATTGAAAGAATGTGCTTATCAACTTTTCGATCCCCTCAATGTATCGCCAAAAAGTGTCCCAATGTTTTGGGATATTACCATGGTTGGAACTGAAAACTGCAATTCTGATCCCAACCAACCGAAATTTCGGTTTGAATCTCATTCTGTTGGCAAGCTTGGGATCTGTTAGGGTGGGGATAGGACCCTTCCCCCTCACCCAACGCTGATGCTGGTGGACCCCCACGTTGAAAGGAGTGCAGTCAGGAGCGTACCTTTTCATTTGCTATTACCATGTGTGTCAAATTGATGACTAGGGAACATTTTTAGCATATTTTTTTTCCTCCATCCTCTTCCTTTCGTTCTCCTCTTTCAAAATACGTCCAAGTTTTTGTTACTGAAGTTATTTATTGGGTTGAAAATCGATCTCAAACAACGATTTTCAATTACCATGTCTGAAATTGAGCTATTACCATGGGTTTATTAAAATCCACGGTAATTGCATTAGCTACATGGTAATATAATTCCACTGCATTTTCAAACTTTCCAGCAATAATTATACCTTTCAGTGTTTTTATCCACACCATCAAGTGCATATGTATGAGGGGAAAATGTAAAACAAAAATTTTTGCATGACCATCAACTTGGGGAAGCATTTTAATACTAATTCGCCATCAGATGGGAGGGTTCTTTCCACATGTGGCAATTTGCTTGTTGGTAGTTTTCTATTGACTAAACCGCAAATAAAAAAATAAATTCGACATTGTTTCCACTGGAAAAACGGCTTGTGGTAGAAGGAAGTCAGGCATTTAGCCTGAAGAGGTACTTAAAAAAAAGAGAGAGAGAGAGAGAGAGAAAGAGATGCAGAACGCGAGAGAAGAGAGAGACGAAGAAATGAACCCGAACTGAGGGAGGAAAATAAACTGAAAGAACATTCAAGGTACCAGCAACGGAAAAAGGATATAAAGCTTTTATGTGACTTGAATGAAAGGGATAGGAGGGCCAAAAGTAGGAAACTGAGGAAAAATTGTTTGGCAAAAATGAAACTGATGTGGGACCATCTACAACCTAACCCGCACCGCGCACTGCCAGACAACTTCATCAAAATAAGATGATGAAAACTGTGGAAAATAAGGTTGTTACAAGGATTTGCGGACACAAGATAGACACGGAACCAAAGTTGTTCAGAATGGTCTATAACGTAAAATGCAAGTGGAAATTTTGGATTTCGAGACCAACAATTTTTTTTCTCCTGAAAGTGGAACAATGCTTCCGCTACCTTTAGGTAGACTCGGAATTTTTTATTTTTTTTCGAATTTTCAAGTCACGTTGGTTCTTGAAGTACCAACCTTTTTTTTTTACTAGGTACTGAATGTTGAGAGTATTAGTTTACTTACTATTGCTTCTTAATTTTATATATTTATTTTAATAGTTTATTACTTCTATTTAGTGTTATTTGAATATGCTTTCAAATAATGATTAAATCAATGAGAATTATCTTTCAAAATCCCCTTGTTGTTTGCCTTTCAATGCTGTATTCTACGAGTATAATTTTGGTTCTTCTCTCAGGTTTCCCAGTCAATATTTTTGCTTCAGAGTCTCCCTGGGTGATGTCATAAATGTACCTACTTCTTTTAAATCACAATTTAAGCATAGCTAGACTGATAATTTAGTTTCGGTGTTGGGTTCCTGTCCAACGATGGTGGACCATACCTTATTACTAGTTAGATTTACTTTAAAGGAGATTTTTCCGTAGTCACCATCTTTTTCCATTGACAGAACATGTCGTTAAATTTGGTGAATTTATAATTTCAATTCCAGCCTTCATAAAAGTACGTTAATAGGTACCTACTTACTTTGTTAAACTTGCCTACCTTATTTACATAGTTAGCTATTAAACAGCACGTACCTAGGTACCGTTCTACATTTTAAAAATAGTTTTTGTTGACTAGGTAAGCTTAGGGCCATGTCATACGAGCGCTATTGCCGTCGCGCAGATGCCGTCGAGATAGCGCCGGAAAAAGTGCATGTCATACGTGACGGCATATGCGTCGCGTTGATGCCGTCCCGCCAACGCCAGGTGCCTGTCATACGTAGCGTCTTCCGGGCGCATTTGCCGTCGGGGCTATTATGTTATTACCAAGATGAACACCATCCAGGTCCGTTAGCGTCGCTAACGCGACCGTCCGCGTTGGCAGCGCTCAGCGTCCGGCTAACGCGGACTTGCCGACGGCATTAGCGTCCGTGTGACATGCTCCATAAGAGCCCCATTGCCGGGTTGGAGCGTTTTTAACGCGACGGCATCAGCGCGACGGCAATAGCGCTCGTATGACATGGCCCTTATTCATTCGAAAAAGTTATTTGTATAGGTATCTATATACCTTCCTATATATACTGAACTTACCATCTCATTAACACTTTGCAACATTTTGTCTGATTTGCCTGGTTATAGTGCAACGCCACTTGGGCGCTCTTTAGTCAATTACTTTTTTAATTTTGTTGGTTTGTTGTTCAGGTTTCGCTAATATGAACCCCTATGTGATCCTACGCCTAAAGACTAAGGTTACAAATAAAAACTAAAAGACTAATTAGGTGTAATTGACTATTTTACGAATGTTACCTACTTATGTACGATCTTGTGTTCAAGTTTGGATCGTTTTTATATTATTTAAATTAGAGTTTAAATTAAAAAATTGCTGGATTAAAAACGTTTTTACGCTATTACCTACATACGTACCTACCTCCTAGTATAATTATCTGTTGTTGAAAACACTGATGAAATTACCATGGCAACTACAGCTATTACCGTGGACACCGAATTTGAAATTTTCCAAAAACTAGGTTTAAATTTGAGAGTTGATCTGGGTATTATGTATTTTTGCAATCAGTGTTGACTAAGGAACCACCCTGAATTTTTTCAAATTTTTTTGAAGACTTTTATTTTTTGAAATTTCTGTGTCCGAAAGTTGCCCCTAGTTTGAGAACGGCCCAGCATTATTTTCAACAAATATAGTAATCCTTAGGCCTTTTATAGAAGGAATTGACACTTTTATTTGGAATGTTCCCAAGTATTTTAGGAAATTCTACAGAAAATACAAAGTTACATACAGTGAATTTATTTTTACTTGTATAAGGGTAAACTTGTAAGAGTTTTAATTACGCTGTAAATTTAGGGTGGTATATATCTACGCTTGTCAATTTATTCTGAAGGCCTAACGACACCTACATTTGTTGAAAACTATGGTGTAGGTTCTTTAGAGTAGCTTGCTGGTGCTTTATCCAGTTATGGCGAAAGCCCTATTTTAGGTAATGAATTCTGCCCTTCCTGGGCTTAATTAGGAAAATCCCTATACACGAGTACATTTTTTTTAATATGTAGAAACACAAAAACTTGCTGTATCAGCAAAAAAAAAAAAAAAAAAAAAAAAAAAAAGCATGTGATTCATGCTAAATTTAGCGATTTTTGACGTTTTTAAATTTTCCTCGAGGCTCCAAGTGCCCATTCTGTCGAACGGCAAAATACATTTCGACTCATTTTTGATGTAGTCAACTCCAATAGATATTTCATTGAAATCGGCGCCTGACTAACAGCGCACTAACCTAGTGTACGCACTTGCGGCTTACGCACTTGCGGACGTATAAGGAGAGAGACCTTAATAAATGAAGCTATCCACGAGTTTGATTTGATAATTATCTGGCGTTTCCATAATTTCGACTCAACAAGGTTTTTGCTTCAAATCAATATCTAATACATGCCTTTAATACTAGAGGCGATAAAAACATGGGGAAACACTGCATATTATTACACATAGGTGTCTACGAAAATTCCCCAAATGTGATTAGTGTCCCCTAAGTGCACTGTCGAACTATGGTAATCGGAGTGTGCCCCTAATGGGGCTTCGAACTAACAAGGTCCGCCACTAGGAGCGCTAGAGACCCCTTGTTGATATAACTTGCGTCAATCCTTTTCGCTCTACAATTCATTCCCCACACCATCGACCTCGTCAATACTGGAAAAAAATAAAAATTATAAATATATATATATATACACATATACGAAAATTCCCAAAATATATATATATCGAACTATGGTAATATATATATATATATATATATGGTTAGTATATATATATATAATAAAGAAACACACTAAATCCAAAATAACCGTCAATGCCACTTGTGTACATATCATGACTGTCGTTATAGGCAACAAAAGAAAAGTAAATTGAGGCCCTTGTTTACATGCTGCGCTCTACCTTGAGCTTCTCATTTTCGGAGCCCCATTGCCGAGTGAACCACCCCACTTAACTATGAATTCGTGCCGGTGAGTGGAGGGGGACCTTTCATTTAGGTGAGTGTGAGTGTACTCGGACACTCAGGCTTTGTTCATGAATAACGCCCTAAGGCTAAAAAAAAAGAAAAAAAAAAGTGAGTCGATGTCTCACTGTACAATTATATAGTAGTAGCAATTGTTTTTTGGACGGATCTTTTGGTTGGAGTTCGGTGGTGGGTGGGTTGAGAATATGGGGCGGGAAGAGGAAGTGGGGGTATGGATACGGGGTCCGCGAGAACGGCTTGGTAATAACTGGGGTCATGAGTTTGGGAAACACTGACCTAGACCACAAGTTGGACAACTATGTAAAACGAAAGTAGTAGTATTAACAATTTACAAAGATGAGTGAAGATTAGATGATATTTCATGTTAGAAAAATGTGATTTTCTCATAATGTGAACAACATTGTTATACTCGTAAATCTTAACTAACCCGAGAGTTAGGAGAAGCGATAGCATCTCGGGTGGGTAACCGCGAAGGAACAGAATGAAGCTCGGCTGAGATAGTGGTCCGGTTTGCGGGGGAAGGTGTGATATGAGGTCGAGAGCGCATCGCTGAGTAGCGCAATCTGTGATAGCCCAAGGCGCTTGAATAGCTAACACGCACATGCTCTCAGAAGCCTCAGATACTAGCAAATCCCTAACACCAGCCTCTTCCTCGAACTACCACCTACTAACCGCCCACATCGGTAGAATCAAGCGAGGAAGGCCTCCAAAATGTAAATTAATGTAATACATGTATAATGAAGCGGAGAGGATTCGTACAAAAACATCTCGTACGAGGCGTTACACAACTTTATTTACGTTTGTATTTTACAGTTACAGTTATCACATGTCTCGTCAACAGGGGGCTACATTATTAAAATGATTTCGTGGTTTCTGAAGGAAGATTAAAATTTGAGAAGAAGATAAGTGGATAAATTTACCAAAAATGCGAAAAATGAGCTAAAATCATATTTTCGTGTGCCAATAGCAGCATTTAACATATGTTTCCAGACGCAAGCATTACGTAAGGATGTATCTACTCAGAATTTAACAAAAATCACCCGGCATTTTTGAAAAGTTTTATAAACTTGAAGCTGGGCTACAAACATAGTTTTTTCGCCTAAACTCCAATTATTTCACTCCGTAGAATATGTGTATAAAGGGATCATTTTTAGAGGGTATACCTCTTACTCATGGGTGTAGAATTTGGAAATTTACAAAGAAAAAAGAAGGAGAAAAAAAAAAGTCTTTTTGCCCTTAAATTGGTTTTTAATTCATTTTATTATTATTATTTTATCCCCAACATTTCTCTCTAAGAACTAAGAGCTTTCACACCCCAAAAAAAAACTTTTTTTTTTTTTTAATCTTGGAAAAGTGTATGTGGGAGAAGCGTCTCAGTCTGTTCGACATCGTTTTTCAAAACATAAATCGGATCGACGACAAAAAGTTAAAAGAAACGCGTTGGTTGCCCATTGCCGATCTTTAGGACATACCTACTATGGACTTCGCCAATTTAAAAATTGTAGGAAGTGAATCTAATTAGCAAAACCAAAACATTTTTACAAATGGTGAAGATGAAAAATTCAAAGACAGTCAACTTCCCAGAAGAAACTCAAAACTTGAGCAAAATTTCCTAAGTATAAATTTATTAGTTCTCAATGGCATAACATAATGATTCAGTAACTACGAAATGACTCTTTACTACCCCAAATTAAACGGAGATGTGTTTCGCCGCAGCATGGAGCGGGGCACAACTATCGCGAGCTCACTAAGTAATTGTTCGGCAATGAGCTTGAAAGTCAGTTATCAAGTAACTAGTAACGGGTCAGATTGATGTGTAGAGTTTGGGGTTTGGTTGCTTGAAAGCTCGCATCTCAAAAATATACTAAGTCAATCAGATATTGAAACGGCAACATCAAGGACATATTACCATTTATAAAGCGTTTGATAAGGTATCAACGAGAATGATAATAAAATACATAAATTATGAAATTTTAGATAAAATATCAAGTATATTGTATATTTTAAGTATTAAGTATAAATTGTAAAATGAAGAGGTGGCTAGAAGGAAATGAATGATACTATACCACTGCACGAATACTTGAATGAGGCGAACGACGAGGCGAATATTTTGTTGGAGATGTCATCTCGTAGTAGCTTTGGTTGAGTCGTGTGGGGTAAGCGAGGAAATTGAAGTTAAGTCGTGAGACTAGGGAAGAACAATCGATTCGACCAGAGGTACAGCATTTCCATGGAGGTACAGCTTATCTGCCACTCTTTTCCAACAATCAAAAGCCACCGGGTGGTTTTACCAGAGTCCCGTCCCTTGCTATGACTACATAGTCTTCCCACTTATCACCATCGCCACTCATCTCTTATGTCCTCTTGAAGAACATTATAACTCGGAAAGCGTTTTGGGACTTGTGGACCACATGGAGTTAATTAGAGAAACACTAAATCTTTGAGGGTGGCTACCACTTGTGCCTTCACCTAATAATATTATGAAGTGAAGCCTCGCGTCATACGTGTGTAGTATTATAAAATTATTAATGTGATGCTACGGTGCACTCAGAGATAGGTTTTTTTTCAGCTACCACATGACTCATTAGGTTGAGGCAGACGTCGTGAGAGCAATAGACCGTTTCGTGACGCCGCGTTTACTTGATGCACAGCGAGGAAATATCTACGGCGCGTAGGACACCTGACTGGATATCGGGGGAGCCAAGGCCGGGCGTATAGGGGCAGGGAGCTGATTCATGGCATCTAGAGCTCTAAGGTAACCTGTAACAGGACGTGTAAGGTGGTAGAGGTAATTACAGGATTCCCACGGGGGTCACGGCTGAGTAGCATCGAGCAACTATCGCGCTATATTCAACACTTCCACTTTCTTGTTTAGGCACTGCACACCTGAACAGTATGTACCCAGTGTGAACCAAATCGTACATACAAGTAAAAAGTGCAAAGTACAACTACAAGAACTTGAGAACTAGTACAAGTACTCAAGTGTACTTATACTTGGAAGCAAGGAGACAATAAGTACAAGAACAAGTACTACAAGTACTTGTACTTACGAACTCTCAGTTCAAGTTCAAGTACTCAAATACAGGCGAGATCAACAATACAAGCACTTCTATTTAATCGTTGTTGCCGTTTCTTCCCCAGTCCTCCTTTTTACAATGTTTTTGTAAGAGGAACATTCTCAGTAAAGAACTTGAAAAGCACTCAAGTACAAATGCACTTGAGCACTTATACCGCTGACAGTACCTACTTTATATGTTAAAGATCCATTTCACTTTTCCAATATTTACAACAATAATTTCCTCTTCGCAAAATTTTCGCTGTTTTTAACGAGATATGAATACTCTGAAGCTCTTCAAAGTTTGATCTCAATGGGGCCTGGGAATATAATCTACAATTTATTTTCATTATCGTAAAGCGTAACTCAATAAATTTAATCAAAATGGTTACTGGGAAGAACTATCGAAATATGTCCTTTAAACCCTGTTTTCACCAGCTCTGATATACTCATCCAATCAAAAGCTCATTTTGAGATAGATTTAGATCTTGAGAATGGAAACCCAGATCTGAAGTCGGAATTCTGTGTGTAGGTACTAAAAGAATGAACGCAATATTGCATGTCTATCCCTGTTACTTTTTTCTCCTCTCCAACGTTTTTCCTCCGGAGTTGAGACTTCTGTCGGTAATATTATTCCAGCATATGGAATCATCCAGAACCATGTATGGGACAGTTCCAAAAAACATCGATCGTACCTACCGATTGAGTAACTTGTCATTAGCCCTTCCGAGCGTTAAGAAAGTAAAACGCCCCATGCCTCCAACATTATAAGACATGGAACAAGCTCTTGCCATATTAGCTGTAAGCTGTAGATGTAGATGTAGATGTAGGATAAAACTTTCAGGGCGGGGGTTTTGAGCCCCCAGCACGGAAGCCTGTTGGCTTATTGTACTTTCCTGAGAGTTTTTTGTTTAATCAAAGAGACTCAGCCCCCTGATGAGGGGTGGTAGGCTCTTGATTAATTGTTCGCTCGGAATGGAGCTCATCGGGGTTTGGGCCCCAAAGAGCTCAATTCTGCGATGGGTGAGTGCAGGGCACTCAAAGATTATGTGGGATGCCGTTTCGTCAGTCTCCTCACATAGTCTGCACAGGGTTGAGTTTTGTGTGACCCCTATGCGATGTAGGTGAAATCGTAGGGGTGCAAAACCGGTTATGAGGCCAACCAGTGTTTTTAGTTCCCTACGGTTTTTCCTAAGTAGCCCCTCAGTAATTTTGGTGTTGAGTTCAGCCACCATAAGTTTACTGTGGGTGTGTCCTTCAATATTGGCCCATCTTTTAGCGGTTTGTTGGTTGACCCACGTGTTGATGGTTTTTCTGAAGGTGGTTTTTGGTAAACCGACTGCTGGCTCAGGCCCTACGAATGGGGTTTGGGAGCCCCTTCTCGCGAGCTCGTCAGCCTTTTCGTTACCAATAATGCCTCTATGCCCCGGCACCCACTCCAGGCGAACCCGGTTGTGTTTGGCTAGGTTGTTGAGGGTTTGCATGCAGCACCATACCACTCGGGACGAGATGGTTGGAGCCGTTAGTGCTTTTATCGACGCTTGACTGTCAGAAAGGATGCGGACGTGGGCATTTTTATGCCCCCTCCTAAGACTCTCCACAGCTGCTGCCTCGATTGCCACAATTTCTGCCTGGAATACAGAGGTGTGTTGCCCAAGTGGAAACGAAGTGTTCCACCTGGGTTTGGCCCCATGTATTCCTGCGCCAGTTCCTGCTTCCATTTTTGACCCATCTGTGAACCAGATGATGTCATTGGAGCAGCAATTGTTCTCCCATAGCCCCTCTCTTGTAATGATTGACGTGTAGAGATGGGGTTGGGAGAGAGTTTTGGGCATGATATCGGCCACCATGTCGAGTAGTGGTTCTTGTATCAGTTCCAATATATTGGTATGACCTCGGTGAGGGGTTGTCCACCAAGAGCCATTCCATTTCAGCCTCAGGGAGGCCATAATGGCCTCACCTTGTATGAAGATATCCAAAAGTAAAACCTCCATGGTTGCTGTGGGTGTACCATGCATGCTCCGGTGATGGTTAGACAGGCCAGTCGCTGGATGCTGGTGAGAGTTCGTCGTGCTCCCACCTGATGCCACCACACAACGCAACAGTACGTTATTATGGGTCTAACAATGGCGGTGTAAATCCACTGGACCATCCGTGGTTGAAGCCCCCATACTTTCCCACATGTACGTTTAGCGCACATGAGGGCTCCTTTGCATCTGTTTGCAATGTATCCTAGGTGTTTATTCCAGGTGAGTTTTGTATCCAGGTATACACCCAGATATTTGACCTCACGTTGAAAGGGCACCCTTGAATTAAAGAGAAGAGGTTCTGAAAGGCCCCTCAAATCTCTTTTTCTGGTAAAGGTTACAAGTGTGGTTTTGTTGGGGTTTACATTTAGGCCAGTGCCACACCAATCCTCCACCACTTTCAGAGCTGACTGAGCCAGATCTGAGCTCCAACATGGTCCCCTAAAGATGACCACACGTAGCCTTGAGCGTAAAAGCCAAGTGTGTTGAGTTGTTCAAGTAAAGAGTCCACAACGAGGTTCCACAACAGTGGGGAGAGTACCCCCCCTGCGGGCAGCCCCTCGCCACAGACACCTCCACTGATTCCCCAAGGAGCTCAGCATTTACCGTTCTACTCGTAACATAGTTTTTATCCACCTACATATGGTGTTGTTTATATTGTGCCTTTGAGTCTTATAATGGAGGTTACTGAGGTTGAATCAAATGCCCCCTCTATGTCCAAGAATATTCCTATTGCAAATTCCTTGTCAGCCAGCACAGTTTCCACCCTGGTGACTAGGTGGTGCAATGCGGCTTCACAGGATTTGCCTTGTTGATAGGCGCCTCTCTATTAAGGAGTTTCCCTCAAGTGTCTATCACAAGTTTTTCCAATCAAATTGAAGGATGTCAGACAGATGGGTCTAAATGCTTTTGCCTGGTTGTACCACATTACCCTTGCTTGACACCACTCTATCTCATGGTTGGGTACATAGTCGAGATGGGATGCACCCTTTGCCACTTCCCAGTCTAAGGGAGAGGATTTCCCGCCATTAGTGCGGGCTGGTGGGTCAGTTAAACAGCCAGGGAAGTGGGTCTCATGAGTGCCAGAGTGTCCCCAGCTGTTTCACAAATTCGCTGGAGTCTGGCGCACTCAGAGGCACTTTCTTTTATTCTAATAAGTTTCCTATATTCAGCTAATAGCCGGTCTTTTTGGCTCTGTTGTACAGTTTGCCAGTTTCACGTTTGACAGCTTCTAGTTCCTCCACCAGGAAACCTGGAAACACAGCCCTCTACTTCCTCCTTGTAGTTCTTCCAAGGATCTCTATGTACTTGTCGTGTTTTACCCAAACCGGCTAGCGATATCAAGCTCCTTGAAGTACTGATGACTAGCGCAACAACTCTGCCCCGGGAAACCCAGATGAGTGCGACGTCATAATGAATAGGTGGTGAGAGGAGCTCAGCATAGACCAAATCAGCGCTTCTTCATGGTGGGGCAGCCGTTTGAGATGCACATTACCCTCTGCACCATATCACCTTGTCTTGAGGGGGGGAGTCCGGTCTATACTCCTAGGAGATACTATCATTGGGAGGGTGTAAGCGTAGCCTAAAGTTGAATACAAAAGAAATCAGGCCGAGAGACTCAGCAAGGAATTAGACTGA
The DNA here is from genome assembly GCA_030762985.1 of Adelphocoris suturalis. Classification (NCBI taxonomy): domain Eukaryota; kingdom Metazoa; phylum Arthropoda; class Insecta; order Hemiptera; family Miridae; genus Adelphocoris; species Adelphocoris suturalis. The sequence goes on from CM061043.1 coordinate 78,459,702, forward strand.
GACTAAACAGAATGAATCGCGCTTCTTCATGGTTATCAGGTCTAATCCGAAAACGGAATTAGATATGTATCGCAATTCTGGCACCACTATCATGTTCAGCACTAAAAAATCTTTGAAATGAGACGTCACTCGGCAAAAAATTGATTTCTAAGTATCCAATAACCGCTCTCACCCTTGGGTAGTCCAAAAAATTTCAGGATTTTTTTTCCTTATTTTCATTTGCTTAAAACTTAGTATCAGACACCCCGTAATCGCTGTTTTGGCTCAAGTCGGCTTGACATCGCTGGTCTTTCTCAGCGTTTGAGAAAAAAAATCAGTGCATCCGATCTCCATTAGTTCGCTAATCATGAGATATAATGTGAACTTTGTCCGATTAATCTGGGGTCTTTGACGTCTACAAGGAAAAGTGATCCCATAATATTTTTGAGCTGTTCATACACATAAGACACGATCAAGTTTTATTTGCAGTTTTATCACTACTGTTTCCGGACAGAAGAGATTCGGTCGGTACGAATTCGCGGAAAAAATGGTGCGCTTTTAGATTTGAATTTTTCCTTGTCGTCACATAAGAGTAAATCAGCTCAGCTTTTAAGTAATATCTCTTCATTTCATAAATTAAATGATTTAGTTGCCTACAACCAGGGTTAGTGAACACAGTCTATTACTCATGCGTAGTGCAACGTGCACTAGGGTGGAATGCCTGCTTTGCTGACAGTTCAAACGCGAGACCCGCACAATGAATAAGTAGCAGGTAGAACTCGACGAGGTCCCACAGCTGTTCAACATGCGGGGGAGGTCTTTAGAGCAGAATGTTCACCCAGGGTTGGGGTTCCCACGCGGGGTCACGGATCAGTGCCCAGTTACTTGACTTCCTTCGAGTAAATCACGTCAACAATCGAAATTGGGATACAGGGAGTACAGGAATAATACCTATGGATTCACTAGGAATCTGGAAACGTAAGAAATTACTCGCGAACAACATCGAGTTACCACTCCACTTTACCTCATGTGTTAGTAATCAAATACAACACGAGGGCCATGAAGCGTCCTAAAGATTTAATGCCTTCGCATTTCGCTAATCAGCCGAATAAAAATGAAGAAGCCTTCCGATAATTTTTAAACACGAAACTTATCGTTCACCGAAAATGAAAAAGTTCACATGCAGTTTGCGTTTTTGAGCTTTATGAGCCAGTTTAGTCTCGTGTCCGTTTGTAAAGATCACAGTTCGCCAATCATTGCAACGCGCAACCATCCTCCAAAACCATTCGCAATTTTCACACAGCCAGGAAAACGACGAGCCTTGAAAAGCCTCTTGTTGATTTCATCTCATTGAGTATGACCACTCTAAGTCTCTCCTCGCTTCATTTTAACACCCAATTTCAATAATATAGCATTTCCAGACCAAATACAACCTTTTCCGGACCAAATTAAACCTTTTTCCAAACCAAATTAAACTTTTTTTTTTTTTTTCAATCACTAAAAACTCTCAAAATGACCAGCATGAATATAAACTGACTTAAAATGTTGTGGTATGGAAAATGTTGTGTATGGTGACTTAAAATGTAGTGTTATGGACTTTTGTGACTTGAAAAAAAAAAAAAAAAAAAAAACTCGAATGACAAGCTTGCATATATAATAAGGTAACTTTTTTCCAACAGTGAATTAAGGGTACCCGGAAAGTGTACCGTTTTCGGGATAGTTTAACGTTGATTTCCCTATCTCGAACCGAGATAATTCGACAAGCTTTCCGGGTACCCTTAATTCACTGTTGGAAAAAAGTTACCTTATTATGTAAGCTTGTCAGTCGAGGGGATTTTTTTTTTTTTTTTTTTTAGGTCTACATACTTCTATAACACAACATTTTCCATAACACAACATTTTAGGTCAGTTTACATTCGTGCTGGTCATTTTAAAAGTTTTTAGTGATTGAAAATAGAAATAAGGTTTAATTTGGAATAGAAAAAGTTTAATCTGGTTTGGAAAAAGTTTAATTTGGTTCAAAAAAGGTTTAATTTCGTTTGGAAAAGGTTTTTGGTCTGGAAATGCTATATTCTAAATAACAATAATGCAGGTCGTGCACTTGAAGAGACTATGGATTCCATCTAGTTCGGGTCAGAGATATTCTCTGCGATCATAAGCAAAACTTGAACTCTCTGTAAAATGAACTGCATTCTCAAATATTCAACTGATTTTCTTGAAATTTTTCAGGAGCTAATATAGGCAACCAGTCGAGTAAGTCGAGCAGTGAATGCATTTAATGCGTAGGCACATAAAAACAATTAAAACCCGTTCATATGGTGGTCCCTTCGCCTTATTTGATACCTGCAGTAGGTAACTGTAACCTTTCATGACAATTTCAGATGCTATCTTCCTACCAACATAGAGTCGAAGTGAAGGTACCTTACTACATGGAACCACATACTGGGATTAGAACCTAAAATAAGATAAAATAAATGGTAATGCTTTCTTAAATATTTCAATTTCAATCTCTTACAAGTTCAATGGGGAATTTTCTTGTTTTTTTATTTTTCATTAATATTATTTTTTTAATTTGATCAACAGAAAGATCTGAGCTATACCTTTCCAAAAAGGTGCTATATGATGGGTATCTGACCACAAATTCATTTGCACGATGACATGAACCCCCCACCCCCTCCCCTTACCATCACGAGCCCTACTACATTCACGCGTGATCTTCCTACCAGTTTATTGGCCATTCTAAACGGCCTTTTGGGTAGAAAATTGCTACTTGGGGGTTTCTGTTTCTAGTACACTGAATCCGAATTTGAAGTCAAAAGAGTGAAATTCCAATAATAATTGTGTTATGAGGAGGCCAGGAAAAAATCCATTTCAAACTACCTAGTGCAAGTTTCACCGGCACGGGAGGGGGCCGGGCTTCAGAGCCCGGTTCTTTTCCGTTAATTCACTACCACCCCTTTTATTGGTTTCCATTAATTCACTACCACTTGATATATATTCTATTGTTCTAAAAACTGTTCCCCAATCATTTTTACGTCCACTGTGGTAAAATAGATCAGAATGCTGTGTATAGTTTGGTGGCCTGGATGCTCGCAAGCTCGCATCTAAAAAATACATTACATCAAGTAGTCAATCCCTTAATAAAAATTCAGATTAGTTGGACATGTAGGTCAGAATGATGTGTATAGTTTGGTGGTCTGGATGCTCGCAAGCTCGCATCTCAAAATTACATAACATCAAGTAGTCAATCCCTTAGTAAAAATACAGATTAGTTGGACATACAGGTCAGAATGAATGAATGGTAGTGAATTAACGGAAAAGAACCCAGAGCCCCCCCCCCCCCCCCCCCCCCCCATGATTTCGCCCCGGTAAATAAGTCCATTAAAAAAATATTATACATATATATAAAACCTTTTCTATGGATTAGTTCGTTATTTGAACACCCCACATTTCCGATAGTTTGTCTTTCTTTTTATCATAATGATGTTGGGAAATGAATAGGACACAATTTTCCGAATGAAGTTTGCGGTCACATCTTCACACGAGTGACGGTTGAGAAGCTATTTGAAGCCAGCCGGCCTCTGTAGATGGCTGATAAGGTTGTTGGCATCCAGATTGTTGGAAGGATACGATGCGAGTTGTATTCAGCTTTCAGACCTGACTACAAATGAGCCTCGGAGCTCTTCCAGTCAACTCTCAAGCAGATCTGATAAATGTAACGGTCGTTTAACTTTCTTTTGTCAGTCATTGTTTCAATCATTCCAAAAGTGGAACACTCTTTTCATATGTTGTTTTTTAATATTATAGTATAAAATAATATATGTATAAAATATATATAATAATATAATGCATATATATATATATATATATCCCTTGATCCCTAATCCCTTCGATTTAGCGTTCAAAAAACATCGAAAATTACAAATAAAATATATATACAGGGTGATTCCCTCGCAGATGCAAAAAAAAAATTGGGTGAAACTACACCAAAAATGGAGTAAAATGCCGCCAACCGCATATTTTTATCTCAATCCGTACTCGAGATATGATTTTTTAAAGGTTTTTTCAGGAATACCGTGTTTTTTTCATTTTAAACTCGGATTTCTCCACTTTGCCTCATTTAATTTTAACTTTCAACCTCATTTTCGGTATCAGCATTAAATTTTCTATAAGAATAGTGTACTTGGGTTCTTAAAAAGTACCATCCGAAGACCCTCACATCAGCTCAAACATTGACGATTTTGAAAAAATAATATTTCTGAAAATCTTTAAAAGTTTACTACTCTTTTAAAAAGAATCCTGGAAACTGGCAAATCTCATGAAAACTGCTTCATCTTATATGCTTTCCAACGGTATTATCAATTTTACTTTTATTTTGTTATTTAGGGGAGAAAATAATGTTTTAATGTTAAAAAATGTGGGTTTTTCAATGAAATTGTTGGTTTTCTCGAAAGATGACCCTCCGTGAACCAACGAGTATGGGGTCGGTTTCTATGTATTTTTTCTCGCTGGATCAAATGGAAACTCTTGCAGATCTCTCAACTACGTTATAATTGAGTTTTACACTTTAATTAACTAGTTTCACCCTATAACACACATACATTTAATCGTAACAAACAAACTAAACATTTGCGATTTTAAGTGTAAAACTCGGTTATAACGGAGTTGGAGAGATCTACAAATGTGACCATTCGATACAGCGTGAAAAAATACATAGAAACCGACCCCATACTCGTAGGTTCATGGAGGGTCATCTTTCGAGAAAACCAACAATTTCATTGAAAAACCCACATTTTTTATCATTAAAACATAATTTTCTCCACTAAATAACAAAATAAAAGTAAACTTGATTATACCGTTGGAAAGAGTATTAGACGAAGCAGTTTTCATGAGATTTGCTAGTTTCCAGGATTCGTTTTGGAAGAGTAGTAAAGTTTTAAAGATTTTCAGAAATATTCTTTTTTCAAAATTGTCAATGTTAGAGCTGATGTGAGGACCTTTGGATGGTACTTTTTAAGAACCCAAGTACACTATTCTTATAGTAAATTTAATGCTGATTCCGAAAATGTGGTCAAAAGTTAAAATTAAATGAAGTAAAGTGGAGAAATTTGAGTTTAAAAGGAAAAAAACACGGTTTTCCTGAAAAAACCATTAAAAAATCATATCTCGAGAACGGCATGAGATAAAAATATGCAGTTGGCGGCATTTTACTCCAATTTGGATGTAGTTTCACCCAATTGTTTTTTTGCATCTGCGAGGGAATCACCCTGTATATATATATATATATATATATATATATATATATATATATATATATATATATATATATATATATATATATATAAAAAATAAAACATTATATATATATTATATAATGCAAATATCTAACTCTCGACTCAACTAGTCCGAAAATTTTCTGGGATAGTACGGGTTAGAGCTGTTGAAATATCACTTGAAAAAAAGAATAGTTTTACTTTAAAAAAAAAAATAATAATAATAATAATAAAATAAAATAAAAAATAAATTTTATTCAGCCAGGAAAACATCAATTATAAGTACCAACCTAGAACCATTGCTAATTATATAAAATCCCTAATCCCTTTGATTTAGCGTTCCAAAAACATCCATAGCTACAATAAACGCGTATCTTTTGAATTTATCGCCCGATATCGTAGACAATTGTTGACGATATTATCGTCGTCTTATTGAATCGGATCGCTCTAAAAGCCAGTTTCAATCGATTCAATACGTCAAAAACCATTGAAAACCATACCGAACATATATTTGTGAGGTGTATCGTTTCGTTCGACGTCGTTGAAGATTTCGCGACGGGTCGGCAGATATACAGCATATATACGAGTATATATACATACATATACCATATTCATGGTGACTAAGGAGTCTACATCCCAAATTTCGATAGCTACAAAATTGCTTGTAGCAAAGAACCAACGAACGTACACATACTGACTAATGCAGGCCGAGTCTAAGTAGAGACTTAGTTACCTATTCAAATTATAGTTAAATGTCAAAATCTGACACCCATTCTTATAGAGTTTGGTCTCTCTATTCTCTCTATTGGTTCTCTATTTAAACAGTTCTATTTATTACGACTATACAAAGAGGGTCTTTCTGTCCTTAAATTATTTATAGCGAATTTTTGTAGAAAATGAAGCTATTGCAATGGCTCCAAAAATTATAAAATCAAAATTTTCGAAAAATTTATTCATGTATACATGTGTCATTCGAGACGATAACTCTCCTCAGGATTGAGATAAAAATGCCGTTCTTGCGCAAAAAAAAAAAAAATCAAGCATTCCAATCGAAAGGACGAGTTCGTTGGCCAACACATTTTGGGCACATTAAATTGGTCAAATTTCAAAAGCTGTGCTAAAAAAAATCACTAAAAATGAACAAAAAAGTCTAAAAATCGGTAAATTTATAGTGTAGAGGGGTGGACTACCCCTAACATTTAGGGGGATGAAAAATAGATGTTGGCCGATTCTCATAGGTACCGGATAAGCACAAAAAATTTCATCAAAATCGGTCAAAAATATAACTAAAAAAATTTAGGAGTGGACTATCCCTAACATTTAGGGGGATGAAAAATAGATGTTGGCCGATTCTCATAGATACCGGACAGGCACAAAAATTTTTATCAAAATCGGTCAAAAATAAAAATAAAAAAAATTATGGGTGGACTACCCCTAACATTTAGGGGGATGAAAAATAGATGTTGGCCGATTCTCATAGATACCGGATAAGCACAAAAAATTTCATCAAAATCGGTCAAAAATAAAATTAAAAAAATTTAGGGGTGGACTACCCCTAACATTTAGGGGGATGAAAAATAGATGTTGGCCGATTCTCATAGATACCGGATAAGCACAAAAAATTTCATCAAAATCGGTCAAGTCGTTTCGGAGGAGTATGGCAACAAAAACTGTGACACGAGAATTTTATATATTAGATGATCATTTTAGCCAAAAGAAGTTCATCGACGATGAAATAGAACAGTAAAACATTTATTCACAAAATTAAGGTGAAGAACATATTCAATAATTCATTAATATCTGGTGGAAAATCGATTTAAAAAACTGAAAAATTGGTAAACATTCAAAATCTGTTTTGAATCGTAGAATATGATTCAGAACGAGTTAATTTGCCTTAAAATTGGTGGTTAAAATTATCTTAGCACGCAAATTCCTCAAATTTTAAAATAAAGTAACAAACTACAATACAATAATCTACGAAAATTCGCTCGTACGATCATGCCGCATGATTGGAACTTTTTTCATTCATCTCCAACGATTCTCTTCTGAAGAAGCCCCAGTTCCTGGGTAGAAACGTTGGAGATCAATAACAAATCTATTTAAGGATAGAAAGGCCATTGTGGTTAAGTTTTGGTAAAAATCATACCAAATCATTCCAATGAATCGTCAAGGTACCCAATATCGTGGTCAGCTACTGGTTGTTTAGCAATACTCCAGGATATGTTAAGTAGACGCTTCGAGAAGAGGGGACGACCTCGCGCCATTCGTATTCAGAGCTGGAGCAACTCCTTTTATCAAAGGCTCCAAATGACAAGATTGACCTACTAGAAGGCGGGTGATCCGTGGGTGTCAAGACGGTGAGCTCCTACTCACATTAGAACCTCAACGTCTAGAACATTGATATCTCGAAACCATCTTCTTGGCGCAGAAGGAAATATCGTAACCAATGGAGCTACGAATGATAATTGCTTATAAAGGGTGTATCAGACACGACTCGCCAAAGTTCGGGGATCGATTTTACAACTAATTTGCTACAAAAAGTGCCTCCTAGACTTTTTTTTAGAGGCTTCGTTTCCGAGTAATTTCACTTTCAAGATTTTTTTCATGTTTTTGACCTTATTTCACTAAATGGTCTAAACTTCCTTAATTTGACAAGTAAATTAAAATTTTATGACAAGTAAATATAGGTAAAATTTTATGACACCGTTGAAAAGAGCGTTAAACTTCCAATCTCCCTGATGCCAAAACAAGAATTTTTGAGCAACTCCAATAGATGGAAAGAGAGGTCAAAGTCATAATTTTGAGAAGTTGACAAAATTTCACTGTTTGGAATCCGCTTATTGACTGCACTGTAGTGCTTTTGAATCCCAATCTTCAGGAAAACTACCTTAGAATTTCAGCTTTCCAACGGTGTAATCAATATTTATTTTACTTCGCTAATTAGAGGGGAAAAGTATGTTTGTATGTTGAAAAAATTGGTATTTTCTATGAAATCGACAGTTTTTGTGAAAAATTACGCTCTAAAAAAATTTGAGTTTGAGGACGGTTTCTACGAGTTTTTTCACGCTGAATCGAATGGGAACACTTACAGATCTCCCAAACTCCGTTATAACAGAGTTTTACAATTTAAATAACTAGTTTTACCCTTAAACACATAAAATGGAGCATAAAAAATGAACCAAATATTCTTGAGCTAAAGTGAAAAACTCTGTTATAATAGAGTTGGGGAGATCGGTAAGTGTTACCATTCGATTCAGCGTGAAAAAATACAAAGAAACTGGCCCCAAACTCGACTTTTTTTTTAGAGGATCATTTTCCACAAAACGATTTCATAGAAAATACCACGTTTTTCAACATAAAAACATACGTTTCTCCTCTAATTAGCAAGGTGAAATAAAAACTGATTATACCGTTGGAAAGCTGAAATTCTACGATAGTTTTCCTGTTAGTTTTTCTGTTTTTGGGGATTCAAAACCACTACAGTAAAAAAAAAGTCAATAAGCGGATTCAAAACAGTGAAATTTTGTCAACTTCTCAAAATTATAACTTTGACCTCATTTTTTAGCTATCGGAGCTGCTCAAAAATTCTTGTTTTGGCAAAAGGAAGATAGGAAATTTAACGCTCTTTTTAACTAAGTAATCAAATTTCAGTTTATAATCAAATTAAGGGAGTTATGACCATTTTAGTGATATAAAGTCAAAAACACGAAAAAATCTAAAAAGTGAAATTACTCGGAAACGAAGCTTCTAAAAAAAAGTCTAAGAGGCACGTTTTGTTGTTAGTTGTAGAATCGATCCCTGAACTTTGGCGAGTCGTGTCTGATACACCCTGTATAATTTGTGAAAAATTTAATGTACAGAAGCTACAATTTGGACCAACTAGATGGTAATACCTACCTGGTGATACCTAGGTACCAATATCTATAGATCGTAAGGTATAGAGACCCAATTGATACATAGTAGATTCCAGGCAAATAAGGAGTGGTATGTGGTATTTAAATATGGTCGTATCGGGTCTTTTCTACTATATCCTCGCATTTACAAACTAATATGTCTAAAAAAATACATTACATCAAGTAGTCTATCCCTTAGTAAAAATACAGATTAGTTGGACATGTAGGTCAGAATGATGTGTATAGTTTGGAAGTATGGATGCTCGCATCTCAAAAATTCGTAACATCAAGTAGTCAATCTCTTAGTAAAAATACAGATTAGTTGGACATATTATAGGAGGGACGCCCTATTGAAATCGAATGCGGTCGTATAACGAAAAAGACCCGATATGCGGATTATAAATGCGGGGATATAACAGAAAAGGCCTGTAGTACCGTAACATTAAGATATATGAAACGTGGAAAGTGGTTTGAGTTTGTATGGGTATGGCTTAAGTACAGATACTAAGGAAATAGCCATACATGAATGTACGAATCTTGGGTTCATCGTCATGGAAGATTTTGTGGATTCCTCGTCAGGACGAATGCGTTTTTCCCGTCCATGGGAAAAGCTGTATCTATTTGTATTCAAGTGAAGCTTTCACGAAACGGATAACTCTTCTGGTTGACGTGAAAATTGGCACCTGCACATTTTGTACTCTTCCAACTTTGCTCTGCCTGTACACGACCTGGAGAACGGAAAAATAGCTAATAACCCTATATATTGAATAGTAGTAGTAAAACTTTTAGGTACCTCTGACAACGAATTCCATGTTTGTGCATGACATAAATGAAATTCCCGCTATCCGATGTTAGATGAATGAAACACGCACGCACTAACGGATGGTTCGACGACGATGAACCAGATATGGGAACATCCACAAAATAACCCACAGAAATCTCTGAACGTCTATCAAAATCAGATTCTAATTTAGATTTTTGTCAAGGACAAGAGTTGTGTGCCACCCAACATCATGTAAATATTTTCATTATTTGACTATAATATGTACGTTTTCCAAAATAAACACGTGGTCCAGCCCAGTTTGGCTGCAAGCGACGCTGGAGAAGCAGTTAGAGCTCATGTGTCCGTGGCTTGGTGCCACTCAGTAATTACGGCACCTCACTTTCTCCAGGGCTTTTATATATATACCCAAGGCAAATCGAGCTGGAGACTATCCCGTGCTCAGCCTTTCTGCTTCTCATTTCCCACACCGCATCTCCACTCATTCTAATCTTGATCCTTTCCTTCCAAATCACGCCTACAGAGCTCTAAGTTCTGGGCGATGGTACATCTGAATATATTACGCCTACGGAGCTCTAGTTCCAGACCGTAATATTTTCTCCAATATCGCTTTTACAGAGCTCTAAGTTCTGGGCCATGATATATCCTACCATATTACGCCTACGGAGCTCTAATCTCTGGACCATACTATTTCCTCTGATATCACGCCTACAGAACTCCAAGTTCCAGACCGGTGATATATGGTATAGCCTACGGAGCCACGTGATATATGGTATACCCGACAATATCACGCCTACAGAACTCTAAGCTCTGGACCGTATTTCCCTGTGAATCACTCCTACGGAGCTCTAAGCATCGGGCCATGGTATAACCGACGATACCACGCCTATAGAACTGTAACTTATGGACAGTGATATTTCCATGTGAATCACTCCCACAAAGCTCTAAGCTCCGGGCCATGGTAATCCCACGATATCATGCCTACAGAACTCTGTTCCGGACCGTGCTATTTCCCTGTGTATCACTCCTACGGAGCTTCAAGTTCTGGGCTATGGTATACCCGACGATATCACACCTACAGAACAACGTTTCGGACCGTATTTACCAGTGTATCACTCCTACGAAGCTCTCAGTTCCGGGCCATGGCATATCTGATGATATTATGCCTGTAGAGCTATAAATTCCGGACCGTGATATTTCCTTGTGTACATCACTCCTACGGTGCTGTCAGTTCCAGACAGTAATACCACCTGGAAGAACACTCGAACGTAGCTCTCAATTCCAGACGGTTTCTTACACCTTCTGGTTTCTGGTTTGTGGCGGTTTCTGGCCATCGGTTAGGGCCATATACATAGAGAGAGACAAAATAAAGTGCTCGCGAATTTGCAGTGGTGATTGACCCTTCAAGTCCAACCACAACAAAGAGATTATCACTGACTATACTATAGACAATAATAAAGTAAGCGGAAACTTTGATTTTGAAGAGTCTACAATATTTCAGCCGATTGTAAGAGTTTCATGCTTAAATACGAATAGTGTATGTACTCGTATGTATTCCTTTCTTTAGTGTGGAAGCGAAATCATACTAAACACGATTCGATTGAATGGAACTTCCGAATTTTTCGTGTCAAATTAGGATCTCAGACGAGTCAGAAACGGAAAGCTACAATAGTCACGCTAAGATCCCATTCCTTATCTTTACCAAACCGACGCGCCGCCACATGTTCTCCGTCTCCTTGAGTTTTTTCTTTCTTTTTTTCTCGCAACTTGTTTCATAACTTTTCCCAGGAGCTCCTTCTGTGCAAGCTGTTCCCAATTCCTATAATTAGAATCTTCTAGCAGCTACAACAGACGTTAATGGAGTCCGGCAAGGTCCAGATATACATCACGTCAGGGCGAGGAAGGCTGTCAATGTAAACTTTTATTTGGCAGAATAAACATTGCGTGCTGAGTAGATCAAATCAAAACCTTCAGGCAGGGCTCCGCTACCAGACGAACCCGTAAACTATATTTAAGCTCGCTTCCATCAACTCCAGAGATTTCCTAAAATCAACTGGTGATTGAATCATCATGGCTATTGGTTGAGAAAATATTAAATATCCCAGCAGTAGGTAACATTACTAATTTCCAGTTGGCTAAACTAATTTTTTGTAGCTCTATTAACTCTGGTTAGGAGATCAAGTTTTAATGAGTTGGAAAATAGCTCTCTAGATTTTTTAAAAGTCTATTTTTCTTCCCAGGAAACACTCTCTCCGAAACAAGAGGGTGTTTATTATTGTGTTTCTACTTTTTCTACGCTGTAGTTAGTTGATCCTAATCACATTTCACATTCAATTAACTGTTGTTTGGTTGCCATTCAGAATAATTTCTGCAATCCAATAACATTTAAGTATTGCAATATTTTACATGATAGTCGGGTATTTTGCTTGATTTGTTTCTAATTTATTATCATACATATATATATAATAAAACTGTATTGATGTTTATTACGTTTGTTTCATTAATTATGTATCATGCCTTCCAACCAATATTATTTTGGATTTTGGACGAGAGGATGGATGCCGTGGATACTATAAAGCGGCCACCGAGTTGGCATCACTCGATCAACGGGCGGTTGAGATGGACGCCGCTTCTACTCTTTTTTGTGTTCTGTGGTTCAGAAGTTAAAATACACTCTCAACCGTCCCATTTCCAAGTGTACATTTATTCCACAACACTGGATTCTTCATACAAGATCTTTATTAACCTTCCTCTTTCTGAGAGATTCTTGCAGCACAACTCCATCAGAAAATATTCCTTTTTTTCATTTATACACGTGTAGTTAACTTTAAAATGTATGTTGCAGGTATGTATGTTTTGTAAAATGTAAAATGTACAAAACGTTCGTCAAAATGTTCCGAAATTTGAGATTCACGTGAGTCAAAAATTATCAACATTTATATTTACGGCCAAACAACTTTTTCTAGACAATATTTTGCAAAAGAAACCAATTTCTGGATTTTCAACAAAGTTTTGAAGTTTTTATTTACTTTTAGCACATTTAATCAGATTTGAGCACTCCTTTTATCATAATTTCGAGCACACTAAACGTTCTAGTTCATAGATTCAGTTTTTCAAGTAATATTCTGCTATAGTAAAATATGCAAATTTAGAAAGTTATGGTCATTTCAGTTTGTAAATTTACAAAATCGACATTTTGATCACAATAAATTGCTCACACACAGATTAGAGCCATTTATTGTTCTCAAAAATTGCCTCTTAAAGGGTTCATCCTTTTTTGGAATGCTTGATTTTTTGGCGAAGGAATGGATTTTGTGAGATTATCATCTGAAACCACATAGAGATGTATAATGTAATACATATTTTATAGAAGTGTTGAAGTTTTTTTTCCATTTCGTGGAGCCATTGCAAATAGCTTTATTTATTTTATTTATCGAATACCCAGTAACGGGATCTCTAGAGGAACACGAAAGTGTGTTGCGAGCTGGAAAAACGATACTGATTAAAAAAAAGGTTGAGTGAGTTAGGACTAGATGTGGACTGAATGAATTTACTGTCTTTAAAAAATTGCCATTGGAAGAACTGGCTAATCGAAAGAAATCCTCGACAAAAGAATGTATCTGAATACAAATGTTATTTTTCTTTCATCAGCTCGAAAAACTAAGATGGGAGTTGGGAAATGATCTGGTTCTTCAGTGAGAATGGACTATTATAACCTGCTGACTGTCGCCTCCTCCAGAACCTCGCTCCACCTGCCAGCTATTACAGGAGGAGTGTTGCCACTTATATCCATGGAATATAATATCCACCCAACCTGTTTAAAAGGATATAATAGGTACCTGCTCCCCGTTATTACAGGTGCCAACTTCTTGTCCAGCCGGACCTGCCGTTGCGTAATACAGCAATCTGCCGAGTCGATATGTATTCAAACCTCCACGTCCCTTCGCCTGCTTTACTTTGCAAATCTGTAATCCCATTGAAATCTGACCTGGGTCACCTTTGTAGAACCTGTTTACAAAAGCTTTCCGACCGCATCACATTTTCAGCCTTAGCCCATGAATCACATTAAGTATTTATCTTTATTCCTATTATAGTATTTTTCAACTCCTGCGCAATGTTAGAGGGGATGCTGACATAGAGAAAGATGCACATTTTGTCATTAAGTTAAGAATGTGTTCTCTCCATCTAGCTGATCCCCATTTCCCATGAATTTGAAACAGACTTGCGACGAAGGCTGATGTGGTCAAAGAAAAACTTTGTATCCAGTTTATGGGGTATATTGCAAGGAAACTTAGCAGCTCGTAAATTCATAAATCATAATTTTCGTATAATAAGCCTCAATGTAACAGGTAACCTAAAATGTTTTGTGGTTTTGTGGTTTTGCGGTTTGAATTTCGCGAAATTGCATCCAACGATTTTGATTAAATTCAAACTGTAAATACGACAATAAGTAAGTACTGCGAGCTACTGATTAAACTAACATTTTCTGGGAGGCGCGGAGGTCGTCTGAATACACAATGATAATCGTTCAAACACAACCATTCAAGAGGGGAAGGTTTACTATCCGGGGTACCGTGAAGTCGTACCCTTCTACACAAACTCAATATTTGACTATTTGAAATACGAGAAAATTTACTTTGTTATACATCACTGGTTTCGCTACAAAATTTAGTATTCAAAAAGCTGCACTATTCGCTGACTGAAGCATTGTTTGGCCCCCAATCGTCAAATGAAATCACCTTATTTTATCGGAAAAAAAATCAAGTTTTTCTTCATATTTGCCCCATTATCTGACTTAACATATTATTTTAAAGTTCCTCGGCTGTTCCTAGTTGTTTCCAATAACATTTAGAACAAACAGCCGGCAGGCATTCTCTATATTGTCAAAATTTTAATATTTTGGTTGATAAGAAGAGATAGCGTGAACTATCCATTGACAAGCAAAAAATTATAACGGTTACTCGGAAAGTTTTTGAGATCTAGATTCTTTTAATGTTTAGCCCTATGATACAACCCTTCAGGGTTATAAAAATTGATGCCGAGCTTCTGGGACCATCTAGACCCCAAATGTGATTTTTAAATACAAGTTTCATATAGTTTCGTCCAGTATTTTCGGAGAAAAGCCGCGGACGGTGGACGGACGGATTTTTTTTAAATTCGATTTTTGGATTCTATGCATCTTGAAACGTAAACCAAAAAATTTTCAGGGGGTGTTGAAAAAAAAAATTTTTTTTTCCTTGGTCGATTACAAAGGTTCATTATTGAAAATAATAAACCAAAAGTCTGCCTCATTCATGATATTTTTTTGAGTCAATAGTTTTGGATAATTTGAAGTTTCCTTGCAACATAACTACAAACTATGAACCGTACCTAAGCAGCAAATAAATTATAAGAGTTCCATAGTTTTTTCTACGGTAGGTAACAAATTCTGCTTCGGACCATAAAGCATATAAATAGTTTTTAGAGTTTTAAAAGTAATATTTCGTGTAATAGAGTATGGAGTCAGATATAGTAGATATTGAAGAAACTCTATTTCTCGAGAAACTCGCAGAGTACGACTTGAAAGACGTGGAAATACGAGAGAAGATAAAACAGGTGATAGCAGACTCGGATGCCACCTACAGGAAGATTTTCTCGCTTATAGAACAGGACAAGAGGGAAGTGCTCAAGAAGACGAGACACCGCAATTTTCAGAGAGTCGAGGAAATAGGGGAGCTCATGGACGAGTAAATAAATTACAATTTAGCTTTAAATAAACCTAGGGCACCAATCAGGGCCCGCCATCGCCGAGCATTGCAGACTACTAAAGCGAAGGTCTGCAACCTCGCGCCCATGGCAGGTTCATTTCAAGTATGTACCTACCTACCTCGTTAATTTTCACAAATAAACAAACTTAAAGGACGAGGGGAGAGTCAGGAGCTAAGAAGGGGTACATGTCTTGTAGAAGGGCCAGACCAGCAGAGAGGAAGAAACTTTATAATAACCTTCACACTCAGAACTAAAACTTCATTCTCTGTCGTTTACCAACTGCAATCAACAACTGTTTTCTCTCTTCAAACCTCACTCACTAGCGTTCCTTTCCAGTTCCATCGGTGTTATATATCCAATTATTTTGTTTTGAGTTCTTAGTCCCCTTTTCGTTATAATATAAGCAATGGGACTCCGAGGTCTGGCGTCAAGGATTTTGCTACGGGCGATAGTGCTATGGACTGGTGAAGAATGGGGCTCCGAACATGAGAAGCTCGAGATAGAGCGCAGCACGTAAACAATGACCTTACCGATTCGCTACTCTTTTGTTGCCTACAAAAGCCTAAAAAACAGACACAAGTTGTTTTTGTTTTTTGTTTGTAGGTGTGATTCTTTATTGTAATAATTTATTTAATAATAATGTAATTTTCATTTTTGAAAAGGATTGATGAGGTTTACTACTTCATGTTATGTATTTTTGAGATGCAAGCTTGCCAACATTCAGACCACTTAACTATACAAATCATTCTGATCTATTTGTCCAACTAATCTATATTTTAGCAGCGGACATAGAGTAATAAAAATTGAGGCGCCAATTCAGTCAACGGTATCTTTTAGTGCGAAAAGACTATGGGGAAACGAAGTTAGCATTCCGCTCGGTAGGGACGCGTTTAGCGGGACATGTGTACCCAACGTCAAGTCCCTAGCACTCCTAACAGTGGACTTCGTTAGTTCGGGGCCCCATTAGAAGCGACGGTCAAGTGTCCAGCTATCAGGTAGAGCTGGACACTAATGAACATACTAAACAAACATAAACAACTTATAAGTCAAAGATAAACAGAAATATAATTATTCGGACTGAGAAATCATTCTGCAATCACCGCCAAGAGTTTGTACAGGCACAATATTGAAAACAATAACAGCATTTTCGTACGGCACACTGCCGTACAAAAATACACTTTTTTCCACTTCCAAATATCTATATTAATGAAAGTTTTTTCCCTCCATTATCTTCATTCCGAAATATTGTTACTAATTATGCAATAAAGTTATTTGGCCCAGAAGCCTCAAAGTGATGAGTTCCAGGATCAAATACCAGCATGCTTTTTTTTTTTCCTTGCGAAAGTCTGATACATTAGATGGTGCGAGCCTTCACACTGTAAAGAATGGCTTCGTCAGCAACCCTACTTTTCCGTAAGAAATATGAAAGAGCTGTGCGAGAGAACCGGCGAAGTGCGCTTTGTATGATGCAAGAGGTGGAAACACAAGTAAATTTTTTAAGACCACACCGTATAATAACATTTAAATTCGATGTGAATAGCCTGACTTTGGTAAAACGATTGTGGATGGAATAGATGGTGTGCTTAGCTACTATGGTAAATGTATCCACCCACAGTACGTTCAGATCCATTCACTATGATGGCACCCAGTGCCAACTGGCCTGGGCCAGCCAGAAGACTTCGCTCCTCCACATGGCTTCCACGGTGGATAATTAATTCATTCGTCTTCAGAGAACACGAATTTACGAGCGAATGAATGAGTAGAGGCTATTAAAATTGTGCCTCTCAGTTCAACGGGGCTCCGAACATGAGAAGCTCGAGGTAGAGCGCAGCACGTAAACAAGGACCTTACCAATTAGCTCTTCTTTTGTTTCCTATAAGGGCAGTTCGTGATGGACCCAAGTTGTTAAGGTTTTTTTACCGGTTATTTTCGATTGCGTGTTTTTTAATTATTATAACTGATTTACCAATAATATAATTCTCATTTTTTTACCAGTATTGACGAGGTTGATGGTGAGGGGCATTAATCGTAGAGCGGAGCGAAAATGGGTGAAAATGTGAAAGTCATGATGATAACCACTGTTCCTTAGGTCCTTGGCCCCCAAGCGCTCCTATCGGCAGACCTTCTCAGTTCGAAGCCCCTTTGTTACAAAATGCATGATAAATGGTAGGTAGATAACTATATATATATATACATATGTCTGTGTATATATGTCTTCATACCTCTCCAGATTCACTAGCAGTTGGACAGTTGGTAGATGCACTAGCCAAGTAGGTCAGTAGACATAGTATATATATGTACTCACATGAGCCGCTCGTTTTCAGATTCATTTTTATGAACGACGAAAACATGGAAAAAACTAAGGATGCAGAACAATTGAAACTGTAGTACTGTAGTAGAAACCGTGAAACCAGT
Source organism: Adelphocoris suturalis (assembly GCA_030762985.1). Lineage (NCBI taxonomy): Eukaryota > Metazoa > Arthropoda > Insecta > Hemiptera > Miridae > Adelphocoris > Adelphocoris suturalis. The sequence continues at coordinate 78,477,791 of CM061043.1, forward strand.
ACGAATAACATCACTCCTAAGACGAATTAAATAAAGTGTTCGAAGACTAAAATCGCCTAGGTCCATCAATATATCTTTCAATGACCCTCGGTTTACAATAAGTTTCATCACTTTTTTTGTAGAAATCGAACATCGCTTCGAAGGTAAGATGTACCTAAGTCATCACACAATTTCCCGACACTTACTCATTTTTCCTCAATGAACCTGTGTTTCTTTGTTTTTCAAACTATTATATAAATTGTCAACGACAATTTGAAGGGTTCTGGATATACCTAGTTGGTTTTAAAGACGTGGAACATGCCAGCTATAATAAAATTATCATTCAGTGTATTAAGAGCAACAAGTAAGTTTAAAAAACAATTTAAAGTCGTTCAGGGGAAATACCCAGACTTAATACGGAAAAGCAAAGTCTAGTTTATTTTCCAACAGTTGAATATATTAATAATGTCAAAAGATGAGCTTCATAAAAGGCGTTGCTTTTGAGTAAAGAGCGATCTGGAAATGATATTATGTTCATGCCATTTTACAGGAGATAGCCTCAACATTCTTCACAACTCAATGATAGTTATGAATATTATCATTATCATTAGTATTATGGATATTTTTCATAAGAGTATTTTTACAGCAAATACCGACTATGATCGATATATTATTATAGTGCCCGAGATCTTAGAATGTGCATGGCCAAAAATTGGCTCCGCCCATCGTCGAGCCCCCTATCGACTGTGGGTACACACTATGGCACAGAGGAGGGATTTTAGTCACCCTATCGAATTTCAACCTCCCGGGGTGAAAAGGCTGGAAGGGCCTTGCCACAAAATAGAGTTGCCTACCTAATGATTTAATAGTTTCGGATTCAGATTTAAAAAAAAGATCATTTTCATGTCTACAGTATTACTAGGTATGTCAAGACATCCCACTCACATTGCTTTCACATTTTTATTTCCTAGGGCGAACAAGAGAGAATTTAGCTCACACAACTGATCAGAGAAGAGATAGAGAGTCATCATATCATTTTTCACTCGGCTGAACAGGAAAGAGCCCATCATTTCAATCATCTCTTGATGTCCCAGTGTGTCGCCCTGTCAAATTTCAACTTCCTAGGGTAAAAAGGTTCGCTGTACGCTGTTACCAGACAGTACGCTGTTATCAGATACCGTGCCATCTTAAAGAAATGGAAAATATCAAAAGTGCAATCGACATTTTTGAACAGAAATTTATTCTATGAACACTTGTTTTTTAATTGTACACAAGCTTTTCTCATGAACCAATGTTATTAAGTACACTTTTTTTTTCCATCGCTAGAAGTGGAATATAATGTTATAATTATGGTGCTGTGCTAACGAGAATAATAACTGCTAACGCGTACTTTTTCTTATCGTTTCCTCTTATTTATTATTTTTTTCCTTACCCTAACCTAATGAAACTTGAGTAGATATTTATTACAAAGCTAACTACTGGAAATTGTCTATAGAGTTTAAACCTAAATGGAAAAAGTCTAAACCAAACTGAAAAAGGTCTAAATCGATGTGGAAAAAGTAAAAATCTAAATTTTAAAGGTCTATCTATGGCGATAAAGTCTAAACCTAAACGGAAAAGGCCTAAATCTATTCGGAAATGCTACTGAGCACCAATGAAAGGATTTTAGGTTTTCCGTGCCTTGACAGTTCAAAAGATACGAAATCGAGTGATGTAGGTACTACATTGACGTTTTTCTCTGGTGAATGGGTTAGAATGAGGAGGTTTAAATGTCCTATGCAATCAGAACACGTTTCAAGACGTCCGATCGTGAAACCGAAATTTCGACTGAAATGAATTGAATCGATGAAATCGAAATCGGGAAATAGAGACTAAATTTAAGTGGAAAAAATCTAAATCTATGTTGGAAACAAAGGGGCGAGACAATGTGTAGCTTTCAGCAAAATCATCAGAACGAATTGTAATCCTCCATCTGGAGGACAGCTGATTACGTCCACGGCGCCTGAGGCAGTCGGACGAAAAGCCCCAACCTGGAATGGTTGTTTACATTACTTTACATTTTTTAAGTGGGAAAAGCCCAAACTCAACTGGAAAAGGTTTAATGTAAGAATTTATTAGGTTTCCTGTGCCAAGGCAATTAAAAAAATCAATGAAATCAAGTGAAATACTGTTAATTATAATATATTGTAGTTTTCACTGGTTAATGGGCCAGAATGGGGAGGTTTAAATGTTCTATGCAATCAAAAATGTTACAAGACGTATCGTGAAATCATCGTTTTAACTATCTATGAGCTTGGAAATGTCTGAGTTGGCTGGGTCTGCCTCAGGTACCCGGCTAGAGAAGACGGCACCTGGCTACCAAGCAGATGTTCATCGAAAGAGGATCCTCAAGGGATTCCCGTTTTCAATGAGGACAATGGTGAGGGGGCTGAGGGGGCGTCTCACCTGGCGTTTTCAGTTACCTCAACGAACTATTTTCTGTGACGATACTAAGTGCTGGACCGCTCAAACTACTGCTAAGTACCTACATACAACACATAGGCGTTTTACGATCTGGGCCCACTGCCATTTTCGGAGTTGGATACTTAGCAGTAAATTATGGGTGTGAAAATGCCTTTTGAAATGAACGGGACAGGTGCTTGTAGGTCTCACCTCAGATCCATATAATCACATATAATGCCCCTACACTATTAGTTTAGTTATGTGTAGCTATTTCTTGTTATAGATTTACGAAGGTGCATCAATCAAATTGCACGTACGTAAACTACACTAACGAAATACACTATACGCTCGGCCAATCACTTCTCGAAATAAAGTTCTTATTTTTACGGAGACCTTCTTGCCGAACACACATAATACAACAACGTAACAAACACACAAAACAATGACACGTAACAACGGCATATACACAAGAAGGCTGTTACCTACGAAGCAATTAATTAATAGGCATATGTACAATAATCTATATATATATAAATCAACTGCTGTTCGTTAGTTTCGCTAAAACTCGAGAACGGCTGGACAGATTTGGCTAATTTTGGTCTTAAATTATTTGTGGAAGTCAGGAGAAGGTATAAAAGGATCAGTTGTTGATCTTTTGTGATAGTGACACGGCAACCATAACATTTCTTTCAGGCACTGGACAGAAGGTTGAAAGATCTTCGTGACAACCAAAATATTTATGTTGATAAGTGACACCATTGAACGAACTGGGGATCTGATTGGGCGAATATGTTTGGATTATTCTAACTTAAATCATAGGCTACTTGAAATTTTTTCAAATCTACCCCATAGGGGGTTTATTAGGGAAGAAGGAGAGGGGGGGGGGGGATTCTGTCATCACTGAACAAACTGGGGATTTTTGTCGAATATGTTTGGATTACTCTAATTCATTTTAAAAACTACTTTTTTTTAATTTTTCAAACCTGACCCACAATTGAGGGGGAGGGGTAGGGGAGTGAAAGCGTTTCGAACGTCACTAGGCCATCTGGGGACCAGAGAGGGGTCCCAAAATGTGATGGGTGAGGAGGGGCTTGCGTATATTCAAGTCAACCTGTGCAACGCACGGGTGAACCAGCTAGTTTGAAATGAACCATTCGCACTTTCAATTGAACCTTTCATCATTTGAATTTAAAACCTCTCTATTTAAATGAGTGTTACCCATGGATGCGGAAAAGGTATTTGAACTATTTTTAAATGGAAGAAGATTCCATCTTAAGAGGTTTGGCATCAACCGCACTCTCCTACGATGACTAGTTTTTATTCTTCGATTTTTCAAAGTTTCGCACCTGGTGACGTCAACGCACCCCTCCCGCCTGGGCAGGACCCCCCTGCCAACCAGTGTGACGTCACCAGTGTAAACTTTGAAACTCATAGAACGAAAACTACTCACAACGTAGGAAAGTGCGGATGGTATCAAATTTCTTAGAATAGAATCTATTTTTATTTAAAAATAATAAAATGAATACGTGGGTAACGTTCATTGCTCATTACTTTTTTATTTTTCCACGGATGTTAATTTAATTAAATTGCATACACAAGCATAAAGCTATAAATCGCATCGTTTGTACGATTCCTGAGATAATGAGGCAGTTGTATTAAACATTGGAGTCAACAAACGGAGATGATCATGGGACAATAATGAGGGTGTATTGGAAGCGTAATTAATTTTATTTTTCTCTTCTTACTTAACTTTAAACTCTTATTCTTTTTCTATTTGTTATAAATTAAATAATACTTCGTTAAGATCTCGATTCATTGTCATCGATGATTACATTTTTTTCTCAAAACAACAACAAACTTATGTTAATTTAGAAATGTATCGTAAATATGCAAAATTAATTGTAGTGAACGTTGATTATAGTTGCCGAAATTGTTTCCAAATAATTTAAATACAAAACGCAAAAAACATCAAAAATGATAACATTTGCGGCAAAGCCGCAACAAAGGGGGTGTCTAACCAAGCGTTAGACCTGCGTAATTTTGCGATCACGGCTTATTGCCATTTTCCGGTTGACGCCTCACATTTGGTACAAGAGCAGAAAAACATACGAGTAAAATGACTCATTAACATTGAAGAAGAGGTGTTCGAAGAGGCGTCCCACCTGGCTTTTTCAGCTATTAAGTTGTGCGTTGTGCGCACTGACAACTGGATATTGTCATATCCCCATTAATCGATAATGAGGTGAGAGGTCATTAAATTATTATTAACAAGTTATTTCTCCTATAGAAATGGAATAGTTCTAACATTTGGCAGAAAGTCAGTTGAATGTAGTCAAGTAATAAAAAGACTATAAATTTGATGACTAGAAGAAACAATAACAAGAGACTACATTATTCTGTGCATTGGTTGGCTGTCTGTTGGAAGTTATAATAATAGCTACTGCAATGATTCACACGACTACTGCAACAAAGTATTCAACGATCAGTTGGTGGGAAAGAGTTCCCAATGCACGCTCCGTAATTGAACGCACACCAGTTCCGTAGTATGAGAGTCGAATGGCGTCGCCGATACGCACTTTAGCGGAGGATCGGGCCACAATTCATCGGGAAAATTCGCTCATTTCCTCCTGCGCTTAGAGTTTCGTCCGTCATGAATTCTCCTTCATCGAAATCAGAACTGAAGACGGATAAATCCCGCTGGCAATCACACACAGCACCAGCCAGCCGCCGGATGGGTGCTACTGATGGTCGCAGCTGACTGACTGAGAAATACGCCTAGCGAGCGATGTTTCGCCCTAGCTGTGGTGGTGCTGTTTCGGTACCTATGCGTTCTACCAGCCGGGTGTGATCGACCGGCCTCGTCGCGTTCTACGCTTCCCCGGGCTGGAGTCTACCTTGGATCTGGATTTGTTATTGTGTATCGTTTGTGTTGACACTTGAAGGGCTTTATTATGGTGATCGATTGGAATGTGCATTTCCAGAAGGAGAAGCCCGCAATCTTTCGCCGTTATCGCCGTTTTTCTTCAGTTACCTCGTGACCTTCAGTGTTTTTGTGTGTGTGTTTTCCGTGATTTCCGTTAAATAGTGTGTAAGCGCAATGGCTGTGATGACTTTTAGAGATTTTTATACCACCGTTATTCCTAGTGAAATGGCATGTCACGAGTTTCTGGTCGGAAAAGGATTGCTTGTGAGTGCCGATGACAATGCCCCATGTCATAAGTGCGGATCAGAAATGCAGCAGAAACGGAGGAAAGGCCGCAACGGAGAATGGATGGCAATATTTCGGTGTCCCAAGAAAGGGTGCCAGACCAACAGGGAGCACTTTGTTTACTTATACCGACCTGAATCAGAGGTGCAATAGTGGGTTAACCCCTCGGGTTAACGCATTCTGAAACGGAGTACATAGGAGGAAAGCATACCAAAACAGAAACCGGTAGGTATAGAACGCATACCGAAGCAGAAATGCGACAGTAGAACGCATACCGAAACTGCACCGCTGTGGTGTGCGCGTCCTCGTAAAAAATATACACTAAATTGAGTGAGGCGTATTTCCCGTTGAAGAGGCTTGTATCGAAGTCCAACAATTGAAAGTTCTTGAAATTCTCATTTTTAAACATTTGGAACGCTGGAATTTCACTCCTTTACGTCGAGTGGAAGCATGTCGATTTATCAGACACGTCCTTGACCAATGTGAGAGTTTCGAGTAAAATTTGGCAAAATTCGGTCCAGAGATTTGGGAGGAAAGCGACGAACGACTTGGCGTTCAAGAGCACCGTCATACTCGCAAGCTCGCATCTCAAAACTAAAAAATATCCTTCATCAATACTTTCAGCCAAATACAGATCAGTTGGACAAACAGATCAGATTTACCCCTAAAATTATGCTACGGAGGTCGAATATGAAGAAGAATTGGATCTAAATGGCACTGACGATGGGAGGTTGGACGTGCTGTTGAATGTCTAGTCGACGAACGGCTAGCAGCGGAATTTGTATTCGATGTATAGAATCTTGGTATCTTGGAACGAAACTACCAGAGTTACAAAAGAGGTTTAAAATCGCAAACTTTTCGAATTTCAAATTTTGAGGTCGATTTCAAAGCTAAATAAACCATAAATTTGAATATGCATCCATAGTTTATTTAAACTACTATATCTCACTCATAAAATTGTATTATCCTATATGATAAAGCGATCGTAAAATGCTGCTAGAGGAGGAGTAGAAACGACGAGGGGTGAAAACGACGTCTTGGTTTCTATTGCCAAAGAAGAAAGAAGCCGACGAAAATGCAGAATCCCAAGTCCGGGGAGGAGGCGGATAATGGCGGGCGGAACAGTTGAAACTTCCTCAGCCGCCTCCCCCATTGATCAGCGGGGAATATGGATGGGAAGGGAAGCCAGGGCAGGGGAGCAGGGCAGGCAGCTGAGGCTCCTGCTACGCTCCTACTCTCCGTGCTCGGCTCACCCTCCCACGAAAGCCGGCAATCGATGGGTTGAGTCATCTGTGAGGAGATGCCATCAAAACACGCAACTCACGCATGGCCTACAACATGAGTAGTGCGACCCACCTCGCCGAGAACGCGACTTCTTGGCTACCTATTTCAACCATCAACACAAAACAACATTTATTGTTTATTGATGTTTATTATAGTTGCAGAAGGGTCAATAGAATGTATTGCTATCGCCAATTAAAACTCTTATTTCATTTCTGCCGAATCAAGGTGAACTCCGGCGACTCAAGCGAAACAAACTTCTGGACTTGTTGAGCTATAATCAGCAGTCCAATGAAACTACGTATATATCATGAGTTAATATTTCTGCAACAGCAAAAGAGTTAGGTTTAGCTGTAAACCAATCTTACGGATGTGTAATAATTATTATAATAAAGTATTGCTAAATGAAATGTATATGAGTAAATTTTCAGTAGCAGTAAAAAAAATCGCTAAAAAAAAAACTGCCCTAATGTGTATAAATCAAAAACGGCTTGCTTACAAGTCCGCTACCCCAGGAGACATTTTTTTCAAAATTCGTTCGTTACCACATTCACCTCTGTAGCAAGTCAGCATAGTTACTACCAAATTGCGTTATTATTCCTTGAGGATTATTGTTAATTTCATTGACAACCGTGAGTATTTCTACGTAACGTGACCTAACTTGTTTTCGCGTGCAATTTTCAGTTCATGTGTCAGAGCTAAGACTTGAAAATATAAAATTTGAACATAATCAGACCGATAACAGATCGCAAAAAATCGATGTTTTGGAAAATCCACGTTTCCAGACGCGCACACTTTACCATTAATACAGTTATTATAGATAATTGTCTAGGTCAAGGGGTTAACCTGCACAATGCCTAGGAACATTTCATAGAAATCGTATCAATAGTCTCGAAGTTTTTCCTATGACAGCCAATTTTAGTTTTACGCATATGTAGTAGTTGTAACTTCACCCTCCAAGACACGCGCTCTGTTCGGTGACACGTGGTTCGCGGGAAAGGGGGGGTAAAGTCCTCCTATAGTTTTTAGCAAATGTTCCTAGAAAATGAGGCTATTGCTATGGCTCTACAATCATCAACACAACAACGACCGTAATATCTGTCCATCTAGAAGGTTTGTATTTGGGAAGGCAGATGGACGGTCAAGACTCAAAGTTCAGACTCTGCTTAGAGGGAATATCTAGGTACTCTCTGTTGTAGAGAAGAATGAAATGACGAGCTCCATCCTGATCTGCTGAATTACCTTAATTCTCCCATTATTCTTGACATAATATGAAATTTTATATGGAGCCTCTCTTGGACATAAAAAGACGAATACCATTGGGCTACTTCCTGATCAACTAGGAAAGTGAGCTAAATTTTCTCCTGTTCACCGCAGGAATTTTACATTTGACAGGTAGCAAACAATTTAGTTGTATTGTCAACATTTGACAAGAGAGAGGAATGAAATTATGGACTCCGTCCTGATCAGCTGAGTAAACTAAATTGGCGATTTAAATTACCGATGGCGCGCTGCGATCACTCCCAAAATGGAAACCACAAGCGGGATAGATTTGAACCATTTGAGGGTTTCTGAAGGGAAAACTGATCATTCATCACATCGATTTACATTATTAATCCAAAGTAAAGTCCTTTTTGTGTGTTACGCCTGTGTTCAAGACAGAAAAATACATAAACCAAGAGGAAGAAGGTTGTTGACAACAAAAGTTTGTCGAGTTCTTGCTTTTCCTATTAATTGTTTAGTAGGTAGGTACCACATACCTATGTGTCTACTTCATGTCATTTTTCAGTACAATGGTGAAATTAGATTTGATTTTAAATACGTACGCTTTTAGATACTACCAAATCCCGAAATTCCCGTGAAAGTGAAGAAATAAATACCGTATGTAGAGTGTTTGAAGGTGAAGGCCCGAGAGCAGTTATTCATTATTGAGATGTACGCAATCACGATGTAAGCATCCGGACCACTGATTTAAACTTTCAAAGGGGACGAATTTAGGTTTGGAAATTTGTCAACAACAGAATGGGAACGAATTTACTAACGATGAAAGGAGTGAAAAGAGTTTCAATAGCTACAACTTACATGTCCGTTCAATAAACGGAAAAGTCTCGGAGGAAAGATCAACTTACAGTTGGTAGGTAACTTCCTAGTTGTTCGGTCCGTTCTTGTATGCTCGAGATACCAACTACATAATGGAAATTAACTAGATGGAATTTCAAAAATCGGCGTAGTGCTAATCAGGTACAACGGAGGAAAGTAAGTAATACCCATCCATCCAAATACCAACCCGTCGTACGACCCTATTGTCAAGCTGGTGTCACACGTAAACACAGCAAGCTTGATTTTATTTCAATAATGGCTCCCCTTGGTCTTCATGATTGCGATATAGAAACAATGATAACTTATTATTGGTATTTAACTTCAACGCGTCTTTCAGTAGCATTGTCAAGTTTAGTTTAGTGAACAGCCAGGCACGGGAAAATTTGGACCATATGAGCCTGAAGATACAATGGGAAGGGATGACCCTTTTCGATGCTACGCCCGAATATATTCGGGTGGGAAGTACCTTACACGACATGCTATTCCCGAGAATACTCGGGCCATTCAAGACTGCTTTGGTGTGCTATGAACGAATATATTCGTGCTCGCTCCCTCGACCTACCGGTTGAGTTTGTCTTTATTTCACCAGTACCTCTATTAGCTAGCAGCACTGCTTGGATCCGACGATGTTTACGTACGATTGTTGCCATCTTATCTGCTTGATCATTTTTATTTATTTGTTTATTTAAACCGCACCTCGTCATTAGCAGCATTGAGCGTTTTCACCAAAGGGGACACGATTCTAAGGGGAGCCATGCAGTCCTCCATCACTAAACGGACTGCCATGATGGATATCATCAGCTCCGTGTTATCACTTGGATTCTGAAAAGTCCAATAGAATCAAGTGTCGCTGACCAGGTTACTCATGTATTTGGAAGATAACATATTTATTCGATTCAGCATCCCAAAACACATAGAAAACTACAGTTAACGCGAGCGAGTATGAGAATTATCGAGCGATATCGAATCTGATTGTTCTGAAAGAATATAGATTTCACACGTCAAAAACTACCAAAATCAATACCAAACACGTACATTATATTTCTATAATATAGGAGGGTGTATTAATTTGCTAGATTACTTTCCTTTCGGTAGAAGGTGCTGTCTACATCTATGTAATTAAATATGTACTTGGATAATAATGCATCATACGTAGGTACCAAAAGCTTCATTTAATAATTTTTATATCTAATAAACCAGTGATCTAAGTAGAAGGTCTATCTAATACTGAACACATTTTAATTTTTGAACTGTTAACTTTTGAATATTTCAAGAGGCCTCCATTTCAAATTTCAGCTTCATAGGTTGAATAGCCAAGAAATTAGCTCCAGATACCTAGCTGGCCTGATTTTTCCCAGTTTGGTGACCAGCGTCATTCTTGGACAAAAAAAATGTTCGGGCTAACAGTGCTTGTTTTAGAGTAGGTATTAGATTACCATCTTTTCCCAATATTTAGAGTTAAAAATAACAGTGCAATCATGTAGCAACCAATTTTGCGCTGAACCGAAGCCAGAGGGTCGAATTTTTCGTGGAGGAACATCCGGCGCTAACGACTTCCGCTAATTGGGAGATAAATCTGCCCGCCCCGTAACAACCGACAACCAGCTATCGATACCGATTGATATATCGGGACGTTGATGCCCTCGTTATCATCTATAAATATATATATGTGTGTAACCGAAGGTTGGTGTACAACTAAAACAACTGCGAACTCCGGACTCGCGGGGATTATAGCGGGACGGGAACAACGAACGGAAATCAGCTCGAGAGTCAACTCCCGAGGCAAGATAAAATCGACAAAAGTTACAGTCACTAATCGCACACTGGTAGAAAATCATGCATAGGTATACCCATTTATGCTGAAAAGAATTTATGCCGGAATCTTTTTTCAATGGTAGAATATAATTTAGAACGAGTTTTTTGCCATAAAATTGATAGGTACATGGACCCGTTCCACTCAAATTTGACTGCAAGCTGGATGACTGGGCAAGATGGAAGAAGAAATTTGAAAGGTATCGCATATCGTCTGGATTAGATGGTGAGTCTGATGAAGTTCAAATAAACACTCTTTTAAATTTTATGGGAGATGAAGGTGAAGATATATTTGAGACCTTTGCTTCCGATTTTTCCGGGATCGCCTTCGAAGAAGCTATTGAAGGGTTTTCGAAATACTTCGGTAAGAAAGTTAACATAATTTTTGAACGAGCCCGGTTTCGAAAACGTTTACAACAGGAGGGAGAACCGTTTGGGGCCTTTCTTACAAGCCTATATCAACTCGTTCGAAATTGCAATTACAAAACCCTTAAGGATGAAATGATCCGGGACCAAATAGTTATAGGAATTTCAGATTCTGCATTACCCGAAAAACTACAATTAGACGGGGAGTTGACTTTAGATAAAGCTATAGCTATTGCCAAACAGTCTGAATTAGTTAAAAGCCAACAGACAATTGTAAGAGGGCCTTCACCAACTTTAAATGTGATGACATTTAATAAACCTACGGTATCAAGCAACTTTAGGCGGCCTTTGCGACATAATTCCGGGCCTCATATTAAATTCTGTTATCGTTGTGGCGAAGCCGGATTACATAAAATCGATCAGTGTAAAGCTGCCAAGGCTGTATGTAAATTTTGCAAGAAGATCGGACATTTTGACGCATGCTGCTTCCAAAAACTTAAGTCCGCTAGGGAAATAATTGCAATAGAGAGTGAGGAGGACTTAGGTAACGCAGTTCATCTAGACAGCATACAATTATCTGCCATTGGTTCTCAAACCCGCAATTGCGATACTTTTACCATTATGGTTGACGTTAATGGGGAACCTATCAATTTCAAGATAGACACAGGTGCTGACGTTACATGTGTCCCTCCCACTGTTTTAACAAAACTTGGCATAAACCGAGCATCTTTGCAACCATACCATGGTAATATAACCAACGCGGGACAACACAAACTTAGGTGTATGGGTACATTTCGTGCGAGTTTGACCGCGAACATCAAGACGACTGAAGAAAAAGTATTTGTGATCAAAGAGTTAGGCAGCCCTCTGTTAGGCAAACCGGCAATTAAATCTTTGAGACTCATTTCCGTCACTTGCAATTTAGATAGTCTAACAGCAACATCAATAGAAACTGATTATGAACATATATTTTCCGACTTGCCTGGTAAAATGGTGGGGGATCCCTATCGAATAAAGTTGAGACACAATGCCGAGCCATATGCAGTTACTGCTCCTCGTAGGATCCCTATTAATATGGTGGATAAAGTCAAATCTGAATTAGAAAGCATGGAAAGAAATGGAGTTATCTCAAAAATTGAAGAAGGTTCCGAATGGTGTGCACCAATTGTTGTAGTTGCTAAGAAAAATGGTTCGATTAGAATTTGTACCGATTACACTGAACTTAATAAACATGTTATTAGAGAGAGGTTGATATTGCCTTCAACTGAAGATATCCTGTCACAAATTAGAGATGCGCGAGTATTTTCCAAACTTGATGCCCGTATGGGCTTCTGGCAAGTTCCGTTATCGGAAGCGTCAAAACCATTAACCACTTTCATTACCCCATTTGGTAGGTTTGTCTATAATCGCCTTCCATTTCTAATTACTAGTACTCCCGAACACTTCCAACGCAGGATGTGTCAGGCTCTTGAGGGCCTAAGTGGATGCGTGAACCTGATGGACGATGTTTTGGTATTTGGTAAGAATGAAGAAGAGCACGACCGTAGGTTGAAACAAGTTTTATCAAACCTTTCCAAATATAATATTACATTAAATAAGGAAAAGTGTTCATTTAGGAAGACATCTATCACCTTTCTAGGACATGTAATTAGTGAAACAGGGATATCCCCAGATCCTTCTAAAACTGAAGCCATCTTACAAATGCCTTCTCCCACGAACGTTTCTGATTTACGAAGGTTCTTGGGCATGTACAATTACCTCTCAAGGTTCATTAACGATGCGTCTTCTTTGAGCAAGCCACTGAGAGACTTGGTAAAAATTAATAATGAATATATTTGGACCGACGTTCATGAAGATGCATTTAATAAAATCAAAGGAGCTATTTCAACTGCTCCTATATTACATCAATATGACCCTAATTGCGACTTACGAGTTTCAGCTGATAGCTCCTCATTCGCATTAGGCGCGGTTCTGGAACAGAAGAATAAACATGACGAGTATTCTCCAATCATGTTCATATCCCGCGCTTTGACAGACGCAGAAAAGTCTTATGCTCAAATTGAAAAAGAAGCACTTAGCATAACATGGGCATGTGAACGACTATCAATGTACCTTCTAGGGAAACAGTTTACAGTACAAACAGATCATAGGCCTTTACTATCCTTGTTGAGCACCAAACCGCTGTCTGAGCTCACACCAAGACTCCAGCGGTTGCGTTTAAGACTAATGCGTTTCGATTTCTTAATTACCTATGTATCTGGGAAAAAATTTTTTGTTCCCGATACCCTCTCAAGAAATATTAGCCTGCAACCGAAAATTCAAGACTTGGAGCTTGGTGAAGTAATCGCGGCTAACGACGACTTCATACATCAAAATCTACCCGTGTCGGACAATCTGCACAGACTTATTAGAAATCATTATTCTAAAGATGACGTACTGAAACAAATCAGCATTTGCCTGACAGACGGCTGGGAACCGATTCGCAAGACCAATCCTTCTGTAGGGCGGTTTTACAAGTATAGAGACCTATTATCGTGCCATGACGGTATTATACTTTATGGTAGTAGAATCGTTATTCCACAGTCGTTGCAGAAATTAATTCTTGATCGTTTACATGCTAGCCATCTTGGCATAACTAAATGCAGAAACTTGGCTCGGGAGACCGTCTGGTGGCCCGGAATCTGTAAAGACATTAACCAAATGGTGACTAACTGTTTTATATGTGTACAACACCGTACAAACTCAACTGAACCCCTGGTTCAAACTCCATTCCCCCTCTTACCCTGGTCAACAATAGGCACTGATATTTTCCAAGCAAAGGGACAGTATTTTCTAATAATTCAAGATTATTATTCTAGATTTCTTGAAGTATTCCAGCTGCCTAGTATCCCAATCCATTATCAAAACAATAAAAAGCTGTTTTGCCAGACACGGGATTCCCCACACAGTACGGAGCGACAACGGGCCGCCGTTTAACAGCTACGATTTCAGGGAATTCGCAAAGCATTATGGATTTGAACATGTCACAAGTAGTCCTATGTTTCCACAATCAAACGGTCTTGCTGAATCTGGGGTGTTCATAGCAAAACGCCTTGTGATCAAGTGCGATGACGTTAGCGAGGGCTTACTCCTGTACAATGCCACTCCTTTGGAAAAAGGATATTCACCTGCCGAAACGCTAATGAGGAGAAGGTTGAGATTCACTATTCCATCAATATTGAACAACCTCGTACCTACAGGGGTGGATCGAAGCAGCCTTCATGATAGAGAACAATGTATACGCTCTAGGACCAAACAGGCATTCGACAAAAGGCACGGTAGCCAAAGAGAACTTCCCATCTTGAAACCAGGACAAAAGGTTTGGGTCACAGATGCAAAAACCAAGGGCACTATCCTGAATATGCTAGATCATCCAAGATCATTCTTGGTCCAGACAGAGAAGGGAGGAGTAATCCGAAGAAACCGTTTCCATCTGATACGAATGGATGACGCCTAAAACGAAGTTTTGAGGGAAAGGAAGATGTCGTGAGATCAACTCAATTACCTACTTGATTGCATTATACTGCACGCGAAGTTATTAGTCGCCCTTGCGGCTCCATATGTTGGATTGATGACATGGAGATTACGATTTGAATAAAGATTATTACTTTACTTTCATAGCTATCGACTGCTGTAATTATTGTAGAATTATATTTAATTAAGTACATATTCGTACAGGTAGTAAACAATATTTCTTTTCACTCAGTCTCTAATTTTCAAAACTATGTAACATTATTAGTTATGATGATTTTATGAAAATTTGCTCAATACGATCATGCTGCATGACTGGAACTTCTAGCTCATTTTTTGCAGTTTTATTGAATTTTTAGCAAATTATACTCGTATTTATGAAATTTAAGTAGGTACTTTTTCAGCATAATTGTATACAAAATATTATCAATTTTCTAGTTAGTACTCGTACATTTGATAATAAACTTCTTTTGACCAAGATTTTGTTAAAAAATATAAATTTAATGCCGTTTTTGAGCTTTAGTGATTTATAAGCACTTTTTTATTTTATAATTTGGCAGTTTTAATATCCTCAAAAAATGCTGGATGAGGAACTCATCCTTTCAGTTGGAAAGCTGTATTTTTTGGCGCAAGAACGATATTTGTATCTCAAACCTAAGGAGAGTTATCGCTGGAATAACAAACATATATATAGCTCTTCCAAATCAAAATCAACATTTTCCAATCAATATGGAGAGTTTGAACCGATACTGTAAGACTTGTATCATGTATAGTACCTACAGTATTAAAAGAAGCTTAACTAATGCTGAAATAATTCCATAAAAGCACTTGCTACAAGCCGACAAATTGTAATTAAAATACAAGCTGACGTATAGTGCCATAAAAAAGTTAACCTGTGCCTTAAAATGAACCCTGCAACAAAGAAAATAGTATCAGATCGAAAATTAGATTGCTGAATGGACTATGAACGCATCTCCACAGAAATTTTTGATTGCTTCGTCCGTTAGGTAGTTTCCACCATGGACATGAGATCACCCCAATTCTTTTGGGATAGACTATTTTTCTTCTCCATAACGCTCAGTGTGATTCTGCGATTGTCTTAAAAACCTTCACTTCCTTCCAAACATCCGAAAATTTCATTTTAGTAAGAACATAATCCTCATCAATGGACTGTTTGATGTACCAAGAAGGTGCTTGGATAAGTTTAATATAATATGTACCTACCTACTTATCACAAGTGTCCTGCATAGAAGGGCTATAGCTAATACAGAAATCAAAACCATTGTGTAATAATTTGCAGTGTTTTTATCACATAGAATACTAGGTTGCTTTAAAGTTTTCTTTCCTTTCGGTCCTTCCACGCGCCCCAGCTCCAATATTTTTTTCATTATAATATCCGCAATCAAGTCCACATTTTGTTGAATCTAACTAATAAAGATAAGCCACAGTTTCCTGGAGACGAGAACACGACAGTTTGAGATCATCCAAGAAGCCGCCAACCAACTAAAAATAGAACCCGACTCCCCGAGCTCACTTCAATTGGGTTTCCGGTCTTTTGCGGGCCGTTTCGTCACGCCAACCGCGACCAATTCCTCCTGGAGTCAAGATGTTGAGAGAGACAGCTTTTTTCCCTCCCAGAATTTTATTAAACTTTTATGGTAAACGTTTTATGAGAGGTTGTGAGGGTTGCGGTTTTGTATTTCAGCCGTTGGGACTTCCCAGACCTCAGTCTTCAAAACCTTCGAAAACCTTAGCAGACGACAGAGAAGATGAATAACCTCGGAAAATGGAGAATACGCATCATTCAGATAAATATATTTATGTGAGTGAACCTTGTTTGCAGGCAAAAGCGAACATCCCATGTTTTTAACTCAACGTTGTTTTATTACATGTTGTTACCAGTTTTTCCACTCATCAACATCAAAATGTCCCTCCCAACTTCCCAAAAATTCCATAAATTCCCATTCCCCAGACCAAAATTTACAATATTACACAATTTTTCTTAGAAAATAGGGTATTACAGCCGTCGCCATCGACACGTTGGCACTTGGGGGTGGGGGTGCATTTTCTTTGCGTTTCAGAGGGTGTAGAACACGTTTACAATAGTCATTCATTTTCAGAAATATGTATGAACAAAATTTTGTGCTCACTACTCCTCCGAAACAGCTGGTCCGATTTGGACCAAATTTTGATATGTTGTATTACCTTGTCGGAACTTGTGCCTCACTGACTTTGGTGAGGATCAGCTGACCCCAAACGTAGTATTAATCATAATGATGGCAAAATCATGCTCAAATCTCTCCTATTGACCGTAGACGTCGAAATTTGATAGGGAGCCCATCTAGGACATCAAGGGGCGAATGAAATGACGGCTCCACCAGTTAACCGATTTGAAAAGTTGATTCTGCTTACGCAGTGTGTAATTTTTTTCCCCGTATTCTGAGATCATATTTTTCCTTTTTACCACTACCGAAAAGGTACAGTCATACAGCATGATCAGATTCGAGTGAATTATCGTTACTTTTTCCACAAACAAATTGTTTAAATCATAGCGAAACAACTGCATCTAAATATACGACTATCTATACACGATAAAATCAATTTTAGAACTTTCATTTTCTTCTTCGATAGGTATTCTAGCATATTTTAACGGAATTTAAGCACATTTTCAGCATAATTTTGCACAAAAATGTCCTAATGTTCCATTATATAGTTGATAAAACTTTCCGAGTGTTAGGCTAAACTAAGTTGTACCTACCTGTAGGTACTTGCTTTAAAAAAAAAAAAAAAAAAAAAAATTTCAATGATTTTTTGAGCGGTTTTTAGTTGTTTTTTTTTATTTTTTTTCTTTTAGTTGTTTCCGATGAGAATAATGAAAACTGTGTATGTAACAGCAATGCCCTCATCCATTCATCCTCTTCCATAATGAAATAGAACCTCCTGAAAAATGTTCCAAAACTAGGACGAATTCTTGATTGAACAGAAAAGATTTACAAGAATCGGTTGAGAATTTTAAGTTTGGCAGCCTTATTGAAAACATCGGTTTTCGCCTCCTCCATTCCACCTCCCGACCGCGAATTCAATTTCCGAGGTTTGCTGCAAAACTACGATAAAGTTGGGATCGAATAAGAAAATAATTATGAAAATCAGTAGGTATATGAATACTCTCCTTTTCAATATAGCCTAGAAAGTTGAAATTTGATAGCGAGCTTCTCTGGGACTCGTGGCTACAAGAATCTCTCTGGGACAAATAAAATCACGTTCTCTACTCTGATCCGCTAAACTTTTCTGTTCAGCCTAGCAAGTGGAATTTTTATTTGGAGACTCTCTGAGTCATCAAGAGACTAAAGAAATTATGGTATAATCCATTCTGATAAGCTAAATGAGCAAATTCTCTTCTGTTCACCCTAGGAAGTTAAAATTTTATCGAGAACCCCCTCTAGCTCTGGGACAACAAGAGACATGAAATGACGGGCTCCTTAGCTGAATGAGTTAAATTCTGACAAAGTACCTGCGGAATAAAAAAATAATCAAAATATACCAGTTTTGAATAACTTCTTCTAAATCTAAGGAATTCGGTTTTTTCGCCTTCTCTTCTTCAAACTACAAAATATAAAAACACTAGGAAAAGTTCTACAAGCCAAGTGCCAACCGACCCCTAGTGACAACCACCAACCCGTCCCTCCCCTACGGTGACGTAGTGCACAAATGGGCAGTTCCTCGCTTCAAACGAAACACAACCACGTCAATTGGCTGAAAATGAAATACTGAGAATTAATCAGGGTGGTTCACCATGTTTAATGTGTGGTTACTGTCTCATAAAGGCTCCCTTTCAGATATCAGTATTTTTGATCTGTTAGAATTTAGTTTGAGCTCTATCAGATCCTCAGCTCTCCTGCTCTTTTCAGATCAGGGTGGATCCATGCATTATATTTGTCGATTCTCGATTGCTAGAATTTACAATCATTGATCCGGGAATCAGACTCGGAGCCACTGAAAACCCCCGATTCCACGTTTTCATTTCTAAACAGCAAATTTTCAGATACTGCATCCCTCCTCATCCCATATCCACTCAGCCATCGCGAGTGTGAGGTTCTTCC
The DNA here is from genome assembly GCA_030762985.1 of Adelphocoris suturalis. Lineage (NCBI taxonomy): Eukaryota > Metazoa > Arthropoda > Insecta > Hemiptera > Miridae > Adelphocoris > Adelphocoris suturalis. The sequence goes on from CM061043.1 coordinate 78,496,589, forward strand.
CCTATTTTTTATTCAACTCTTCTTCTCTACTCCCCTTCCCTTCATACTGCACCTTTTTGCGATTGCGAGAACACCTCTCGGAATTTTTCAGTTTATTGAAAACGAAAACTAGAATAAAACTAGACTCCTACGGTTTTTTGCGGATTCGGTCTTTGAAGTTTTTTAGCCTCTCATGCTTGGGTCTTTTTGCGGATTCGGTCTTTGAAGTTTTTTAGCCTCTCATGCTTGGGTCGTCGGCACACCCTCCTGGATCAATTTTAAAAAGCTTAAATTTAATAAGCTTTGCCTATATTACCAAGCTTCAGTGGTGACCAGTGATTTTATTCTATCTGGTCTGTTAAATACACGCAGAGTGTTATGCAACCTTATGTAAACATGTTCGGCACCCCACCATATGTACAAGCACAAAACAATATATAGGATCAGAATTTAATAATAATAATTCGCAACAAGAAATGATGACAAACAATGTTAGGTACAAAGGCGTAGACCTACAGGGTGGGGCAGGGAGGGGCCGTGCCCCCCCCCCCCCAGACCTTCGGGAGCACTAAAATAAATTGTGCTGAACTTACTTAAAGGAAACACTAAAATATTGAATGCGCAGTTAGGGGCAAGGTATTATTGGAATTTGGAATCATGATGTCTTTTGTGAGCAAGAGTACCTTCATACTAAGAGAAGGTTCTAGGTAGGTATAGAAAACACTTTTGGGATTGATCATAAGACAGGGAAGAGCGCGAAAGGGGAAGTAATTCTGAGAAGCTTCTCATACAGCCTGGTTCCTGGTAGAAACAATTCTTCCAGGAATCGCTCGGAGGTCGTACTGGAGACTGAAAAACTGTCAACACTTCAGAATGTGGAAATGATCGACTTGATCAAGGAAACCCCCTTCTATCCTCTTCCATCAAAAAGGCCCTGATGATTGTGGTGACGTTGCCGTGCACTACCTGCTCGGTGGAAAGAACTGGATGGAGACGGTCTACAATGGGGGAGGATAGGCTGAATGGTCTGTGTATGCTCAGCCTCCACCGAGATTTGGTGAAATCAAAGAAGGCAACCATTGAAGAAGAGGTTGTTGATCAATTAGCCAGCAACCCCAGAAGACTGATGCTGTCTTAAAAATTGTCCATTGCTGTTTTGTAGTACCTATGTTGTATAATGAAATAATGTAAAATTTATAAATAAAGATGTACCATGAAAATTATTTCTCGGAATTCAGACTTTGTTCCTTTCGTTCGCTATAATATGCACACTCATAATTGATATATAATAGCTCTTGGGGGTGCCCCCCCCCCATTGGCTAAATCCTGCCTACTCCGATGCTACTTATTCATTATGTTGGGAGGTGGAATGGAAATCGTTCCCTAATGGTAATTTAAATTAACCAGAAATTCGCTCATGATTCTTCTGGGAAAATTATAATATTATTATATTTGAATATCAGGGTATTCTGGGATAAGACCTACCCGCTGCAGGAATAGGTTTAATTACAAAAAAATTAATATGTATCTCATAAACAGATTTTTTTTTTTTGCTGACCTTGTCTCACTAAAACTGCCACAGTCACTCCATCAAGGAACTCTAACAATTATTGTGTGAATACTCTGTTAAATTTGGTCCCTTACATTTAAATAGGCAAATTAGGGTTAGAATGAGAACTTTAAAAAGGGCAAAAAACTATAATTTTCCCGAATTTTACAAATTCCACTTTTTTATTCCGCATTTTTGTCCCGAAAATCGCAAACTAAGTACCTAGGTGTTATCGTCGATGAACACCTTGAATGGCGTGATCACATAAATAATTTATCAAAAAAAAAAAAAAAATAAGAGCAGCATCTTTAATTTTCTACAGAACTCGGCGTATCTTCAGCAGAAAAACGCTCAGAAACATTTACATGGCTTTAATTTATTCACATCTAACCTACGCTATCACTAGTTGGGGATCAGCACTTCCAACACATCTCCAAGCCCTAAGTAATTCGTGCTCAAAAACTGATTCTAAAAATTATAAATTTAAATCATAAAATTGACAAAATATTTTATGTTAAACAAATTTTTTATTTTCAAACCATTAAATTTTTTCTGAAAAGAATAGATAATATATCCTCAAGCTGGCAATAAATCGCCCAAATTCACGACATCCTATTAGATTTACAGCACCCTTCAGGAGAACTCTAATTGCACAAGACCATATCACTTATATTGGGCCTAAGCTTATAAATAAACTTCCGTCGGAAATATAATATGGAAATAGTAAACCTAGTCGGTTCAGACAAATTAAGGATTGGATTATCCTATCAGCCAACAAGTTTTGAATCATTTATAGGTTCTCCATATAATACATATAATCACACAACGTAGACTGTTTATGCAATTCTTATTCCTATTCCTGTGGAGACTGGAGTATTAGTAGGTACTCAATGAAGACTGATTTTGTAACGCGCTAGCTATTTGTTCAAGTTTTAAGATTTGTTTTTTAAATACTTATTGTTCTATGCCAAATTCTGTTAAATTTTTAAGATTTATTCATGTTTTGATTAGTTTGTTCTCCTTTCTGTTGTAAGAAGAAGAAAATAATGTATTTCCATGGTTTCTATCCCTTAGAAATACCCATACTCAGGATTCACCTTGTGGGATTTTCAGTGAGCAAAATCGCTTATGGAAACCATCTCTCTGTATATCCTGTCTTTCTGAAAATAAAGTATTTATAAAGTAAAAAAAGTATGCTATTCCCACTCATTGATTTAGTTCTAAAGTTGACTTGGTAAATTATCCAGTGGTAGGTACATGTAAGACAAATGGGCACTGTACCTGTCCTACAGGGAACACATTTTAAAAATCTTTCAATAATTAAAAAAGTATTTTCATTATTTTTTGTCATTTTAGGACCTTTTTGGAAAGAAATAGACAAGAGAAACAAAATTTATATGAATATCCCTCCTTGCCCGAGGGTTAAAATTAGTTGGGTAATTATAGAAGGGTACAGCGGGTTATTAACGAATAAATGAATCAAATAAGGAATTTGTTGGCTCACCAAGTGCGATGACAGCAGCTAATACAAAGGTTGACAACCACATGGTGCTCCGGGAACACCCAAACACTCTACACTGCACTTTATCACACTTATCACTGCACTTATTCAGCACTTCTGAAGAGGAGAAGAAACGGAAATCGGCACGCGAGAAATCGATGCGATGATCTGAAAACAAACGAAAAATACTACATTTATTTTTGGGAAATTTTGATTGAAAAAATTACATGGATGCGATAACCAGAGGGTGAGGTAGCAATCAGACCAAACCTCCCTCAAATAGGGGAGTGTCAGGGCGTAGTGGACCACACATCAATAAAGAGCGAAATATCCCCTGATAATCTGATTTTTTCAAAATTAACTGTAATGTAAAAATACTCGATCTTTTGAAGTGTAAACGAAATTTAAGAGGGTAGGGTAATTAAGATTGATTTTGATGTAGGGTGTTTGTTTTTGTTGACTTTCAACATAACCTCAACTCGCACTGACAGTTCGTTGTTTTGAGAGTGTTTTACGGAAAACAAGACAAATTTGTTGATATATTTTCAGTGTTGGTATCATTACAGTGGTTTTGTGTGTAGAATAAAATGAAAAGGGTGGAAATTTAATTTGAGATGAGAAGGGATGAAAATGGAGGGTGAAGTGAAAGTGAAATTAGCTCAGCTGGACCACAATTGATCTTTGAGAGGAGAGATGAAGGTCGAAAGTTTTTGGGGAAAATTTGATCAAATTTGAGGTGATTTTGAGGTGGGATTAGGAGGGATTGAGTTGAATGTAGGAAAAATAAAGGCAGTGAGTGCGAGGAATGGAGGATTAGGGTGTGGGATTAGAGGTGGATGAATTGATGAGTGAATTTTTTAGTGGGATTATTGTGTTTGAGGGATTACAAGTTTGGGATTAAGTATGACTCACCGGTAGACGCGAAGAGCAGCGGCGACCAGGAGCGATCAGAGGAGACCGGCACCGCGAAACAAGACACGAAACACCGAAAGCCCGCACCCGTCTAGAGAATATTGACGAATGCTGAGTGGACTTCCACTTCTACGAGGGACTCTATGCGCCGAGGGGTCTGCGCATGGGGGGGCTCCAGCGGACCCCCCACCGCCGCGGCCACCCCCGCGCAGCGACTCCGCTCAGCCGCCGCCACCCTCCCACCACTTCACCCCATTTTCAACCCCTCCGTCGACGCTATTCTCCGTATTCACCCCTCCGCGGGGGTGAAATACTACGCCCCCCCAGGATCACCGCCCTCTCGGAGTCCTTTCTTGAATCAGTGCCTGGCTCGAGTCTCCGGGTCTCTATCGATTCATCATCCTCCATTCTATTCACTAATATCAATATTCCCCACCAAACATATCGCTTATCCTGTTCATCAAATCAACAAATTCATGACAGCTGAATTCTATCCGTTTTATTTGTCGAACTTGCCGAGCATACTTACTGTTTCTTAAACTAATAAATTTATTAACGATACATCCTATACAAATTCAGAACCTTCTGCCACGTAGGGTGGGCAGCAGAAATAGGCATATTCGTAATCGTTAATACGAACACGATCACATTTACAGAAAACCTATTCTGTGAATACGATTACCTACAAGTGTATTGATTCATATTCATATTCATAGATAGGTATTCTCCAACACGAATACACTTGTATATTCGTATTTGTGAGTATGAATACCCTGTATTTGCACACATGAATATGAATACACTACTTGCATTCGTATTTACAGGTATAATAAAGGGCCGTGAGAGAAATCCAGGCCCGGGGGCTAAAATTCTTTTGGCTTCCTAGGAGAAAAAAAAATCCTTACGTAGTTTGTGTAAGCAGAACCAACTTTTCGAATAGAGATAGGTAAAATATAAGTAGGTGAAAAACTGTTTAGAACACTTATTTTTCATCCTTCAGAAGGGAGGAAACATATTTAAATGATGATAAAATAATAGTTTACATTTGGATTCGTAATATTTAAGTTTGTAGAGTAAACAGTGTTAATTTAGCAAATTTTCGTAGAAAATGGAATTATTGCAACGGCTCCAAAAAAAAAAATGTTTTTTTTTTTTGTTGAAATCCATTCGAGACATTCTGAAACGAATCCTGGAGTTTAACGCTTTTTCATATAGGTATACATACTCAACAACGTGATTTTGTTCTTGACCGCTATTTGAATAATATGAAAGATGGTGCATTGTTCTTGAGAGTCGGTCATAGGAAGAAAATAAACTCAAAGTTTCAACGCCAACGTTTCGTTCTATTTTTAGAACATCTTCAGGACTAAAAGAACCATACAACACTGTCTGAATATACCAGAACTTGATATAAATCTTATCTAATATATATTTCTATCTATGATAACAATTATTGTTAGCGAAAAAAGTCACGAAAATTGAGCGACGAAAATTGCTCATGAAAATATTCTGATGATTTCCGCTTACAACCGAGTCGTTGCTAGGGAAATGGTACTTCGTCGTTTTTCAACCCACAAAATTCGTTGACCATTCGTTCGAAAGCTCTCGATTTATCCAACCATATTATGTTAACTACTGCAAAGTGCTTAGCCAACAAGCTGAGTTATGAGCATGGTTATTTGAATAATTGTGTACACTCAGGTGATCATTCTCAATAATTGATATTGTGAACATGATTGCAACCGCTTGTTAATTTCTGATGATTTCATTAAGCTGGTGTTTCGATTATTTGATTCACAGCAGGTGATCCGAATATTGCGAGAACGGTTTGATTTGTGAAGCGGTGGTTAAATCATTTTAATAGGTAATTTCTATACTTTACACTCTAGGAAGCTGTAATTTCGTATGTAGCCTCTTTAGGACATTTACTTGACGATGCCCAGGGTCCGGATCATATGAGTGGCTCTTATAGCTAATTTCTAAGCTTTACACTATAGGACGCTGTAATTTCGTATGTAGCCTCTTTAGGACATTTTACTTGACGATGCCCAGGGTCCGGATCAGATGAGTGGCTCTTAAAGCTAATTTCTATGCTTTACACTCTAGGAAGCTGTAATTTAGTATGTAGCTTCTTTAGGACATTTACTTGACGATGCCCAGGGTTCTGATCACATACGAGTCTGCAACTAAAGACAAAAAATGTCCCAACGCGTTGCAGACTCGTATGCAAGCGTTTCTTATGATTTAATATCTTTCTTAGGGTTTTTTTCCCGTGCTGCTCGGAATATTTTGTAGAACCACTCTCGGGGATATCATGGTATTTTCAACCGATTTTTAAAAGCAATTCATACTGTATCATAGTTGAAAGTGTGACGAAGGGGGGCTTGTTACCCGCTGCAAATTCATGTAAGGTTGTAATGGAAAGATCACATCCAGTAAAATCAGGATGTATTCGTTATCATCATCAAAGTGCAAAGTCGTTTACAAATCTGTCCGAGTAATGAATGCATTACTTACCAATATGTATTAGGTAGGTACCTGTTTGCGTAAAACATTAGCGTTTCCTCGAAAATGTGACTAAGGATTATAATTACCTACACTAACAGGAGTCACACCTTTTGGTTTTTTGTTTTCAATAATGAACCTTTGTAATCGCCTAAGAATAAATATTTCTAAACTCCCCTCAAAATTTGATTTTTTTTTTTTTTTTTTTTTTTTTTTTACGTTTTGAAATAAACATAAACCTATAAATATCTATAAAAAAAAAATAAAATGATCTGTATTTCCGCCGTTATTTTCTGAAACTCCTGAACAAAATTTTCAGTCAGTTTGAGTGACCTTGACTGACATTAAATGTCATTTATTGACCTTGATTCATTTTGCATGACCTTGAAAACGGTTATTCAAGGTCGGTTATTAACTTTTTAATTGCCAAGCCGTTACGAACATGACTTCCCCAGCTACCAAATGGAAATATCTACTGCAGGCTTTCCTTATGAGACAAATTGGGGTCTGTACATTCAATGAATGAATTTAAAACATTGTATATCATAGTATACTGAGCCCGCCAGCAACTTTCATGGCACCTACAGGCAACAGACCACAGGCAGTTTCACTTGTTTTTAAAGCAGGAAGTGAGACTGCCCTCAGTCTCATTGGCACACGAGGTAACCGCTTCTAAAACGTATTGCAAAACGAATACCATCCCGTGCCCCAGTTGTATGGGACCTAAGAAAGCTAAAAAATTACCAGAGGATCTAAAAAAATACTTTTCAGTGAATATACAGATGAGGTAGACAGAGGCCCTCATGGTACCTACCTATAGTACCTGCATCCCACAAAACCTGGTGTGGTGAATTCCACCACAGTATTTCAACAACCCTTGTCAGGGCTACCAAAAAGAGGTACTCACGACACAATTAAATATAAAAGACGTCGAGTTACAACTCTGCAAAATAACATATGTCGCCCGAGAGAATATGCGAAATATTCACTCACGAACGAAATAAACACGAATAACCAACAAGCCAAACACCCACTGCGGGAGAAGGATTCGTCAGGACAACTCACAAAAGTTGCCTTGAGAACAACAGCCCAAGGAAATACGACCTCTACGAAATGCAAGGGCGAGGCTGGCAAACCAACTCAGCTATCATATTCACAGATTCTGAGAAAACACTATGCGAGCCAATAAGGAAACACATGGTGAACTAATGAAATTAAGCGGACCAACCAGGGGGCGGCAGGAGGCGGCCACCTCCCTATAAATACCCCGCACGGAGCCCTCCGTATTCATTCCACCTTCTGCTCTCGCTGACGTCTCTTCTCATCTCTCGACGAAGTTACTACACGCATTCAAGACTCAGAAAGGCATATCTTCCTCTCCTCACAGATTCTCTCGATCTTCTTGGCATCTACGAGTCTAGTCATTGCACTACTCATTGCCCAACGTAGATCTCCAGTCAGGGTCCCACCCTGCGTCCGCAGGGAGACCTTAGCCGTGTCGCCCGAATCTCGCAGCTTTCGGCTCTTGATTGTCCGAGGGGCACGCCGGGAAATTGCACAGCTCATACGCTCCAATTTACCGTCCAAGGAAGCCTTTTTAAAGGCTCGGAGAGGACCCCGACATCAAGCTGGGAGAGAGCCTTGTCGAGCGAGTCCCTCCTCTACATAAATCCTTCATCCGAACGGAAAGGTATTTTTCTATCGAGTAAACACACTCGGAGATCTCGATGGAGCGAAGCCCCTCTTACTTCCTCGGGTTCGAGGAAGAAGAGCTTGGCGATGGAACGGGTATCGGCCCCGCTCCAGCTCCTTATCCGAAACTCGATTCTCACTCAAAACGTAGTGACAAACTACTCGGGCCAGCTCCGCGCCCAAAGCTCGAACCTCTCGACGAGATCGCAGCTTTGCCTAATAAACCCTCAAAAAGTTTGTTAGCTACTCCCGTACACACGCAAGGGGTCGAGGATTCTTTTCAGAATCTCTCGGAAGGTAGTTCTTACGATTCTACCCATGAATATACTAAATATTCATCTCACGATCGCACCGACGATCCGAGTGTTAAACACACTCCTATCCTGCGTACACCGCACGGACCAAAAGGTACTTTCCAGTACTTCAATCAAACACATTCCGTCCCTCCTACAGATGTAAATCTAGGACCGGAATATTACACAACGGTTCAACACCCGAATACGCATTTCCAAACAGCTCGAACCGAACCTGGCGCCCCTTGCGGCCTACCAACGAACGAACCATGAGTTTCAACCACCCAGCAAAATGTCCTTGACAATTTCGCTCACATTTCCTTCGGAAATAATGCAGGGAATAACCCGCATAACCAAGACATGGGTACTTTTCACAACGTCCCACTTGGTCTACCTACACCAAGTAGAACATATATAAATCCACTACAAATGGTGACCCCGCCTTTGAACAGGCTAAACACGGAGCAATACGTTCCCTCTTATGAAGCTAGTGGATTTCAGGGAACCACTGCGGGCGTGCGACCCCCGCCGGGCCTCTACGCCCCACACCTCACACTTCAAACCTCTCCACAAAGTGGCTTTAAAGCACTTTTGGAGGAAATAGGTGACTATCAAAAACCTATTTTTCAGAAGAAAAATATTGATCGAGCTCTCGCAGAGTTCGATCAGTACTGCATTCGCAAGCATTTGAGAACACAAAACGAGTGTTTCTCCGCCATTTACAAGTGGGTACCTGAGGAAATGAGAGAAGCTATTGACTCAGCATATCTCACAACACCCCACGCACCTTACGACGAGGCTAAGAAACGCCTAACACGAGAATATGGGTTGTCTATGCAAGATAGACTCCTCGCACTAGAGAATCCTTCATCTCTCGCCAAAAAACCCAGCACTAAGTACCATGAAATGTATGCTAAAGCAGTTGGGTACTTTTCGGAGGCATTGATCAGACAAAAGTGGATCGAAACTCTGCCAAACGACGCACGGGGTCTCGTCGCAGCACAAGCAAGCACGAGCGCCCGGCTTGACCTGGCCGACACGCTACACGCGTATAGATCAGAAACTCCTTCCCTTAACATTAGGGGAGTCGAGTCAACCAACAAAACAAGCACTTCAAGCCCTAAGAAGTCTGTTACACAAAAAACTGAGTATAAACCTCACGAACCTAACGTCTACATCTGCCAAAACCACACTCGTTTCGGCACAGAGACACGTAAGTGTGCGGATCCGCAGCACTGTGGTTGGAAACCAACCGTCTCGAAATCAAACAAAAAGGCTGCAGCTATTAGCCAGCCAAAACATAAAATAGTTTCGAAGGAAACTACACCGGAACCGGTACCCGAAAGTACCGTTCCCACTTCAGAAAACGAGTGCTCGGAAAACGAGTAACTGCCAGTGTAGCAGAGCCTATACGCCGGCAGACCAAAGATTTTAAACGGCTCTTTTTCAAGTGTCAACTTCACGGCACCGAATTCCTCATTGACACGGGAGCAGAAGTGAACATTCTGCCCCAAAATATCACTAAAAAGCTGGGTTTGAAGGTTCTCAAAACCAATGTCAAGCTCACAGCTGCAAACGGCGCCCCAATCGAAACATTGGGACGAGCCAACACAACGATCAACATCGGTCTCGGTGACATGACCACCGATTTCATGATCACAAAAGTCGACCTAGCCATCCTAGGTATTCCCTTCCTTGAGTCCTGGGACATCGGGATCAGGGTCAAACATAAATACATTTATAGACAAAAAATGAAGAGCTATGCCGACCAAACAATAGCAGCTGTCATTCAAGAGAAATTCTCTGACGAACAAATCGAAGCGGCTATTCCTCACTGGGACAACAGCTCAAGCTCAGAGAGCACCCAAATTATTAAGGACAAGAACATAAACTCAATAATCGAAATTTATAAACGGCAAATGGACAAGCTCCAGGGAAAGTGGAAGGAAAACGGGGTTTACCACCGTATAACTACCGAAGGCTCACCTGTACACTTCCGAGCAAGGCCTATGGTGGGTGAAAAAAGATCCCAAGTAAAGAGCACTTTCGATCAAATGCTCGCAGACGGCATAATTGCCCCATCTGATTCCGAATGGGCATCACCCTTACACTGTGTGCCGAAAAAAGACGGGACGTGGAGGATCACAGGCGATTATCGTTTCTTGAACGCTAAGACAAAGAAGGACGCCTATCCTCCACCCCACATACGCTCTTTCCAAGCAAATTTACACAATACACAAATCTACTCAACTATAGATTTAAAATCGGCATACTACCACATCCCGATGCACCCCGACGACGCTCACAAAACAGCCATTATCACCCCTTTTGGCCTGTACGAATTAAAAAAAATGAGCATGGGGTTAGCCGGCGCTGCCCAGACTTGGCAACGCTACATGGACAACGTCATGCGAAAATTCGAATTCGCGTTTGTCTACCTAGACGACATTTTGGTTGCTTCCAAAACCTACAAGGAACATTTGGAACACCTCAAAAAAATTTTTGACAAATTAGGTGAACACGGGCTCCGAGTAGGGTTCGAGAAATGCATTTTTGCTCAACCCACCGTAGACTTCCTGGGTTTTACTATCTCAAAACACGGGATAACCCCTAAAAGAGACAAAATAGAAGCCATTGAACAGTTTCCACGACCAATAGACGTACGAAGCCTACGCAGATTTTTGGGAATGTGTGGGTTCTACCAAGCTTGCTCCAGTAAATTCGCACACATGGCTCAGCCCCTATACGACGCCATTCAATCAAACAAGAAAAATGACAAAACTCCAATTGAATGGACACCAGCAAGGGAAGAAGCTTTCAATAGCTTAAAACAAGCAATGATCAAAGCTACATTGCATAACATAGCACATCCTCACCCTACAGCGGAATGGAGGATAGTGTGCGATGCGTCCGACACTCACATCGGAGCAGCTCTGGAGCAAGAAATAACTAACAAGGATGGCTCAAAGTCATACCAACCATTGGGTTTCTTTAGCAAAGAAATTCCTGAACAATGGAAGAATAAAGCCTCCTTCGACAAAGAGATGTTCGCCGCGTATCAAGCTTGCATACACTGGCATAACGACTTGGACGGACGCTCTTTCCACCTATGCTCAGACCATAAGCCACTGCTAGGCACAATGTTGAAGAAAAATGCTCATTTTTCTAAAATGAGACTAAGGTGGTTAACATACATATCACAGATGACAAGTGATATTCGACACATACCCGGAGAACAAAACGTCGTGGCAGACGCGCTCTCCAGACCGTTCGACCCGGTTGAAATTCAAACCAAGTCAATTTCAACTCAGACAGACGAAGGTCCGGCAGAAGCCGAAATTTCGAAAGTAACGGCCGCGGTCGAGTGCAACCTTTTACTCCACGTACTAGAAGCACAAGAGAAATCTCCTCCCACGTCAGAGGACACACGGAAACTTTCAAAAGTTGAGTTTCCACAAGGAGAGCTATGGTGTAACCTAGACTTAGGACACCCCAGGCCTTACATACCGAAAGACATGAGACACGATATAATCAGCCAAATACACAATTTGGGTCACCCAGGTATACACTCTACAGTATACAAGGTGAAACAGAGGTATTTCTGGCACGGACTACGCACAGACGTCTCAAACTGGGTAAGAGCATGTGAAACTTGCCAACGAGCCAAAATCACTCGCTCTGTTAAACTACCGTACACAGAATTCGAAACGGCCACGAAATTCTCTCATGTCCACATAGACATAACCGGGCCATTACCATTGGCAAAAGGACGAAAACAATACCTTCTCATGATGGTCGACAGAGCAACAGGTTGGGTGGAGGCTGTCCCCCTAACTAATATTTAGACATCCTCTATAACTGACGCATTTATTAAAATTTGGGTATCTTCCAAAGGAGTTCCCAAATACATTACCAGCGACCAAGGAGCTCAATTCGAATCAGCTCTGTTTCAATCAATAATGGAGCGTCTAGGGGTAAAACATACCCACACACTACCATACAAACCTTCGACAAACGGCATAGTGGAGCGTAGAAACAGATCACTGAAAGAAGCGATCAAAGCTCAAAACGAAAATTGGCTCGACGCACTACCTAAAGTACTACTAGCAATGCGTACAGCGGTGGACCCAGCGACGGAAACAACGGCTTTCCAAAAAGTCTACGGGATAGATGTACCCCTTCCAGGGGATATATTCGTTACATCAACGAATATTTCTGAACCAATATTTTTCCGCTCCACCCATATAAAGCATAATAACACCAAATACGCTGTGAATATGCCCAAAAACTTGGATACATGTTCACAAGTCTATATAAGAGTGCCTACTCTACTCTCTACATTGCAATGCCCATACACAGGGCCTTTCAAAGTGATAAAACGAGATAAAGTCTCTGTCACAGTGCAAATTGGTGAACAATTTAAAAAAGTTCCCAAGCAGCAAATTAAACCAGCATATACGCTGGATGACAATGAAACGGCGGCACAAAACACAATTTCGGACAAACAGGAGGAAAACCTCCGAAAATCCGCCAGAGGGCGCGTCCCCTCCAACAGATTCGGTGAGAGTTGGGTGACCACGCTCTGCCAAACTGCCCACCCCCGACCTACCCTCCCCGCAACCAGCCCTCCGCGGCCGCGGGGCCAGCCCTCACGGGTCTTGTACCCGTCAACAAGGTGCGGATCGGGGGTGACCAAACCCCGACGCCCGTCGCAACCGACGGGGCCGGAGGCCCACTCCAAGGCGAGGACGGCCGGTTACTCTGCAACCTCCGCCCCAACTGGCAAGGGTCTCGTACGGAGAATTCCGTGTTTCCCTGCCATTTCTCCCCCGAGCACGTCGTCGTTAGTAACACGACGTCTTGGGGGGGCGCCTGTGGTGAATTCCACCACAGTATTTCAACAACCCTTTTCAGGGCTACCAAAAAGAGGTACTCACGACACAATTAAATATAAAAGACGTCGAGTTACAACTCTGCAAAATAACATATTTCGCCCGAGAGAATATGCGAAATATTCACTCACGAACGAAATATGCACAAATAACCAACAAGCCAAACACCCACTGCGGGAGAAGGGTTCGTCAGGACAACTCACAAAAGTTGCCTTGAGAACAACAGCCCAAGGAAATACGACCTCTACGAAATGCAAGGGCGAGGCTGGCAAACCAACTCAGCTATCATATTCACAGATTCTGAGAAAACACTATGCGAGCCAATAAGGAAACACATGGTGAACTAATGAAATTAAGCGGACCAACCAGGGGGCGGCAGGAGGCGGCCACCTCCCTATAAATACCCCGCACGGAGCCCTCCGTATTCATTCCACCTTCTGCTCTCGCTGACGTCTCTTCTCATCTCTCGACGAAGTTACTACACGCATTCAAGACTCAGAAAGGCATATCTTCCTCTCCTCACAGATTCTCTCGATCTTCTTGGCATCTACGAGTCTAGTCATTGCACTACTCATTGCCCAACGTAGATCTCCAGTCAGGGTCCCACCCTGCGTCCGCAGGGAGACCTTAGCCGTGTCGCCCGAATCTCGCAGCTTTCGGCTCTTGATTGTCCGAGGGGCACGCCGGGAAATTGCACAGCTCATACGCTCCAATTTACCGTCCAAGGAAGCCTTTTTAAAGGCTCGGAGAGGACCCCGACATCAAGCTGGGAGAGAGCCTTGTCGAGCGAGTCCCTCCTCTACATAAATCCTTCATCCGAACGGAAAGGTATTTTTCTATCGAGTGTGTCACACTCGGAGATCTCGATGGAGCGAAGCCCCTCTTACTTCCTCGGGTTCGAGGAAGAAGAGCTTGGCGATGGAACGGGCATCGGCCCCGCTCCAGCTCCTTATCCGAAACTCGATTCTCACTCAAAACGTAGTGACAAACTACTCGGGCCAGCTCCGCGCCCAAAGCTCGAACCTCTCGACGAGATCGCAGCTTTGCCTAATAAACCCTCAAAAAGTTTGTTAGCTACTCCCGTACACACGCAAGGGGTCGAGGATTCTTTTCAGAATCTCTCGGAAGGTAGTTCTTACGATTCTACCCATGAATATACTAAATATTCATCTCACGATCGCACCGACGATCCGAGTGTTAAACACACTCCTATCCTGCGTACACCACACGGACCAAAAGGTACTTTCCAGTACTTCAATCAAACACATTCCGTCCCTCCTACAGATGTAAATCTAGGACCGGAATATTACACAACGTTTCAACACCCGAATACGCATTTCCAAACAGCTCGAACCGAACCTGGCATCCCTCGCGGCCTACAAACGAACGAACCACGAGTTTCAACCACCCAGCAAAATGTCCTTGACAATTTCGCTCACATTTCCTTCGGAAATAATGCAGGGAATAACCCGCATAACCAAGACATGGGTACTTTTCACAACGTCCCACTTGGTCTACCTACACCAAGTAGAACATATATAAATCCACTACACCTGGCACCTCCACGTGGTCCATCCCGGGCACACTCACTGAGTGTGGCCAACGCCAGAGGGGACAGGAGGGCCTGCTGTATCATCAAGAAAGAGTGAGGACTTAAACCCACTACTGCCGCAAAACATATGAAGAGTTCCTGGAACAGCATAGATTGTTTTGGGCCTGAATGGCCCCCGATACAATCTACCCACTCTGATACAGCAGGTACCTACCTATAATTGTTGGGAGTCATGAGGTAGCCAGTGGCTCTCACGGCAGTTAAAAGGTTGAGGAGGATTTTAAAGGTCCGATCGTATTGGTCACCTCACTTCCTGTTTTAGGAACCTCATCCCATGCGTGAAAAAACCTTGCAGGACCTGGGATCGAACTCGAGACCTGTCGAGTATGAGTTGGATTTCTTAACCATCATACTTATGTTGCTTTTGTGATGCGGACAGCTTGTGACGTAATGATGGAGGACCATAGATGGACCATCTAGCAAGGAGTTCTAAAACAAGAAGTGACGTTTCGTTGATGAAGGAGATCCTCATGACACCGTGATGCTTGGTCTGGACCAGTGTCAGCTGGCCTTGGTACAGGTCTGACGGCTCCAACCTTAAGAAAAATATTCCACCCATTATTTGAAACTCCGTTTTGGATTATTATTTTCAATGAAACCTTTGTAATCGGCCAAGAAGAAAAAAAAGATAACCTCTCTCTCTCTCTCCCCCTCCCCCCTTCACCCTCAAAATTTGTTGGTTTACGTTTCAAGTTGCCTAAAATCCAATAATTGGGGAAAAAATCTATTAGTACGACGCATTATGGTCCAGACGCGGCAAAAAAACCAAAAATCCAAGGTGAGGATTAAATCATTTTGATCATATTTCCAGTTTGGGAAAAGGATGTGGAATTCAGTACCTAATCAGAGACACATAGCATCAAGACAGGTGCAAAAATCGAAGTGTGCTTTCTGCGTGCGAAATGCACTTTACATTAGTAATTTAATGCATTTACTGACTCCCTTTATTTGGCCTTACGTCTTTCCACTTAGTTTAGATACCCTTAAAATTTACATTCATATCGAAAAAGCTTGCAAATACATTTTTTCCTCAGTGTATTTTTAACTTTTATAGATTTTTCCACTCATTTGGCAATTACTTCAAAAGCTCCCCGAAGCTCTATCTCCAAAAAAAAAAAAAATAAATAAATAAATTTAAAAAAATTCTCGACTGAGATTTTGTCTGACACTCTCTGAACGTTCAGAACAACCAACCAGTTTACAGTATTTGTTTTCACATATTATTACTAACGAAACCGTGAAATCCAACATAATAAGCAGATATATCTGTGATATATTTATTTATTTATGTACATCTAGTCATACCTTCATTTAACTAGATGTATAGTATTTATCATTATATATTTATCGATAATATTTATGTATATGTGAGGATCATCTAGTCGTAGTTTAGTTTTTATTACGGGGTATTTTTATCCGCTGTAGGGGTTACAAAGCGGTCATCCCCTTGAGGCAGAGTGCGATTTGTTTGAGATCTCATGTATAAACCAATCAAGAAATGACAATTTTTCTGAAGAATGTTGAAAACTCAGGATAACAGCTTTCGTACAAGTACGCAACCACGAGAGACATTTTATGTCTTTGCGCCCCCTTTCCCCTTCCTATAAAACCCCGTATTGTATTCTAGAGCCACTCAGCTGATCTGGGATCGGTCAGTTGTGTTCAAAAGTCCCTCAAGGGCCCACATACCAAATCTCAGAATCGTGGGATCATTAGGGAAAAAACTGGATTCTAGAGCCACTCAGCTGATCTGGGATCGGTCAGTTGTGTTCAGGAGTCCCTCAAGGGCCCACATACCAAATCTCAGAATCGTGGGATCATTAGGGAAAAAACTGGATTCTAGAGCCACTCAGCTGATCTGGGATCGGTCAGTTGTGTTCAGAAGTCCCTCAAGGGCCCACATACCAAATCTCAGAATCGTGGGATCATTAGGGAAAAAACTGGATTCTAGAGCCACTCAGCTGATCTGGGATCGGTCAGTTGTGTTCAGAAGTCCCTCAAGGGCCCACATACCAAATCTCAGAATCGTGGGATCATTAAGGAAAAAACTGGATTCTAGAGCCACTCAGCTGATCTGGGATCGGTCAGTTGTGTTCAGAAGTCCCTCAAGGGCCCACATACCAAATCTCAGAATCGTGGGATCATTAGGGAAAAAACTGGATTCTAGAGCCACTCAGCTAATCTGGGATCGGTCAGTTGTGTTCAGAAGTCCCTCAAGGGGCTACATACCAAATCTCAGAATCGTGGGATCATTAGGGAATCTCCGCGTAACGCTCTCCGCGTGACGCTCCCCGCGTGACGCTTTTTCATTTATGTGCCATAGTAAAGACATAAAATGTAAAAAAATCATATAGGTACCTACCTACCTCACTTCTACGAATCATAATAATCATTGAGCATATTTCGTTACGTAACATAACGAAAATTTGGTTGTGTGCCATAGCAAAGACATGAAATGTCAAAAAACAGCAGCAGGCGTTTGTGCAGTTAAACGTCATTTCCTCCCTTTAATTCCGCTGTAACAATAACATTGATCGCGTAATTGAAAAGTTGCTAAAGTAGAAAAAGTTCCAGTCATGCAACATGGCTTAAGGAGCGAATATTGTCGGAAAACGTAAGGAAATGTGTGCTGTGGCCATTTGCAATTGATTCAGCTCCCTAAAAAACATATTCCTTATTAAATTTGTTAAACTTAAACCCCATTGAACTGAGGTAATCGTAACTAAAACCCACAAAACTGTTGAGTACGAACCCAATCTACTTGCATTCAAGCCCGATGATGAGACGAGCTCCCTTTCCTATGCAGTTCAACGCTCCAAGTTGATTCTGAAGATATTCGCCTCATTGACGTATGCCTTGCCTTAATAAGCATTGTTTCTTCCTTCCGAGATGGTGTCAAAATACGAGGGTGAATCAAATATAAACGAGACTTATTTTTTAGCGAATTTTTGAAGAAAATTAAGCTAATGCTCTCGCCTCAAAATTTGTAGAATGTGAATTTTTGAAAAAAATTTTATGCAGAAATCCGTTTCAGGCTATTCTGAATCATATTCTGAAGTTTAACGCATTTTTTAATGTATGTATGTATGTATATATGTATGTATGTACATGTGTCATTCCAGACGATAACTGTCCATAGAATTGTGCTAGAAACTTCAAACAAATTTTAAAATGTTAAGGACACAAAACGAAAGTTCAAGTTCGTTGGCCAGCATGATCGGATTACATCTTCGGGTTGATGTAGTCAAAAATTTCAAAATAGCCTGTTTTTTGCGATTTGTTGTGCGAAATAATTTTTTCAGCATACTAACATGTGGTACATTCGGAATCAGCGTACAATTTCCTATAAGAATATGTAGGTATCAAGTTTTCAAAAATTTCAAAGTTGAAAAATCAGTCAAAAATCGAAATAATGCCGTTCGCTAGTTGTAAAAATCGGTAATATTTTGCCATAAAATTAATAGTTAACAATTTCATTGCACTCAAAAAGCTCTCATTTGAAAACAATTTAACATTGTACAATACGGTAATTTACGAAAATTCGCTCATACGATCATGCTGCATGACTGGAACTTTTTTAAATTTATTTTGATTTTAAACAAACAAACAAACTTAGTTTATTTTTCTACATCATCTCCTGAATTGGAAACACATTTTTCCCAGCGTACAGGTAATTTTTTAATTCCATCCACGTAAGGTCGTGTTTGTAGCCAATTGCCCTCTCAAAGCTTCCTTGAGAGGACCAAACACATGGAAGTCGCAGGGAGGGATCTGGACTGTGTGGAGGATGTTCCAGTGTCTCCCAACCCAGTTGCTCCAAATTTTCTCTGGTCAGGGCTGCTGTATGAGGGCGAGCATTTTCATGGAGAAGAATCACTTTTCTCATCGGAAGGTCTCGTCTTTTGCGGCAATATGCAAGTCTGGCCTCTGCCAAAATGTCGCAGTAGGTAGTATGCCGCATTAATTGTTTTGGGCTCATGCAAAAAATCAAGGTGCAGCAAGCCACGATGGTTAAAAAAAAAAAAAAAAAAAAACTGTAGCCGAAACCTTCAGTCAGTCAGTGAGTCATGGCTCTCATTTTCAACATGATCACGACCCTCCACGAACTGTTTATGCCAAGCAAACACTCTAGCTCGCGACAGCGTCTCATCCCCAAACTGTGCAGTCAATCTCCTCAAGATTTCAGCCGGTTTTACACCTTCTGCAGCTAGCTTCTGCACCCTCGTGTCTAGCAACCAAAACACTTGAATTCAGGCCGTTCAACTCTTAGGTGCGTCGGGGTAAGTGGGCCATGTTTACTTTGGCCAAATCAGTTTTTGTGGCTTTCATGTTGTTAAAAACTGGGAAGCAATACTTTCTATGAGCTAATTTTTTTTGCTCGTTCTCGCCACTTATAGCCCTTCATTTTTATGCCAGTTTTAGTGCTTTTACTCTTCACCAGTGAAAATAAGAGATTACTTTTTTTTCAGTGGTGGAGGGCCCAGTTCCCCATCAAATTGGGGGAAATGGACCCCCCTTTTTTTCCAACCCAGCGCTCTTTAGCCAAATGGGGTTTCTGGGCCTCTTCATGCACATGTAAGGATCTTTCAGTGATATCAAACTTTTTACAGTCACAAACCAATAGGGGTTAAAAATGGCATTGTACCAGGTGAGCTCCGATGCGGGTCATCGGTAGATTGAAAAACCATCACCAATGGTTCAAAATATTGCTTTTATTGTGCATATCACAATTTTTACGTTTTAAAACTTATATAAAATGATTTTTGACCCCAAGATATAAAAAATGAAGGATTTTTCTTAAATACCTCAAATTTTTCTTAAAAAAAAAAAAAAAAAACGACCTGTTGCCACAACGCACTTGCGGTTCGTCAGGCAGGTCTTCCATTTGAATCCACAAATCTTACCTAATTCATTGTCAGGTATACACGCACTTTTTTCCCACAGTCCACAACTTCATCTTTCTTCAAAGCTTCCAGTACTTTACTGATGGTCGGCAACTCCTTTTGAACCCAAAAACTTGCAAGTTTTATTAAAAATGGAGACCTCATTGAATGAATCAATGGCTATATTCTTCCCGTAGGGTTTCGTTCTTGTGGGAGTGACGAAGTAAGGATAGTACAAACTGTTCTTGTAAAAATGCTTGTTACTTCACTCGTCAAGTGATAAATATTCACCTCAAAGCTTGAGTTTATTTCAGCAGTAGTCCGGCGCCATTGTAAACAACATTGAGACAAGCTCTCTCAAGCTTGACGACGAAGTGACGGAGAAAGCCCTGCAGTAGAGGTGTTGATCAAAACGAATAGATGAAATTAGTTATAACTCGGGAATCGAAAGAAAGAAAATGTAAAGGGAATCAATCATAGCACCCAAAAAAAAAAAAAAAACTAACATTCTATGACTGCAGTCAAAATTATCTGAAAAATCAAAGTGTTGCTCGAATTCGGATAGGTAGGGCAGCCAACACTCAAACGTGAAATTTCCTTTCGAGCACTTCTCAGCTAATTTTACCCATCAAGGGCGTCAACGTAAGGTTGTCTCAGCATGTACAGTAGAGCCCAGATTGGGACTCACAATAATCCCAACCTGAGGATTTTTCATAACATCTACCAAAAGATTATAGATTCGTAGGGAAAACCATCCCACCCGTACCAGCGTTCCGTTTTCAACCTAAATGATTTTGACTTTTCCTTAAGGGGAAGTGGCGTATTGAACCCATTTATGAAATGATTATGACAACACCATTGTCAATCTCAACATTTGACATTAAGTTATTGTGCGTCTTCCAAAAACAGGATTACTAAATCTCACTACTACTCTTCGCTTGATATACATGTTTTAAACTTTATTCACGTTCAGCAATTTCATGAATGTAGGTACCTATTCAATAAAAATCATTCATCTAAATTTCTTATTTTTCTAAACATCTATAAAACTTGTGACAGCTCCCGTCAGATTCAAGAGAATGCGTGTCTAACCGTCGCTCTCCACCGACGCGTCATCCTCAAGTTCTTGGAATGCTGCGTTTTGCGATAGATGAGGATCCGAGAACCGGAAAACCAATCTTCTCCAAATGTAGCACATTACGCTATTAGTACGAGTTGTATCTTTTATGGTACTGTCACACTCCCCTCTCTCTGTGTAGCGCGGATTTAGGCCCCTAGAGGGTTCCTAAGGCCGTGACATGGTAGTGAGAGCGTGATTTCCTGGATTACGCATGGTTATACCCAGCACATCCAGGTCCACTATTATTGAGGGCTATATGCTTCAGAAGAAACATGGCCCTGGTTTCGAGAAGGAATTCCCATTATTATCCTTTGGTACCTACATAAATAATTTCATTGGTCAATTAGGACTCATAATTTCTCATATTTTTCCCCTCATATAATTTCTATTTTCATACCTATGGTATCAGGCCTTTGCCTTTTTATACATATATTCTTTATTCAAGGGCATAGTTCTCAATACTAATTTAAGGGCATAGTTCCCAATTATTATTTCCAGGGCTTAGTTCCCAATTTAAGTCACCATATGGGCACATATTTTTATATATATATATATTTTTTTTTCCTATAGGTATAAGTCTCCATAGTTGAGCAACTGTTAATTCCCGATTGTTCCAATCTTTGATTGGGGGTTAATTACCTAATGAATACTTCATATGAAGATTCTTTGAAAATACATCCTGTTTCAATTTCCTTCTTGGAGTTCTTGGAATGCAGCGTTTGATGATAGATGAGGATCCGAGAACCGGAAACCCAACCTTCTCCGAACGTAGCACATTACGCTATTAGTACGAGTTGTATCTCTTATGGTACTGTCACACCCCCCTCTCACTTGTAACAGAGTTACCTCCTGAGAGGTCCATCAAGCTCCCGTCAGAGCACCAGAGATAGCGCTGTCGGCGTCCCGTTGATGAATCAATGGGAGCTGCGAGCTGTTCTCGATCATTTTTGGCAGCTGGTTTGGCGTCGGATGGATTCCTGGTGACAGGAAAATCAACCTTCCCCGAACATGGTTCATTAAAAGCTATTAGTAGGGGTGGTATCTCTCTGACGGGATGCCTGTTACTCTCCTCTACCTGATTTATGAGGATTTAGGCCCCCATTGCACCTCTGGGGGGGCACCTAAATTCCTTATACACTATGCAGCCCCATTGCACCACTGGGGGCGACCTAAGTTCGTGACAAACTATTGATACCATATTATGCATTATAAAACATTTGCGATCATATTATGATTCTCTTAAACGTATTTTTATGGAAATTCTTTCAAAAAAGTAGCTTCCGAAATGTTTAAAGAGAAATTCAATGGTAGTTTGACATTAGACGAATATTTGCCAGGAGCATGCGCGCATACACACACACAGACCTCTCCCTCAAAAATAGGAAAATTCTGTTGGACAAATCAATAGACAATCACTTGTACAACTCATCAGTCTTGTATTCAATAATCATATCTAAAACTGTTACTGTACAATAAATACGAGTCTAATGCGACACCTCATGAACATAATTCTGTGTGTGGAACAGGGAAATAAACAAACGGATATAAGAAAATAACAAAACTTATTTATATTACATACGTGGATACTGTTCAACCAGCAGGTTAAAAATCGCCTATCGTGAAACACACAACGATAAAAACTTCGACGCAGACAGTCTGTTGGATGGTCGGGCGGGAGCACGACGCGGTAAGAATTAAATTACATTTGACTTTTCTAACTAGAGCTAGTGCCAACTACGAGTTGGGAAACACGATTTTGTACACGTCTTTATAGTTGCTAACAAAATGGACTTCGAGGCCATCGGTGATGTATTTCGGGAGGTCATCGAAGTCTTTGCGGTTTTCGTCGGGGAGGATGATGCAGTTTACTCCAGTCCTTTTCGCCTGAATTATTACAAAAGTAAAGCCAATATTAGTGAGTAATAGGTTATTTTATCATCTGTGGTTCTGATAGACCGAATTAAACATGAGTAATTTTAGTTTTGTCATCATGTCAGTAAAAAGATTGGAAATTACCAATTTCTTTTAGTGATTAAAGAACACACAAGGAAATCATGCAATAATAAATGGAAATCATAATGCTGGTTAGATGGACTTACAGCAATAGTTTTTTCCTTGATGCCACCGACTGGCAGGACTTTCCCATTGAGAGAAATTTCACCTGTCATGGCCACGTTTTGTCTGATTGGCCTTTTTTGGGCAAGGGAGAGGAGAGCTGTGCAGATGGTGCACCCGGCACTGGGACCGTCTTTAGGCGTGGAACCCTGAGAAATCGAAAGACGAAAATTAGTACAAACATGTTAAAAAATAATAGGTAGGTAGGTACCTATATTAATTGTAGATAGTACCTAAATTAATCTATTGATTACTAGTTGACCAAAGAAAGGTGGGTGATCATAGGACGGCTAAAAACCCCTTTTGAACTACCTATTTCAGACAATTGAAACTCCTTCCACCTTTCATTCATTATACATCTTGTGGCCTCCTAATATATCTCAGGAACATCTCAAGTGCATCAATTATTGGATATCCTATACATTGAAAACCGATATGGAGCCTACCTCAGGAACGTGGAGGTGTATGTGGTTGGTAGTGAGGAATGTGTTTACAGGGTCGATTTGAGCCATAAAATTTCGCGCGACTGTTAAAGCAATACGCGCAGATTCTTTCATGACATCACCAAGGTGACCTGTCAGCTCCAGGGTCCCTTCGGCTTTGTTGTCTGGTTTCTCAGACAGTGGTGAACGACGAAGAGCAGTTTCTATATACAACGTGGAACCACCTGGAATCAGGACAGAGACAAAGATTAGACTGGTTATTTCAAGTGAGAGTCGTGGTTTGCTACAATCTAGGATTTTTGGATTTTGACTGAGGTATACTAGCGCAAGTCTTAGTTTTAACTCTTTAAAATACATTCTAATTTAAGATGAAACTGATATAATTCGATTCAGATATTAGGGAGTTTCTAAAGCGAAAGGGAAATAGAGATGAGGCGCCTTATTGTGAACGGAAAGCGCTACTGCGCATTCGGAGGGAGATGAGGCGCCTTATCTCCAATAAGACAGATTTATCACACCCTGTACATAAGATGCCTTATCCCAAACGATATCTATCTCATCTCTTCTTCCTTATTGCAAAGTAACCTTACACTACCATAACAGTGATATTCATTTCTTGCTGGTTTTAATGGTGGTTCTCATCCGCGTTTCGTACCTGTGTTCCCAAGTCCCCAGTGGATGATAAGTAGTGTCACTTTCAGATAAGAAACTAATTCGATCCTGTTCCTGTTCGATCCAGGTTAGCATCCAATGTGGCTCGCCAAAGATGATAAAATTCCTAAGCACTTTATGCCAATTGACTTATCGTTTATGAACTCTCTATAGAGCAATCATTAATTTTTAAATGAATCATTATGTTATACATTCATTCCAATCATTAATAGCCACAGATTTCTGTATAAAATTACAGAATGGCAGTTCCCTGTGTAGTTGTACAACGATTTAAAATATATCCTTTTGGTCACAATGGAGCGGTGCTAGTTCAGAACCCAAAGACCCTCAACCGTTAATGGGGGGGGGGGGGGGGGGGGGGGTATGATGTACTATGTAACATGGGCTTTGCACTTTCTTGTACTCAAAGCCTGCTGATGGGTTGTTGTGGCTGCTGTGGAGTGGATAGGTTGTCAAAACAATACAGTAGTAATGGAGACAATTGTTATAGAAAAAATACCTACCTAGAAATGGCTTGACCCACTCTCTATACTGGAATAGGTAATTCATCTAGATGATGACCTGGGTCATTCCCAATGACGTTTTGGGTAATCAAAATGTGTCTCTCTGTAAAAGTACAAGCCAACAGGCTTTCGTACTTGTACCCAAAATAACATCAAATGACATATATAAAAGACGACAAACGTCTATTATTTCTGGTTTGTATCTTTTTACAGTTTGTGATTCGAAGTTTTCTTTCTTTTCCTAACTTATGTAGTGAGGCTAGAAAGTGAATTTTTTAGTTTCTCCCGAGAGATTTTCATAATCCACCCTAGTTGTCTACCTGCATCAGAACTATCCATACCAAAGAGCCTCAAATATAGAAGATCTAATAGTTAGTAGCGAAAAACAGCTATAATTGCACAATGAGGCGCGAAAAAGGTATTTTAACTGTTTTTAAATGGAAGGAGAGAACATCCTAAGAAGTTTGGCATCAACCACACTCTCCTACTACGAGTAGTTTTCTTTCTACGATTTTTCAAACTTTCGTGCGCTGGTGATGAAAAAGCACCCCTCCCCCACCTGGGCGAGAGCCCCCTGCCAGCCAGTTGACGTCACCAGTGCAAACTTTGAAAAATCATAGAAAAAAACTACTCAACGTAGGAGAGTGCGGATGTATCAAATTTCTTAGAATGGAATTTACTTTCATTTAAAAATATAAAATGAATACCTGGGGAACGATCATTACCCAATATATCGAAGGGTAAGGAAGGGAATGAAGCAATACAACTAGAAAATTAATTAAGAAACAAAACGAACTGGGGAAAGTAGGAGCAAGATGAAAGTGGATAATAAGAATGGAGAAAAGATGATTTCAAATAGTTAAATGATTAAGTACTTATAAGAAACGATGAAAGAGAATGTTTATAAATCGGGTTAAAAAAGTAGCGAGCATCCTGGATTAGATGCATAAACCTCGAATCCCATTCATCATACAATTCTATATTAAATAATTCTCTGTGAGAATTCTGAGTAAGGACGTTAGGGAAAGAAGGCATTCCAATCAGCTGAGTGATTCCCCGACTGTTTTCCTATTCTACCTGCAGTACTAACATTTTAAAGAAAGTCTTTTTAGATTTTTTACAACTAAAAACTCTGAGCAAAGCACAATTTCATCCGTATCAAACAAAAACTTCTGGATTTGTGGCCGTGATTTGTAGTATAGTACGAGTACATACCGACAAAGTTAGCTTGCCAGTTTAGCATCTCCTTTTCATTCAAGCGATCATTAGGTTTAGTTGATAGTTGATTTGGCACGTCACCTTAAATGAAGAAGTAGGTAATTCTTAGTACTGACCCATTGCTGTCCAAGCGAGACCCATCACGACACCAGGAGGTGTCTCCTCGTACATGCGGTTATGTGAAAACACTGGCTTCCCCACGAAATCTTGAAGGTTCGATGGAGAAACTACAACCTTTTCAGTTTCTTTTCTGACTACTTTATAAGCCACCTTCCGCGTCACCTGAAACATTTCAAACATCGAGTCATTACCCTCAGTTCACAGCATTTTTCTAAAATCACATTATTTTAAAAGTGAAATTGTCACTTCAGGCTAGACCTGCCTGTCTAAACTCTTGCTTCTCGTGTTACGGATATGATCAACTAGCTAGGCTGAAAGGTTTAGAAGTTTTAGCAATCATTTCACCCGAGTACCACATTACTTTAGGTGTGGATGAGAGAACATTGGACTTCTAACTAATAACCAAAATAATAACTAAATAGTAGACTGTGCCACCTATCATTATTAGATAGATAGGTACTTACTTTCTCAATATGTTTTTGAAGATTTCTAACTCCACTTTCTCGGCAATAAGACTTAATAATGGTGTTCATCGCTTCATCATTGAGTTCAACCTAGAACAGGAATGAACAAGAAACGGGAACTAGTACATTTCCAATCATATGGTACTAGAAATATACTTTCTATGAGGATGGGTAATAAAGACCATATCAACACAACATGGTCAATGTGATTTTGTTTGATTGGTTAGTTTTTAAGACGAAAGATTGCTGCAGAGTTATATTGCTGACCTGATTATCAGTGAGTCCAGACTCCTTCATTGCTTGAGGCAGCAAATATTGTTTTGCGATTGCCAGTTTCTCTTCAGCAATGTAACCAGAAACATCAATCATCTCCATCCTGTCCCTCAATGGTTCTGGGATGGTATCCGTGACGTTGGCAGTACAAATAAATAATACCTGTCAAAATGAATTTTATTATAAAATCGGAATCAACAGGATACCAAGTTTCATCAAAATCGGACATTGGGAAATGGCATTTTAACAGCTTTTACTAGGATATACACACAGAAAGTGAATGCAATAACTTCCTTTTTAAGAAAATGCGCTACAAGTTTTTCCTTAATAAATATATACCTAATTACACAGAAAAAGAAATACATAATTAACTAAACGTGGGAATACGTAGCTGCAACTGTGTCTTTGTAGGGGAGTGGGATGAGGAGATGAAAACACTTCTACCCTTCCTTCCCCTGTGAGGGAGCGTCTTTAATTACAGGGGAAGGAAGGATAGAAGTCTCCTCATTCCGCACCCATGCAGGGACACAATCACAGATATTACCACATTCAGTTAATTAAACGTTATTTGACCACAACAATACGGAAATTTCAACATACTATTCCGTACAAGCTGTGGGCTTCAACATCCCTTTTCTCTCTTGATTAGGGTCAAGAGAAGAAGAATGCCGTGAGTCACAACAAGAGTCACGTTAATGTCACTATAAGAGTTCTCCTTCTCCCAGGCTTATGAAAACTTTACGAGAAAACTCAAAAAGGATAGCATCTCATCATGCTCGCTCTAGGTACTCGTTTTCGTGGTTAGCAGAAGTACAAAAACACTCTGATGAAATGGTTTTATAGTTGTACAATCAAAACAATACACTAAAAATATCGGCTAAAGTCATGTCCACACTTGTGACATTCATTTTATAGATGGATATGTATATAACTTTATGTCATGTTTTGTAGGATATCAGATTGTTTCATTCGTAGCCAACTTCTTGGTAATTGGGAGGAAAAAACACAATTTGATATTCCATCTAATTTTTGTGAACAGTATCTACACTCATCCTCGACCCTTCATGTATCACTTTTTTCATGTTCTTTTTAAATTAAAAAAGAAGGGGGAAAAAAAATCTTTTCAATGATTTTAAACTCATTATTTTTGTCAGTTAGGTTATATTTTGTTAAGTAATGCTTATTTATTTGTCCCTCGAGTGTTGACCATTCTCTTGACCCAACCATATTCCAGTCCCACATAAGATATGGAATTAACTTCAATTGCAGGAGCTCGATCCGGTCAGGAGGACCAATGACTTTATTTTAGCCTGATAATGCCGACCCCCCCCCCCCCTTACCCGCAGATATGGGATATGATACTGTATTTGCAACATAAAGATCACAGAAAGAGCTTCGGTTGTCATTCATTGGTTAGAAAAGAGTTAATGCCGGGTTTACACGAGGCCAGTGGATGGTCCAGCTGACTGGCGCCAGCTGAGTGGTATGAACTGGAAGCCAGCTGACTGGCGCCAATACCCGTTTAGACATAGCCAATTGACTGTTGCCAGTTGAACTAGAACCATGGAGGAAAGTGCATCTTCAAGCCTCTCCCGCGCTGAGCTAAATAATATTTTTCGAGATCTGTGTCGAGAATTTGTGTGTGAATCTTCGAAGGTGCTGCAAGAAGAACTCAACAAGAAACGAGAATGGACAAGAAAATGGATTTTGCGAAGAGATTCGTCTGGAGCCTCATCTCAGCTGTTAACAGAATTGCGGTTAGAAAATCCCATTGAATATAGAGCTCTGTTGAGAATCTACCCTGTTACTTTCGATGAACTTTCGGCGACATGTTGTTAAATGTTTAATATGTCGAACAAAAAACAGCGTAAACCTGCACTACTGTAGTGATGGAACACACCGACTGGGCTGGACTGGAATGGCCGGAGGCGTTCACATGGTTCTAGTGAGTCACGCCACACTCGGTTTTTGGTGGTGGGGGAACTGGACTGGCGCGAAATCTACTCCTCAAGCCAGTGCACTAGCTAGGCTTTTTTTCCACTGGACTGGACTGCCAACTGGCGCCAGTAATGTTCACAAGAGGCCAGTAACTGGCGCCAGTTAACTGGAGTCAGTCAACTGGACTGCCTGCTGGCCTTGTGTAAACCCGGCATAAGTAGTGAAGAAAGCATTGGGAGAGGCGCCCCATTTTCGTAACATCCTTTAGGCCTTGGGCCAAACATCCTTGGCCTTTTCGTAACATCTTTCCAGCTTGGGGTACAATTTTTCATAATTTCAATCTTTCAAACTTCTTTCTCAGAGAAATAGATATATATCTTCATGATTAGATTCTAACTTATTACAGTAGGATATTGCAGGTGAGTAATACAAGTATGAGTATTAGATACTAAGGTACAATTTTTTCAAACTTAGAGCGACTCAAGACCAATCCAAAGCATGCATTGGAAGAAGAAATAGAGTAAATGAAATAATGTGTAGACACACAGTAACTAACTTTAGATAAATCCACAGGAACATCCAGATAATGGTCCAAGAAATTCGAGTTCTGTTCAGGATCCAACATCTCCAACAAAGCAGAAGCTGGATCTCCTTGGAATCCCCTACAATAAAAAGATTTTACAAAAGAATTAATTAGCTAACACTAGCAGTACATGATGCGGAGAGATCCAAATCCCACTTTCATCTGTAAGGTGGTCACTCATTAGGTAATTTCAATGTTTGTGGAGCCCTAGGAACACATTACTTTCCTAATATATCAACAACTTCTTAGGCCATAAGAAGTTAGATCGCGTTAGAATGTGGGACATAGTTGAGTTGTTGACGAACGAAGGGGGCCTAGATCAAGAACGATTCCCGAAAGATTCCAAATGAACATGAATGTGTTTCGAATCAATTGGGTGATCAGGTAACTCTGAAGAATACTATCACTATAAACAAAATGTAATATAGTGTCTGAGAAATATCTTGAGACTCAGTCTCACAGACAAAGGGGTGAAGGCAAGGCGTTGAACGTGCACAGTGTTGCCGCACACTGTTATTAGGATAAGACCCGTAGGGTAGAAAACGAATATTCTGTCATTCTATTCCATTCCGACAACGTTGCATTTTCTCGAATCTCAAGATATTTCTTGGACATTATAGCAATGGCTTATTTCATTCCCAACAAACTTAGCTTCCCAGTCGAACCAAAATACATTCATTTTACAGAGCATGTGTACGTTCATATTCATACTTACTTTCCGATCTTGTCAACTTCGTCAATCAATATCAAAGGATTTTCAGTTTTGGTCTTTTTGAGGCATTGAATGACTTTGCCAGGCATAGCACCAACGTATGTCCTTCGGTGACCTTTGATTTCTGCCACATCAGTCATTCCACCCACACTGAACCTGAAATACTACAATTCACTATTTTGTTTACAACAGACCAAACTATAAAAAAGAAAACTTTAATGGAAACTGGCGTAAAAGGACAACAAATATTCATATATCGTCCCTAGTTTTGTTGAGAAATTGCTTAAACCACGAGATTAATTTACCTCTCTGTTCAGCGCTCTAGCGATGGATTTGGCAATACTGGTTTTACCTACTCCAGGAGGTCCATAGAAACAAAGAATTTTCCCTTGGGTGGTTCCTTTAAGTTGGCTGACTGCGATAAACTCTACAGAACAACAAACAAAATAAATAATATGATTAAAGGAAAAAAATATAATGCAGGTACCTAAGGCTGGTTTCACACATATCCAGCACCCAACCCAGCCAATTTTCTCCCAGTTTTATACTGCCGTGCAGTGGGACGAAAACTTTAGCAATTGGTCAAAGAGGATATTTCTGAACTTGTCATCACAGTGGAAAAAACGAAGAGTCGAGTACCACTCATTTTGACTGAATGCGATGTACTTGAGTCCCAGTTTTTATAACCCTGTGTCCACGTCTTACTCATATATGCTCAGTTTATGACAAGGAGGAGGTGATGGCGATTAACCAACAACACCCATAGGATATCCTGCAAGCTGAAAAGCTCCAGGAATATCCCCGGAGCCGGCAGCTACGAGAAACGAAAAGGCTACTCATCTATCACAAGTTGGTATCCTAAAATATCAGGAAATATTAGGCTGGAATTGCAGACTTATGTTTTCTTAGAAATCAGAAATAATAGTGAAAGGAATGTCCTACTAATTTAAGAGGTAATACGATAGTAGAAGAATTTAAATTAATTTTAGTGGTATTTTAAGTAGCCTATGAAGCTAAACTGTTGAAAATCCGATTTTAGGTTTTCACAAAATTTTTGTTTCTCCATGTGTCTCTTGAATCCAACGGGAATATCTTAGTAGAAACATATTATGGAAATTATTAGAATATTTAGGTGCTGGGTTCTGAAGACAGTCAACAGCTCATTGAAACCCGAGATAAGTGTGCATGCCAAAGCCTGCTGTCAAAAAATTTAAAATCTTCTCTCGGAAGGACTGCACGAAACATGTTTTCTTTAATAACTTGTATTTTTAGCAGGATTCGCCACAATATAAAAAATACGAAGGTGCTTTTTTCTAATAAATATTTATATTCCTGAAAATCTGCCTGCAAGCTGCGTTTTGGGTTTTCCTTTTATGAGTACCTATTATAAATTAACAAAGCAACGGTAATTAAATTTTTTATGGAATTACTTTGAAGATATTTAAAGGTTTGAACGTAATATTAAGTATAGTTTATAAGTAAAATTACATATTGGAATCCGTGAAAAATTTCATGATTTTAAAATAAGTAAATATAAAAAATAGTAATATTAATAAATTGATGGCACCACCCAGATTTGTTTTTGATCCGTTATCAAAGAAACATAAGTAGGAACCACATGGAAAGGAGGGAAGAGTAGAATAAAATAGTTCCAAGCATAAGTAAGATGGTAAAGTTTTGCTTATTTTTGGCCAGATTTGGGTTGAGCTTGAGTAGTGACTAGCCAAACGGTTTTATTCGATTCAGCGAGAAAAAATACTTAGGTACTAAAAACAATTAAACGTTAAATTTTTTTATTTTATTAAAAGTTCAAGTTGCACCTCAACTAGAAGGGTCATTAGCGGCATTTAAATGTTAAAAGTTATACATTTTGTTTTTGACCACTTTTTTGAGGTTTCGTCCCACTGTGCGGCACATAAATAGCCGGCAGGGGCCAGCAACATTTCCTAGAACACTAAGCGACCTGGTGCCATTTATCCGGCTGTTGGGTAAGTATGTAATCAGCGAACTAAATCACTCGCAACGAAGTTGAGGAAACCCATTTCTGTAACAAACAATGACTGAAGTTTCAACACAAAAGTTGTTTTGAAAAGTGTAACTCTTTTTTTGCGGAATTATACAACATTCTTATTCAACTTACGTTTCTTAACATAACTAGCCTACCTAGTACAACAATTTTTTTTTAAATTTTCAATATTTTTTTCATCAATCTTTTACTCAAGATCACATTGAAGCTGCAATTCCCAACAGCTTTTTTCATTTTTCTTTTGGTGGTCATGCATGAAAATAATTCTGGAATAACGCTAACAGGTAAAATTTGTCGAAGATATTGTCGTTAGACAGGTTAAAAATGAAAATGCTATTAGGAATACTGACAGAAGGTAAAACTATAAGGAGGAATAAAAGAAAATGTCTAATATAAAAGAGGTTGATTCTCATTTTTAGGTATTACTATCTTCAGTGTAATTATGTGTAATTGGAAACAAACCCTGAAATTCGAGGAGCCACGCATATTGCCTATTCATTAATCCCTGCCTAGTCAGGGAAATTGGCTCACTGGCTCTCTATGGAGGACCTTATTACATACATAACAAAACTATATATAGTTTTGAGATTATAAGATTAAACAAAAGTAAACAAATTACAATAACTAAATCACCTAAAACTCGTTTCTTGACATCGTCCATTCCATAATGATCTTCGTCTAAGATCTTCGTAGCTTGTTCCAGATCCAAGTTTTCAGAGCTCGTCACGCCCCATGGAAGAGACGTCAACCAGTCTAGATAATTTCGAGTGACACTGTTGTTTCACATTAAATAATAATAATTAGAATATTATAATCTATGATTATTATATATTTATTATTTTATGATTAACAGATAATAAAGAACAGTTGTGCATTATGCCGCTAATAGTATCAATAAAATTGAAATAATTGAATGGGAATACCACAAAGGAATAGTTATCATGAAGATTTTTCGTAACATTATGCTGCAGTTCCCAGGACCTACCCAGATCTGGTGTTGGGGGGGGGGGGGGGGGGGGGGGGGGATAGAGGAGAGAGAGAGAGAGAGAAATGGGGTTGTCACATGACAGCCCCCACCAACACCTAACACCCAGAGGGCAGCAGTGGACTCAAGGAGGTGGGGGTCAACTTCAGAAACCCCCGTACTACATTTATCTGCCATGATGTATTCTGGCCTAGAGCAGTTGTGATAGTCAGTGTAACGCTTTGTAATGTATGTTTCATATAATGAGATAGAGACTTCAAGTCGTGGATAAACTTAAACTAAATCACTCACAACGAAGTTGTGAAAACTCAGTTCAATTAAGAAAATGAAAGTTAATGTAAAACGTTGTCTATTTACATGAAAAGTAAAGAGTTACAATGTTAAATCAATTTTGACAGTTATATCATCATATTTAAACATATTAAAAAGAAAAAGAATAGTAATTATTTGTTGACCCAACGATCAAAATCACTTTTTTGTTTTTTTTTTAATTGTGGTTAGTGGTTATTGATTCCTCTTTGTTGATTCCACCACATAACCTTTGGGAATGCCAGACATCGACAGACTGCACATCCAAGGATTACCATGGTGACGTCCATTTATGAATATTTTTGTGTATTTATTTTTATGTGATCTTGTATGCATTACTGCGTAATAACGGTGGGTGACCATCATTATAGGGAACTATACACAGTACCATACTGAAGATTCGCTCAAAGTAACGAGTCTTAATTACTATTCATCTGATCATCTTTCATCATTTGCAACTGTATGATGCAAGGTGACAAAAGTAATATATAAAGAGTGAAGGAAGTAATGTCGAAAGTATTGCCATAAGATGTCAATATTGAATCCAAAATGAATGTAATGTTGAAGACATAATGCCAGTGACGTCAAAAGCTGTATCTAGTTGAATTATGTAATAATGTAATAACATTTAATTGCGAAATAAACGTAACAAATGTGATATCACAGGAGCAAACGCAATCTTGGATATACAGCGTAACGGTAATTTTTTTGACTAATCAAACATGTATTTGTCAATGTTTATAAATTCTATTTATAAAAAGAATCCCGTCAGTTTCTTGATTTCAAATTCAATAGTAACTCTAAAGGCCCCTCTACACATGGCCAATGTTATGCACAGGTCTAGACCACAATGCACTGCCAATTAAGTGGACGTGAAATGACCTTGACAAAAATCTGACAACGGCCTGCCCATGTGGAGCTGTGCAGGCGATCGCCTCTTTCACGGCTTTTCTCAAAAGATCAAAGGGAACCAGCTAGGCCAGAGCTGTGCGATCACGTACATTCGAGGATGCTCAGCCACATAGCATGCCATCACTCACTCACTTCACTCATTTTCATTTATAATACTACATTAACATATTTCGTTAAATTGTTTTAAAATTTGAGCAGGGAGTAAAAAGAAGTTGTCAACTACTAATTTCATAGCAAAATTCTATGTTCTATAGACAACATCCTTCTATCCAAACAAAGACCCCCCCCCCCCCCCCCCTTCCTAGATTGTTTAAGCAAATATTGATCCATCTTCCGTCATTCTAGATTAAGTAATTATTTTTTCATTACAGCTTCGTATGCATGGCAAGAAATGCCCCGGGAAATAGTCACAGCGGTCAATAGTTATATTTTCTTACCCATTAAATTATACCCCAGGAGCTACACAGTAGTCGTGGCTCGTGGTTCCTTTCCTTTCATAGACCAGTCACTGTTGTCCTAACGGAGGCCAGTGTGTGGCTGTGTAACAGGCCCAGTTTTTCATCACCATCAGCACCAATATCCTTGTGAGGCAAACAAACTCGGCCAGCGTAAGCCATTTTGTAGAGGGGGCTTAAGGCTACCAATTGAGGTTCCTCAGACTAATGGTAACTTTGAAATACAAAACTCTCACCCTACCACCGGAAAAACCCTAAATTACAATACCTATTCGAAAATAAAATTTGGATAACATGCGTAAAAGACAAATTGAAGGAATCATTGACAAGTACTCACTTGAATTCGGAAGAATGACTTTCCAAAAACCCTAATTTATTTAGTTCTTCGTTCAATACTTCCATAACATTTTTTGGGATGTTTTTTTCCTGCAAAATTAAAATATCCATGAAGGAATGATTTCAAAAATCAAACTGCAACTTCCTTTCTGAAATGAAAGTCTAAAATCTACATATAAGTCACTATTATTATCGAAATTATTATTTGTTTCGATATTAATCTTGAAACTTTTCTATAATTAGTACCCAATTTTATAATTAAATATCTGACCTATAGTTACCTTGATTCGCTCTCGGAATTTCTCCTCAATGGCATCTTTGTCGTCTTTCTCAAGCCCTAATTCCTTCTTGATGACCTTCAACTGCTCGTGGAGGATATACTTTTTATGCTGTTGTTTAACTTTTTCTTCTACCTCCTTACCTATTTTCTGCTGTAGTTTGCTCAGTTCAAGCTCTTTTTTCAGTAAAGATAGTGACAGCATTAACCGCTTAGGGATCTAAAATGAATGACACAACTCATTTTCAATAATTACTTATTCAATAGTATTTTGAATTGCTTACCTTACCTTTTCTAAAGTTATGAGAGCAGATTAATTTAAAATTGCTGTTACAGAATGCAAAAACATGCTTAAATGAGGAAACGTACGTCCATCTCTTCCAATACCGCCTGCAGCTCTGCTGGTTCAGCACCAGTAAGCGCAGCACCCAGATCTGATAGATACACTGGATTGTCGACTACTCTTTGACTTTGGTGTAGCATCTGCTGGAGGGACTCGCGGTAGATTGGATTCAGACTAATGATGTCCTTGATAGTTTTGATGACTTCTTGAGTCAAAGCCTATGCAACAGATATTAATGTTCAAAATTAAAACAATCTCAGATGAAACTGAACCAAATACACAAGACAAGTTTTCTTTGCGATGTTCCTTAAATGAAGGAATCTTTGGTAGGCATAGAGATAAAGGGGAACGGGTACATATGAAAAACGTATCCAACAAAGCCAACAACTGGTCAATCAATCAACCACATAAATGATGATTGAATTTGTAATTGGGTAATTGAAGAGAAGGATAGGTTATTGACAACAGCATCTGGATGAGGTAAGTTTTTAGGAGTTTTAAAAATTAAAGAATGGAACTAGCTTGATATTTTGTTAGTATTCCTGTTCTTCAGCAAACCACAAACCAACCATGGCCATTTTCCTAATTCATTTTAATGTAGGGTTAACCTGAACCAGGATATCGAAATGTGCCAGGTGGGACTGCTCTAATCTTAACGCAAGTGTTATTAATTATGGCTATGGCATAGTCCTAGATTATATAATGATTTATGTTTTTATTTTGAATCAACAACACTTGGCTTGGGGCTCGGAAATCAAATTTTTGAAAAATTAAGATGCTGAAACTATATATATACATATACATAGCCTTATTTACCATTACATTATAGCCTCATTTTTCAAGCTTAATAATTCACTGCAACATTCTGTTACACTCCCAATATGGGAAATTTTGCGTAGTTGGAACGACGCGAGTTTGAACTCCTGTCGAGGTATCAATTATTTTTGGGCCGTTACAGTGGCGCAGTCGGTAGGACCCGAAATCATACGAAACAATAATTAATTAAATCCTTCTCGAGCCAAAAGACTGTAAACATTACATTTCCTGTCATTAGCATCTTTCACTTCCTCACTCACTTGAGTTAAAGCACACTGTGACAATGATGACCTTGCTTGACTGCTGACTTGTTCCAGCGAGCATCTGCTGAGCCAGCGACCTGCAGTTTCACTACATCATTCGTCCGACCCCAAACCAGTCGAGACGGCTGGTATTTGACTCCGGGGAAATGTTACGCTCCAGGAAAATAACTCTCACAGTCGAAGAGGTTTGATAACCATGGCCTCATAGCTCTGATCGTTAGAGTGTTGCAACTTTGGGAAATTTCCCGTAGTTGTAACAACGCGAGTTCGAACTCCTGTTGAGGTATCAAATATTTTTGGGCCTTACAGTGGCACAGTCGAAATAGGACCCGAAATCATACGAAACAATAATTAGTTAAATCCCTCTCGAGCCAAAAGACTGTAAACAACACATTTCCTGTCGTTGGCACCTTTCACTTCCTCACTCACTTGAGTCAAAACACACCGTGACAATGACCTCGCTCGACTGCTGACTTGTTCCAACGAGCATCTGCTGAGCCAGCGGCCTGCAGTTTCACTTCGTCATTCGTCCGACCCCAAACCAGTCGGGACGGCTGACATGACTCCGGGGAAATGTTACGCTCCAGGAAAATAACTCTCATAGTCGAAGAGGTTTGATAACCCTGGCCTCATAGCTCTGATCGTTAGAGTGTTGGCAAATTGCCTGTAGTTGTAACAACGCGAGTTCGAACTCCTGTCAGTATTTTTATTTAATTTATTTTATTTTATTTATTATTTAAGTATCAAATATTTTTGGGCCGTTACAATTTATTATACTTGAAGCTCTCTCTAAATATTTATTCCTTGATCATAGTAATTCAAAGGTTCATTAAGAAAATCAAGTTATATTGCATTGATAATAATAATAGGAACCAATAATCTTGTGATTTGTACCTAGTGTTTTTTTGACGTTTTCGTCTTAAATTAATACAATTTTCTATTTTGTGTCTTACATGAACAGGTACTGTTAAAACCTTGAAGTTGAATGAAACTTCAGATTTTTCTTGTTGAAAATGAATTAATTCTGTACACCAATAAATAGATAGCAGTACTAAAATTGGATAAAACAGTAAAAAAACTAGATATTGACAAAATGAAATGAATACCTTGACTTCTTCGGTAGTTTTGAACTTTTCATGTTGAATGTTTTCAACTTCTACCATGAGGACAGGACGAGATTTGGGAGTAGTGGATGCCACTGGTTCGGGCGATGGTTGTGACTGTGCAGTAGCAGTAGCTTTTTTCGTAGCAGGAGACAGGCCAAGTTCTTTCAATTTACGTGCTGTTCTTTTCCTCCTAGTTTCATTTCCCTCTACTGTATTAAAAGAAAACCATACGTTATACATTTCATAGGGAACCTAATCTTCTAAAACAGATTTCGAAGAAACAAATTAATTGGAAGAATGATATTATAACAACTTTTCCCTTTAAAGGGTGCGGTGAGAGAAGAAACGAAATGGACCCCAACAATAAACTGGTTTCAGTAAATTTATATTTTATAAATGCCATGCTCAAATGCTCATAGAAGGTGTGAACTCAATCTAGTGGTGATGCTGTGGAAACTCATCAACACTTAGTGACCAGGGGGGAAAAAGGTCGACAAACGTTGAAAAGAAAAGAAGTCTTTTGTTTATTATTTCCAATACTTAAAAATAAATAAATAAAAATGTACCCCCTTCCCCCCTGGTTTACCTTTTTTGATGAGTAGATTAAAAAAAGTCCGCCTTCCGAAACGGAAGCTTTTCTTCAAAACTATTGTACCAAACTTTATGAAATGAGGCTTAAAAGTGATACATCGACTAGAGATGTGCCAGTAACAACGCCATCAATTTAACTTAGTAGGTAGGGTTTTTTTTAATATCATTGATTTTCAGTCGCTGGGGACCTAAGTCAGTGTTCATACACTTGAATTGGAGGGACTTGTAAAGTAGAATTTTTTTTAATTTAACCGCATTAATTTTCTTTAGGTAGCAACCAACATCTACGTAGGCGTATTGATGACAAAGTCATTGTTTCGCTCGACCACCACGGAATCGCTTCACACAAATCAGTTATGAAGGAGGGCCACGTGTAATGGGCTCTATCAGCTGAGGGACCTCTTAGCCAAATTTTTTCCTAATAGATCTACATTGATGCTGTTTGAAATGGAGCACTTCACGGAAAGTAAATATAATTAGAAGGTATTGAGGCGAACTGATCAGCTGAGAGGCCTCTGAGACAAATTTATTTTCTAATTGACCTAAAACAATGAAATTTGAAATAGAGATCTTTTGGGACATAAAGAATAGAATTATAACGTACGGAGCAAACTGATAAGCTGAGGGATCCAAGACCCCCCCCCCCCCCCTCTGTGCTTATCAACATACGGTGCTAAAATTTATATGGAAGTCCATTTACTGGCTGAGGGTTTTCTGATCCTGATTAATTACCGAATTGACCTACAGAAGTACATCAATTTATTGAATAGAGGACTTTATGTGCATGAAACAAACATAGTTTCAACTCAATCGACCCCTTCTAAATGGTGGGAAGATGACTTTGTCAGAAAGGGTTTTGTTTTTTAACATTTACTAAAATGCTTCTTTTTTTTAAAATACAAAGTGAACATTTGTGTTACCCCTCCTAATGGCTCCTAAAGCTAATTTCTATGGTATTTAATCTATGAAGCTGAAATCTGAAACAAAGCCACATGAGACAGGTAGAGTAAAACGTCAATGTGTGGAACCACCATAATCTGCTGATTAAGCCCCTAAAGCTAATTATTATGCTATTTAAAAAATTTCATGCTCAATGTTTATATAGGATGAGCGGGTTTCTATCTTATCAATCATCTGATTCGATGTTGGGTCCTCAACTTTTTTACCTTTTTTATTTTGATGAAATAATCAAGCTCAATTTTATTTTTTTTATTTATTTATTATTTTTTTCAATATTCTTTATTGCACCAAGTATTACTTATTAACAATATTATTTTGAAAATATGGACTTTAATTCAAAACTAAGATACATCACTGAGTTTTGTTGATTATGGTGGATGTTTCACTTCACTGCTTCACAAGTAAGCAAGGTCGAGTGGTTTGGTACGCTTCAATCTTCTGATGATATCACTTGTATCAAGGAGTTGGACAGCTTCCTCGTTGATGTGACATCTTAACCGCTGTAGGTGTCTCACAGCTTGTCGCTTTATAGCATCGTTTATTGTTTCGATCCGAAGCTCATGATGGAGACGTTCGTTTCGAAAGTACCATGGTGCATTGACCACCGTTCTTAGCACATTGTTCTGGAATTTTTGGATGATGTCTCGATTTGACTGAGCCGTACAGCCCCAAAGCTGAGCTCCATAAGTCCAGACTGGTTTAAGGACTTGGTTATACAATGTTAGCTTGTTCTGGATTGACAACTTCGACCGTCTCCCCATTAGCCAATGCATTTTTCTGAATTTTAGAAGGAGTTCTTCCTTCTTTTTCTTGACATGGGCTTTCCATCTAAGTTTGGCGTCCAGTGTCATGCCTAGGTATTTGGCTTCATTAGCATTCGGAATAACTTTTCCCATGAAATGTACCGGAATATACTCGATTCTCTTGTTGGTGAAATCGACATGTACCGACTTAGTTTCATTTATCTTGATTCTCCATTTTGCTGTCCACTTTTGTATGCTGGATATTGATTGATTTAACTTGTTGGTGGATTCAGTGTTACATTCTCCGACTGCCAAAATCGCTGTATCATCTGCGAAGGTGGCTGTGGTGTTCATTCCAATTTCTGGGAGATCACTGGTATAAAGGACATACAAGAGCGGTCCAAGAACACTCCCTTGTGGGACTCCTGCCTTGATTAGCTTTGGCTCTGAGTAGGCGTCTTCTTGCTTTATTCTGAAATAGCGATTGGTGAGATAAGACTGAAGCAGCTCAGCATACTTTATTGGTAGATTTTTGCGCAGCTTGTAGTTGAGTCCCTCATGCCAAACTTTGTCAAACGCCTGAGCGACGTCTAGGAAGACGGCTGAGCAGACTTTCTTTTCCTCAAGGGCTTGTTCAATTATATGTGTTATTCTATGGACTTGATCGATAGTGGAATGTTTCTGTCGAAAGCCAAACTGGTGCCTTGGGAACAGCTTACGTTCTTCGATTATGCGTACTAGTCGCTTGTGGATTAGTTTTTCAAATAATTTTGATAATACTGGTAGAAGTGAGATTGGTCTGTACGAACTTGGCTCCGTGGGAGGCTTTCCAGGTTTAGGAATCATTATGACCTCGGCAATCTTCCACAACTGAGGAATGCA
This sequence comes from Adelphocoris suturalis, assembly GCA_030762985.1. NCBI lineage: Eukaryota > Metazoa > Arthropoda > Insecta > Hemiptera > Miridae > Adelphocoris > Adelphocoris suturalis. Next base: position 78,537,572 of record CM061043.1, read on the forward strand.
ACGGTGTTTTATAATTGCATTAATAATCATGGTTATTTTTGCAATGGCTTTACGCGGGAGATGCTTAAGGATCTGACCAGTGATAAGGTCATAGCCAGGAGCCTTTTTTGGACTGACTTCCTTATCGATTATGAGCTTAACCTCTTTGATAGTAACGGGTGGAATGTCGACGTCTTGATCAATACCATTTGCGACCTCTAGAGTCAGTTCATCTGTCATAGCAATGTTTGGAGTGAATATGTTTGCTAGGTAATCAGCAAAAATCGCTGCTTTGTCTTGATTACTCTTAGCCCAACTCCCATCGGAATTTTTTATGGGTGAAGCTTGTATTATTGGTCTTTTAAGATATTTGGTAGCCTTCCAGAGTGAGTAATCAGTATCACGATGACTTGTGAGTCCCATGATATAGTGCTCTTGGGTTTCTTCATTGATCTCCTGTGTCAAAGACCTCAGTTCACTTTCTGCCTTGTACCATTCTGATTTATGGCTGGGTACTCTAGTTACTTGCCATCGTTTTCTGGCCTTGCGTTTTTCTTTTATTGCAGTGACTATTTCCCGTGGGTAATTGATCCCTCGGAGTCGCCTTGTAAGTGTTGGTGTATTTTCCCAAGCAACAGTTTGTATACTGCAAACAAGATGCTCGAGCTCGTGTTCAATTTCTTCTGGTGATTGTAAGGACTTACTCAAGTCGATATGTCTGCATATTTCTTGCTTGAAGAGCTCCCAGTTGGTCTTCTGATTGACTAGGGCAGGGTTGGATGGCTTCTGAATGATTCGATCACTGAGTGTCAGTATGATGGGTGAATGATCTGAACTGAGATCAAAGTTTTCTTCGACTAGCAGGTAGTTCGCTGAAATGTTTTTCGTAATGAAAAAGTCAATCAGATCGGGTGTCTTGTCGGGGTCTTGTGGCCAGTATGTTGGTTTCCCGGTTGAAAATGCTTCGCAGTTTTTATCATTGATTGCTTGAATCAATCTACGACCTTTTGTAGTAGTTAGTCTTGAACCCCAAAGTGTATTTTTAGCATTGAAATCCCCTCCTAGGATGAAACGATTTCCAAGTTGGGAGAGTATTCCCATGTATTCATCGTATGTCGTTTGGTGCCTCGGCGGACAATATATGCTTGCAACATTAATCATGAATGAATTGGTCCTGATTGCAATGGCACATATCTGGAACGCTTCAGTTTCTATTTTGACTTGCTCATGGTGATAAAGGCTTTCTTTAATCAATACTGCACTGCCGCCGCGCGCTTGATTGCTTGGATGAATGGCGTGGTAGCACTTGTAGCCTTTGAGTCGGAGGTACGATTCGTTGGTAAAATGTGTCTCAGAAATGAGACAAATGTCAATCCGGTTGAAGTCTAGAGCCAACTGAAGCTCAGTTTTTCGTGATATGAGCCCATTGGCATTCCAGCAGAGTATTTTGACACTGTTCATGTTGATCTTTCCGGACGAGTGCTTTCGATTCTACGAACACGCTCATCCAGGTTGCTGATACTCTGGCTGAGTTTTGTGACTATTTCGAAAATCTGATTTATTTTTGAGTGGGTGTCTTTGTTGACGGGATCGACCGATTGCCCGGTTGGCAGTTGTTGTAGCTTTTTCTGATTTTGCAGAACTTTCGAGTATGACAGGAGATTAGAGACCTGACTGGCGGCCACCTGGGCCGTTTTTTTATTACAGAGTAACGGCTTTTTTGGTATGAATGTTTCTTTATTGGGTTTTACTTGCTCTAACTTTTCCATCTGTTGTTGATGAGGAATTTTCTTGTTTCTATTAATAGCTTCAATAGCTACTGGGCAACCGCGATAATTTGCAGTGTGGTCTCCAGAGCAGTTGGCGCATTTTGCAGGTGTATCTCTGGCCTTGGTGCATTCTTCAGTGAAGTGGCCCTTAGCACACTTAACACATCTAGGTGGCTTGGAGCAGTAGTTTTTGGTGTGGTTAAATTCTTGACATCTTTTACATTGGGATGGATGTTTCGAAGATTTGATCGGATGCCTTTGAGAACCTGCTTAATTTCATAGATTTTCTCGGGATCTAAATCTTTACGAAAATCGACAATGCACATATCTAATGGATTTTTAGATTTCCATTCGAGTTTTCTGTCTACTTGAAGTACACTGTGGGAACCAAATTGGTTTCTCAGATCATCAAGGACCTCCTCATTTGTCCATGATTTGTGGATTCCTTTAATCATGACTTTGATGGGCCTGTCCTGTTTATTTTGGTATGTATAGTGCGGAATTTTTTTGTCCGCAAAACACTTAGTGATAGCACGAAAGCCATCTGAATCCATCGTGTTAATTTTGACCACATCATTTGACATAGTGGTAAAACTAACTTCGCCGGTTTGTTCCTCGACCATTTTCTTGAGGGCTGGAAAGGAAGTAACCCTTTCAATATAAACGGGAGGAGGTTTTGGATCTTTTTTTGGTTTTGGCTTGGCAATAGAATTTATGATTAGTGGACGTGAAATAGATTTTTTTCTTTTGTGTCCTCTTTGAATTACGTTATCCCATTCGCCCGTCTCTTCGGCTAGGATTTCTTCGTCTGTTGAATAGGACTCAATGGGAGGGGCTGGCTGATTTGTTTTGCTCAGTGTTTTAGTTTTGATTGTGTCGATCTCAATCTCCAGTTGATTGACTCGAGCACGTTCCTGTAGACCAGCGTCATCAAGCTCAATTTTATGAAAAAAGTGACATTTTTGTATTTTTGGAACTTCCATGTCTATGTACAGAGCTGTTCCAAAAAGAGGATGCTAAAATGACCACAAGAAGAACAATATCGAACTATTTTAAACAGATCTTCCTCGGTTATCCTATTCCTGGTCATAACTATTGAACTTGTAATGTTGCTTTATGATGAAAACAAAAATCAATTGGGTTTCTAGCATTAACAAAGCTTTTCAGAAATGTTTGAGAGACTGGAACACATAGAAAACCCTTAGAATGATCAACAAGTTATAGACCAGTTTCGCTCCCTACTGCTTGGAGCGCAACGTCCATATGCCCATACCCAACAGATTATATGGGTATAAAAAATTTGCATTCCAAACGGCACTTAACAGGTAGACTCACGTGCTGCGTCAGCGTCTTCGAAGAGAGGACCCATCAGTTTGATCCTTCTGTGTGACATGATTACCAGCCGTAACTTGTCTCCCAAGTCTTGCATCTCGTGAATCTGACCAAATGTACCTATTTTGTACACTTCATCCACATTGTCAACAACTTGTTTTTCATTGCTGAGAAAAAAGAAAAACCGCATCAAAATGTTAGCAGTCAGAGGTGGTGATTTAGTGGTCAATCAGTAGTGAGATTTATAGTAATAGGGAGTTCTACTTCAAGAAGGCCTAACCGCACAGATACGCATAATAAGTAATAATAAAAAATAATAATAAAAAGTGTACCTGAGATAACTTACAAAAAATCAGAACTACAAAATTTTTGAACAAGCTGTTCTGGCACAAGTGAAACAGTGTTCGTTCAAATTAAAAATAGACAGAACTCCTTTAACTGAAAGGGTAAATTCAAACAAAACCGATGGAGAGGGCGCATATTTTCTCTTGCTCATGGGATAAATTTTTGTAAGAAGAATAACACAATAACCACATTTTCTCATTAGCTCTTCATGATTCAACAGTTAGAGTAGTCGACTAAAAATCAGCTTTGTAAACATAGAAAGAAAAAGTTAATAGACTGCAATGCAATCATTATTTCTGCTAGGTACCTTATTTATTTCTACAGTTTACTAGTAGGTTTCGGAGTTTTTACCATCTTCACATGTTAAGTATATCTGCTATAAAATGAAGTTGTTTTGTCGTTGGGGGGATGAGAAAATTAGCGCTCTTCCCAACAGAGAACAACTTTTAGGCGATTTCACCCAACCAATTTAGGAGGATATTGCTGTTTTTCACAAAACGTAAAGAACTCGAGGTAAAAAATCTTATAAGTGAGAATGTTTGGAAGGGATATGGGGTTTTCCAAAAGTAGCATGGACACTGATATTTAGGTAAGTTTGTATATACACAAAAGTTAAGGAAACAATATGTGAATGAAATGTGTACGAATATGTGTTTCAATGGTGGAAATTAGAAGTGGTAGTAGTTATTGAGACAGTTGAGTTGCCTAAAAGGTGCTATGGTAAAATGATCAAGAAAACGATGTCCCCAAAAAACTGGGTCAAGCTGACCTAAGAAGTTCTGTCAAACTGATACGTGAAATTACTGTCCCCAAGTAAGGAACCCTGTATATACAATATTGTTGGGCACAATTTAAATGGGAATAACTTACTTGTCATTCTTTTTCAAAAATATTCCAGCATAAGGTTGATTCAGTCTCACTTTCCGTCTTATGAGTTCCACCAAATCAGGGTCCGTCACCTATATGTAAATCGGTAGTTAGTTGAATTTCACTGATATTCAAATTTAATGAGCGATCAAGTACTGGAAATACCCATCTTAATCAAGGAAACAAGATACCTAATTACTTAGAATGAGGTGTAACAATTAGTCTGACAGAAAGCCAACCTCAACGAGTTTGATGAATCGAGGAAAAACTGGGTTGCGATTGATGGCTATGAGAGGCAGCTGGGGCCAAACTTCTGGCACCACTACAGACGCAGGAAGAGTTGTGCTTTGATTGGCTGGTTCTTCAGCCTCTAAAGGTTGTTTTCCATCTTCTTCTGGAGGATTGTCACTACCTGTGAAGGAATGAACGGTAGGTTATTGGTAGGCTATATTTAGATAACAAATAGAAAGCACAGCATATAGAAATGAAAGTTCCAACAACTGTGCATGGTTTCAAAACTTCAGTATATGGAGGGACATCCTAGGATGTCTGACAATGTTTGTAGCCATTGTGACCTCAAATGCTACCAACTGCACTTGTAGCCCCGGGATGTCACTAACGCCCATGAAAGTAGGTGCCAAGTTAGGTAATTAAGGATGGCATCGAAAATTAACAGATTTGCGAGGGGGCTACTGACAGGATGTTGTTACGCTCCTGGAAAATAACTCTCATAGTCGAAGAGGTTTGATCAACCCTGGCCTCATAGCTCTGATCGTTGGAGTTTTGCAACTTTGGGAAATTTCCCGTAGTTGTAACGACGCGAGTTCGAACTTCTGTCGAGGTATCAATTATTTTTGGGCCGTTACAGTGGTGCAGTCGAAATACGACTCAAAATCATACGAAACAATAATTAATTAAATCCCTCTCAAGCCAAAAGGACTGTAAACATCACATTTCCTGTCGTTAGCATCTTTCACTTCCTCGCTCACTTGAGTCAAAACACACCGTGACAATGACCTCGCTCGACTGCTGACTTGTTCCAGCGAGCATCTGCTGAGCCAGCGGCCTGCAGTTTCACTTAGTCATTCGTCCGACCCCAATCCAGCCGAGACGGCTGGTTGATTCCAGGGAAATGTTACGCTCCAGGAAAATAACTCTCACAGTCGAAGAGGTTTGATCACCCTGGCCTCATAGTTGGATCGTTGGAGTGCTGCAACTTTGGGAAATTTCCTGTAGTTGTAACGACTTGAGTTCGAACTCCTGTCGAGGTATCAAATATTTTTGGGCCATTACAATGTGCCCCCCCCCCCCCCCCAAGCAAATAAACAAAATAATAACAATAATTGTTTCAAAATTTCTTAATCCTTATTAAAGAGTAAGTTGGCTAGTGACAGAAGACACAATTATAGGTGCCGTACTAGTTGGCTAAACAGAGTGGAGGGAAGGCAGAATGTGGTCGAGGGGAGCAAAGGGGGGAAGCTCACCCAACCTGTCCAATTAGAAGCAGGCTGGCGCAACAGCTTGTGAATGATCCTTCTCAGACTAAGCCGTATATCTCTGGACTGAGGATTTTCAGTGTGAAGTGTGAATCTGACAAGTCCAAGCAGATTGACTGAGTGCAGAAAGTGAGAGGAGCAACATTAGTTCTCTGCTCCACCGCAAGGGGGCTGCAATGCATTCTTCCTTATCGAATCGGGTGGATAAAAAAAAGAAGCTGATTAGAGATTTTCATAGGTTCGTTTTGTTTACGGCCCAGTCACAGTTTGTCTTTGTCACAACAACAGCTTAATTTTGCTTGTTTTCCTTCATGAGTTTTCTTCTTTCCTTTTCATGAGTTTTCGAAGTGATATGAGTGTAGGTACGATGAATAATTCAGCACAGTTCGCAATATTGAATTACGAAAAGATCAATATTCACGTCATTGGCCGCCCCTTGCCATCACTGCCAGGACTGCAGCAGACATTGAAAACAAAAAATCTTGGATTCGTGCCGCAAGTTCAACGCCGAATATTATAAAAAGGTAGATTGGCTATGCAATATGATGCATTTCTTGGGTTTACTCCTTTGATGATTAAGTACTTCAAAAGCTCTGTTTTCCATAAGAGAACATTTTTCGTGTTTATTGTACGTATTTAATATCGTTTGTACTTTGAGGATGAGAAAGTTACCAAGATTTATCCCATTAGCAAATGGTTGAAATTTCTATTTGGCTTAGAAAAGCACATAAATTTATTCCATCCCCTTCGCGATAGCCCCTGTTGATCTCTGTACCCCCGAGTTTCAAGGCAGGAGCCGCTACTGATCCTACGTCAATGGATTTAGTAATACTGACATGCGAAACGAAGGTACTAAACAGCTACAAAACATCCAAAAAAAAAGGGTACTTTCCGTTATAAACCCCCCCCAGTCAATTTGTCTTCAACTCGCCTGCCCGATGTTTCTATCTAGGCATTACTTCTTACTTCGATTATGTTATGTTAAATGTATTTTTGAGATGCGAGCTTCCAGATCGCCAAAGTATACACATCATTCTGACCTAAATGTTCAACTAATCTGTATTTTTACTAAGGGATTGACTACTCGATGTTATGTAATTATGAGATGCGAGCTTGCGAGCATCCAGACCACCAAATTATACGTACAGCATTCTGATCTATTTGGTTGAATTCATGTGCATTCTACTTGTGCAAATTCATGTGGAGGCAATCAAACCACAACCACGCCAATTTGTTTCAACAAATCCTCACCGACATCGGCAACTTCTGAAAACACGGTAATTCTTTTTTTTCCTTCTTTTTTTTAAAAATAATATATTTCTTCCCATAGCTTGAAATTGTCACCAATTCTACGTAAATATGTAATCTAAGTAAGAAGAAATGCCTAGAAACATCGAGCGGGCGTGTTGAAGACAAATTGACTGGGGGAGGATAACAGAAAAATACCCAAAAAAGTATGGGTGATATTCTCGAGACTTGGACACTAGCGCATCCTTACATCGAGGCAAGGCGAAATCAAGTTATTTCACCTTGTTGTCATGGTGACGAGTAAACATATGCGAAAATGCGCCATTTGTGAACGAACCTGGACAACAGCTAAACATAGTCTCACCTAGTTCCGAGTCAATATTTTCATTATTTGTAATACGCAAGGTGATAAATTGTATGCAAATTACATCAAGTTATTATCAGGTGTTGACCTCAAACGCTACGAACGCAAGATTTAATCTGTGGGGTAGAGATCCATATGAAATGTGTGTTGGGGAGTTGGCATACAAGTGTTATAGATGATCCAGACATCAGCCGCAAAGATGTTGTGGATTACCTATCTAGTTTTAGAACTCTTCTTTGAATCAATTGAAACTAAAAATCTTTAGAGTACTGTGAAAGCGGTCTTGTGAAAGGATGCATTATGAGAGCTCTGTTAGGCGGGAATAGTAAGTTGTATCACATGTGGAAAGGTAAGTACCCAACTAGAGGTAAGGTATATCTACGTACTTTCCGTATATTATTACTTGTTCATGTAGGTACTTCATTGATCAAAACGAAAGTAGGTACCTACCTAATTACCTTTTTTGTCCATACAATTTGCGTAACTGCAAAACTCGCGCAATAACTGCACTGCCATTGCCGTCTTTATGAAATCTTACCTTCAGAGGAATGCATTTCAAGGTTTTTTCCTTGCAGCTGGTGTTTAATTAATGTTGCATATTTCCAGATTCGATATTTGACAAACTTTCTAATCAACAGTTGTATTCGTCAACAAAGCAACGACCCACCTACTTTGTTTAGGCACTTTAAACCAACAGTAAATCTGGTAGGACGTACGTACCTACCTAAGTAGTTTCGTTTCTTGATGTAGCAACCCAAGCCTGGCCTGGCCTTTCCTGCCTTGTTTATTTTGACAAATCTCTCCTTTTATTCATTCAATATAGCAAGTAAAGCTTCCTCAGTTAAGCATAGTACTACGAACTTATAATAAAACGCTGATGAAGCTACCTGAGCAATGGCTAGGTACCTACACAGCAGTACAGACACCTGAGGAATTTTCAATCATCTTTTCTTTACTATTTTTCAGGTTAATTATTCTCAAAGCCTAAACGAATGAAGTTCTTTAGTTTTCTGACACTGATTAACTACTATAGTTTGTAGGCTCCTAGTCCAAATAAAAACAAGTTCACGTTAGATTGGTATTGTTGACAGCAATCTACAATCAATTATTGCGCTGGCAGGCATGATTATTATAACATTTAGTCAAATTAAAACTTTGTATTGCTACAATACTATACTTTTTCAAAACAAAACTGTTGAAAAATGGCCTTATAACCACGAATTATGTTGACGTGAGACGGCAAACTTCTTGTGAGAAATAGGTTGGTTGAGTAGCGATTCATTGACGTAGGGCGGTATCATGGCCGACATTGGCTGAAACGCGAACCTACTCCAGGCGTGACGTCACGAGAATATGGGCCATACATCTGTATGTACTCAGAAGTATTTTATAATATAGATTTTCCCAGTCTAATTCGACATTTTACAAATCAAATTCAACATTATTTCCTAGACAGCGAAAGAATGAATACCTAGTTTAAGAGATATGAAAAACGGCGAGATCATGTAACCAAATTTTCGTAATACACGAAATGCACTGGACCCCCTTGCCATTTTCGCCTGGTTTACTGAAGTGGGATGGCACGCGACGCCCGGCTAAAAGGAAGATATATTACCAACGCACTGGACTGATTCAATGAGATTTCCTTAGCTGATTGTTTTTTATTTTTCTTAGCTATTCTTTATTTTCCTTGCATTTTTTGTGGATCTACAAAATTACGTTGAATTTGGTTGGTAAAATGTTGAATTTGGTTGGTAAAATGATGAATTTGATTGGTAAAATGTTGAATCTGGTTGGTAAACTGTTGAATTTGATTGGGAAAATGTTGAATTAGATTGGAAAAAGCTGTATATACCCACGATATTCACACTTGAAGCGTTAGCTCTGTGAGTTTTCCAACACTGGAAGACTCAGAGCAAACCTGGATCCCCAGATAGGAATTTATTGTTTATAATTTTCGGCAGAATGGTTTTTTCATTTTTAATAACCGATGAGTTGAAAAATCGAGCTTCAAACGATAAGTACTTTTAATGGGAATTGATGTTCCTTTTTTCGGTACAAGTAGACTTGTTTTTATATTTTTTATTACCTCCTCAAAAAAAACGAAACCAAGTTTTGGCGAGGGCAAAAGGAAAGAGGTGGGCATGTTAAGACATTGATGATGCAATTTAGGACCGGTTGAAGTTAGAATATACCAAATATTCGCACTAATGAACCGGAACATTTCCAACTTCTTACGTAGGTACAGGTTTTACAAATGGAATGATCCTATATATTATTACAAACCTTTTTTGGAACCACTTCCTGGTGCACAGTAGTATCGGACGGTCTGGAGTCTGTTCTGGAAGTCGAGGGGCCGACACGCCGAAGGTACACCCTGGACTGGATGCAATCTCACTCCGTTCAGAAACCTCGCGGACCGAGCGCGAATCTGCCGGCTCACTATAGATCTCACGAGACACACATTCATTTTCGTCAGATAGCTTTCATACAACTATGAAGTGGATTCTGAATGTAATTCTAGACAATTCCAGAACCAATAACTTACAATAGCCGATAACAGAAAACCCCAAAACAGCAACCCCGGTGACTTGATAAGGGGTGATAAAAATCAGTGTTGTTGTTCGAACCGTATTTCCAGAGAGTAGGAATATTACTGTTCATCCAAAGCCAACCTCTGCCGGACTAGCATCAAAAGCTCGTTCCGAATGAAAAATGGTAAATTATGATGTAGGAATATAAAAATAATTTTGACTGAATAAATCAGAACATGATTTGAAATATTTTGTGACTAACATAAGATCCCTGTAAACCCATAAAGAGCTTAATAGGCTCTATCCTATTTAAGCTCTTTGAAACCCTTGGTGAACAACAACAACAACAGTTACAACGTTAAAGTCACTTATTTCGGAGAGGTTTGTTGAGGTTTTGTCTGTCATTTTTAGCTAGTTGCTAAAAGGTAATTCTTGTTAACTTTTGGATACCTAATCGGGAAAATAGTCCTTTAAGCTTTATGGAGAGATCGATTTGACTTACTAAGTAATATAGTAGTGTTTTACTAAGTACATACATTAGTGGTTAGATATGTGCGGCATCGTTGTTAAGCTCTTAGTATAAGGTTGTTTTTATTCATGCACAACGTGAACATCATGATCTCATGCTCAAATATCTATATTTGATGCATAATTTCTTATCAATTCTTATTGTATAATTTATTGTAGACAGGTTTGTATAATTTGAGTAGGACTTCAACCTGATGGTTTAGAAAGATTTAATTTGAAGTGGTGTGGGGGCCCAGTCCATGATTTCCTAACATACAACATTGTAGGTAGGTTTTATACCTACCTCAGATTTCCACCATAGTTGTAAAGTAATCATTCATTTTAGTAATGATTACTTTTCCGATTACTTCCGTCATATTGCAGTATATTTTGCTTGTACAAAATTCACAAGAACAGGAATGTAAAAATCTGAGGTTTTGGCTTCGCAATTTTTACTCCTGGAGTAATGGTGGTTACCATTCAAATTACTGCAATGGTAATCGGTATGTCGATTACCATTACAGGAATTAGGATGAAGTAATGGTAATTCGATTATTTTTTTCAACTCGATTACTTGAGCTATCCAGAATATCTTTGGTTCATTGCTTTCTAAACAACAATCAAGTAAACCTACAAAAGTGTAACGATTTTTCAAAAGTATATATATATATATATATATATCATTCCAGACGATAACTCTCCTTAGGGCTGAGATAGAAATTCCGTTCTTGCGCCAAAAAATCAAGCTGTACAAATGAAAGAATGAGTTTGTTGCCCAGCACTTTTTCAGCTCATTAAATTGGTCAAATTTCAAAAAATGGGCTGAAAAAATCTCTAAAATCTGCTAAAAATTGCTGAAAATCGTTAAATATATATATATATATATATTTTGCAGAACAGTGCTCAAATAAAGTTTATTGACTATAGAATAGATCATTAAAAAATTTATGTACAAAATTAGGCTGAAAAATCCTAGATCCACCGGTGATGTGCCAGTAACAGCGGCATTGATTCTGATCACCCCCTAAAGGCTAGTAATTAAGGACTGGCATATTGAAAAATCGATATCTCAAAAACTTTCAAGGTACCTATAAGTAATGTTTTATTGGTTGTTTATTGGATATATTTTCCCAGCAAATCGGATGAAGTATGGTCTTCCGTTCTCTACTACGAGCAATAATGAAGCCAAATTTTCAATAATCCGAATTTTTGCACACAGACTCCATTAATTTGGGGTCTTGCTGATTCTGCTATATAGCCAGCCCGGTCCCTAAACATGCCGAGGAATTTTGGGGGGTTTGAAATGGGTCCCTAATCAAAGTTTTAGCCAGACAAAGAAAATTCCATTTTCAAGGGTATAAATGCGCAAAATGGTCGTAAATTTCAGTTTGTTTTCACAGTTTTTTAAATTTAGATTGTATTTTTTTCCTCCTTTTTTTGCCCCAACTTTTTTTTGGTCCTCAAATTTTTTTCTTCATTTTACTTACTATTTACTTTGTATTTCCAATAGATTTTTTGTCTTGTCCCCAACTTCACAGTTATTTGTACTATAAGAACAGATTTCTGGAGAGGGAGTGGGGTATAAACAATAATAAACCCTTGTGATATCATTTGCAGTTTTTTTTTTTATGATGAAACAATTAGGATAATAATGGAGTGAGGCTGCGAAATACCAGATTTTCTATCGCCTTCTGTGTCTGGGAGATATGCTGTGGATGGCGAATGGTTAACAGCGGACAGACATTTCCAAACATGCCTTGAATCGCTAATAAACAAACTGATGCAACAAACAACAACAAACATGCCTATGTGGACGCAGCAGTACAATTGCATTTTAGACATCGAGTAATTGGATTGAAAAAAGTAATCGAATGACCGCAATTACGATTCCGATTCTTGTAATGATAATCGGAATGCGATTGCTCTTTCCGATTACAAGTGATTGAAATTGAAAATCTAATTGAAAAAACCATTACGATTACTTGTAATTGGAAAGAGTGATTTACATACCGATTACCATTACAGTAATTGGAATTGTATCGCAATTACCTTTCTTCATAAGTAATTGGAATTAGTAATGGGTAATCGAATTACTTTTTTAACAACTCTGATTTCCACCCAATATCTACTACCTACGGATTTGCTTTCGTTTTCTTCCATTCCTTTGTTACCAATCATTTGTCAACTGGATTTACTGAGAATATTTTTAGGGTCTGTTTCTCATTTAAGAAATAATCGCTAAATCCTGGATTGCCTTATTGGGTCGCCGGTCATGTCAAGAAGTTGAACGAGTAAAAATACGTTTCCTTCCAACGTTTTCCTCATATTGAGTGTGCAGTTGAGTGGAAGGAAATGTATAGCCCAGTCAAATTAGACCAAAAAGAGGCAAATAGGAGAAAAAATTCATAGTAAAGAAATTCCTTCACCAGGCTCTTCCTTCACACCTGGTAAATCATATCTCAAAAGTCCCCTAGTATGGGGGGTGAGCTCGAGGAGGGGGGGGGGGTGTTTTTCTCCTTTTTTTCGACATTTTTTTCGGTTTTTTGCCTATAACTCGGAAAGTAAGCGTTCTAGCGACTTGTTTACTATTACCAGAATTAAAGTGCATAAAATTCACTACAATTTTCACTCCTGACTTCATTCTCTACGATTAGGCGTTCCGCCGCTAGAGCGCGTTGAAAAGTAGGTATCATTTCAAAAAATCAGCAAAAAGGCCTTTATGCTCTTTTTACGCAGAAATCATTTGTATGTAGCTTCTGAGTGACTTAGAATACATCATGACTTGTTTTCCGAACATCAGTGATGCTCGGACAGTGGTTTGAGCAGGTTTCATGTATGTCTTTTTTTTCTGTTCTTCGCTTACATCCTGGAAACTGTGATAACCATAACATATTTTCAGCACCCTTACCAACTCACTGTGAATTATCAGTGAATATATAGGTATATAAAACACAGTGGCTCTAAAAAAGAAAAGAAAAAAAAGGAACTAAAGAAAATGAGCTGTGTTTCACCAAAAAATGTTTAATGTGCAGGTACAGTATAACCCATGTTAAAGTAATATTCACAAAAGGAGTGGGAGGGGGAAGGGGTCATCAATCTTCACAGGTATCTGCTCTTCATCCATTGAGAATCACCATCCACAGTCAAACTGAAAATTCAAAATCGGATTACAGTGAGGTGCATATAATCTTATATTGATAGATAGATGAAGTTCATGCAGATGATTAGGATGAAACTTACAGGGCGATGACATATGTGTTGAGTGGGTAGTCTTATGGTTCCATGTCTGTTTCATCATCTTCTGTAGATGAACATTCGTCAGCAAGTGGTGGGTTATTTTTGCAGGAACCTGAACAGTTGGAGCAGAGTGTTGAGCAGTGGACGCCAGCTCTGCGGCATCCACATCGAGCACTACCGCAGCTTTTGGTGCAGCTGCAAAATATATTCTGCAGAATTTCAGATGTTGCTGGTGGATCCAAAGTTGGAATTGGTTTGAGGAAGCCATCGTCTCCCTACTCCAGCCCCAATTCTGCAGAATATGTTTTGCAGCTGCACCAAAAGCTGCGGTAGTGGTCGATGTGGATGCCGCAGAGCTGGCATCCACTGCTCAACACTCTGCTGCAACTGTTCAGGTTCCTGCACAGACAACCCACCACTTGCTGACGACGGTTCATCTACAGAAGTTGATGAAACAGACATGGAACCATAAGACTACCCACTCAACACATATGTCATCGCCCTGTAAGTTTCATCCTAATCATCTGCATGAACTTCATCTATCTATCAATATAAGATTATATGCACCTCACTGTAATCCGATTTTGAATTTTCAGTTTGACTGTGGATGGTGATTCTCAATGGATGAAGAGCAGATACCTGTGAAGATTGATGACCCCTTCCCCCTCCCACTCCTTTTGTGAATATTACTTTAACATGGGTTATACTGTACCTGCACATTAAACATTTTTTGGTGAAACACAGCTCATTTTCTTTAGTTCCTTTTTTTTCTTTTCTTTTTTAGAGCCACTGTGTTTTATATACCTATATATTCACTGATAATTCACAGTGAGTTGGTAAGGGTGCTGAAAATATGTTATGGTTATCACAGTTTCCAGGATGTAAGCGAAGAACAGAAAAAAAAGACATACATGAAACCTGCTCAAACCACTGTCCGAGCATCACTGATGTTCGGAAAACAAGTCATGATGTATTCTAAGTCACTCAGAAGCTACATACAAATGATTTCTGCGTAAAAAGAGCATAAAGGCCTTTTTGCTGATTTTTTGAAATGATACCTACTTTTCAACGCGCTCTAGCGGCGGAACGCCTAATCGTAGAGAATGAAGTCAGGAGTGAAAATTGTAGTAAATTTTATGCACTTTAATTCTGGTAATAGTAAACAAGTCGCTAAAACGCTTACTTTTCGAGTTATAGGCAAAAAACCGAAAAAAATGTCGAAAAAAAGGAGAAAAACACCCCCCCCCCCCTCCTCGAGCTCACCCCCCATACTAGGGGACTTTTGAGATATGATTTACTAGGTGTGAAGGAAGAGCCTGGCGAAGAAATTTCTTTACTATGAATTTTTTCTCCTGTTTCCTCTAATTTGACTGGGCTAGTAGATCAGAGCAGTTGATAGGAAAAAAACAAGGTTGAATGATTTGAATTATTACAAATAGAAGTAATTTTTATCGAAAATCGGTCGATAGTTAGCTACAGGGTCTAAGCACATATCAAAAGACTTGAAAAAAAAGGAGGTATTGACTTGTCCGCATTATAGTTGTCTTGGATACAGAGTTATTTCATCAATAATTGTTCTAAGCACACTATCCACTTAAAAATAAAGTATAATATGACGTACCTAACAATTTTTGTTTGGCAGAGGTTTGGTACTGTACGGAAATTCACTTTTATAAAAGTACTTTAGTGGGATGGTAAAAATACTTAATTTTTGTAGCCAATTCAGTAAAATCCCAGTTGAACTCATTGAAACTGCAGAAAGCTATTCTATTAAACTTGACAAAGATCTCAAGCCGTCAAACTAAAAAACTAAGTTGTCACACTCTTCATTTTTGTATTTTGAGTCACTTTCCTGAAGCTGGGCTAAGAGTTTCCTGTTTTGTGTCTTCTAAGACTCATTTGAATTCAGTTCAGTAAAGATAGGTTCAAATGGTGAGGTGGAGATTCCCCTAACCATTTTAAAAGGTTTAATCTCAAACCTAAAGGAACCTATTTCATTTTTCACCTGCACCTCGTTTCAGATTGAGGAAATGGGGATATCTCAAATTCCACGGAGTACTGAAAAAGAAAAATGAGCTGGGACTCTTCTAAAAGAGATGGAGAAATTTTGTGCTGCTGTGAGTTTATGGACAGCGGAGGTGAGAGGAACCATATACTAGCCTGTTGCTGCAACTGCCAGGAATTGGACCTCTGCTGTGAGAGGTAGTAAGTAACTGTCTTCTTGCTTATTCCATCTTCTTATTGTTTATTTGGTAATTTATTGCGATTCGAAAAAAACTCAAATATTTATGATATACCTACTCAGTGCTTCATCCTTCACAAAGGGATCCACCCATTAATCCTGCCAGGGTGAGCGTTTTATTTAGATGATACTCTGAAGGAAGTTATACCTCGCTTCGCTAGCGCTGCCAATTTAGCAAACTACGTACTAACCTTGTACCATTCACTAGTCATTTTTAAAAAGCATCTTGCTAGCGCGACCTACCTTGCAAACCTTGAAATAATGTACCTCTGAGTTATTATCTGTTTGTACACTGGTATAGCTAGTGGAAAATTATTGTTTATTTTTATACCATCTGTAAGTTATGTAGGGTGTTAACACTTGAGGTTAACACGTGGTTACGTGACAAACATATGGGGTTTAGATTCTACAATAATAATTTCCAACATGTGCCTCCCAGAGATTTTTCATTAAACTTTTTGTTTTGGAGTGGGTATTTTCAGGGTTTCTCAAAAAACGTTCAGGATCTCAACTTTTTAATGGTATTTTAAAATTCACTATTTTGCTAAATACGAGAGAAAATTATGTTTTAATGTCACAAAACGTCTTTCTTTCAAAGGAATTGAGGGTTTTTTTTCGAAAAATGACCCTCTATGAACCATCGAGTTTGTGGTAGGATTTTCCGTATTTTTGCACACTGAAACGAATGGTAACGCAGATACCTCTAACTCTGTTATAACCAAGTTTTACACTTTGTCTAATTTAGCATAAAAAGTAAACAAAAAACTATTCATCAAAGTTTTTTTTTTTTTTTTTTTTTTTTTTTTTTTTTTTTTTTAAATAAAACATACCTACTATCATAACAAGTGAAAGCAAACTTGTGTGATGTTGGTGAAAAAACCAGAAAAAGATGCAAATAAAAATAACCCCGCCAGTTACTGACCAATAAGCCTCCTTCCATTATTGTAAAAAATATTTGAAAGACAATTTATTCCCAAAGTACTTCCATTTCTCTCATCTCTTCTTATCAACTTACAGCTAGTTTTCACACAATTACACTCCTGCCCGCAGCAACTCCACCCAGTGTTAAATGAAATTCTTGGCACTTGAGAAGATAAAAAGGTCTATCTGGGTATTTTCTTGGACACAAAAAAAGCGTTTAATAAGGATTGGCACTCGGGTCTATTTTTAAAGGTAAAACCACACCTCCTGGATACATATTATAGACTGATACGATCCTATCTGTCTCATTGTGCCTTTTCCGTGTGATGTGGCAACGCAGAATCTCGCTCAAGGGCAACCAAAATAGGTGTTCCTCAGGGCAGTGTTCTGGGTCGGTTCTTGTACCTTATGTACGTGAGTGACTTCCCATCAATTCCGAGTTTGCTGATGACGTTGCTGCACTTTGCATCACTCGCTTGAGTGATGTGGCAGAAACTAACGTACAGACATTTCTGAACAAAGTAGGATCATTGTGTGACAAATGGCAAGTGCTTATGAATGAGCATTGCAATTCAAATTGTTATTAGGACTACACTGTGTTGCCAAGGGAGTTTGTGTTATTCATAGATGTGTTTGGAGATGTGAAAATATAATAAAGTTTAGTATGTTGATCTCTGGGATAACACCCCAGAACAGAAACACAGAAAACTGGTAATGAACGCACCCTGCCATCGTAGGAGTACAGCCACGCTAAATCTCTTGAGGAGGAAAATAAGACTCTTGGTGGGAATGGTGACTGGGCACGGGTGCTTCAGGAAACATGTGCACAGGATCGGAGCCTACACAGGTGATCCAGTGTGCAGAATGTGAGGAGAGGAGGAAGAAACCGCCTCTTATCTTCTCTTTGAGTGCCCAGCACTTGAAGGTAAACGATTCAGAACCTTCGGAACCCTTGACTCAGGGGAGATAGTATTGGTAGAAGACCTTGTGGGGGGAATTCTCAGTCTGGTGGAGGAGGGGGATTGGCTCCAGAACCTATAGGTTGGAAACAGGGTAGAGAACCGCACAATAAACCTTGGTTTCGGTGCGGCGGAGGGGGAAACTGACCCCTCCCACGGGCCCTGAATTAAAATAATAATAATAGTATATGTTGATTATGTTCACTACAGAATTATATTGTTTTCTTCTGTCCATAACTATTTTTCAATTTATTTATTTAAAGATATTAAAAATTATACTGTGGGGACCTACCTACAGCAAGATCAGTCAATATTTATTATTATTTTAGTCTTCAGTTTTTCATTTCATCATCTAATTACAATCAGTGACCATGCCGTCATACTGGTAACTAGGTTTATTCAAACAATAAAAATAGTAATTTGTCCTAATTTAAAAATCTATTTTATTCCTATTTAATATCATTCTACTTGTTCCTCAATTTTAATAGTTCTGCGTTCCAAATCTAATTCAAATTTGTGTTACCTATACCCCAATTCAAGTTACTGGAGTTATACCCCACATTTACCTAGGTATTTAGTTTTGTTGCAAGATTAAATTTGGAAGTTTTGATGATGCCATCAGTGCAAATGCCTGGATACACGAAGTCTAACATCTTTGAGTCTGTTGAGACAACTTAAAAATTGACCTTGATGACAATGGTGAGAAGCACTCCACCGTAAGGTGTGCCACCATCCATGCGGCAGGAGCAGGAGAGTTAGGTAGTGACTAGCTCCCCAACAATTTTTAGTTTTTGAAACTTCCGCTATTGTGGCGCTTCAGTCGGTGCGAGCATCCAGACCACGAAACTATAAAAATCATTCTGATCTATTCGTCCAACTAATCTGAATTTTTACTAAGGAATTGACTACTCGATGTTATGTATCTTTGAGATGCGAGCTTGCGAGCATCCAGACCACCTAACTATACAAATCATTCTGATCTATTTGTCCAACTAATCTGAACTTTTACAAAGGGATTGAACCAAACCGCCGCTGTAGCGAAAGTTTCGAAAAATTAAAAATCGTTGGGGAGCCAGTCACTGCGGGAGAGTTAACTGGACAAACATTCCTGCTCTATAAGCGACCGTTCTGTTCCTTCCATTTCATTCTGTTAACACCTGCAAACAACCGAGTTTCATGACTAGAGACGAGATCGATATGCTAAAATTCGAGCCCGTTTATGCATTCATTTATGCGTTTTTTAAGGCCAATATATTCTTCAATATATTCTTTCTATGCGAATATATTCTTTTTCAAGGGTGAAAATATTCTCTTTTTTTACCATAATGACAATAAAAGTTTACGATTTTACTGTCTCGGCGCCGGAAAACGTGTTTTTATAATGTGTTTCTATGGATAAATAAGTCAAGGCAAGACACTGTTTCATTTCTTATTTGAGTTTCATTATACAATGAAAATAATACGTGGCATGAAATACGGCGTGAAATATGTAATTCGTTTTTATACATACATGAAAAAAGACAATCGACTTCGTGAGAATAATACATTTTTACGTCCCACTGCATACAGTTACCAACATTTTTTCCAGGTTTTCCAATGTTAAGTTCCGTCTTTTGTCGGTTAAAACGTTCTTCAGCATGGAGAAAGATCTCTCCACTTCACATGATACAATAGGCAGGAATTTGAGGGCAGGTTTTTCCCAGGTCAGTGTCCCTAACTAATTTTTGGCTTTGGCCCAGGCATTGTTAGGGGATTTACAGGACATTCCTACTTGCCACCTTTCACATAATGGTTGAGGCAGGCGAGATTTAGATGGTACGAGGGGTCTGATAGATATTCATGTAAATACAGCTAATACAGCTAACACAGCTGTAATACAGCTATATTACCTATGCAATGCAGCTATTCTTAGTTCACAGGAAGCATCCAGCAGTTTCACAAAAATAATTTCCCGGCGATTTTTTTCCCTTGAAACTATCCAAGTATTCGAAAAATATTCGAAAACCTAAAAATATGCTTTTTGGTACCAAATATGCAAAAATATGTGAAATTTAATTGCGTTTAAATGGTTGCAAACCGCTTTAAACTCCCCAAAAGGGATTCTTATGAACATTCAGAGCCTAAAAACTGAATATGCAAAATATGTAAAATCTCGTCTCTATTCATGACGTTTACCATTCATTCTCGTTCTTTTCCAGATTTTTATTCGTTTCCTAAACATCTTCGTCTGTTTATAATGATTTGAGAGAAAACAGAAAGCTCAACAGGGAAAAGATACAGAATAATTCGGACATG
Organism: Adelphocoris suturalis; assembly: GCA_030762985.1. NCBI lineage: Eukaryota > Metazoa > Arthropoda > Insecta > Hemiptera > Miridae > Adelphocoris > Adelphocoris suturalis. The sequence goes on from CM061043.1 coordinate 78,557,667, forward strand.
ATAACAGTTATAGGGGGATGCTAGATAGTCACCAGCCGGGAAATCAGGTATTTAAAAGATAGCTCGGGAGAGTGATATGGAGGAGTTGTCATGGATACTATAATAACGACTTTGATGGTCAACTTTTGAGCTGATTAGTGGACGAAGAAGCTCAAGATGTGATGTCATCAGTGTACAGTAGGTAAATTTTGAAACCAAGTAAATATTTGGGATTTTGACCAAACTATTTCACTTTTTTCATCAGTTATGAATACAAAAAACTAATCTGGAAAAAAAGCTGATAGATTGAAACCTATGGGTAACGCTCATTCCACCAAGTCCACAGTGGTTACCTTCACCTACCCCAAAAGTGTGGGAGCTCCTGTAGTCCGACTGATTTGCACTCTGATAGAGTCAGATACCTAGGGCTCATTCTGGATTCTAGGCTCGCAACAAAGGCCTGGTGACCAGATGCTGTAACAAAATACTGCAGCTCAAGCTTCTCATGAGTGATCAATCATCTCTGCCACCCCATTCTAATCGCCTTCTCTATACTGTGCTTATTCGTCCAATTTGGCAGTATGTCTGTGTGCTGTGGGGATCAGCAGCTAAAACCCACGTACAAAAGGTGCAGACGATTCAGAACAAGGTAATGAGGTTAACCACTGAGGCCCCAGCCCATGGGTCGTACGAAACTAAGGACTGCATTCCAATCTGGATCTCACCAATGTACCTGAAGTCGTCAAGGAATCGTATCAACGTCTACAAACTTCCATGATCAGGATTAATTCAAAGTATTATTTATTGCCCACCACCACTCCCAACCGAGTGGAGGATTAAGAAAAAACGACCACAAGGCCTATCGATAATACATTCCTACCCCTAACTAATTATATATATATCTTGTTCACCTTTAATTGCTATTGTTGATCTTTCAATTGGATTATTTTTGTTACAGCTTTATATTTATTTGATGAGAAATTTAAACTACTTATTTAATTATTGAGTCCAATATTCTGGTTTGTAGGGCGATTGCTGATTCGTACCTAACCTCACATGTCATGTTAATCAGGGGTCGGCCTTACTATGCTCAGATGCTCACCTGTATTCATAACTATACTATTCTTTGGATAATAAAGTTTACTATTAATAATTAAAAAAGTACATACCACTCCTCCACCTTTCACTCGTACTTTAAATGCACACCAGGTAGTATTTCTTCTTCTCCAGGTAGTAATTCTTCTTCTGGGCTGTTCTCTATTTTTATATTCGTATTGAATCATTTTTGCTTCATTTTGTAATTCGAATGGGTGATTTGATACTACTTTTTTCTCTTAGCTAACTCGTTTGACAATTGAAACGGTTGAGGAGAAGCTCATAAAAGTAAACAATTATGCATTTGCTGAAAATTGTTCCAACCTAAGGCAAAGATACTTTTGTTACCCGATTTCCTGCCATTAGACTTATTCAATTCAATTCAGTTCATCTTCATTTGCTTTTTGTAATTTTGTACCAGATACGTGTTCTTATTACAGGATTGTGACATGCCAGAAAGTGCCCAAAACCATAATCTGGAAAATCTTTTCTACAGCCAGCAACAGGATGCGGGTGCCTTGGAGAGGCGGTGCTGTTCGGATCTCGACAGATAGCCTTGCTCCCATATTCCTCATCCCGATGTTCATGATTGTTGCGGCCCATGGACCCTGGATGTCAGTCATAACCTTCTCTTTCCTACCACTGTTCCTCATCTACGCACATTTCCTTATTCTGAAATTCAAGCCTCAAAATTCATTTTTCATCAGTTGGTCCATAACTTCAACTGTATTACTTTTTATAATGCTGTGGTAAGTTTAGTAAAGCTTATTGTATCACAGTTCAGTGAATTATATATTTGAACATAAATAAGTTTGTTTTTGAGTCGGTTCTGTTTTAAGTGAGTTCGTAAGCAGTGCTTAGAATGCAAATTGTTTATTGGAAATTGTCAAATTAGGGATACCAAGTTGCATTGGGTAGTATTTGGAGGCACTGATGTAACCCCACCTTTACTGGCTTCTTTCATCTATCCTCCTGAATGAGGTGGATGAACTCATCCATTCATTCTGGAAACATGAAGATTCATCATCATCATTAGCTAACCATACAGGTGAAAAACAGTTTCAGAATAATGTATCAAGCACCACTAATGGGTGATACATGGTTCAGCTGCCACTGTGTCAAGGTCCATCTGTTCTAGCAAATCAAGGCATGCAGCCATGTGAAGGTTTCTCAATTTGGAAACCAAACTTATCTGACAACCAGAACTGTACTGCAAGCATATGAAGTTCGTGGCAGAGTATCTTCAGTTGGGAAAAATGAAGGAGTCAGATTATTTTTTCACCGTTCTTGAATATTTAATACCCCATCATTGCATATAAAAGAAGTCCCAGCACTTCTAAACTGCGTGTTATTTTTTATGCATCAGCAAAGACATCCACTGGCGTTTCGCTCAATGATGTATTGATGGTGGGTCCAAGTATCCAAGACAGCCTTATTTAAATTCTCATGAGATACAGAACTTAGCTTTAGCGTCAGTAGCTAAGAAGTTCAAAGATGACAACGTCTCTATTGGTCTAGCAACCTGACTCTGGGTACACAACATGTTGTATCTAGTGTTAGATGGTCTAACATTGTAACTATTTTCTTTGGACAAAAGTAAACCTTTTATAATCATTATTATTGACATGGATATGTCTTTAACTTTGGGGGTCATGAAAAATTCTGTTACACGGTAAGAAAAATTAAAAAAAAAAAGAAGGCGATACCAAAAACAAATTTGGTAACTATGCAGCAACAATGAAGCAGCACTCTTCGGTTGCTGTGTGAAACAACACATTACTTTTTAAGACATTTTAACTTGAGACACGAAACACATATTTCACAGTGGGAAAAATAAGACATATCCATGTACCGATGACACTCAATATCAGTTTCCTGATGTTTGTTTGACTGTTTGCCGTAAAATTTCTTTTATATACTTTGTGGACCCTGTGATAATCCCTAAGCCTCTGTAGTGTCAAGTAAAGCTGATTTATTACTCTCAGTTATAAACTAATATTGCTAAGTAACGATAATGAATTAATAATGCGTAAAATTAATCATTATTAAATGATCTGCCTTTAGAGCCGTAGGTCTACCGTCCGTTTTTTCTATTAAAAAATTATTATTGCATTACTATTATTCCCAAAAGGGTTAATTATGACAATGCACGGTACATAATTTTTATTATTGATTTTTAGGTCTGTATCTGGACTTTTGGAGATTCGAAACGATGAGCTTTTTGTGTTCTTGCTGCTTACTGCAGCCGTTTTGTTCTCTCTCAACAAAGTGAAGCAGAAGGAGGCGTTGAGTTTTGTCACAGAAGACCAGTTTCTGGATGGTGGAGAGAAGTGTACTGAATGCTGCATACTTCTGCCTCCCCGAGCTTACCATTGCTTATCATGCAACACCTGTATCCTGAAGAGGGACCAACACTGTGCTTGGTTAGTGAGTTGGTTCAATTAAAAAATAGGTATATGGTTCCTGCACCTTGCAAAAATCAAAGTCAGTTCAAAATGGAAGATCGCTGGTGAATTGAGGTTTCTGCTGTCCTAATTAGAGAGTCCTAACGCAGAGACCTTTCGCAGACATGTAGGCATGGCGCCTCACTTCTTGTGCAGGTGCCACCTCCATAAGAGGAAGGGGCTTGAATAACCGCTTGTTGGAACCATTTCCTCTCATGTGCAAATGTTTCCTCAGTAGGAAAGACTCCTCACCCAGATGGTAGGAACTAAGTGTGTGGTGGAACAAGTGCCAAAACTTCATGTTGACTTACGGGTCGGGTGTAGGATGTAGGAACTATATGTTCAGAATCCTGAGTTTGTTGATAAGGGACAGATGGTTTGCACTGTTCTCCCAGAACAGCCGTACTTCATAAGCATCACTAATATCTCCTTGGATGTGTGTGCGATTTGACTTCCCAAAGAGCAGGATAGGTCCACTGAACAAATGTAATGACCTCAGTTGTGTACTCTAGGTAGTAAGTACCTACAGACAGTGCAGACTCTTCTAGCTGCACAACAACTTACGAGTAATTCTGAAAAAAGTTCTTATTAATAAAAATATTTCATCTCATCATCAGTAAAAGTCACCTTAACGAACAGTAGTCATAATCATAAGTAGCAACATACCGTTATCAACAAGGATTGTGGGATTTTTGGATTTCGTAGAAAATCAGTGATATTCAGACATAGGTAGGTATGTCGTGATATTCACTCATCGTATCTTTTTTCAGACCTCTGTTCATGCTCATATTTTTCTATTCTATTCCATTTCCACTTAATGCGCAGTTTGTGTTCCATTCATCCTTCCTTCTACTTGTATCCCGATTCACCAATCATACTGCAAAATTCTAATACAGCGAAAATAATGTCACACGGCTTCTTACAGGTTGAATTGCTGCATAGGACAATACAATCACTTCTGGTATATGATGTTCCTTATCGCAACTCTCAGTCAATTGGCTTTCTATTCGAATTTAATTCTCACAACGGCTTGTCATCCGTTTAAAGTGATCGGCCCCATAATGCTTCCTGACGATTGCAGTGACATCTATTTTGACCTAGTGTAAGTGAATGCAATATGTATATAAGTTGAAAAATGTTTCTATTCTACTTCTACGTTACGATGTCAGCTTATGGATGTCCACCACATTCTTCTTTGGATTGTACAGGTATGCCGTTTGTTTTGCGTCCTCAATATATTGCATTGAAGGGGCAGTGTTTGTCTTATGCGTGCTGGCTTTAGAATGTTGGCTCATCACCTTGGGCATCACAGGCCACGAGTTTCGCAACCGCAGCAGAAGATCGCACTGCTGTGGACTCGTTATGTCCAGACCTTACAGCAAAGGTTTCCTTCGCAATTGGATTCTTTTTTGGAAAGGTACCACGTAAAGTTTGTTTTATTTTTAATGTAGATACCTATTTGAATTTAATTAATTAAAGATTTATTTGAACAAGTAGGTATCATTAAGCTTAAATGTCCTATTTTCGGTCCCCAAAATAGCCAAATGAACAAATATAAATACCTGTTTTCTCATGAATGCTGAACCGATTTCCATTCTGCTAAGCTTTAAGTGGAATCAAAATCAAATTTATATTTAATTCTGAAATTTATTAAATCGTTTTCCAATGTGTGCAAAATAATTTTTTGTTTAAATTTTGTCGATTTTTGAAATTTTAGGTGTTTAACCGTGGCTGAGAATCTTACCTGTAGCACTGAAATAAATGTTTGGTTCCTAATAAAATAGCATTCAAATCTGAATTAGAAAGTACAATTATTGGTTTTGTTGATCCCTTGAGGTAGGTGTATTAGGTAGGTACTACGAACGGTCTTTGTAATACTTAGGGAATAGTCACAGTTTTTCAATTTGTTAAATTTCAGTTTTTCAAGTTTCAATTTTTTAAATGAAGAAAGGGTGGCTTGGTTTTTATTGCATGTTGTTCTTTGGGAAATAAATGGCCCACAATCTTAATTATTAACTTGGTTATATGTTTCTTTTCAGGTGCTGACTTGTCATACCAAATGTACAAAATTTAAAGTAAATCTTAGCTTATTTAACTCAATCCAAGATTATCAATCAATGGAAACTAGTATATTTAAAACACCACCAAACATTCCCACGTTTTGAAACTCTCTTTCCTAAATACTAAGTGTTTATTCCACTCTTAAGAAGGTGGGTACTTCATGTGTGGCTGATACTGATGTCGTTACTGATGATAGTCCCTGTGCCTCGATTACTGAAATCCATCTTACGTTTTTAGCTAATATATCTATTGTAGATCTATCAATTTTAGACCATAGAGGCGGGTGCCTTGCAAAACTCTTCGAGGAGCTGCCATTTCCGAACCATTGCAGCTACAAAGATGGAATAGAGCTTAAAATCCCGGAAAAATTGTCTTTGCAATTCATGATAAAATCATCATATATTTAGACCTCCTTATAGTGAATTTTTTCATTTTACCTCTGTGACAAATCACCTCCAAAAGGCCGGTTACTTGTATCTCGCACCAAAAACTAATTGTTTTTCATCTCCCCTACATTTTAAGGCGACATGCAACTCAGGGATTGTTAAAATGTATTTCATTTTGGACACAGTGAACCATCAATATCACGAAACTCAGCCAGCAAGGCATTTTTTAGCATCATACCTAGTTATAGGTATCTACATAAACAAATGCAGAAAACTATAAAATCACAGGTAAAGTTCTGATAGTCTTTCCACATCTAATTGCGTGTAACGCCTTTTCAAGAACTTCATCTGAATAATTGCGGTAAACTCTATTCCCAAGCTGTTTTTTATAGCGCCCTATCTTGTATTTCTGGAAATGAATAAAAACATAAGTTTTAATGTTGGTCAATAGGTAGGCAAGTTTTGCATAGGGTTAGGTAGTTACTGATTGCAGTTTTTACATTTAAAGAAGGTAGGCAGCAGGCAGGTATTTATTAGGTAGGCAGGAAGGTGGGAGCCACAAACCTACTTACATACATCAAAACGTGGCTTATGCACCTGTTTCAAGTTGCAAAGAAAACCTTGGGAGGCGACTTGTAACGGTGTTACAAGTTACCCGCAGAATGAGGCCATTTTGCTTTTGTTGTCCTCAAAGTACACAGAAGCCTGGTAGGAGGTTGAGGATTTGCCAGTACGTAGGTCGCGTCGTTGACAGCCTGGGAAGTCTCAACTCCCTCACATTCTCTGTCTTGCAAAGGCCTTAGCATTTTGTAGTCGAAAAATGCGAAATGTACTACGAACTTCAAAGTGAAAGAAAAACATGAACACACCCAACAACGCAGCACTTCCTTTAGCCGCCACTAATATCTCACTCTGGTACAACAGGTGGAAGAGGTAATCAGGAGAATCACGTGTCCTGCAAAGGCGCCAACCTTTGATTTCTCAACATCCCTTTTTCAACGCAAGTCACCCCCAGTTACAAGTCACTCGCCTCTACTGTATTGAATTGACGCCATTATAATTGCATAATTGTTAGTCTCTCATCACCCAGCTCTCTGCCTCAAAGTGTGGTGGCTTACATTCCAAGTGCATACATAATATCAATAACCCGTCCAAAATGTCTCCAAAATAGAGTTTTCAGTGTTTTATATTTATTTGGTTAAAAATCATCCCGAATATACAATAATTTCTAAGCTTACAGTCTCAATTCAATAAATTCACTTGGAGACTGCATCATTATTTGTCTTAATTTTTATCTACAATTCGCAATTTTGGTGTAACGTGGGATTCATTTTTATTGTTGATTTTTTTTTTTTTTTTTTTGGCTTATTTACCTGTATTTATTATTGTTAATGTTTTTTTTATTCTTACCTTGGTATTCGAAATTTCAGTCCCTTTTTCGTTCGTGGGCATCGATGAATAAAGTTAATCAATGTTGTTGAGTGTTTACTCAAGTACCTACGCTTCGTCAAGTACGCCTTAGCACATATCCACTGAAGCGTTTTTTAAAATATAATTTTAAAAAACTATGTATATTCGTACAATGTTTTTTCTCATCAAGTTTGGTGCAATAACATAACGTCACAAAGAAATATTACGCTTAAGTCAACATCTTTGTGTTACTTACCTTTAATCAGTTCTTTTCGTCTGATGGTTGTTTAAAAAATAAACTTAGTTTCTACAAGATTAGATACATTTGTTTTTCTCTTCAAAACCTCAAAAACAACGTCCTAAAACGTATAACTGATTCGATGTAGTCATGGTCGAAGTCACGTCAGTTTAAAGTCAAATGAAATATATTTGTCAAAACACATCGTGTAAGACAATTGTAAAAAATTGTTTATAAATATATACGGTATATATCATGTAGCCAGTGGAGAGGGGAGAGAGAGAGAGAGAGTACTGAAAATTATCAGTGATAAAAAGGTATGGAGGAAAAGAAAGGGACAGAAAAGCTAGCATAATGGCTGGAGTAAGGAAAATTTCCTCATTCAACCGGCTGAAGGGCATCCCGACTGAGCCCGGACCCGACCCACCATGGCGGCCTCCCGAAGGTGCTCACCTATTTCTAGATGAGCACCCACGGTACATAATCGATATACGGGAGCGATACACCAGACGAGACCGCCTCCAGGCCGACCGAGAGCCCAGGCCAAAACCCATAGGAATTGAAAAGTGTACCTACATTGCCAGACACTCTGAATTACATTCGACAATTAACATCTGGAAAAAATAACATTCAACTCTTTAAAAAAATCTAAATATCTAACAGTTAACAAACAATTCTCAACAACTCCAAGATGTATCCCTCAGATCAATATTTTCACATACCACCTACCAACACTTCAATGATCTGTCTAACATCGTGTACAACATTAATTGTGGGTTATGAGTAACATTCATTTATTGAGTTTTCGTACAAAATTAAGTTTTATGAACATTCGCTAAGTTACATAATTGCATTACGACTGACTGGTAACGGTGTGGCGTGGGGGAAATGAGGCCGGTGCCTCGTCAGCAGGATTTCGAACGTTTAGCTGAAGTGATAGACTTTCATCAGATTTGAGGCTATTTTTTGGCGCAGCTGGATCCAAAATGAATTTAAAGCGTAGCGGCATGTAACTGATATGAAGGAGATCCGTTGATACCGTAATTTGGTTAGGGAAGATGTAGCTTTGGAAGAAAAACAATGGATAAGTATACCTTATTATGGGAATGTTTTTGATAAAGTAGGTCAAATTCTATCATCGTGGAGTTACCTACCAAAGAAGAGTCCGTTAAATGTAAAATTCCGCCCGTTATGGATAAAATTGGGCCCTTTCAACTAAATTGATCTTGCCGGAGTAGGGATTAAGTAGATAGGTATTCAATTTGGTTAGGGAAGATGTAGCTTTGGAAGAAAAACGATGGATAAGTGTCCTACCTTATTATGGGAACATTTGTGATAAAGCTGGTAGGTAAAATTCTATCATCGAGGAGTTACAAAATGGGTTTTAAAAATGAAGAAAATCTTGAAGCTTTACCTGGTTCGTTAAATATAAAATTCCGTCCGTTTAGGATAAAATTTGGGCTTTGCAACTAAGTTAGGTAATCTTGCGGCCGTGAGTATTTTGGTCAAACTGGTTGGAAATGCAGGAAAGAATAGACGAACATGAAGAGGCTTTCAGGGAAAATGCAGGTAAATCTGTATTTGCAAATCATCTTAGGGAATCCAATTCATAGTTACAATTTTGATTTGGCATCTATGTTGAATGTACTAGAAAGTTTCGAAATTATCGACAATGTCAGGTGTGGTAAATGTTTTTTATAAGGATATCCATCATTATGTTTCACCATTAATTGGTCCATTTCTGTAGAGCTTGGAATTACCCCCTACACATTGTTAAAACCCCTCCATTTCCTTAGCGATTATCTCCTTCCGTTTTTTTGTCCCCCCCCCCCCATCCTTCCTTTCTCTCGACCAATGGAATTCATCTCTCTTTCTCGGTGATAATATAAGCCTCAGGCTTTCCAATGTATTTTTAGTTATTGTTTGTTACTGATGATGACCTAACCGTTGAAATCGATCTAACAGTAAATCTTTATTTTTATGGAATTAGACATCGTTCTTCTTTAACTTCAGTTTTCCATTCTAAAAGTGAGCCCATCACAAGTAGGTACCACATTCCTAACAGTTCTAGAATCAGCGTAAAAAATCTTGCACCCTGAGCGTCTGAGTTGAAAACTAACCCCTCAGATCAATCGATCCAAAAATAAAGTTGTCAGTTAGAATGAGTTAAAAATGGAGTCGCATTTGTAGTTTCAAGATCAGCTGAGGTAGACTTTTTTAAAGATGTTATGCAAGCTGGCGTAAATTCTGCCATATCAATTTGCTGAGCTGTTGGATTCCTTCATTTTTCATGCTAATAGATACCTACTGTCAGTTTAACATTCACACTAAAAACTTAATTTTCGCTAGTCAAAGTATACAAAACAACCAAGTCAAGCCAACAAAACGAGCGAAATTGCCACGAATTGTCAGACTATTTATATAATCTACTTACTACCGTAATTCAAAAATCTAAAAAAAATGGTTACAATGATGCGTTGAAAAGTCGCTCATTAATGCACGAATGGGGATTTTCAGTTTGTTGCTGTAGTAGTAGCGTTCCAAATTTATTTAAAAAAGACCTTAGTCAAGGCTTATGATAGGTACTGCCTTGCAGGCAAAATATAGGAAAACATTGTTCCCACCTTCATTTTATTTATAATTATTATGTTTACTTTTTTTAAGCGCATTTCCGTAGAAAATGAAACTATTGCATTGGATCCAAAAATGTTAAAATAAAAATGTTTCACAATTTCTTCATGGAAATGCGTTTTGAGGGATTGTGAAACTATTCCAGGATGTTAACGCTTTGTAATATTTATATACTGGGTGCCTGAAATTTAATGGACCAGCCATTAATTTTTTGTTTTTGAAGATATCAAAAACTTTGAATGGAAACTCATTTCGTTTTCAAGTACTATTCAATGGTAAAATTGGATTTTGGTTATCACGCTCCTCAGTGGCACTACGACTCCTAACTTGCGTTCTTAAAATAGGAGCCCCCCATTTTTCGTAAGATTCATAGATTTATAGGTTTGGAATTCAAAATCAATCAATCAAAATAAAATTTGATGGAAAAATGACCCATCACTCGAATTTTTGGGAGCTCAAAAAACGGTTACAATTGCGCGCAAAATGAGCACCAATCGTGAAGTATCAAGTTTTTGAAGATATTCAGTTGCCATTGTGATGCTTGATTTTAGGGTATTTTTTCACGCTAATCACGTGGTGATCTTCTTTTATTGATATTCACCAGACCTACTTAGAAATGTGCTATGGGGAAATGTGCAACTCTGGCCGGTTTTCGAAGACCTTCGACCGTGTTACAAGGATTCAGATGTCGGATCTAGCTGGAAAACAGTCTAAAACCTCATCCCAATACCGCTAAAATCCACAAATGGTCCCCAAATTTGCCTTTTTACTCCTAACACTCAGAAAAGTCCAAGTACTCGAAAACGTGCGCAATTGACATCAACTTCGTTATTTTCAATGGGAACCCCCATTTTTTATTGCAGATTGGATTCTTCGTAAAATTTCATGAAAAAATGACCCATCACTCGATTTTTCAAGTGCCCGCAAAGGGGCGCAATTCCGCACCAAAAGTTCTCAATTCCGCTGTAAAATTGCAATAACTGTGAAATGCCCACTGAGTTTTTGAAGGTATTCAATTGCCAAATGTAATACATGATTTTGGAGTATTTTTTCGTGTTGAACCGCTTAATGATGTTTGTTTATTGATATTTGCAACACCAACTTGGTAAAACACCGAAAAACTGACCAGAATAGCACTTTTCTTACACATTTCCTCAAAGCACTTTGCTTACTACTAGAATGTAGGTTTTTCGGTGTTTTCCCAAGCCGTTGTTGCGAATATCAATAAATAAACATTATTACGAGGTTCAGCACGAAAAAATATCCCAAAATCATGTATTACATGTGGCAGTTGAGTACCTTCAAAAACTCAGTATTTCACATTTATTGCACTTTTGGAGCGTGATTGCGCCCGTTTGCGCGCACTTAAAAAATCAAGTCATGGGTCATTTCTTCACATTTCACGTAGAATTCAAATCTGCTATAAAAAAAGTGGGGGTTTCAATTTAAAATAACGAAGATGTCGATTGCGCACATGCGTAAATGCGCAATTTTGTCATTTTTTAAATACAAAAAAAAAAAAGAAAAAAAAAATGAAAAAAATAAGTTGAAAAAAAAAAATTTTGTTGGCCCATTATTACCTAAAGATTTTAGCAGGAAGGTTGGGGGTGGGGTGTGAGGGGGGGGGGGGGGTCGGGAACACCCTTTATATATATATGTCATCCCTAATTCTGTAAAAATCCCGTTTTTCCGCCAAAAAATTGAACTTTCGAAGTGAACGGATGAGTTCGTTGGCCAGCACTTTTTGAACACATTAAATTGGTAAAAAATGGGTCAACAAAATTGCTACAAAAAATCACCTAAAATGGCTGAAAAGAGGCCAAAAATCGGTAGTGGTAATTAATAATTTGTAGCAAAATGTTAGTCAAAAGTAAAATCCAAAATCTTTTTTGATCGCGGAATTTTATTTAGTATACGTTTATTTGGCTATAAAATTGGTTTTTAATAATTTCTTTGTACTCACATTGCAGAAATTTCAATAAAATTTAAGAAAGTACGGTAAGTAATTTAGGAAAATTCGCTCATACGATCTTGCTGTTTAGACTGATTTTGTTATTTTATGATAGGCAACTGTGCAAAATGTCTTGGTACGACGGTTTTTCACAAATTAATTGTAGCTGATCATACCCTTCTTTTCAAGCCCCGTATCGGTGGTCCTGTTTTATTACTATTCAATGAGAGTTTACCTACTATAGTAGTGGGTACACTCACTATACTAAGTAATTACTCCTAAGTTTGCATAGGACGTGAAACTTGTGGAGGCTGTAGGATAAAAGCACCGTGTGTTGTTTAAAAAATAAATAAAATCAAAATGAATAAATAAAAAGAGCGATCGAAATTATTGGTCCAATGATAATGCAAAACGTGATCTCTGAACGTTTTCCTCTTGATTCTGTCTAATTAGCAAAGAAAGCAGTATAACACGACAAACATGTGTTTGACTGTGTAGGTGCAATCAAAACGGAATATCATTCGAAACTTAGTTCTAGACGTTAAAGATAATGTTTTTTTAGAATTGGTTGGGATGCGGCCCACGGAAAATGAATGAAATTATTTCATTTACCTATTCTTTTATTAAATGACGCCATTTGTTTACGCCATCAGCTTGTTACCTATTTCTCTCTTTGCCGCACTCATTTTTTATAATTTTTTGAGTTACTTACTTGATTACTGTGTTTTTCCTTGTGAGGAATAGGTTAATAGTGATATTTCATGAATTGCTATTTCTTTTTTTTGTTGTTGGCAGCTATGATTACTTTTCAGTTTGTTGACTAATGGATGTGAATGAATTTCATGCTGTAATTTTTAATTTTCCTTTTCGTTTCTTCCTTCCATCATTCAGTTTTCCGGTGAAATCTATAATAACCATCCATTCTTTTATTGCTTTCTTGATATTTTCAAGGACATGAGTCCTTGACATTGAAGTTGACTTGGTGAGTACTTACTTCCCAGCAAGGAGGTTTACCCATTCTTTCGTTATTGTTTTACTTTGTTAGTTTCTGATAAATGTTTATACCTTACTATTGTTATCAATTAATAATGTTTCAACATTTTATCTATATTTTTACTTTTTCACTTAAGCTGTTTCTACTCTTCTTTTACAGCTTGTTTGGTTTGTTTTCCTTATGTGAACCACTGTTGTTGTTTTATTTTACAAATTCGTCGCATTCGGATGTTTTTAATTTTATTATTAAGTATTTAGTTTAAAAAATTAGTTTTTCTATTATTTTTTGTTTTTTCTGTTCCACATAGCATTGCCTGTTTGTCCGTGTATATTCTGAAGATGTCCACAGTAAGGGGACGAAACGTCATTTAATAAAAGAATAAATGAAATAATTTCATTTATTTTCCATGGGCCGCATCCCGACCAATTCTAACAAAACAATACTTACGGCCGACCAAACTACTAACCACGTTAAAGATTATGGCACCGCTTCCGATCGACGGTCGACGGCGAATGTTGAGACTCTACCTACCTACCAAATTTTAAGTCGATAGATCCAAATTGTTTCCTCGCGATGTTCAAGTGAATGTACGAATTTTGTGATCGACAAATCACAAAACTCTCTTGGTCAATATTTTTTGTAGTTAAGGATAATGGATTGAGCTTTGAACAGGGATTCAGCATCCCAAAAACATAAAAAGGCCTGCCAAGTTGAGTGGGCAGTGGTTATAGCTTCCTCACTTTTTTCCAACATGGACGTATAGAATTATGTAGCTGAAAAAACCATTTAAGACCAAATTGACATAAGAAATTCATGATTTCCGACGGCCATGAATTGGTAGGTAGACCATCAAGGAGCTAACCTAATTTCATCAAAATCGGTCTTTAGTATCGGTGTTTCACGTTTGTCAATTTCGCGTATGCGCAATAGTTTTTTTCTACCTAAATAATAACGATGAAACTCATACGGCACTTTCCTGAAACCTATACCCAACTACTCTCCGAGTTTGTTCATAAGAAATCGACTTTATAAGAAATTCACATTTACGCATTTGCACTCACCATTATTGATCTGTTGAATCAAATTATAGGAAACCATCTAGAAGCTAATATATAATCACTACAATTTCATCAAAATCAGTCCATTTGTCTCGAGTTTTCACGTGTGTCAAAAAGCATCAGTTTTCTACCTGCGTAACATTTATTACTCAGTCACAATAAAAATCTTAGGGCACCTCCCTGAAACCTATACCCCGCTACCCTCTATGTTTGAACAAAAGCTGATCAATAGACCGAAAGAAATTAACGTTTGCACGATCTGACGACAATGAAATTTATACGGAAACATCTAGGACCTAACCCTCACAATCTCTAACAATTTCATCACAATCGGACTAAAACTTGATATAGTTTTGAGCGTGATAAGGAACTGGGACGGATGCGGAACCAAATTGATCAGCAAGCTCTGAAACACAAAAAGCAAACGGCAATTTTAATTTGGAGGACAACAGTTTTTTCGACCTCTTGCAAGGACACAAGCTGCCCTGCCCTAGCTCCGATAGTGAAGAAGCAAAACTATAATAAACACTTACCTAGTTGTGGGATTTGCCGTCCGGTATAAGTAGTCGACGATTGTTGACGATTAAAAAAGTCTCAATTGATTCAACACGCCAAAAAGTGTCCTCTTATATATCCGAACTGGAATCAGAAGAGGTAGCAAAACGTCAAAAGAAACCAGTAAAAAGTAAATTGATCAAAGAGAGAAGGGGAAGACGCCAAGGAAAAACAGAAACCGACGAAAACAAGAGAAAGATGAAAAGCTAGTCTCTCGCCGTCTGAAGAAGAAGCTGACCCTGATGATTTTTCAAAAAAGAAACCCAGAAAACCATTAAAAAAGCTAAAAATAACTATTCATCTTCGTTGTCTCCCGAAGAGGAGAACTCCGTTGATGCTTGCGTTTTGTGCAATGGTGTGATCCTTGATTCTGTAGACAAAATGGGATGGATTCAGAGCTTAATCTGCTGAAAGTGGCTACACGGTGAATGGCGATGGATACGAAAACAAAACCAATGATTACGTTTGTGAATTTTGCCAAATCTTGCAGTAAAATTGCCAAATTTGATGAAATAATTTTTAATTTTCTTTCCTCTGAATTCTTTGTTCTAGTAAATCTCTCTAAATTCATGCAATAAAACAGTTTTTGGGAATCGTAATTGACATTCGAGTCAAACCGCGTCGGGGTGGGCTAACGCGATCTGACCCAAATACACCTCACAATCCTGAAATTTGCCAAATTCTGAAAAAATCAAATTGGGGTCATCTGGCATTTGGTTTTTGTCGAAGGGACTCTATTTCCCTATTTGTTAAATACTGTTGGTGGAACACTTCACTTAACATCCCCAAAATATTGGTTTGGGGGAGGAGGGGATGGGAAAGAAATCTTGAAAGGTAGATACCCGGTTCTGTCTGACTTTCCCCTACTTAGGTAGCTATCTACCTACCTATGTAGTTAGGTACTCGGTATAGTAGGTACCTGCATGCCTACCCAGTACTTGTGATTTCGGTTGTGTCACGCGTTCGCGTTAAAAACCAGTTCCCTTGATTGTGAAGGTCCCCTCGGATCAAAAAATACGAAATGCTAGTCCCGAGGCTCAGAGCTAGGACCCCCACCCCAGAAAAGGATTCCGGCCTTTTTTTCCTCTTTCTTTACGACTACAGACAGAAAGGGAGGTCCTTGCATAACGCCACTTGTATGTAACTCAGGGCGCTCGCTTCCAAGGATGTAATGATACTTCTACTGCAGGCGGCCTAGAGTCCTCAAACTCCCCTCGCAAATGTGGGTCACATTCAAAGTTTGGGGGGATGAGATGTCAATTGGCAGGTTCTTCCGAAGTTGGCAGTTTTGCGTTTCCCTTCTGGCTCTACGATAAACTAAAGCTGTCGTTTGGTGCGAGGCTTCAAACAACGTTCCTAAATCATATTTATATACAATTTACAAGGGTCAAAGAGGAACTGTTTGTGGGGAGATGTACTGTAGTGCCTCGTTCGTTAGATGGGCGAAGTAAATCAGCTGAAACGAGCGTTTTTGGGCCTCTCAGATATTAATTTTCATCAATTTTTATAAAATCACTGACACATCTCAAGAAAATATTTCGTCTGCCGTTTATCTTCAAGTAATAATCACTTCCGATTTCGCAAAAAAAGGACACAATTCTGCCATGGGTGTGGTACATTGTTTCCTCCGCAGCATGAATGTACAGGGTGTTACACCTAAGTGACCGACGCTTGCCAGGAATCGATTCTATAACTAATTTCAGACAATAAGTGCCTCCGAGACTTTTTTTTTAGAGGCTTCGTTTTCTAGTTATTTTACTTTTAAGAGTTTTTAGGCGTTTTCGACCTTACGTCACGAAACGGCTCTAACTCCCCAATTTTAGAGTTTTCTCAAGTCTGAGGATGGTGCCGTTGGAAAGAACGTTAAATTTCCTATCTCCCTGACGGAAAACAACAATTTTTTTAATAGGCAAAATGGGTGAAAAATTAGCAGAAAGATGAAAATTTGTCAAATCTTGAAAATCTCCACTTTTTCAACCGCTCATAGGTCCCTGCGATCCAGCGTGTGAATGTTTGCCTGTAAACCTAAAAGTAGCGCCAAAATCTCAGCTTTCCAACGGTATAATCAATTTTTATTTTACTTTGTTAATTAGGGGAGAAAAGTATGTTTGTATGTTTAAAAATGTGGTTTTTTCTATGAAATCGAGGGTTTTTGTGAAAAATGACCCTCTAAGAAAATACAAGTTCGGGGTCGGCTTCTACGTATTTTTTCACGCTGAATCGAATGGTAACACTCGCAGATCTCTCCAACTCCGTCGCAACCGAGTGTTACACTTTAACTAACAAGTTTTGCCCTTAAAAAACACATAGAATTGAGCATAAAAAATGAACTAAAAACTAGTTTGTTCAAGTGTAAACTTCTTCCCAAGGGTATCCTAAGATTTGAGAAAATTCCAAAAATTGGGGCGTAAGAGCCGTTTTTGTGACGTAAGGTCGAAAACACGAAAAAACTCTTAAAAGTAAAATAACGAGGAAACGAAGCCTCTAAAAAAAAGGTATAGGTTAAAAGTTTCAAATATTATTAAAAGTTATAACTTACCTTCCTCTGAAACAATTAAAATGTCATCGGACTCGGATGAAAATGTAGAAGTCATGCTTGTTAACAAGGATTCTGGATAAAAACGAAATGTATTAAATAAAAACAAAAAGTATTAAATATAAAGGGCTATTTCCGCTTGTAGTAATAGTAAAATTATCATTTACATACCTTACGGAGGAGTCCGTCGTCACTATTAAGTCGAGTACAGGAGGAAGAGCACTTTCGATGTAAGGACATCATCATCAGGCCGTCGAAACATGTGGATGAATCAGGATGGCCTGCTGAAGTAATAGAGAAAGTGACATACTTGGTCATGGAAGTATTCATCGTTAAACTATTATTGGTAAACCATTGTTGAATTTGTGGTAGAGCTTTATTGCTATGTTGTGGACTTCAATCCATGTTTTGTTTCTTAATATCAATGCTGCATCATCAGCGAAAACTTCCCATCGGTTTGTAAACTGAAACGTGTACTGTTATATGGAAACAAACTAAACTTACTCAGTAGGTAGTTTTACTGCGAACACGATACTGTTTAAACATGAATCTATCGTTTCCGTCGTACCTCAGTTCCATCCAATTGCGAGAGTCAAAACATCTTGTGAACGTGTAAAAAAATTGCGAATATCTAAATTTTCTACCGCAATCTCCCCTTAATTTTGATGAACCGCGAATTGACATTGGAAGACGGTAGGTTCGAATTTCATTTTGGAGTATTAAACCCAAAGGGTTGTTTCCGCTACTAGTACGAGTGAAATCATAATTTACATACCCTTTGGAGGTGTCCGTCGCCACTAGAGAGTCGAGTACAGGGGGGCGAGAGGTTTCAATGTAAGAACATCATCATCAGGCCGTCATGTGGTTTCTTTTTCATTTCTTTTAGTTGGTTTCCGTCAACTTGATTCCTTTTTTTTTAAATGTAATAATGTAATTGGGTTCGCCCGTACAAATATAAATAAATAATTGATAACCAATGTTGAATTTGTGAGAGCTTTATTTGATTCAACCATGTTTTGTTTCTCAATATCAATCCATCAGCGAAAGCAATGAACTTCCCATCAGTCTGTAAACTGAAAAGGTCATTATATGGAAACAAACTAAACTTACTAAGTAGTTGTTCGCCGCTAATGACCCTTCTGGTCGAGGTGCAGCTTAAACTATTAAAAAAAAGTAATTGTTTATTTAAGCGAACACGATACTGTTCTACAATGAATCTGTCCTCTACTTCATACCTCAGACTGCTTTCGACTGTTCGACGGCCTGATGATGATGATGCCCTTGCATCGAAAGCTCTTGCCCCCGGTAGGTACCTACTCGACTTGCTATTAACGACAAACTTCTCCGATAGGTATAATAAAAACGAGTGTTTTTTGGTATCCTTAAGGTTCAAACGTCATGTTTGGCTATCTCTTCATCTGTTGTGCTCGTGCAGTGGCCCGAAACCGAGCCGTTCCCATCCCGGGGGTTTCCAAGATTTTGTGTTTTGCAATTTTCTCAAATCTTTATCATGTTTGACGAAAAGTAAGTACTATTATACGTTCATCATCCCTATAAATTATTTTCGTCATATTTCTTTAGAATAGATGAGCACTGAATGAGCCACCATAGATATGGTTTAATCTACTTTCACCACATGAATATATTTACTTATAAAGCTGAGTGTACCGTAATGTACGGTTTCCACTTCACACATGACTTAGAGACTCCTCCAATTATTACTGTCTCTACTACAGGCACTTCAAATAAGGATCAGGAAATGGACCTGGATGCTGAATATTATCTTTGCAAAATTCTTAGATTCTTCAATTATATGCAGGAAATAACATTTCTCATCTGGACTTCAGAAGAGGGATTGTCCTAACCTATCCGAAGAATTATAACAGAAAAAGGAAGGCGACAAGTCCTGGGCCCAAGAAATCATCCTGTCATTCAAGATTTGGCCGAAAAGATCATTACTTGGAAACCATAACAGTTGGAAATCGTTGTGGCAGCACTAATATTGTAAGATAAAATCACGCTATTTCTGCATAAAATGTGATACCGAATTGTGTTACATTTGCGTTAAGCCTCATCATAACATCGCATAAAAATAGTGAGAGATGTACAACGTTTGTTGATTTCATTTTTTAAAAAGAATTTATTCTGTGTTATGTTTAGGTAGGTATTCATTTATACTTCATTTACTCTTGTCTGTTCATTCTACGTCCAATTCCAAAAACTATGTTCGATTTTCTTCCTAAGGACACATAGAAACTTACAAATAACCAAACCTATTGTTGAATGGCTACCTGCTGTAATGTCACTTTTATTTCTTGAATTTTGTTAAGAATAAACAGGTTTTTTTTTGGTACCTAAATTCACTCTATCATTCCTACTGAACCATATGATGAAGACATACTCAATTGTGCAGGGAGTGGCCAACTTACTATTTATGATACAGCAAAATTTATCAAAATTTGGTTGTGTTAAATATAAAATAATTGTATATTTATCATCCGAAGGGCTCTTTTGAAAGGAAACCAGAAGAATTTTAAGGAAAACATTTTAGAATCGAATTATGCCCGCAACTGGGTTAGAAAGAAGAAGAACTTTACTGACTACTTGCTAGAGAAGCCTCATGGGCTCTCTTAGTTGTAACAAAGAGTATTAACTTATTAAACAAATACATTCTTACTAAAACACTGCACCAGTAAAATGGGGGGAAAAACACTTAGCAGTTTGCGTAAGCAGAACCAACTTTCCGAATAGAGATTGGAAAATACAAGTAGGTGAAATGTATTAGAAAATTTTTATTACCTACTTATGAATCAGAAGAGAGGAAATATGTTCCTAAATGATGAAAAAGTTCCAGTCATGCAGCATGATCGTATGAGCGATTTTTCTAAAATTACCTACCGTATTATACAATGTATTGAATTGCATAGAAACTTGAGCTATTTGAGTACAAAGAACTTGTTAAAAAAAATTTTACGACAAAATTCAGGCAGCAAACCTCATTTTGAATAACAATCTGAGATTCAAAAATGATTTTGAAATTTTAGCTTTTCTGGAGAGTTTTTATCTATTTTTCTGCAAATTTTAGTAAATTTTTTTGCACAAATTTTATAATGTTTTAGTTTGTTATTGATAAGCTTTAATTGAATCAAATATGCTTAAAAAATATAAATTTAACCATTTTTAGCCGTTTTTAGCACTTTTTAGCGATTTTTTAAGTACATTTTTTTAAATTTGACCAATTTAGTGAGCTCAAAAAGTGTTGGCCAACGAACTCATCCTTTCATTTAGAAAGCTTGATTTTTTGACGCACAATCCTAAGGAGAGTTATCACCTGGAATGACGCACGCACGCGCACACACACACACACGCACACACACATATATGTATATATATATATATATATATATATATAGACTGCATATATATTATATAATAACATAAATAAGACTTTGCATAATTTATGTAACAACAATCCGTCCTCTATCACGTTATCTTTGTTTCTTCAATTCTCTAGATACACAAACATGATCAGGACTCAGATCCATAGCCGAAACGACGTTGTTATATATATGGAACAATAAAAACCTACATCCAACCACAACACTAGATTGATCACCACCCCAAAAAACCCCTCGTTTCTATCGAATCCTACTAGTCAACAAGATTTTCCTGAATTATATATATATATATATATATGAAAAAGCGTTAAATTCTAGGATTCGTTTCAAAATGTCTCAAAACGGATTTCAATGAAGGAATTTCTCGAAAATTTCGATTTTAAAAATTTCCGAGACATTGCAATAGCTTCATTTTTTACAAAATTCGCTAAAAAAATTGTTGAAATTGAGATTAAATTTTCACTGAACAAATTTCGGTAATTATTTGCCGCTAGGTGGTTAATAGTAGTTTTGTCTTAATCACTGGGAAATTAGTAACAAAATGCTTCCCTATTTACGTGCCGCTGGTTCGGGGAGCATGTGGCAAAACATGCCTAACGAATCGGTCAGCTGGAGTTCAAGGTGGAGCCTGTCATTTCATTCGTCCTTTGATGTTCTAGAGAGGCTCCCAATCAAATTATGTTGTAATCAGACAGACAATACATAACTTTTAGCACACTCAGCTGATCAGGATGGAGCCTGTAAGGTCATTCGTCTCTTGTTGTCCCAGAGGGGCTCCCTATCAAATTTCGATGTCATACAGAGACAAATAATGTGTGTAATTTCGATGTTATAGTAGAGATATGAGCACGATTTTGCCATCATTATGATTGATTTTACGGCTCGTGGTCAGCGGAGCCTCACCAAAATCAGCGAAGCACAAGCTCTGACATGGTAATACAACACACCGAAATTTGGTCCAAATCGAACCAGCGGTTTCTGAGAAGTAGTGAGCACAAAATTTAAAAAAAAAAAAAAAAAATATATATATATATATATATATATATATATATATATATATATA
This sequence comes from Adelphocoris suturalis, assembly GCA_030762985.1. NCBI lineage: Eukaryota > Metazoa > Arthropoda > Insecta > Hemiptera > Miridae > Adelphocoris > Adelphocoris suturalis. Next base: position 78,579,466 of record CM061043.1, read on the forward strand.
TATATATATATATATATATATATATATACAGGGTGATTCCCTCGCAGATGCAAAAAAAATTTGGGTGAAACTACATCAAAAATTGAGTAAAATGCCGCCAACTGCATATTTTTATCTCAATCCGTTCTCGAGATATGATTTTTTAAAGTTTTTTTCAGGAAAACCGTGTTTTTTTCCTCTTAATCTCAAATTTCTCCACTTTACTTCATTCAATTTTAACTTTTGACCACATTTTCGGAATCAGCATTAAATTTACTATAAGAATAGTGTACTTGAGTTCTTAAAAAGTACCATCCAAAGGCCCTCACATCAGCTCAAACATTGACGATTTTGAACAAATAATATTTCTGAAAATCTTTACTACTCTTCCAAAACGAATCCTGGAAACTGGAAAATCTCATGAAAACTGCTTCGTCTAATACTCTTTCCAACGATATAATCAAGTTTACTTTTATTTTGTTATTTAGTGGAGAAAATTATGTTTTAATGTTTAAAAATGTGGGTTTTTCAATGAAATTGTTGGTTTTCTCGAAAGATGACCCTCCATGAATCTACGAGTATGGGGTCGGTTTCTATGTATTTTTTCTCGCTGGATCGAATGGAAACTACGTTATAATCGAGTTTTACACTTTAATTAACTAGTTTTACCCCATAACACACATACATTTAATCGTGACAAACAAACTAAACATTTGCGATTTTAAGTGTAAAACTCGGTTATAACGGAGTTGGAGAGATCTACAAATGTTACCATTCGATACAGCGTGAAAAAATACATAGAAACCGACCCCATACTCGTAGGTTCATGGAGGGTCATCTTTCGAGAAAACCAACAATTTCATTGAAAAACCCACATTTTTTATCATTAAAACATAATTTTCTCCACTAAATAACAAAATAAAAGTAAACTTGATTATATCGTTGGAAAGAGTATTAGACGAAGCAGTTTTCATGAGATTTGCCAGTTTCCAGGAATCGTTTTGAAAGAGTAGTAAAGTTTTAAAGATTTTCAGAAATATTATTTTTTCAAAATCGTCAATGTTTGAGCTGATGTTGGGGCCTTTGGATGGTACTTTTTAAGAACTTTCCCACCCCCAAGTGCCGCCGTGTCGACGGCTGCAATACCTCCTTTTCTACGAAAAGTTGGGGAAATTACAGAAATTTGAATTACAAATGAATGAGGATATAACCAAACTTCTCAGAATAAATGTATAAATGAAGAAAAATGAAATAAATAAATAAATAATAATAGTTATAATACGTTAATGGTACGATCGTGATAAAACCCAGTTGGAGTAATTAACATTTCCTAGCTACCTTCCGAATCAGCCTTAAACTCTAGGATTCATTTCAGAATGCCTCAAAACGGATTTCAATGGATACAATTTTTTAGGAGCCATTGCAACAGCTTCATTTTGTACTAAAATTCGCTAAGTTTGACGTTTACACTAAACTTTGGTAATGACATCTTGTTTTAGCGGCATTTCTTCAGCGTATTGTTCTTAGTATTTAGTTTATCTACCTAGAAAACGGACATTTTTTTTGATGTGGTGAAACCGTTAGTTTCCTTGCAACTTTCCTTGATGTGACGGATATTTTCACATTAAAGATTTCCTTCTTGACTAAGACCACTCTTGTTCCCTCATGCGTTACGACTTTTAATTAATAAGGACAATGAGCGTAGGAACGTGGAATACTACGCTCGTTGCCATTCGAAGTGACGAATTCGTTTTTTGCATACCATCATTCGCAATCCGTGAGCTCATCTACTTCTCTGATAGTGAATTCTATGAAGGGAAATATCCCAACGTAGGAAGCTATGATGAATTAATAAGTATTCCACAACTGGGAATCCCTACTTCGTTTTGGGAACTGTCATTTTGATCCCGATGTAGAAATTGGGGTTTAAAACTCCCGAAAACAGTACTTTTAAAAAGTTACAAATTATAAGTTACAAAACGTTACAGATCTTTGTTTCACGGAAATATTTCAGTACCTATAGGATCCGCTTCAAACTATGATTAGAACTCGTGCTTTAAATAATTTAACCGTACTTGGTAAAACAAAACATAAAGTTTTCCTTTCAACATTACATAAAATATAAATTTACAATATTCATGTATGTATTAACTTCACCAAAAAATGAAACTTGAAAACCATTGGGCAATTTAAAAAGAGGAATAAACATTTGTTACGCATAAATGTACTGTAGTGAAACTACAGTAACTCAGAAATTCTATATTTGAGAAATATAGTCTTGACTTTTACATAAATATTTGAAACTAATTTGAAGTCGTCTGCCAAGTGGATGACGCACATAGCAATTTCAAATATGTTTAATCAGACCATAGAAATGTGTTGATAGGCGGGGGGGGGGGGGGGGGGGGTTGTAAACCCTGATATTAATTTATAAAATTTGATACAGGGGCATAACTTGAAAAAATAGGACAGATGATTAATTAGTACCTACCTACCTGTTTCTCTGAAAAATAAAAGCCGTTTTGCGGATTTTATGTTTGAGCATGAGCAGAAGCTATCTTCTTAAGATAATATATATTGAACTTGTCCAAGTGTTCGAAGCTTTCCCATCCCCAAACCTGTGCAGCATATCCTAAATCTTGTTCTCCCCAAACGCTGCTGAGAGCTGTGAGACTGTCCAGGTCCAAACTCGCATACCTGCTTGATACTTCGAATTCATACGAATCAGTTGAGAGCACAAGTAAAAAGTAAATGTTACAAAAATCAGTGGAGGTGCTTATCAGTTTCGATAGGATTTCAGATTTGCACATGCGTTGGATGCAGTATTGATCCTCCCATGGAGAAATTAATTGGTAGTGATTATTTGTAGTTCATCCGATTTTGATGAAATTTTCAGAAATCGTGCGGGGTTAGGCTGTAGATGGTCCCCTGCCAGTTTCGTCTTTCCAAAAATTAATACTTCACTGCGCATGCGGCACTAATTCATCAAGGATCAATTTCACATGTCCTAGTCATTCGCTTCGCTCAAATTCGGACGATAGTTAGGAGAAGACGATTTGAGCATTCCATATTAATTTCAACATGATCGTATCATTAGTAGCTCCTGCGCTTGTGCAAATGATAAATCCTTGTAAGAAGGATATTCCTACAGTCTTCATCTGATTGTGGTGATATTTTCAGGGGGATTTCATCATTCCCAAATCAATACTTCACTCTGCGTATGTGCAAACGTAAATTCCTTTATGCATTATTTTCTCACGTCCTAGTCATATCCGATATCGCTCAAATTTGAGAAGATAGTTGGGAGAAGACAATTTTAGCGTTCCATTTCATTCCAACATGACTGTATCATTAGTAGCTCCTGCACATGCACGAAAGTGCAATCCGTGCAACTAGCCTAATTTTTATAGATTTCATCCGACTTTGATGAAGTTTCCAGGGAATGCGCTGGTTAGGAAGAAGATTTTGCCCCTAACCAATTTCATTGTTCTCAAATCATTATTCCTTCTGCGCATGCACAAACGTAAATTACTTCATGCATCACCTTCTCGTTTCCTAATTGATTACTAATTTTCCTAATTTGTTTTACGCTTCAAAGCTATGTGCCACACCCAAATCTGCAGACGTTTTTTCAACTTCTTGCACTGTCACGGAGCTCTACCTTCGGTAGTGAGGAGGCAAAATATGCTCGTACTACTCGACTGGAGCATTAAGAGCCTTTTATTTATATAATATCTCCCGTTCATTCAATTGTCTCCTCAGAGCTCTGTAGTCAAGCGTATTGCAACTGAAATCATAATGCCTTTCGATCTAAGAATGGTTTAGTTGGTGGGTTCCTATGTAAAATACTTATTTAAGAACAGTCGCGTGACGTGACGCATTTCTCAACATACTAGCCGGAACGTATTTACTTCCGAGTCAACCAAGGTTGCGGAGGCTTTTTGATCACTTTGTAATACAAAACAGTTTCGTCCTCGATAATCTAAATTTCCACTTTCATCTTTCGGTTTCAGACTTATAATTCTGAATGACTGACAGCAATAGGGAATGTGGTACCTTGACTATACCCATTTCTCTTGATTTCAATAAAATTTTCAGGAACTGTGCAGATTTGGCTCTGATGGTCTATGAATTTAATCCTTTCGGTTCAGCGGTTCAGCGTATGCTGCAACGTAAAATCCCTCGTTATATAGAGCCTGAGTACATTTTCCTGGAAAACATTAATCTCAAATCTACAAATAAATTGGTCGATTGACGGTCCACGAAATTGTGGTCTATTCAAGATCACTGATGTGTTGTACGAGTATTTTGCTTCCTCACAAGCAAAGGTAGGAAAGCTTTGTGTTCAATATAGAATTCAAACAAATGTATTCCCCCCAAAATCAAAATTTTAACCTAATTCTTGCGTTTCTGAGATTGCTGATCAAATTCGGTTCCTTGTTTGTCTGTCTGTAGCAATTCTTTATCACGCCCAATACTATATTGAGTTTAGTCTGATTTTGATCTAATTTTCAGGAATTTTCGATTATTGTCTCGATTTTTCTTACGATCCAAGAAATCAAAATCGGGGGTCATGGATATTGGTACCCAGTTTTGTACCCTATGAATTTTATCGCGATTGTTCGAGTAATAACTATTGCGCATGAGTAAAACTAAAATTGGTTGACACAGGTGAAACTCGAGAATAATGACCTGATTTTCACGAAAATTTCAGGTATTGTGCGGGTTAACCCCTAGACAATCCCCTATACATTCCATATAGCCGTCATCAGATGACTGCGTGTGAGCATGTGCAAATACGAATTTCCTGAAACACCGATTTCTCACGACCAATCATCTGTCCGAATTCATTTAAATTGTTATAGCCTACCTAGATCGGATTAGCTTTATAGTTAGATTTATCATCCTTGCCTTAAAACCACCGTTGATAGCGAAATTTTGTACATTACCTCAAACTTCGTGAGGCACCTGGTCTCTGATCACCTGAATGGGCTCTGATCAGCTGAAAGACCTCTTGGGCCAATTTTTTTTCTAATCAACCTACGGTACTTAAATTTAAGATTGAGCTCCTTTGTGACAACTAGAAAACAATTTCGAGTTATGGAGGCGCACTGGTCAGCTGAGGGGCCTCTGCGGCAAATTTCTTTCCTAATCGATCTACGATGATGAAATATAAAATGGAGCGCTTTGGAGGGCGTAGATGGACACGAAGATGGAGGTACAAAGTATGGAGCACACTGGTCAGCTGAGGGGCCTCAGTGGATAATTACTGTCATAATCAACCAATGGTGCTGAAATTTGAAATAGAGCGCCTTCGGAATACCTTGAAAACAATGTTGCGTTCTACTGATCAACTGAGGGTCTTCTGAGGCTGATTTCTTTTCTAATCGACCTACTGAACTTCATTCATTTATTGTAATAGAAGATTTTATGTGCAAATAACATAGTTTCAAATCTATTCACAGTCCATGCAACCCTTAATTATGATGGGAAGGTGCATTTTTGTTATTAAGGGTTTTGTTTATTAACATTTACTACAAAGCGTAAAATTAAGGGGGTCTTGGTGCTGTGAAGACTGGGGAATGATAGAGAATTCATATTCGTAGAAGTGCTATCTAATACAGATACGAGAAACCTTTGTGTAATAATTTGCAGCATTTTGTTTCGTTAGGGTTCGCTGCGCATCAACGTTACTGTGCTGAAGATCTGGTTTTCCAAACTTGCTCCTCACGTGCGACGATCTCTACCGGTACTTGACGGACACCCGGCGGACTATCGGGGCGTCCGACGGTCTGTTTTCGACGCGTCCGCTGAGCGACCCCGGTCGTCATTGAGAACCCCTCCATCAGTGGGGCCACGGGGGCCCCTCCGGCTTCTAGGAACCCCTTTTTCGGGGGTGGCCCCTGGCGGCTCCAGGGGTTGGGGGCCCCCAGGAGGTGGAGGGGCCGCACCACCGCCGTCAGTCGCAACCGCTTCTTCCCCCTTTCAACATCTAATCGCTCTCACTACGGTCCACCAGCATCAATAACAAAAACAACAACAACATCAACAAGTAAGTTCCTCATAGACTATTTACATTACCGTATAATTCTATTGACACAATACTAAGTACAACACAACTTATAACTACACGGTTTTACACCAACAAAAAATATTTTCATTTTGCTAAAAAATTAATTTTCAACTATACAGAGTTAACACACTTAAGGTGGCACAAACGAGTAGATCGATTTTAGAGCTCATTTCCGACAAAAAGTCCCTCCTAAAATTTTTTTTTTTACGCTTTGTTTCCGAGTTATTCACAATTTAAGATTTTTTTCGTGTTTTCGACCTTACATCACAAAATCGGCTATAACTCCCTTCCATATCAAGTAAATTCAAATCTGAGGAAACCGTTGGAAAGAACATTAAATTTCCTATCTCCATAACGTATTTGAGTTCTTTTTACAGTAGTTCACGTGGGGAAAGAATTAACTAAACACGAAAATTTCTCACTTTTTGAAAATTACTGTTTTTGTAAGGTGCGTTATGTATTTAAAAAAAAATTGTAAAAAACGTACGCGTTACAGGAAAAACTTGTCCCAACTCTACGCTTTCCAACGGTATAATCAATTTTTATTTTACTATGTTAATTGGGTGATAAAAGTATGTTTGTATGTTGAAAAACGTGTTTTTTTCACTGAAATCGAAGGTTTTTGTGAAAAATAATACCCTTTGAAAATATTAGTTTGGGGTCGGTTTCTATGTATTTTTTCACGCTGAATCGAATGGTAACACTCGCAGATCTCTCCAACTCCGTTATAACCGAATTTTACTCTTCAACTATCAAGTTTTACCCTTAAAAACACATAAAATTGAGCATGAAAAATAAACTAAAAACTAGGTAGTTGAAGTGCAAAAATCGGTTGGAGAGATCTGCGAGTGTTACCATTCGATTCAGCGTGAAAATATACTTGAAAACCGACCCCAAACTAGTATTTTCTTAGGGTGTCATTTTCCACAAAAACCCTCGATTTCATAGAAGAAAAAAAAACACGTTTTTCAATATACAAACACTCTTTTCTCCACCAATTAACATACTTAGTAAAATAAAAATTGATTATACCGTTGGGAAGCTCAGACTTGGGGCAGGTTTTTCTTGTAACGCGTACGGTTTTTTACAATTTTGTTTCAATACCTACTTAACGCGCCTTACGAAAACAGTAATTTTCAAAAAGTGAGAAATTTTCGAGCTTAGTCCATTTTTTCGCCCACGTGAACTACTGTAAAAAAAACTCAAATACGTTATGGAGATAGGAAATTTAATGTTCTTTTAAACGGTTTCCTCAGATTTGCATTTACTTATATGGAAGGAAGTTATAGCAATTTTGTGATGTAAGGTCGAAAACACGAAAAAATCGTAAATAATTCGAAAACAAAGCCTCTAAAAAAAGTCTAGAGGGCACTTTTTGTCGGAAACGAGCTCTTGAATCGATTCTACTCGTTTGTGCCACCTTAAGTGTGTTCACTCTATATAAATTGTCAATTATAGCAAATTCTTTATCATATAAATTTCCAACTATATCAGTCACTCATTTTCTATTACTATTATCAAGTCCTATTTCCTATTTTTAAATTTTTAACAATCAACATCCATCTAAATAAATATAAATATTTGTTCACAATAATAGGTAATTACTATTTTTCAGACGTGACCAGATTTTCGTAATTTTTCCCATTATATTTATGACTTTTTAAAAAAATTCAACCTTTTTTTGTGCTCTAAAATTTATTGAAAATTTATGTTTCAACCTTTTTTGTGCTCTAAAATTTATGGCAAACTTATGTTCCATGATATTCTAATGAACAAACCAATTTTTTGATTAAACATTTGTTTGCAGTTTTTATTTATTTTCAACACATTTTAATGAATCTAATAACATGTGAAATAGTTATTACTCAACCAACCGCGATACAATTCATAGGGTATCTTTCCAGAACATATAGCCAACTACCCCCCTGGTTTGAACGAAAGAGGATGAGATATAGACGTTATAAGAAATTCACGTTTGGGCAAGGGTAACAGAGTAGAACGAATCTGACAGCAATGAACGTTATAATTGACCACCTAGGAGCTAACCCACACAATCCCTGCAAATTTCATCAAAATCGGTCATTGACTTTGCGTAGTTTTGGGAGTGACAAAAATATTTACCACAGACAGACAGAAAGACATCAGAATGACAGAGGGACACGAAACCAGAATTGATCAAATCTCTGAAACGCAAAAACTATTGGAAATTTTGATTATGGGAGACACAATTTTTTCGACTTCTCGCAACATTTTATTTATTTAATATAAATAATTCATTAATTTTGTTTAATTTAATAATAGAGTTAAGTTAATGACGTTTTTTTCCATTTAGTGGTGTAAAATTCATCATGCGTGATTTTCTCGCTGTCTTTGTCTGATTTCGCTCAAATTCGGAGGGTAGACGGGAAAATACGACTTTTTATTCCATACCTATTTCATCAGGATCCTACCTTAAGTAGCTGTGAAATCATTGTAACAAGCATTACTCCTACAGTTTTAATTCGATTTCGATTAGATTTCTTAGGAATGGCCTCGTATCAATTTCATCATAAAAAAATTAATAGGTTTCACTGCGCATGTGGAAACGTAAAACCCATAAAACGTTGTCTCATGACTTATTCGTCCGATCTTTCTTGAATTCGGAGGTGGTTGGGGAATGATATTTTGGTCTGGTTAGTTAGATAAAGTTTTCAGAATGACGCTGTATGAATTTTATTGTTGCTGGTCAAGTAATAAATTTTTGCGCATGCGGAAGACTAGAACTTGTGGATACAGGCTAAACTCTGAGACTAATGGATCGATTTTGATGAAATTTTTAGGGATTGAGCGGGTTTGCTCTTAGATGATTCCCTATAAATTTCATTACCGCTGAATCAATTGTGACCGCATCGGCAAACGTAAATTTCCTAAAACATCGATTTTTCACGCTTTACCTGAGGAGGTGACAAGCAAAAACATACAAGTCACAAAATTACAAAAATTTAGTAAGTTTTGGTTCTTTCTGATCATTAATATTGCTTGGAACGTATCGGAATGTACTTAAGCTGTTACGAGCAATCTCGCATTGGTCCAGGATCTTAGGCTGAGTGAATGGAAACAAGTCCATTCGACCAATCAGGAGCTGTATGTGAATCACGTGACCGGCTTGTTCATCAGCTGTTCCATGCAAATCGTTAGATTTTAGTTTTTTCCCCCCAAAAATACGATCCGCATACAAAATATGCCCAAAAAATCATGATATCATCCAATTTCGGTCAAGCCTACAGTCGGATATCCACCTCCTAGGACAGTGCATTCATTCTCTCATTATTTTTGCTTCTTCACTACCGAAGGTGGGGAAGCTTTGCATTCGTGATTGAAGTCGAAAAAATTTGTGTCCTCAAAAATCAAATTTGTCCCAAATTTCCACTTGCTTTTTTGCTTTCTGAGCTTGCTGATCAATTTCGGTTCCGTTTCTGTCTGTCTGTATGTTTACTGCGTGTGAGAGTGAACGCTTCTTCAACGGCTCGGCCGATTTTGGTAAATTATTTTCAATAACGAAACTTTGACTTTGTAATCGACCAAGAAAAAACATTTTACCCCCACTCAAAATTTGTTGGTTTACGTTTTAAGATGCGTAGAAAAAAAAAAAAAAAAAAAAAAAAAAAAAAAAAAAAAAAAAAAAAAAAAAAAAAAAAAATCCGTCCGTACGCCGTCCGAAGCTTTTCTCAAAAACTATTGGACCAAACTAAGAAATTAGGCTTAAAAATCATTTATCTGCCGGGGATGAGCCAGTAACATCGGCATCGCGTTTGATCAACACTAAAGGGTTGAACCTAAGGGCTGAAATATTCAAAAATCGAGATCTTGAAATCTTTTTATGTAACAGTGATGATTTTTTGAGTTTCATTTATAAGTATTTGCCCAGAGAATCGAACGAAACCATCCCAGTCGCTATGTGTTTATTCGTTTGCTTGCCCTAAGGGCTAAAGCTGGACAAGAAAAGACAACATCAACACGGGAGTGAATCGTTTTTTTTTTCTTTATTTAGGCACATTCAACCATCAAATGGTCATGGGTGCCAAATGCAATAAAAAATATTCACAATTTGTAGTATAGTGATAACTTCTTTAGCTTGTCGAAGATAGTTTGCAGATGACTTGAATCGTTTCCCAGGAGTTCTTCCAGATTTCTTGGAGTTTCAGGGTTCAGGTTGTTAAAGGATGGACATTCCAGTAACAAGTGGCGTATTGTGAGCTGGCATCCACAGGTTGCACAATTTTCTTCCTTTCTTCATGAGATGGCCATGGGTTAGTCTAGTGTGTCCTATCTGGAGACGAGTGAGAATCACTTCCTCTTTATGCGAGTATGCAATGGTGCCATCTGATATTTTCTTCGTTCGACAGGATGAGGGCCATGAGACAACAGTTTTCTTTATTTCCCATAGTTTCTGATGTTGCATATATTGCCAGTCTGTTTGCCATTTGTTCCATATTTTTCTTTTAATAGTTGTTAGATAGTCAGCGCAGATGTTAAGGTACGTTGATATAGGCTCCTCTGTTGCTATTCTTGCATGTGAATCAGCAATTTCATTTCCCGTGATACCTATGTGTCCAGGAACCCAACAGATAATCACAGAAACATTGATGCTCGCAAGGCTTTGGACACTACATAGTATTTCTCTCACCAGTGGATGAGCGTCTACACCTTTTTCGATGGTCTCAATTGCGCTGAGGGAATCTGAACAGATAACTACTTTTCCTTCATTGGACGATACCAGTGTAAGAGCCTTGTGTATGGCAAAGAGCTCAGCCGTGAATATGGAGGTGAATGATGGCAGTGTGAACCGATAGACTCCGATGTCAACGTAGATTGCACAGCCAACCCCTTTTGATGTTTTTGAGCCATCACAGTAGGCGATGACACAAGGAGACAATTTGGCAATAATTTCATAAAATTTTGAAGTATATTCTTGAGGAAGAGCTAATTTTTTGGAAAGTGTTGTGAGTGATAGACAGAAACGGGGTGAAGGTAGAGTCCAAGGAGCAGTGGAGCATGTACGTTCTAAATAAAAAAGTGGTAGAGTCAATGAATTTGATAGAAGGTCGTATCGAGTTATATCGAAGGAAGAACGAATGTACTGAGGGTAGCTGAGAGGAAGAGGGTCTAGAATAGTTTCCTGAAATGGATGGGCAGAGTATGCTTTTATTTTTGTTGCAAATCTGAGAGCCAGAATTGATCTTCTTCTTGAAAGTGAAAGTTCGCCTGCATCAACCAGCAAACTAGGGATGGGACTCGATCGAAATGCGCCCGTTGCTAGTCTTAAGCCCTGATTGTGGATAGGGTCCAACATCTCTAACACTCTGGATGTTGCTGTTCTGTAGAGAATCGATCCATAATCAAGCTTTGATCTCACGAAAGTTCTGTAGAAACGCAGCATACAAACTCTATCGCTGCCCCATGCTGTGTTAGCTAACACTCTTAACAAGTTTAGCGCTTTGAGGGAATTTGATCTAAGTTTCTTTATGTGTGACGCCCAGTTGAGTCTCCTATCTAATTCCATTCCTAAATATTTTACTGTGTCAGAGTGCTTAATGGTTTCACCATTACTTGGTTGCCGTTTGATAGAAAATACAAAAGATGACGTTTTTTGATTGGATAACGTTAAGCCAGAAGAGGTTGTCCACGTCATTATATTATTAATCGCGGTCTGCAAATGCTCTGAAACGAGTGAAATGTGAGGTGCAGTCGTAAAGATGGCTAGATCATCCGCAAATAGACAAGCTTGGATTTGGTTAGGTATGATTTCAAGTATACTATCAATTGCAAGTACAAATAACAATGGACTGAGAACACCGCCTTGGGGTACACCAATTTCCTGAACGTAACTCTCTGATAGTGCTCTTGCATTAAGTACCCTGAATTTCCGTTCTTGTAAATAGTTCTGAATGAAGGTTACAAAATTTCCACCAACTCCACGTCGATCAAGTGCCGCTAGGATACATCTACTAGGAACACAATCGAATGCATTTTTAATATCAAAGAACACTGCACCGACTTCCTGTGTAAGTTCAAATGCATTTTTAACGTACTGTTCAATACTAATCAAACAATCTAGAGTTGAGCGCCCTTTCCTGAAACCAGATTGCTGTGGTGCAAGCCAATTATTACTCTCCAAATACCAAGACAATCGATAGGCTATCATTTTTTCGATAAGTTTGCACAAACAACTTGTGAGCGAAATTAATCGATAGCTGTCTGCTTTTTTTTGGGTCTTTATCTTTTTTCAAGATGGGGATGGCTGTGGCAACTCTCCATGATTCAGGGAATAGTCCCTTGGTGAATAGACTATTGTAGATATCTAATAAAAGTTGCTTACATGATTTTGAAAGATTCCTCAGCATGCTGAAAGTTATCAAATATGGCCATGGAGAAGTGTTGTCTGTCATTGATAGAGCACGGTTAAGTTCGTTAATAGAGAATGGCAGGTCTAGAGAAGCAACTGTGAGTGTGATTTGTGTGAATCGTGAGTGGGAGTGAGTCGTAACCAGTAAAACATATCAATAATCGCCTTGAATTAATGACAATTGTATCAGCTGATAATATAATTCAAATGGAATTCTGAATACCCGAAATCGAGTTATTATAACTTTTGTATCCTATTGGGCTTGTGAAACGTAAGTTGGTAATCATGTACTTCGTTTACATTAAGTTATTGAATTATTGGTTAGTAAATACTTAGGAACCACTACTCATTAAAATATTATTTATTAAATCATTATTAACAACAGAAGGTCAGTTACTTCCGAGTCTACCAAGGTCGGAACGTTTTAGCCAATTTTCCATTAAAATTAAGCTTTTGCTATGAATCCAAAATTTTCTTCATGGAAATTCGTTTTGAGTTCAACGCTTTTCGATATATGTATGTGGAGTTTGATCAAAAAGTTCGGGATCTTTTCAATTTGCGTGCAAGCAGAGGGTCATTGAAACTTCTCGGGGGTCTAAGCGTTACTCTTTCTGAATCACTTGGTTATTTTATAATTCTGTGATATTCTCAGTTTTCAATTTATTCTTATCAGCTTTGGAAGCTCTGAGGCTAATTTCCTTCCTAACCGACTCACGTTGTTGAAATTTAATGGAGCTCGTTCGGGACACCTCAAAAACAATTACGATGTTCGGAGGATCACTGAATAGCTGATGGGGCATCTGAGGCTAATTTCTTTCGTTTTCAACCTGCCGTTTTACTAAGTTTTAGTTTCGACATTTTTGGAAAATTTTTCAACATTTACCTACTATAAACCGTAAACTTGTGGGGTCCTGAGCTGTATAGGTGTGACGTGTGAACCCTTATGAGAGACTCGATGCGCCAAGTTTTGATCATTTACTAGATATATATATGGGGCTTAATAATAATTACAGACCAATGATCTGCGTAGAAGGGCTATCTAATACAGAAATAATAGACCTTCGTGTAATAATTTGCAGCGCTTTTCCTATCGCACAACCGAAAATAGTCTGAAGACTTGAAGAAACGTCTCAATAAATAAATGAATGAATAAATAATAAATAAGCACATGAAAAATAAATAAAAATAACAAACATGCCTTTTTTACTATTGGTCATATTTTGAGATGTTCCTTTATATATGGTTATACACATCTGGTTGCCAACCAGATGTGTGCAACTATAAGAGGTATGCACCTTATAATCGATATTTATCGATTGAACTGATTAAATTGAATTGAAAGCAGTAGAAAGTGAGGCGTAAAGTGAGGCATGGAAATCGCCTAGTAAAAAAAATCAATGAAAGATCGAGGAACTAAAATTTGGTTGTTCTCACAGGTTGCTCGTGTGATTCGGTGAACAGTACGATCTACAGTGAGGTAGGTGTTCCTTAACTTTGAGGATTCTAATCAGATAGAGATAAGCTGAAATCATTTGAGGTGGCTGAATACAGAATTTTCCAAATAAAACGTTGGTTCAGTGAGTTATAGACAACGTTGAGCGAGTCAAATGCTGTAAAATATGCACCACCAACTTCAGGGGTCGATTTCACAGCTCATTACTGATTGGAAGTTCCTCGTAGAGATTTGTTTTTAAACTCTTAGTTTCCGAGCAATTTAATTCTTAAGATTTATTTTCGTGTTTTCGACCTTTTGTCACTTAAACGATCATAACTCCCCTAATCTGAAGTGTCAATTCAAATTTGAGGATACAGTGGAAAAGAGCATTAAATTCTTTACCGGATAAATGCCTGAGCTTTTTAAAGGTAAGTTTTAGACATGAAAGAGACCTCTGAAAAGCAAATTTACCCAATTTGGGAAACCTTGAGTTTTTACAATCGGGAATTACACTATGAGAACCAATATTTATTCAAAACACAAGAATGGTAAAATTGCACCGAGATCTCACCTTACCAGCGGTGCAGTCAATTTTACTTTTACCTCTCTAATTAGGGGAGAAAACCATGTTTTAATGTTCAAAAACATTGTGTTTTTTTAATTAAATAGATGGTTTACGTGCAAAATGACCCCCTAAGCAAATTGGGGTCGGTTTCTACGTATTTGTTTTTACGCCGGATCTAATGGTAGCACTTTAATATCTCTCCGACCCCGTTATACCCAAATTTTACACTTTAACTTACTAATTTTACCCTTAAAAACACATAAAATTGAGCATAACGAATAAACTAAAAACTAGTGTGTTAAAGTGTAAAACTCGGCAAATCGAAGTTGGGGAGATCTGCGAGTGTTACCATTCGATTCAGCGTGAAAAAATACGGAGAAACCGGCCCCAAAAATCAGATGAAATCAGATGAAAACTGTTGAAATGAGGCTCGTTTAAAAAGGAATACATAGTCGCGCGTGTACAATAGCTACTAGTGATAGGATTATGTTGAAATTGCTTGGGAATGCTCAAATTAACCTCTTCCACCTATCCTCCGAATGTGTTACAACGGGGGCGTGAAAAAATAATGGTTGATGGAATTTACATTTGCGCATGCGCTGAGTGAAGTATTGATTTAGGAACAACGAAACTCATAAGATACCATATTCACCCTAACCCGCACATACCAGGAAAATTTCATAAGAACGGGTTTGAGTATTGAGGAAATTAAGCATGCGACAAGGATTTGGGGCCATGCACACACAGGTACACAGAGATAGAGAGAGAAAGACTCGGAACGAAAGTTGTTCAGAATAGCCAAAAACATAAAATGCAAGTGGAAATTTTACCACTGCAAAAAAAAACAACAGCCGCTTGATTTTAGCGGAAACCACAACTTTTAACTCTATCAAAAGTGAAAACAATGCTTCCGCTACCTATGGGTAGACTTGGGAGCAATTTAAGAGATGCAATTTAGCATTTAGGTACCAATACTTCACTGGTAAGTACATCGCACGGACAATAGTTAATAAGCTTGATTTCGCAACGTTATACTAAATTCCATTGGAACTATATCACCTGATAACTCCACTATTGACATTATATCAACTGATATTTACAAGGCAATTTTTATTCATTCTATATCAATATCTAGCGGTTTTTAATGGAATTTCGAGCTTGATCGTCTATTCAATAGATCCGCTAGCAGCGAGTGATTTCTCTATCTTCTCGCGCTTAGAAATTCGAAGGTTTTTTTTCTCGATGTTCAAGCCCTTAGGGAAAGCCAACTATTCAACGTACAGCATTGCGGGTGGTTATAATCGATTCTTTGGGATTAAATTTATCATTGACTAGAAAAAAATTATAACTGTTACTTAGAAAGTTTTCGAGATTTCGATTTATTAAATGTTTAGCCCTATAATACAACCCTTTAGGGTTGATAAAAATTGATGCCGAGCTTCTAGGACCATCTAAACCCCAAATGTGATTTTTAGCACAAGTTTCATATAGTTTGATCTAGTATTTTCGGAGAAAAGCCGCGGACGGCGGACGGACGGATGTTTATTTCATTCGATTTTTGAATCCTACGCATCTTGAAACGTAAACCAAAATTTGTTCAGTGTTAACATTTTTTTTCTTGGTCGATTACAAAGATTAATTATTGAAAATGATAAAACAAAAAAATAAATAAGTAAAATAAACTCTAGGAGGAACTTTTGATCAGAAATGAGCTCTAAAATCAACCCTTGAAATGAAGTACCTACTGCATGTGAAGTTCACTCTATACTGGACACCCGTATAGTAAGGATACTGTATACCTATGCATTATTTTGCGAATTGTCGTAGATAATGAAACTATTGCAACGGCTCCAAAAATTTTAAAATCAATGTTTTCGAAAATTTTCTTCATTGGAATCCGATTTGAGACACGCTGAGACGACTCCTAGAGTATATAATATAGGTATATTAATTGCTATGCAATTCTTAGGCCGACCCCCAATAATTTTTTTTGTAATGCCCGTAACGAAATCAACGATGATTTTCACGTACAACCGAGTAGTTGAGTAGTTGCTATAGATTGTGTCACAACGTCGGTGTTTTTCACGTACAACCCAGCCGTTGTTAGGGGAATGAAACTTCCGCAGTTTTCATCGCACAAAAATCGTTCGCCACTCGTTAGAAAGCGCTTGACTTATGTGATAAATGTTCACATTTTAAGCTACCAATTTCTCTCTCCTTACGTACCTGGCTACATTCCAAAACTAAGTTGATTCAGGCTAAGAATTGCATAGCAAATTATCCTCGTTTTCTACGCAGTAGAAAAGAGAAAAGATCCGGCGAGGCTTTTCTCTTTTCTACTGCGTAGAAAACGAGGATAATTCTGTACCTCAGAGGTCGATTATCGTAAGTGACATTTTGGCGATTTTACAGGAGAGCCAAAAGAAGTTGTGGGCACACCTATTTTGATCCCTATGGCCCATTCTGATGACTTTATCATGCTCAAATTAATTAATTTGAGCATGATAAAGTCATCAGAATGGGCCATAGGGATCAAAATAGGTGTGCCCACAACTTCTTTTGGCTCTCCTGTAAAATCGCCAAAATGTCACTTACGATAATCGACCTCTGAGGTACAGAATTGGCTATGCAATTCTTAGCCTGAATCAACTTAGTTTTGGAATGCAGCCAGGTACGTAAGAAGAGGGAAATTGGTAGCTTGAAATGTGAACATTTATCACATAAATCAAGCGATTTCCAACGAGTGGCGAACGATTTTTGTGCGATGAAAACTGCGGAAGTTTCATTCCCCTAACAACGGCTGGGTTGTACGTGAAAAACACTGAAATTGTGACACAATCTATAGCAACTACTCAAATACTCGGTTGTACGTGAAAATCATCGTTAATTTCGTTACGGACATTACAAAAAAAATTATTGGGGGTCGGCCTAAGAATTGCATAGCAATTAATAACTACATGTCCTTCCGGGCAATAACTATCCTTAGGATTGAGATAATAATTCCGTTCTTGCGTCAAAAAACCAAGCTTTCCAAACGAAAGGATGATTTCGTTGTCCAGCATTTTTTGAGCACATTAAATTGGAGCACACAAAATCACTAAAAATGTCTAATAACGGCTAAAACTTGTTGAATTTATATTTTTTTGGAGAGTTTTAGTCAAAAGAGATTTATAGCATTTCCCAATTGAGTTAAACTTTTTCCATTTAGGTTTTAGTCCTTTTCCATTTAGGTTTAGTCCTTTTCCATTTAGGTTTAGTCCTTTTTCATTTTGGTTTAAACCTTTTCCATTTAGGTTTAGACCTTTTCCATTTAGATTTAAACCTTTTCCATTTAGATTAAACCATTTCCACTTAGATTTAAACCTTTTCCATTTGGATTTAAACCTTTTCCATTTGGATTTAAACTCAGGAAATTATCGTGGAGTTAGAGGTAAAAGTACCCAAGTCACAAATTCAACACGTGGGAAAATCAAATGGAGAATATTATGATTATTTAACTGTTGTTATTATTGGTGATCAATATCATCAAACTATGTATCCAACCTAAGAAAATAATCATATTTACCAAACTAACTTTTGAAATTTTAATTTGATTTTTGCACAATATGAATTTACCTCTTCGGTACTTTTACCTCTAACCCGACGTTATTATGCCACAACTTGAAAATTAAATCATGCAAGTGTTTTTTTATGCACAGAAATGTAATATAATATAATAATGAACAAATGTTTTTTGAACACAAGAATTTCTCATGAACGGAAGTTATAAATTAAGTTAAAACTATCCGTTTCCTTTTTTTTTTACTTCTAGCCTAATGAAATTTTAGTAGACAGGCACTTACTTACTATGATGGGGCTAACTACTGACGTTTTGATGGAGTTTAAATCCAAATGGAAAAGGTTTAAATCCAAATGGAAAAGGTTTAAATCTAAGTGGAAATGGTTTAATCTAAATGGAAAAGGTTTAAATCTAAATGGAAAAGGTCTAAACCTAATGGAAAAGGTTTAAACCAAAATGAAAAAGGACTAAACCTAAATGGAAAAGGACTAAACCTAAATGGAAAAGGACTAAACCTAAATGGAAAAAGTTTAACTCAATTGGGAAATGCTATATATGCAATGAACATTAAAAAATTTGTAGAAATCTATTCTGAAAAATTATCCTTATTTTATTTTTATTTGCCAGAATAGATAGAAACTGCTAAAAATCAATTTTTTCTTAACACGTATCATGTTTTACCTCAGGATTTTTTTACTGGAAAATTAAGCGAAATTCAGTGCAAGCTGACATGTTTTTTTAAATTGATTTTCACGTACAAACAATGCGTTGCTAGATAAGTGTATGTTCCTTTGCTTTCATGTCAGAAAAATCGTTCTCCACTTATTGGAATGCTCTAATTTTTTCACAACATCTCATGAACCCTAAACCGCTGTTGTGTGAAGGAAAGGTGATTTATTAAACTACGTTCTATACTACTATTGCTAAGTTACCATAATGACTAATAATGCAAACACACACACACACACACACACACACACACACACACACTAGGTACTATCGAGTAGCATGTACTTGTAAGCAGAAGGTGCATACTAGACGACGCATATACCTCTGATCAGATGATTCGCTCGTAAAGCTGATTTCTACGGTTTTTAATCTCTGAAGCTGAAATTTCAAACATGGCCTATATGAGACAGGTAGAATAGAATTTCAACGTGCGGAACCATCATAATATGCCGATTGAGCATGTAAGCTAATTTCTATGCCGCATAATCCATGAAGCAGGAAAAATACACAGAGCCTCTATGAGACAGGTAGAATAGAATTGGAGAGGGAGCACTCTGATCAGCTGACTCTGGAGCTCATTTCTTTCCTAATAAGCGCAGGAAGCTGAGATTTGGTGTGGAGCCTCTATAGGCCTGCTGTGTACGATTGACAAAGTGAGGAACCACACAGATCAGCTGAGTGAGCTCGAGAGCTCAATTCTCTGCTAATAGACCTAGGAGACTGAAATTTGGTTTTTAGCCTCTATAGACCTGCTGTGTACGATGACATAGCGAGGGCCCACTCATATCAGGTGAGTGAGGTCGGGAGCTCATTTCCCTCCTAATAGACCTAGGAGGCTGAAATTTGGTACTGAGCCTCTATAGGCCTGCTGTGTACGATTGGTCATAGAATTCCCCCTGATTAGCTAAGTCAGCTCATTTCTCCCTTAGTAGATGGAGGAAACTGATATTTGGTATTTAGCAACATTACGACGAGAGAAATATGATACATGATTTTTATTTATTAGTTGCAACAGAAAATTGACATTTTTTGTTGCTGCTGAATATTATTTAGATCGATTTTTCTGCCATGAAATCCATAGTTAACAATAAAAGTCCTTTTCACCTAAACATCTGAAATTTCAAAGCAATATTAACATAATATAGCACGATAATTTACGAAAATTCACTCATACGTTCATGTAGCATAACTGGATCTTTTTAAGTTACATTTTGATAGAATTTACCTACTTACGTAAAAAGAAAAAGGATTTCGTAATTCTTTTCGCAAAGATTCCTACGTGGAGCGGCCATTTGAGGTGTTGATGGGGGTGGAGCCATTGACATTTCACGCTATCAATCCGATTGAGCTTTGTGCAGTAGCATGTTTCATGATTGAAACAATCATGTTGATTTATGAACTCCCAAAGTGGATGAATCAGGTTGATCTGCAGAAATAATAGAGACAAAGACATGTATTGGTAATTAAATAACTTCGTTAGTTCTCGTCCTTCTTTTTTTTTTATGACGTTTATTAAGAAACAACATTGTGCTAAGCACTTTCATTGTGTGAACATGCAATATGTCTAATAGCACGCTGAGCGTGATTCACATGTAGTTAGGAACCTAGGTATAAGTCCAATGTCTTATCCTAGTAAAGTCTGAATTTTGGAATAGTGGAAATGAAGTGTTAAGGAACTATGAGAATGTCAATGTTATGAAAGTACGTGGATCGGAACTGTTTAGATGTTGAGTTGTTGATGTTTAGTTGAAACCATTCACAAAGTAACCATGGTGTTTTCTCTTCAAACGACGTTCAAGGCGAGGGAGTGGACGTTGATTCGGTATCATGTTGATGAGGTCGTTGGGATGGGATGAGGTTCTTTGGTGCATTGAGTGGTAGGCCGCAATGAGGGAATCGTTTACAGTGGGAATGTTCAGGTCTTTGTGTAGTTCATCGTTACGTACATACCAGGGAGCATTCACAATTAATCTCAGTATACGATTTTACAGGACTTGGATTTTGTTAATCTGAGTAGCACTCGCTGATATCCACAGGCCACTGCCATACAGCCAGATCGGGCGTATGAGCGTTTTATACAGTATTAGCTTTAGGTGCAAAGGGAGCTTAGGGTGGCTGAGAAGAGGTTTTAGTTGAGAAAGTCTGTTCCTGATTTTAATTTGGAGGGTGGTGATGTGTTGATGCCAAATTACTTTTTGATCCAAAGTTAGTCCTAGATATGTCACTTTGTTCTGAGTTGCAATAGTGGTTCCGTTTATTGTAATGTTTTTTAACAGATAAATTTTTCCTGTTAGTGAATGGGACTAGTGATGATTTGTTAGGGTTGATGGCTATTCTCCATTTGGTTGACCAGTCAGTGATTGCGTCAGCAGCATTCTGTAGCTTTTCTCCAGCCAGTTCACCAGAAGGACTTTTTGATAGCAGCGCCACGTCGTCAGCGAACTGTGCTGTCAATATTCCATCGATCTCAGGAAGGTCATGAACATAGAATATGTACAACAGGGGTCCCAAGACGCTGCCCTGTGGTACACCTGCTTGGATGGGTTGCTTTGTTCCAATGGAATGGTGAATGGAGACTTGAAAAGCACGGTTATTGAGGAAAGATTGGATCAGACGGTAGCAGGTATCATTGAGGTGGGCTTTGAGTTTCACCAGGAGACCATCATGCCAAAGGTTGTCAAAAGCCTTCTCTACATCCAGAAACATGCCTAAACTTATTGCTTTCTCCTCCAAGCTCAATAAAATGTGGTCCAGGACGCGATGAAGTTGAAGAGGACAAGAGTGGAGGTTGCAAAATCCGAATTGTGTCGATGGTAGCACGTGCTCGATCTGAGAAAGGATGATTGGGAATATTAAGTGCTCAAAGATTTTTGACTTGACAGGCAAGAGGCTAATGGGCTTGTAGCTACCAATTTCGTCAGCTCGTTTGCCTTTTTTGCGAATCATGATGATTTTAGCTAATTTCCATTGTTTGGGGAAGTAACCTAGACGTAGTATGGAGTTGAAAATCTGAGTTAGTAAAACAAGTGCTTTCCGGGGAATGTGTACGAGGTGTTTTTTCGAAATACCATCTATGCCTGGAGTCTTTTTCTTAGGGGTTCTTTTAATTATTTTAGCCACATCCTTAGGAGTGAAAAATGTAGTGTGGATAGAAAGTTGGAGTGGTTGCTGAAGAATTTCTCTAACCATAGCATCGTGTGTGGGACATGAGGAAGGGTTGGGCGAAAACTGCTCTATCAGCACCGAACTGAATTTTTTGACTTTATCAGTGGAAGTAGTGATTATCTGGTTTAGGTGTTTGATTGGAGGAATCGGAGGGTTATCACGTGAGGCGTTTGGTTTTAAGCCATAGAGAGCAATCTTCAGTAGCCAGTGATTCTATTTCATTTTCTTTCTCCAAATGTTTAATATTAGCAAGAGCGAATTTAAGGTTTTCGGTGGCCTTGTTGTATTCGGTTTTGTGTTGACGAAGTCTGGTCGTTTCCCATTGTCTTCTAGCAAAACGTTTCTCATCAATGAGGGTTTTTAAAAAGCTAGGTGTTCTTTTGAATCTCGGTGTTGGTTTTGGCTTTTCTGAGACAATGGTTGCATATTGTATGAAGTTAGTCAAATTAGACACTGCAGAATCTATGTCAATGGGCGTCTTGAGAGGGATGGTTGAATTTACAAGATAGTCAAGGGTGTCCCTGTACATTTTCCAGTCAACGAAGCGAATGTTAGAAAAAATTTTGTTAGTCACGAAGTTATTTTCTAGCAAAAGTGTGGTAATAATGGGAAGATGATCTGAGGAAAGCTCTCGGATCACGGATGGTATTGTGAGAGTTGTGTGCACATTTTTGGTGATGAAGTAATCAAGAACGTCGGGAAGATGCCCTTGATCAGAATATGTAGGCTCCATGGGATGCAGTATTCTTAAGCCGAGTTGTTGAACGATAGTTGAAAGCATTCGCCCCCTTGGATTGGAAGCGCGGGAACCAAAGAGTGAATGCTTAGCGTTAAAGTCTCCAGCAAGGATAAACCTAGTTCCTAGTATCTGTACAAGTGCCAAGATGTCGTTTGGTGAAAGGAAGTTGGATCCAGCAGAATAAAATGCACCTATCTGTAATTCTGCGTTGTTCAAGTATATTTGTACTCTGCAACCTGCATTTGCGGTTCCGATAGGGGGAGAAATTTGATCATGGTGAATGTCGGACCGAATCAGCTCAGCCGCTCCACCTTTGTGTGTGTTGTCTGAGTGATCTGCTCGGTTGCAATTGTAACCGTTGATGTGAAAATGACGGTCAGACGATAATTTTGTCTCAGTTGCGAGCAGAATGTCAACTTTTTGAGCATTTCAAGTTCGTGTGCTTTGCCCACAATAGGTGCTCTGGGCATTCCACGTGACAATATTGAGAGGAAAGTTGAGACTTGGTCTAACCATTGAGATTAAGTAACTTGGGAATGATTTGGGCCTATGAAATTAGTTTTCCTACGAAAGGAAGACACTACCTACATGGATGGGTACTAATAGGTAGTTGGTAGGTTCTAGTAAATAGTGCGTATATACTAGTACCTATTCATAGTAAATAGTACCTATATAGCACTTATATACTGAGAAGGTAGCCATGGAAGTTGACGGTAGGGTGACTCTCTGGGACAAAGAGACAATTGAAATGATGGTATCTTTCCTAATCAGCTGAGTGAGCTAAATTCTGTCTTGTTCATTCCAGTAAGTTGAAATTCATTAGGGAGACTCTCTCAGACGATTGAAATTATGGGCTCTTCCCTGATCAGCTGAGCTAAATTATCTCTTCTGTTCAACCAGGCAGACTTACTACAAAGACGAATGTTTGTAACCAAAACATGACAATGTCTCCCGGGGTAGCGAAATTGTACGCAAGCTGTCATGAAATAGCTTCATACTCATAAAAGGTAATTGCGAGCAATTTAGAAAGAATTTAGTCCTTGAAGCCGTTTGATTAGGTAAGTGCGACGATGCATCAAACTGATCTACCGATAATTTCGGTGATTATTGACAATTTAGGTGTAATTTACGGATCGTTTGCGTAGAATTAAAACTGAATCTTGCATTTCTTCTATCAATGCAACCGCGAGTTTCATCGAGCCGAAAGGTTGGTAATTATACGAATTGAGTATTGATTGCCTATGCAAAACCGAAACACGTGTGTGGCTGTTTAAATGTGAGAATTTCCTGATCTCCATCGCTTCATCAATGAGGACGTTCACGGTCGTGATTAATCGTTTCATAAAAAATGTGAATTTTCTTTGAGTGGCAATTGAGGTCTGGGCAGCGATCAGGATAATGATACACTTTTATAAATATTATTTTAGAGGCTTTTACCCTTCTTAAGCGACTAATTCTGAAAAATCGACTGACAACGTTGATTTCTCAAAAACTACCTACCGAGATTTACGAAAAGTGGCTAGAAATTCCATGGTGGTCTAGATGTTTCTAAAATCGCGATACTTGACTCTTTTAATTAGGGCTTCCGTTCCTGCATTCCCGTTCCCCCGTAATTTTCAAGCTGGAATTTCTTCAAAATTTCAACATTTTCCCCGCTATTTTTCGCATCTCTCTTTTTTCCTTACGGAGTGAAAAGTCTTGGTTAAAATTGGGATAAGGGTAATTTAGCTTCATCATTTTCGAAGGTAGGGAAACTTAGTGTTCATGCAAGAAGTCGAGCAATTTGGGTTTTCCAAAATCAAAGCTCCCTCTTGATTTTTGCGTTTCCGAGCTTGCTGATGAATTTTGATTTCGTGTCGGTCTTTCTGAAGTCATTCTGTGGTAAATCCTCGTCAAGCCCAAAATGATAACAAGTTGTAGAACGATTTTTAAGAAATTTTCTGGGATAATGGGGGTTAGCTCCAAAATGGTCCCCTATTACTACATCGTTATCGCATAAAAAGTAGCTTGTGCGCAAGCGCAAACATAGATTATTTTTAACTTACATTTCTCATGATGATATCCAATTTCGGTCAAACTCGGGGGGTGGTTGGATGTATGTCCAGGACGATTTGTTACGTATTTTATCGCTATTGGTTGAGTAATAAGATTACGCTTGCGCAAAGCTAAATAAAACTCTGAGTCCAATCCACCGATACTACGAACTAAATCATTCGCGACGAAGTTGTAGAAACCCATTCCAAAACGGAGGTTAGTGGAAAAACGTTGTCTATTTCCACGAAAAATAAAGAGTTACAATGTTAAATCGATTTCGACGGTTAGGCCATCATCAGTAACAAACAATATTATTGTTGTTGTTGTTATTGTTTGTCATAGACAAGGTTTTTTCACTGACTTCCACCGATTCTAATGACATTTTTATAGTTATGCGGGTTAGCTCGTAAATGATGACCTATGAATTTCAATGTCGTTAGATGCGCACACGTGAATTTGCCATAACGCCGAATCGGCCTGATTCAGTTCAAACTCAGGGGTACATATGTTTCCGGATGTTGCCCTGATATGAATTTTATCACAAAAGGTTTAATAATAACTATTGCGCATGCGCAAAACTAAACTTTACCAGAAATAAATATTACAAAATTTATTGTATTTTGATGAAATTTTCAAGGTTTGTGCGGGTTAACCTCTATACAATCCCCAACCAATTCCATAGCCATATAATGTACCATACAAATCTATGCCGTTGGATTGATGGTACGGTTTGCGCACGCGCAAACATAATTTATAACCCACTGTTTACTGTTACATTTTGCACTCTATCATTTTGATGTATGTCATTCCGGACGATAACTCTGATTAACCCTGATTGATAATAATTCCGTTCTTGGTCCAAAAAATCAAGCTTTCCAAATTTTAGGACGAATTCGGCGATCACCTATTTTTTTGCACATTAAACTGCACTAAAAAACTAAAATAAAAATGGCTAAAAACTGATAAATCTCGTTCAATTTATGTTTTCAATAGGTCTTAGTCAACATGAATTCATCAACAATTTACTAGAACTTTAAAAAATCCATGCATTCATGGTGCTTAAATTTGCTAAACTCGTACTTTGTTCTTCAACAAATTCTAGACGTCCATCTTATAAAAAAAAAGCTTCAGAGCGAGTCTGAAAGGTATCCTATATATATATATTGTGTGTATGTGTATACATGTATGTCATTCCGGACGATAACTCCGATTAACCCTGATTGATAATAATTCCGTTCAGAGTAATTTACCGGCGTAACAATGGCTAAAAACTGATAAATCTCGTTAAATTTATGTTTTCAATAGGTCTTAGTCAACACTTGTTTGAATTCATCAACAATTTACTAGAACTTTATTTTGTTTGAAGTTAAAAAAGCTAAAAAAAGGTAACAATGGTGCTGAAAAAAGCTGAAAAAAGCAAAAAAATCCAAAATCATTCTTGTATTAGATTTTTTTTTGTGCGTAGTTGGCAATTTCTTCGCTATCAAAGTGCTAAAATTTCCAAAAAATGTAATATACTGTAATACGATAATTTACGGAAATCCGCTCATACAACCATGCTGCACGAATGGGATTTTTAATAAATACTTAAAAGGTAAAACTTTCCACCTTTTATGTTAACAATTGCCCCCCCCCCTTCCCAATACAAGAAGCATAAAGCGGATGATGTATTATTATGAACTAACAACATTTAATATTTACTTCCGTGTTTGCATTTCCTTCCCCTCCTTCCATATAAGAGTACTCCTTGCAGCCATACTCCCCACGCTAATAACGTACACTTTCCTAAGAGCCCTCCAAGTACTCCAAGTAAGTTTTTTCAAGTAAAGTTTTTTCCAATTTTGTGAGGAACCTGTTCAGTGGACCCACTAGTGTACGTACCTGTATAAAATAGAAACCATAAACAGGATCGAAACGCTGCAAATTACTATACAACGGTTTATTATTTCTCTATTGGATAGCACTTCTATGCAGAAAACCTGTCTATTATTATTAAACGAGTCTATTATACTTTAGGTATCTAAATAATTATATCTGCATAGTGTAGACGCCTACCAAAGAGAAATTAATTAAATTGAATCACACATCTACGATTTTCGAAGTTTTCAACACGAGCTGATCCACCAATGGAAAAAAATTTATATGAAATGAATCACCTACCTGTTTGTATTTAATTTTGTTTTCTACTATCTGTGTACCCGTAACCGCTTCGAAAAATTTATGGCAATTGCATATAGGCTTGTATTACGTAAGGTGGCTTCGTACCTTGTCATTTTGGTTTATTATTTTCAATAATAAACCTTAGTAATTGACCAAGGAAAAAATTAACCCCCCCCCCCCCCCCCCCAAATTTGTTGGTGTATGTTTCAAGATGAGTAGAATCCAAAAATTTCAAAAAAAAAAAAAAAAAAAAAAAAAAACCGTCAGTCCGTCGTACGCCATCTGCCGTCCAGAGCTTTTCCCCAAAAATATTGGACCAAAGTTCATGAAATTTGGCTAAAAAATCATACATCGACCGAGGATGTGCCAGTAATATTGGCATCAATTTTGATCAACCCTAAAGGGGAGTCTCAAAAACTTTCAAAGTATAATGATTTTTTGCTTGTCAATGATAAATATAACCCCAAAGAATCGATTAAAAACATCCGCAACGCAAGAACTTCGAAAAAACAGCTTCGGATTTTCAGGCGAGAGAACATAGAAATCACGCGCTGCTAACGTTCTTATCCAGGCGATTGTAGCTCAGTGGGTAGATTTTATCCAAGGAGGGGACGACACGCCGCCTGATGTGAAACCTAACAACGGCGGTTCGTATCCCAGCGAAGTCCAATACATTTTTTAATTATTTATTCCTACTCACTTTCAAGATTTTTTTCTCCATTTTTCATTCTTTTTATTTATTTCAGTTATTTTCTTCTGGTAGGTGACATCGTCCAGTTATATTTCGATAATGCACCATAGACTCAGTTTGATAAGTAATTTTTTATGGACCAGTGTTTTGCTCAGAAGGGCTATGTATTGCAGAAATAATAAACCTTTGTGTAATAATTTGCAGCGGTAATAATTGCAATAATGATTATTTTAATAATTTTACCCAGCAGTCCCAAGAAGGATTCAATTCAAATTTC
This sequence comes from Adelphocoris suturalis, assembly GCA_030762985.1. Classification (NCBI taxonomy): domain Eukaryota; kingdom Metazoa; phylum Arthropoda; class Insecta; order Hemiptera; family Miridae; genus Adelphocoris; species Adelphocoris suturalis. Next base: position 78,607,257 of record CM061043.1, read on the forward strand.
AACAATGGTTTCAGGTTGTGCGCCCCCTCAATACAACCAACTCAATTTAACCTTAGGTACGTTAAAACTATTTCCAACCGACATAGCTGCAATTAAGACGTTTTGAATATCTTTTTTTTTAAAGTCCATCTTTAAGAAAAAAACTGCTCGGCTCAACCCACCGAAATCATCTTGGTATCGTTGAATTTGTTATCGAAAGTTCTTTACACGAAAACCCACCCCACCCAATTTGACGTGACAAGTTCGACGTATGTCCGGTTTTTCCTTAATTAAAAAGTTGTTTACCCGGGCGACATCGTTAGGGAAAGCCGAGTTCGAAGATAAGGAGTAGGTTTGGGGAACATTCCGATAGCCTATCATCGCCCCGGGAGTGCGAGAACTGACTCAGAAAAAATGTCATTCCAATCGGAAGAACGCTGCGCCCGCGCATAAAAGACAAGAAACATGCATTCATTTCAGCGAATTTTTGTAGAAAATGAAGCTATTGCAATAGCTAAAAAAAAAAATCAAAATTTTCGAAAAATTTCTCCATTGAGATCCATTTTGTGGCAATTTGTGGAAACGATTCCTGAAGTTTGCGCTTTTTCATATAAAAGTGTGTGTGTGTGTGTAATTCCAGACGATAACTCTCCTTAGGATTGAAATAAAAATCCGGTTCCTTTGCTAAAAAATCAAGCATTCCAAATGAAAGGATGAGTTCGTGGGCCAGCACTTTTTGAGCCCATTAAACTGGTCAAATTTCAAAACATGGTCTCAAAAATCACTAAAAATTGCTGAAAACGTCCAAAACTCGTCAAATTTATAGTTTTGTAGCAAACTTTCAGTCAAAACCAAATGATCAACGATTAACTAGGTCATTGAAAATTTTTTACACAAAATTATACTGAATAAAGTTCTGACATTTCAGTAATATTTGCAAAAAAACTGCAAAAAATATAAAAAACAAATTCAATTTTGAATCTTCGAATTTTATTCAGTATGAGTTTTTCGCCATAGAATTGGTTTAACAATTTCTTTCTACTCAAATATCTCAAATTTCAATACCATTTTAACCCATACGATAAGTACCTAATTTAAGAAAATAGTCCATCCATACGATCATGCTGCATGACCGGAACGTATATATATATATATATATATATATATATATATATATATATATATATATATATATATATACAGGTTACATTTTTTTCTTGGTCGACTACGAACGTTTTTTATTAGAAATAATAAACCAAACAAATCACGATTTAAAAGAAAAAATCGAATTAATCGGATTTAAAAAAAATTTGAATCGGATTTTTTAAAATTTCATCAAATAGGATTTTTAAATTTTAAATACAAAATTTTCCTTTTTTTAATGTTCGCATAAAGGTCACCTCTAGTAAAAGAAGGTACGCCAAAATGATAAATTAATTTAAAGCTAGGGATGTTGAGCAAGGCGGCAGGGAAGGGGGTTTTCTAGAATTTTCCTCAACTAGTAATGCTCGGCTCTGTCTCCATCAGAAATTTGTGAAACTCATTACTCCCGGGAATTTCCCTAAACTAGAAAGGTATGACGAAGTCACTGAACAATTCACCTAAAAGGAGTTATGAACACCTGCTAGTCGAATTCAAACTCTAGTAGGTCCAGTGATCTGAACTAGCTCAAGTGAAGATGGGAGTGGGTACCTAAATTGGTATTTGAGCTTAAAAAAAAATAAAATAAAATAATAATTTTAGGGCTCCAGTCCGCTTTTAAAAATTGCAAGTAGATGAGGTGAATATAAGCGGACAAACTGGTTCGCACTCCTATCGTTGGGTAAATACCTAGTTAATTGGATCTCGCGAATAGGAGATTTTTAAACAGAAAGTAACGAAAAGGATTGCAAAGGAAATGCCAAATTTCATCAACATACAAAATAAATTTAATTGAGAAAATAAAAATAAATTTGAAACTCTGATTTCATCAAATTTCATCAACATATAAAATAAATTTAATTGAGAAAAGAAAAATAAATTTGAAACTCTGATAAATTCCTACCAACTGAATTTTGTTTATAAGAACAATCAAAATATTGGCTTTCTACCTAGAAAATCCCTAAGGTGATCACCCTTGCCCTACTCTAGACTTAACTCTAAACCTAAACTTAAAAAATAAAATCTTAAAAATACGTGGCTCATCTGCGATGTTGTCGGGAATTTCACGTAGTTGGAAATAGTGGCCAGAATTGGAAAGGAAACCGAATAGGAAAACAAACCCCTGTAACGACAGGAAAATCAGACATTTGGCAAATTTAAATCAAATATAAAATTAATACTATTAAAATTGCTTCTATTCATTTAAATAAATGTTATTTACCAACTGATTGGGGCTTCTGGGATTCAAGTGTTGAACCAATAATTGTTTGCTTAAGTCGAACCAAAAAAACCAATACCTAAACATAAAAATTAAATCCGGTCTGATTCAGACCAAATTAATAGGAATTGAAATTTAAAAAATCAAGTAGGTACCTCTGCCAAATTTATAATGCAGCCTTAATTATAAAATCCGATGACGATAGATAGTTTCTTGGTCCAAATTGCCATATTCGATGAAATAATTCGATGAACTCTAGAATACCATTTTGAATACATAAACAAAATAGTTGAATGTAAGATTCATATCAATTACAACCTCAAAACTTCGTTAAATAGATCCATTTGGTCAAAATCATGGTAAAGTGGACAACGACGTACTTTCAAATCCGAAATAAAATCCTGCAATGGCAGCTGAAACGGACTCCGGCTCAATAATCGGGAAAAACCATCGATGAAAATCCTGCCAGGCAGCGTAGGTTTCTTACGAGCGTCGATGGAGAACTAACTGGACAAATCGATTCGGACGGGAAGGCAGTGTCGGTATCCGATAAGGTAAGTTAGGAATAGCAAGAATGTGCTGACATGAACGGAAGACTGCGCGACCCAATGACTGCAATGAGGGGGACTGCGGGAATGAGATTAGGATGAGGGGGGTACCATCGGCCGGCCGCCTGCCTCTTCTCATCTATTTAATAGGTTGTAACAAAGGTTTAATCTAGTCTCGATCGAAAATTCATGAAACTCGTTGCTTTTGAGAACTTTCGTAAGTAAAAACTAGAAAAGCTCGGTTCTGTTCGAAAGATTTGGTGAAATTCGTGATCTCGTTGCTTCCGAGAATTTTCATAAACTGAAAGGTTCAGTTGAAAATATGATCGGATTGGAAGGTCTCAGTTCAGGCCAGAATGAAGAAATTTCCGTTAGAGATACCGTTTAAAGTGACCAAGGAGTGGGTATATTAGGAGGAACGCCTCCGACGCCATAAAATCCTTGTCATGTTCAGAGAGAGATATATATGTGTAGGTTTAAGTGCGAGAACATAAGTATTTAGGTGATAACCTACTCGTAAATACATGCGTTTCAACGGGAAACTTCCGCGGAGGAAATACTCCTTTAGTGGGAAGTCCAGACGAAGAGTCCTTGAAAGTCCTTGAGTCAAGTCGCCATCTAACGCGCATTCGAAACAAAACGATGCAAATTTTACTCAAAGGTTTGCAGGGTATTTTACTCGATGGTCAGGGACGCTAATTCTTCCGAGCCTATACACATACGTAGCGGAAGCATTGTTTTCACTTCGGGAGATAAAACATTTTTGTCCCCAAAATCAAAATGTTCACTCGCATTTTACGTTTTAGACCATTCTGAACAACGATCGTTCCGCGTCTGTCCACAGTTCCCAATAGATTTTGATGAAATTAACGAGGAATGTGCGGGTTAGGTAGGGTGTAAATGGTCCCGTGTAAGTTTCAGTGTTCCCAAATCAATACTTTACTCTGAGCATGCATTAATGTAAATTCCATCAAGCATGATTTTCTCACGCCCTATTCGCCCGATCTCCCACAACTGTGTAAGAAAGTTGAGAGAAAACGATTTGATCATTCTATATGAATTTCAACATGAATGTATCGTTAGTAGCTGCTGAGCATGCGCAAGTGTGAGATCCTTGTATGTAGCTTTATCTCCATACTGTTCATTCGATTTTGCGGAAGATTTCAGGGAATATGCGGATTAGGATGTAGGTGGTACATATCAGTTTCATTGTTCCCAAATTAATACTTCCCTCTGTGCAAACGAAAATCCCATAAAGCATCATTTTCTCGCGCCCTAGTCGTCTGACCTTCCTCTGCGTGGGGGATGGAAACACTCAGGTTACCAGTTTTAGAAATACCCTAAGTGACTTCAGTTATTTCTCATTGAGATACTGGATAGCTCGGAGGGAAATTTTGTGAATTTATCAAATTCGGAACATTGAAGGAGAACACGTTTTTCAAGTGAATAAAACTGTAGATTTTCAAGTTTTCCCACTTGCTTCAGGTTCGGAGTTGGAAATGCGACATTGATTTCAACGGCGATACATTCCTTAACTCGTACCCTAGGAGGGCCCTGAGCTTGATTTTCTAAATTCTGCTTTTAAATTTCATGAAATTCTCTAAATTGACCCAGTTTTTAATGGAAGATGCGAAAACATTTTTTTTATTCAAAATATTGGTTGTTGGAAGTAGTATATTAATTAATTTTAAAGAGAATTATAAATCTGTAAAGCTGTGAGTTTTCACGAAAAACGCACCATGGAGCATTTTTAGGTATAGGAATATGGGGTATACTCGGAATCGGCGTTGAATTTCCTATAAGGTAGGGAAAATAATAATTTGGACCTCCCAGATTGGTCAAACTCCACACTGTGCGCCGCGGTCGCGTGATGCCACGTTGTCGTATTTTCATGTTGGCAGCATTGCATTAGCTCGTTACAAAGATTATTGATGGTAATTTGGCTCTAAAAATCCAGGTGTCTCTCATTTTCAAACGACCTGTCACATTATCGGAATATACTAATGTCACAATCGCGACAATCTTCGTCTTCTTCGAAAACTCTTTGAAAGATTATGAACTATCAACAATAGCTCAACGGGTATAAATTTAACGACTTATGCAGAAGATGTTTATGATTTGCAGAAGAGCTGTCTACTTATAGGACTGAACTAATAAGTAAATGTTTGTAATTATATGCAGCAATTTTCATCGGCGTTGCCCTCTACGATAAACATCTCATTCACGTTTTACTGGAATGAGGTCTAGGCTGATGCTGCGGAATTTTCAAACCGCAAATGTGCAAGGTCAGCAACTCTCTGAGTTCATGAGTTAACCTGCTATAACCACAAGCAGAGTGCGATATAAAAGAATTATTAATTTCGCTGATTAGTCACGTTAGACGATGACGGACGGTTCACCCACTAGATTTTCCTTGAGCCCAATAGAAACTGCAGTTGGGTCATTCTCATTTCATTTGCCGCTTTGGGGCGTTTGAGAACCTCAGTGACGTGAAATATGAAAGTGCTCGAAAATTAGGTTAGATCAGCAAATACTACTCATTGTACATTGCAGATTTGTGTTTCATATATAAACAGTGAGTTTTTCATTGATGTATTTTATATGTTTTTTTGTACTAAAAAACAGGATATCCAACTCATGAGTGTTACCAGATTTCAAAAATTGATTTCTGTAAAATGGATGATTTGGCAAAATTGTTGTCGGGGCTCAAGTAAGTACAAAAGAATTACGTTCAAACGAAATATTCAGATTTCATGGAATTTATGTTGAAGGCAGTGTAATTGAGCTTAAATCTCAGGAGTGTTACCCTATTAGTGTTACCATAATATCAGGAGTGTTACCCATCCTTGGTCACACTCCTGAGAGGTAACACTCATGAGAATTTCCAATAAAAATGGTGATACACAGGATGATGAAGTGACAAAACTCGGAGATGGCTACTGTTTGAAACCTGTCACCAAGCAGTATGGTTTTTTATATAGGATTATTTTGTTTAAGCACCAACAACACTCGTAATTTGTGTAACACTAATGATTGAAAATAAAAATACTCAACATGTTTCTAGGCTTATTTCGCTGTAAAAACTGCTGCAACTCCAAGCACTCCACTACAGTCTCACGTCTTCAACTGGACAGTATAACCTTCACATCTGACTGTTTCCCGCCATTTTCCATCAGCTTTCTTGATTGCCAAAATGATAACACTCCTGAGGACCCATCGAGGAGAGAGAGATATGGGGGACTGACTGAAAAACTAGTTTTTCACGGGTTGGGAAAAATCTTAAAAATGTAAATCCTTACTCTAAATAAAGAGGAACCAACTTACTGCAGCTAGTAACCATGGCCAGTTCTAGATTGTCATTGTTTCGTAAATAACTAACTTCTACTTAGGTGCTAGGTAGGAGGGGACAGTAACACTCATGAGTTTCCAGGATTTCAGGTTTCATTCGTCATCACTGTGCATTGGTTAAAGGGGATTTTGGGTAGTCAAATTATTACTTCGTTGATCTCCCAACTTATACTACCTTTTTTTTCCCCCAAAATCACTAGTTTTGGTCAAGAATTGTGAGAATTCGTCGTCGGGGACATGAAAGCGGCAAATGAAATGAGAATGACCCCAGTTCATTCCTTGTGGTTTGGCTGTTCATATTTTGTTCCACGTGGATGGATAGATATAATGTTAACTTCAATGAATCTTTCTTTGTAAACTTACTAGCCGGGTCGACGAAAAACGACCTACAAGTACGGGTCATTATTACCAGCTCATTTCACCCAAGTATATCTTGTAATTTTGATTTGATCAGCAGTCCCAAAAATACTTCAATTGAAATTTCAAATGAACTAGGACAATAACTTTTTCCTGTACAAAATGTTATCAAGTTTCATCAATTTTGGATGAATAATCGATAAAAAGTATAAAAAATACTCAAAAATCCAAAATCTTTTCTGTCTTGCAGAATACTATTTAGAACTAGTTCCACCTCCTCCCCATAAAATTGGTAGTTAACCAATGGATGGATGGATGGATTGAACACCGACCGGTGAGTTTTTGATCTGTACGCAAAGACGTGAAAATATTTACTATGCTCTTTCCAACGATTCCCCTTTGGTATATTATGGGGACCACGCAGAGGAAGGGTCGCACCAGCCGTAAAATACTAACGTCCGTGAAATTTATCAAGGATTTAGGTAGCACCCCAGAGGTGCAATGGGGCCCCAAATCCTCGAGAAAGAGGTAGGGGAGAGTGACAGTATCCCGTGAGAGAGATACCCACTCCTACTAATAGCATTAATGTGCTATGTTCGGAGTAGATTGGTTTTCCAGTTCTTGGATCATCCATCCAACGCCAAACGCAGCCTTTCAAGAACACGAGAACAGGCGTGCGACGCCCGTTGTTTTCCAACGGAGCGACTGCAGCGCTTTCTTTGGGATTCTGACGGGAACTCTGTCACAAATTTTGAGAGGTTCCTACCACGAAACGAAGTGCTCTCATAGCCTTATTGTTTATGTGAACCAGATGGTGATAGAGAGAAAGCTGACTGTCCAACGGAACTGAGCTTTCACAGATCTGCAAATTTTGAAGGTACCACGAAACGAAGTGGCCGAAAATTGATAGAGAGAAAGCTGATGGGGCGAACCGGCGTTGTGAAGGCCACAGGAAAATGTTTAATTACAAAGTAATTTACACGACAGGTTACTTTGTCTCCCATATCTTCGTTCCTCAGGATGTATAACTCATTTTGAAAATTACAAGCGATTGATTCAACCATATCAACCATATTCAAATACCCTTCAAAAGAAAAAAAAGAAAAAAAAAAAAAAACATATTAATATAATAATAATTAAAAAATACAGGGGCTCCATCAGGTAGTTTTAGGTAGCTTTGGGCTCAGAGTAGTTATTGGCCTCGGCTCGTTCTAATCCCTTGGGGCAGCAACGCCCCTCCTCCTCTCCTCTCTTGGAACAATGAATTCACTGAAAATGACCTGCACTTCATAAGTCGTAGTTATCTGCAGCCAAGGGAGATTCGACGATGATAGAACTTTTAAGTAATAAATACCTTGCCCAAAGGGCGTAGTATTGCTTTATATTGGATCGAATGGCTCGCCTGCTGTCAGCTCAGGAAGTAGAATCACAAACACACCAAATTGTTTTTGCTGCAAAATCCATTCTTCCACTCAAAGACGTTGTTTATTCCTTCTTTCACGTTTCCTCTTGATAATTAGTGCAATCACGAGTGCCGCGCGAACGATATTCTGCTTTGATGACACCGTAGTGACGGTCGGAATGAGATTGGAGGAAGCGAGACCTTGTAGACACAGCTGATACTACTCTACGCAATCAGAGTTGCTCTAGCTCTCCCCGTGTAGACGTACCTGGAAATTGCAGGGGAAGGAGGGGGGAAAGAATGATGAAAGGAAGTGCGCTACTGCACCACATGATATAGATTCTCATTTTTATCCCGACAGGCACGGAAAAAGGGTATCTACAGCACCACTAATGTAGCCACCCGGAGAGAAAATGTCGATAGACGCCGCACAGTGGGGTCGATGGCGCTAAAAGGTGGCAGAAATTCGAAAAATTAGAAACGCATCTGGCCGATCGGTTTAATTGCGATTCTTTAGCTGATATATATCTAGAATTAGTAGTTAATGTTTATAACTAGGGTTGACACTATGATTTAAATTAATGAAAAACATCACCTTTCGGGTTTAGCACAAAAGCAAAGTGATTGGGCATCCTGAAACACATTCCATGAAAATTGGTAATTTTTGGGGCACTTTTAGTAAATTCGGCCGACAGCACTAGCTACATTTTTTGGAATGACATTTTTTAACGAATTTAATTTTTGAAGAATTTCAGAAAACATTTTGATTTTTCTTTAAGAGTTCAGGGAAAATGCAATAAATTAATAAAAATGGAGGAAAAATTGTTTTAAATTATATTCTCTGTTGAAATGTGATAATAAACAGCTAAACGCCCAGTTTTACCAATGAGTCTGTCATCTTAAATAATTTCCACCACCTATTAGCATCAGGACTGTGTGCCAGCCTCAATGCCTTCTGAAGCATTCCACCCACTTGGAGGAAATGGGGGATTCTGAACACATACACATAAGGAACACGCAGGAAGTTCTTCAGTATTTAACGTAAAATTCGAGTGGAAATGTTGATTTTGGCGGAGAAAAATGTATTTTCCGAAAGTGAAAACAATGCTTTTGTTTGACTCGGAACGAAACCCTATCTATTTTGTCTAAAAGTGCATGATCTTCCCTTATTGTAAGTACTTATAGATATAGTGAGACTTGGGATTTTATCTGATGGAAAGAGGAGACCCTGTAGCTCAGCAGTGAGCGAAGATGATTTCTCTATTGCAACACCACAAGTTGACTTCCCGCTCCGAAATCCCGAGCTGGTCAACTTCGGAGCGCGAGGTCAATGTCAGCGTTCGAGGAGGCCGAGGAATACTAGCCTGAAGGAATTGAAACCAACTAAGGATAAGTATCGATTCATCGACAGTCAATTCATCGTATTCGCCATCGACGGGTTTTATTCCAAAAGTGCATAAAATATTCATAAACATTGCATCATATTGTCTAAACCTATTCATAAACGAAAAGTATGAATAAGAAAGAAGTTGTAGATTTTTAAATTTCCTTTTAGAATATATATACATATGCTGATTAATGTCCAACCCGCCTAAAGTTACAGCTATTTTAAAACTTGTATAGCATTTTGCAATCATCAGAAAATCAGTTTGTATATCATATTCTTAACCCACAACCTTTTTTCGTGTATTTTGTTTAAATTACAGATAACAATATCAGCAATTTGTTAGTCAATTAAATTTAATACTTGAAAACAACATTAAAAGAGCCGTATGCAATAGAACGCCGATCAACCGAATCGCCAATTATCCGTATCGGTCCTAAGCGTTATATAAAAAATTAGAACTAAGTAATTTTTCAATAAAAACAAGTTCAATAATAATTCTTTTTTTACCTGGCCCAAAATATTCCTTGTTAAACAGGAAGACTTTTTATCAAATCCTACCAACAAAACTAACTTCATCTCCTTACTGGAGATAAAGCTGCAGGAGAAAGGGATACATACTCTTCAGGCTACCGATGACGCTGACATCTTAATCGAGAAGACTGCTGTTGAACAATCCACTCACAACTCTGTGGCTGTCGTTGGTGAGGATGTAGACCTTGCTGTCCTGTTGATTGCTTCCACTCCTGCGACCCGAGATATCTTTATGCTAAAACCCGGACGAGGGAAAACCAAAACAATAGTACTGTCCACCCAAGAGATGCAGCACCGTAGATTTGAACATATCCTGTTCCTTCATTCATTTACCGGATGCGACACAACTTCTGCTACTTTCAGGAGAAGCAAGGTGGGCTTCTTTAAATTGTACTTGGAGTCAGAAATCATCCAGCAAGCAGCAATGACATTTTCTAACCCCTCCTCTACTTACGACCAGGTTGAAAAGGCTGGGGAGATGTGCTTTCTGAAGTGGTATAAGGCGCCAAAAAAACAAACCTCCCTTAACCAGTACCGCTTCCAATCGTTTACGAGGTCAGTGGCAAATATGAAGCCTGAAATCAGCTCCCTACTTCTAACAGAGAATGCAGCTAAACAGCACTCTCGGCGAACCTACCACCAAGTGCAGCAGTGGCTCGGTAATGAGCTGCCCCCTCAAGATGACGTAGAAACGTGTAGGAGACACCCTGGTGGCAATTACAATGGAAAATCTACCAGCACCAGAGGTTCTTCTGAAACCTATATTTTGCCGCTGCACCAAGGATTGTGTAATTGGAAAATGTGGCTGCCGAAAAGCGATGCTCACCTGTTCTGCAGTGTGCCTCCACTGTCAAGGGAAGTGCCTAAACAGTGTGCCTGTTGACGATGAGGACGATGAAGACGATGTAGAGCTCATTCAGCAAGAGCCACCCGCTACTGAGGAAGAAAATGCCATGGAAGAACAATCATTGCCTGGGCCCTCAAGTTCAAAGAGGATGAAAATTTGATTACTTTTAAAGTTGAGAGTAAAACATTAGGAATATATTGAGAACCATAGGAATATATGAGATTGAGGGGTTTACTATTATTATTGTATTGGTGTAACGAAACTATCTGTAGAATAAAGTGTGAAATTTGTCATCATCATTATTTTTTCTACTTTATTTAATAACTTACTTATAAGTGGCCATAATATGTTATTAGATGAACGAACAAAGGTTGTGGGTTAATATGATACACAAATTAATTATCTGATAATTGCAAAATGCTATACAAGTTTTAAAATAGCTGTAACTTTAGGCGGGTTGGACATTAATCAGCATATGTATGTATATTCTAAAAGGGAATTTAAAAATCTACAACTTCTTTCCTATTCATACTTTTCGTTTATGAATAGGTTTAGACAATATGATGCAATGTTTATGAATATTTTGACGTAAATTGATTTTTTTTGTAAATTTCAACTTTTTCCGAGGGTATAGCTCGAAAACGGTTAGGAATTAGAAAAAAACATATGATATAAAAGTTTTTATATAAATATACTTTATAAATATAAGACCATTACATTATAAAAAATATAATGTTCCTATATTACAATCATATTCCAAAAATCTATCTATGAGCGAACCACGGCTATGAAAGCCTACGTGCGAAATCCCAATTCCTTCCGCAAATTCGGAACATGAGCTTTCTGAACAAATTTGTTTCGCGTCCTGAAAATCCTTGCAACACGCTATAACACTATCAATTTCCAACTGATTTTGAATAGATTACTATTGATTACATCGGATTTTTCCTAGAAATGGTTCTCTAGAAATTTCATCTAGTTGTGCTCAATAACTTCTGCTTTAAGTAAAAGTTAAAACGGTGCTACTTGCATATCACTAGTCTATAGATACCCACTGGGTTTCGTTGATATTTTTTGGGATTTTTATAGGTCCCAGCTGATCCCCTATCTATGATTCCTAAAGATCATTAGAAACTATTTGTGGAAGCAAGTGATCTATGTAATCTCTAACGTAGTGATGTAGTAATATATCTTTCATTATATCTATTGGATATCGAATTCGGCCAAGTACCTGGCTATTTACAGAAACTCTGTGAAATCCCGGAGTGAAACATGAGGGGATCTGTGCGTTCCAATGATGCCGACACAATCACGCAAAAAAAAAAAAAAAAAAAAAAGTTGGAAAAAGGGCAAAAGACTTTTTAGAGGTTTAAAAAGATAACCGCATACTAATCCGATCCAGTCCATTCTAAGGCCGAATCCGTGAAAAAACCATTGGCGAATACCATTGGTGTGTTTGTGATGCGTGTGTGACAACTTTTATCGACGGTACCCAGGCCACAATTTTCAACCGATTTTCGAGACTCTTTGTTCGACTCCAATTTTAGCCTAGTTGTGGAAAAAAAAAACCGGAAATTTTGAATTCCATTATGGAAGAGGGGGAATAGAGGGGGTAAAGACGAAAAAACTTTTTTTTTTTTTTTTCGAAAAATTTTGTCAACGCCATCCAGGCTATAATTCTTAACCGATTTTCGTGATTCTTATTTGGTTCGATTCAAATTGTTGTCTAGTTGGGCAGCAAACCTTGGGAATTTTGGATTTGCTGTCGAGGTGGGAAGGTGAGAGGATAATAACCGACTTTTTTCAAGTATTGCTCAAGCTACATATCTCGACCGATTTTCGTGATTTTCGTTTTGTTTCACAACGAATTCGATTAAGTTTTGGAAAATATGTCAGGAGTTTCAAATTTCACTGTGGAAGGGGGTGAATGGAGGGGATAATAGTAATAAACATGATCTTTTCAACTATTCTCATCCGATTTTTTGTTCATTTTTTTGTTCAATTATGAATTTCGTCTAGTGTTGGAAAATATGTCGTGGATTTCAAATTTCATGTAGGAAGTTTTACGATGGAAATTCACTGACGGTGCAGGGGGTTAATGGGGGTACTTCCGAGAAGTCATGTATTTTTCTTTTTTCTCTTATTTTATATGTCAAAAAAATTATATAAAATTCATTCTTCCAATCTCTGAAGATCTATGCATTTACGAATAGATAATGCTCGGCTCATCCAGCCAAAATCGTTTTGGCATCGTCAACTTAGTTATCGAAAGTTCTTTACGCGTGAACCCACCCCATCCACATTCGACGTGAAAAGTTCGAAGGATGTCCAGTTTTTCCTTCATTACGAAGTTGTTTATCCGGGAGACGTCGTTAGGGAAAGCCTTGTTCTCGATGAAGAAGTACGTCAAGAGGAATGTAATACAGCTTAAGTGTTATTGCGGAACTTGCTCGTCAATTAGTGCCCACCCACATGGAAATGGGTTCAATCGTTTGATGGACATATAGAGCGGGCAAAAAAACAAACAAACAAATTTACCCTTTTATAATATATGTTGGTAATGTCTGAAAGAAATCGGCGATTTTCTGTATTTCGCAAAAAGTGGAATAACTCAGAAACGAAGCCCCTAAAAGAAAATTTCAAGGAGGCCTTATCTGTTCCAAATTCAACCTAGAATCGGAAAAAGCAATACAAAAAGGGGGGTCAAGAGGCAACCGTAAGTTTCAATCAATGATTTGAGACATGGAAAAATAAAAATCGGACTTCCGCAAAAAGTGGAATAACTCAGAAACGAAGCCCCAAAAAGAATATTTCGAGGAGGCCTTATCTGTTCCAAATTCAACCTAAAATCGGAAAAAGCAATAAAAAAAGGGGGGTCAAGAGGAAACCGTAAGTTTCAATCAATGGTTTGAGACATGAAAAAATAAAAATCTGACTTCCACAAAAAGTGGAATAACTCAGAAACGAAGCCCCAAAAAGAAAATTTCATGGAGGCATTTTCTATTCCAAATTCAACCTAAAATCGAAAAAAAAAAAAAAAAAATAAATAAAAAAGGGGGTCAAGAGGAAACCGTCAGCTTCAACCAATGATTTGAGACCCTAAAACATGGAAAAATAAAAATCAGACTTCCGCATCGTGAAGCTGAGTTAAAATACTATAAAAAAGGTCCAGTTCAATTTTTCGATAGCTCGCACCGTAAGGCTGTAATTTCCCGATGGGCCCGTTTAGATGGGACACTCTGTATATAGGATAGGATTAAATCTTATCAGGTTACTATATTTTATAATATGTAAATCATAACATAATTGCGTCCGAGTCAACCTGTAGGTACCTAACGGAAGCATTGTTTTCACTTACCTTAGAAGAATTTTTTTCTGTCTCCGAAGTCAAACTTTCCGATTTTTTTTTTTTTTACAGGACATTGTATCTGTCATACATGTTACAAAACATCGTATCGTTCAGACCATTCTGAACAATTTTCGTTCCGTGTCTCTGTGTGATGATGATGATGATTGATGATTGTAAATGCTTTATTAAACAATTTCCATTAGTACAATTAATATATTCATAACATTATACGGCTTGAGCTATTAAGCTATAAGTATGCCGGGGTCACGGTCCTTTACCACCAATATTAACAACAACAAATATAATAAATAAGCATACAGTAAATATAATAATATAATATAATAATAGAATATAATAATATTATATAATAATATAATATATATATATATATATATATATATATATATATATATATATATATATATATATATATATATATATATATATATATATACATAATAATATAATAAACAACAATATAAGCAAGCACAAGTAAGTTGATTATCAATAATTATCAGAAAACATAATATTAATCTAAGTTTGGAGTCTACAATCAGCATTTCCGTCAGAGGTAACTATCACATTAACCAGCAGCTTGACCTACATCTGCCAACTTCAACGGACGAATAAGTATTCATAAATTCTACATAAATTCGATAACAAAACAATGACTTCAACGGACGAATAAATATTCATAAATTCTACGTAAATTCGACAACAAAACAAACTGTTAAAAATTAAATTCGTCGACCAATTCTCTTCTGTACCTCATGGCGTTTTTTACATACCAACCTAACTTCACCCAATTCTTTCCATTTAGGTACTCTATAGCCATTTCTACTGTCAGAAACCTTGAACCTAAGTATGTTTTCCTGTAATTGCTTAAGATAGGGCATCTAGCCAAAAAGTGGATTACGCTTTCATCTTCACCAACATTACATAGTGCACACGTATAATTCTTATTTTCTATCCACTTTTTGCTATTAAGGTCTAACATTTCGCATCTAGTCCTACATATTATTCTAACTAAGCCATGGCTAAGATTCTCCTGTTCCATATAGGTAGGAGAACCTAAATCCTTATAAAGTAGGTGAAAACGCGCATTTATGGCATCACTCTTACAATTCGCAACGAATGCATTCTTTAATTTCAATCTCAATCTCCCCCATTGCACTATTATACCCTCCGGATTATCAAAATCAAAAGCTTCATCATTGACTTCAGCCAGTCGCTTACATACTTTGTACCAGGAAATCTTCAATCTAATCACTTCCAGCGCCACAATTTTCGTGTATCTAGTAGAAGGACTTTTCAATATGCTTACCAGGTATTTTATAAATAAATCAAAAGTATGTAAGTACAGTTGTTCAACCCCGGACTCCAAATAAATCATATAATCTGGCGTATTCATAGGTAACGCCAACAGCTTCTTAATGAAAAACTTTTGTAATTTTTCAACCAAGTCATAACTTTCATACCCCCAGAACTGACTTCCATAGCATAAAACGGTTCTGCTTACTGAGTTGAAAATCTTAAACTTAGCTGACATTGGAATCCGGTTATTTTCAACAAATTTTGACCACACTGTATTTAGGCCCGTCTTTGCTAAACTTAACTTTTTAGCCAGATGCGGTTTCATGTCTAGCCCAGAGGTCAATGAAATCCCCAAGTATTCATAAGAGTTAACTACATCCACATGCTGACCGTTTATTGTCCATTTCTCTTTTTTGGATAATCTACCGCCTCTCCTTCGAAACACCATCATTTTCGTCTTACCTAAATTAATAATTAGATGCCATCGATTCATGTATTCTTGAAGGCGATTCAACATGACTTGCATTATGCTAGGATCGTCAGCCATCAAAACCAAATCGTCAGCAAAATGGAGCACATTAATACGCATGCTACCGATTCGCAACCCTCCGCCTATGGCTTCAGACAGATCATTAAGAAACAGTATAAAAAGGAAAGGCGATAATTTATCCCCCTGCCTTACACCTCTAAATGTACTAAATTCCCCTGATAGCCCCTTTTGATTATACACTCTAGCGGTTGTATGTGCATATAAACTTTCCACTGCCCTAACAAACTTGCTCGATGTACCCATCTCATACAATTTATAATATATTTCAGACCTTACCAGAACGTCAAATGCCGACTTCAAATCAATATAACACACATACAGCTTTTTCCCTTTCCCCTCCGTCCAACATTTGATTAAATTCCACAATATAAACAAGTTATCATTTGTCGATCTACCCTTTCGAAAACCTGCCTGTCCCTCGTACAAAATATCTTTATCTTCCACCCAATCAGTCAATCGATCCGTTAGCATTCCTGTGTACAGTTTCACACACGCATCCATAAACGATAGCCCTCGATAACTCGTAGGTAAACCAGGGTCCCCTTTTTTAAACAATGGATAAATAATTGATCCTCCAAAATCCTCAGGTACTTTTCCGCTTTCAAAAAAAGCATTGAAAAGATCCAATACTATTGTCAGCAGAAACTCCGAACCATATTTGTAAAATTCATAAGGTATTCCGTCCGGCCCCGGTGCTTTCCCCTCCTTCACCGTCCCTAATACCCTTTTCAAGTCCACCATAGAAAATGGTCTATCCAGTTCATTTTCTACCCATGGTCCCACGTAAATAGTACATTCAATATCCGGATTTCTTGCGTATAAATTTTGAAAATGATCCACCCATGTATCACTGTCCACTTTATTGACTTGCCCTGTCTTTATTCTGAATACAAATCGTTTCACCAAGAGCCACCACTGCTTTGAATCTTTTACTTTTCCAAATTGCTCATATGCATCCTTCAAATATAAATTACTTTTTTCCTCACACATTTTCTGATACCTGGATCGTGCGCGAAGGTATTCCAGTTTTACCAAGTCCGAGGATGCAATCCTAGACAAATTAAGCAGTCGAAACATTTTGTCCCTCAAGTTCCTACATTTATAATCAAACCAAGGTTTGTCCACCTTATCTCCCTGATTATTTTCTCTATGAGGAATACTACTCCTAATCGCCAATGCAACCCTACCAAAGTTATATGACTCATACTGCCTCAATTTCTCATCCGCACACTTCTGATAATGTTTTTCATCCATATTCCCCCAACGTAACCTCACCCATCCCTCACCACCACCATCCCCCCACTCCTCTATTTCTTGGGTATTTTGAAGCTCCAATTCAATTGGCATATGATCAGAGTAACACTTACTAACGAATCTACAGTTTTGTCCTTTGATGTTCTTTCATATTCAATATATTCATTTCCCAACTCAATTTTTGCACTAAGAGCTTGTAGCTCTCCCACCCTAGCATTTAAATCTCCCATTAGTATTACATAGCCTGTAAATTGCTTATCAATGAGTTCATGCATTCAAAATCTTCATCCCACCTGTTGCAGTTGATATAAAAGGGAACTAACGCAATTATTTCCCCATTTGCGGATATACGAAATAAATCATAACCATTGATGTGTACATAGCTGACACCCCATTTTTCAATATCCCGTTTGTACCCCAACAATAAACCCCCAACCCCAACAATAAACCCCCCGTGTCTCTGTGTGTGTCTGTCTTTCCCGTAAATACATCCGTAACTAGCTTAACTCCCACAATTTTCAACCGGTTTCGATGAAATTTTCTGAGAATGTGTGGGTTAGGTAGTATATGGTCCTCTATCAGTTTCAGTGTTCCCCAATCAATATCATCACTCTGCACACGCAAAAGTGAATTCCACCAAGGATCATTTTCTCACGCCCTAGTCGTCTGATCTCGTTCAAATTCAGAGGGTAGTTGGGAAAAGACGATTTGATCAACCCTTATCAATTTTGATATTGATTGAGCTTGATTTCCACAATTTTCATCCGATATTAACGACATTTTCAGGGAATGTGCTCGTTAGGCAATAGATGATCCCCTATCGGTTTCATTGTTGCCAAATCAATGATTCACTCTGCGCACGTGCTAACTTAAATTCCATCTAGCATCATTTTCTCACGCTTTAGTCGTTCGATCTCGCTCAAATTTTGTGGATACATGGGAGAAGACGATTTGATCAACCCATATCGACCTCATAACTATTGTGTCATTAGTAGTTGCTGCGCATGCACAAATGTGTGATCCTTGTAAAGGCCGTATCACACTAGCATTTTTTCCACATTTTTTCGGCTTTTGTAATGCCTAAACGTGAAGAAGAAGAAGTGATTTTTTCCAAGGTCAGCTTTTTCGACCATTGCGCATCCTGGCGGAGCATTTTTAACTCACTTGGAAAAATTAGAACATGTTCTAATTTTTACCTCTACGCGAAAAATGCTAAATCGTAACCCTTGGGAAGGTAACAATTCAATGGAAAACCCCTAGGAGCCCTAACCTGGCAGACCTAATAAAACTGCATTCCGCCAGAATGCGCTGTTTTTGCACTTATTCCTCCTCAACATTCACAGCTGACCTTGGAAAAAAGCACTTTGCTTTCTTCACGTTTGAGCATTAAAAATGCGAGAAAAAAGCTGAAAAAATGCAAATGTGATACGGCCTTAACGAGCTTAATTTAAACAATTTTCTTCCGATTTTGATGAAATTTTCAGGGAGTATAAGGGTTAGGCTGTAGATGGTCTCTTACCAATTTCAATATTCTCAACTCATTACTTCGTTCTGCGCATGCGCAAACGTCAATTACTTTCATTATTTTCTTGTTTCCTAATTTACCGATTTTGACGTTTTCCGCTTCATCTTCATTTACTATTTCACGAAATGGAATTTTTTAAGGTCATTAAAACCATTTTAATGACCTATACATTCATGTTACAGATACCAGAAAGCTATCTGTCACACCCAACTTGGCAGACGTTTTTCTATTCCATATTCTATTCTATATTTTCAAAATCTATCTAATATAAATGTTATACACGAAATTTCACGAGTATAACATCGCCACTTTCTTTTTACGATCACATTGCTCTCAAAATGAACTGCACTTTCCCACTATAAATACTAATGTATTCTTAAATTTAAACACTTTAAATACTTACCTTCAAAAAAACATTAAAACTTTCTAATTTTCTTACTGGAACAGAAGGGTCAAGGCTTCATATTGAATCGAGGGATTTCGTAGTTGTTCTCAGGTGTTATTCCTTTCAGAGATAAAAACTTTATTCAATTCCCATTATGCTCGATAAAAGGTGTTATTACAACATTTTTGAAATGTTTCCAAGTGCAGAATTAAATCTTCTTTCAGAAACCTTTTTAGTAACCGCACAGTATCAGAAGTGGGTAAACAATTGTGTTCGAAAAATACTTCTATGTAAACGTTGATAGTAATGAAATTTTGTGTTGGATGTCACTGACGCCTGATCACAGATACGTTTTGACTTGCGTACCTTTAAATGGTTCAATAGGGTCGGAAAACATTGTTTTAATATGTGTTAAACATGTCATCTTCTTGAATATTTGTCGCGTGAACATTTTTCCCATGACAAACGCGGCTTTGCGATTGGTTTCGCAAACATCTCACCAGTGTTTAAACAAACATAAAATAAGTTATATATTTTTCGAAGTTACAAATCCTTTTCAATTCACGAAATTAGCTGGGTAATCACGTTTGGAACGCAATTGATTCATCTCACCATTCGTACCACCGGAATCGCCCTCTTCTCAACCCCATGTTCCATAAAAAACGGGCGGCTCAAGATTCCGCTAGCCATGGTCGTTATGAGTATATAGGAGCTTAATGAAACCTTAATATTCCGCTAAACCCTTCGGACTGCAGCTTAACGCTACCTCAAGATGCCGCCACCAAAACCAACTAAGTCACTCAAGATTCCACCCCAACGTCCGGAATAGAAAAAGACGTAGATACATATATGTGTGATTTTGGAACTTTAACAAGGTATCGGTAAAAGTGTAAATGTCGGGATGGGACTTCAGAAAAGAGTCACCCAAGTGACGGTGGAATGACTCACAGCAATTAGCTGTATTATTGAGGTTCGAACTAATTCAGCCCATAAGTCTGGTGTATTTCGGGAGTGGGTACCTATAATTTTTCTGCAAATAAGTCAAGAACTTAGTGACTCCTTTTGTCACTTCGATGGGTGTCAAAAATATGAGCCCAACAAATTTTTTTAACCAGACACAAGCGTTGTTCATTTTTGATAATCGGTGCTAAGTCCACAATTTTGAATTGCCCTCAAAAAACAAAAACACGATATGGTGGAATGTTTAGACTTGCTCCAGATGGTTAAAGGCAGACGTGGCGGATTCTTGAGGTCGCTATAATCCGCTGGGGTGAGTCGGGGTGCTAAAGCAGTCACGTAGTCACGTTAATGACATCGACAGGCGGAGTCTTAAGGCACCCTTTAAAACATCCCAAGTATGAATAACATCCATTCCTCAAACAGATTTTGATCTTCTTGTCCAATTAATATATTTTTACTAGAAGGATTGATTTAGAATAACTTTCCATTCTTGAGATGTTATCTCACGATCATCCAGACCACCAAAATATATGCATCATTCTGGTTTATTTTCCAATTAATCCACGGATTAATTTAGGAAAAATATTTTAATGCATAATAAGCGAGTTTGCGGGCATCCAGACTACCGAATTAGACACATCACTCATATTATATACATCCAATTAAGCACTTGAACTAACAAATTTTACTTTTTACTAATACATGGATTAATTGCTCTGAATGATGTGTATAGTTTGATGGTCTGGATCGTCGCAAGCTCACATCTCAAAAATAAAAAAAATCCTTAATTAATCCTTTTGGTATAATATAGATTAGTTGGACAAATAGATCACATTGTGGAATGGAGGGGGGGGGGGGACTTTCTTGAACGGGGAGGATCCAGCCATACTTGAGTTACCGCCTCTCAACCCCTAAACTTTCGATCAAAGTGTACATCTGACTCATCAGTTATCTCACAGTGTATCACCATTGTTGTTGATCATTGGCATTATTGGGGATCATTTTCTCTAGATTTAACATAAAAAATAATTTAAATTCTCTCTAAAAGTGTATGAACTATCAGAGCAAGGAGTGGGGGCTTATACTGCAGAAACTGATATATTTATGAGAAACTTGAGTATATAAGCACCCGCTGTGTTTTTAGTTTATGCACCATTCGGTTGGACATTTTCTTCTTCCACTATTTTTTGTTAAAACTAGAGAAAGTGACCTTTACAACGGGATTTTTCAATATTTTTTATAATTAAGAATAATGATAAATTAATATTGGAAAATCGGGTTTTATATTAAAGAACACCCATACATTCTCTCGCGAGACCTAGGTGACTCGTGTACTGGTTTTACCTGCTTCTGTCACAACCCGTGGAGTTGTCCTTGTGTAAATGTTTCACTGGTTTGAGCCCCCAGAGACTCCCATTTAGCAAGAAGCAAATTTTTTATTTCCAATGTCGCCGTCACTAATTAACTTATTGCTTCAGAGTCTATTTATAGGTAGCGGAAGCATTGCTCTCAATTTCCGGCGATGAAACATTTTTTGTCTCCAAAATCAAAATTTCCACTAGCATTTAACGTTATAGACCACTATGAACTACTGTCGTTCCGTGTCCGCCCGTCTGTTTGTCTGTCAGTCGTGTGTCCGTAAATCCTTGCAACAAGCTCAATTCCCACAGTTTTCATCCGATTTTGATTAAATTTCCAGGAATGTGCTAATTATGCTGTAGATGGTCCTGTATCAGTTTCATTGTTCCCCGATTAACAGATCACTCTACGCATGAGCAAACGTAAATTTCATCGTGCATAATTTTCTCACGCTCTTGTCATTCAATCTCGCACACATTAGGTGGATAGTTAGAGAAGACAATTTGATCATTCCATACATCCGCGAATTTGAAATCCTTGTAACAAGCTTAATTTTTACAGTTTACATTAGATTTTGATGAAATTTCCTGGAAATGTGCGGGTAAGGCAGTAGATGATCCCCTATCAATTTCATTTTTCTCAAATCAATATACTTCAGGAGATGGAAATATAGCTCCAACAAGCTTAGCAGAATTTACTGTTCCTATTTCTAATACATACTAGTGTGTTGTTCCTACACCCTCATAACGTCGTTCCTACCCTTCTGGTTAGCGCTCTCGTGATTTCTACAATGTCTCCCGGAGAATGTAATTACTTGGCGTGTGGCCTTCTTACAAAACAAACTATATTTGGCCACGGACATTTTATAAGACCTGGAGTTACTCCTAGTCGATTACACTCAGAGGTCTTACTTCAAGTAGCCTAGTAGTTGTTTGTCAACCAGAGCTCACCTTCGGTTCAATATCAATGCTCCGTTTTATGCACAGGTATTTACAGGTGGGGCCCCAAAACTTACTCTAAAATATTATTTAAATGTATTTTAGGGTTCAACATAATTGCTCATGCAGCAAATACGGTCTAATATACTGGTATAGTCGAGCCACGTGAGAGGACAAAATGTTGGCTTGTAGCAATTCATGCTGAGTGCCATGGGTCATTGATATCTTCCTCTGCACTTAGTTGTTTCAAATGTTTTACTGTAACAACTATTTGTCTTAAAAGCTTTGTTCTAGTGTTGCTTCAATTACATTAACGCAATTTGTTAATGTGAAACTAAATGAAAGAAAGAAAAAACTACCACCTTGCGCCTGAAGGCTGAAGACTGATGAGCATGAATACGTTTTTTCGTTTTCGACGTAAAAAAGTGCTATTTATCGGTAGAATAGCAAAGAAATTATCTCAGTAGTTCAATCACCTGCCCCAAGGGGCATCAGACCTTACGATTTGTTTATAAATGCCTCCATTCCAAATTTTAGCATAATATGTTGAATAGTAAGAAAATTTGCGTCGGTGCTCACACAGCTGATCTGGGGGCTTCAGAAATTATAATTAATTTCTATATGTTCCAAGAGGTCTCCATTTCAAATTTCAGGTTCATAGGATGAATAGCAAAGAACTTAAATCCCGACCTCACTCAGCTGACCTGGGGGGCTTTAGACTTTATAATTCGTTTCTATACGTCCCAAGAGTTCTCTATTTCAAATTTTAGCTTCATAGGTTGAATAGCAAAGACATTTGCTCTGGATCTCAGCTTTTCTTGGGGGTTCTAGACTTCATGATTCAATACATTCCATTCCAGATTTTAACTTCTTCGGTTGAATAACAAAGAAATTAGCTCCACAGGTACAATTTCAACAGGTATATACTAGATGCTTCTACACTCACGATCATTATGTAAACAAATCATGAGAAATGTCATGCCAGCTCTGCTAGTCTTACAGTCACAGAGTATTAGTAAAAGTTAGTTAAATCGAGACCTATCCAAGTGGTGAATGATTTTGTGGGTTAAATAAGGAAGAAGGTGAACAAACGTAACAACGGAGTCGATGTATGTGAAAATGGTCAGAAAGTTTTCTTGAAAGGTTCGTGTGTATCTTCTGTGTGGCAAATATGTCTCCGTGAAAACATATTCTACGTTAACAATTCAAATCCATAGTAGCCATTCTATTCCTAATCGTTGTATTATATCATGCTGGGCATTTTGAGAGTTTTTAGTTATTGAAAAAAAAAGGTTTAATTTGATTAGGAAAAAGTTTAATTTGGTAGGGAAAAGGTTAAATTTGGTTTGGATGAAGTTTAATTTGGTATGGAAATGCTATAATGAAAGCAGTTTCGCACATTATCATTTTCACCCAACTGCCTCATAGAGGCTTCATAACAAATTCTGACAACGTGGGTTCAAGGAAAACGCAGAAAATCAATACCAAGAAGTAACAATTTGGCGCACCATTTAGCTTTTTTGGCTCACTTTGCATAGTTCAGAATGTCAAGCTTATTTCTGAAGGAGCACGATATACTATTAGAAATAGTATACTAGCCGCTCCGACTCGCTTCGCTCGTCTCCACGTTGAGGTGTATTACAATTGAAACATGTAGGGGATGTTGCTCGCTTCGCTCGCTAGGTGTGGCTGTATAGATCAAATCCTCAGTTTGTTCAGTAATGACAAAGATACCCCATTTCCACATTTTTGTAAGCCCTTCCCCTAAAAAAGAACCCATTCTATGGTTTGGATTTAAAAATTTCTAGTAGCCTGCGATTTAAGCTAGAATACTCCAAACATATTCGACAGCTCAGGTCCCCAGTTGGTTCAGTGGCTCCCCCTCCCCCACCCCTCCCCCTCCATGTGGGTTAGATTAAAAAAAAAATTGAAAAAAGTAGTCTTTGACTTGAATTAGAATAAATTTGAGGTAATAAGATACTCTCTCCCCCCTCCCCTAAAACACCCCCTATGGGACAGATTTGAAAAATTTCAAGTAGCCTGACATTGGCTACTTCTTGGATAGAATAATCCAAACATATTCAACCAATCAGATACCCACTTCGTTCAATGGTGTCCAAGATACCACATTTCACCCCACTCCCTCCCATAAAACACCCCCTCTGGCACAAATTTTAAAAACTTCAAATGGCCAATAATTTAAGTTGGACAGATACAGACATTTCCCTCCACTCATATCAGTTGTCCAGTGACCCTTGTAACTGTGAAAAGCGGACAAACATACGGACGGACAGACAGACAGAGAAAAATTGAGAAAATAAATCGTCTACAAATAGCATGAAACGGTAAAGAAACGCAAAATTTCATGATTCTAATCAATGTACCTAGACAGACATACTTACGATTTCATTAATATAGATATACATATGAGTAGTATAGGAATGTACGTTCTGGACCACCGACTTCAATCTCTGTTAAAAATGATTCCGACTTCAATCTCTGTTAAAACTACTTTTGTGCTAAACCCTGTTGAAAATGCTTTTCTGTTAAACCCCTGATAAAATTTTTTACCACAAAACATCAAAGCACCTTTTTTAACACAAAACATCAGAACCAGTGACTTTTTTCGGTTTAGCGACTTGAATCTCTGTTAAAACTTTTTTATCATAAAACATCAGAGCCATTGACTTTTTTTTAAAAAATATTTTTTATCAGAAACTCTACTGAACTCTAAAAAGCTTTAACAATTTAGGGGTCGATATTTTCAAAATTTATCTCCCTCTGATGTTTTCACTAAATAAATTGAATACCTTAAATTAAAATGACGTCATGCTAAAATAAAATTGCTAATTAGCAGCATAAGAACTTTTAATGAACACAGCTCATTAAAAATAAAAATCTCCTTCATACCCCAAGCATTCCGAACTTTAGCAAGCGCGAAAATTATCTTCAAACTGCTTCTTCAGTTCGGCTTTACTCTCTTTATAATCCAATTTTCGAAGTTGATGTTCAGTAGCATTTTTAGGAACCTTAATCTTTTTTTTATTAAGGTATTCCTTTACTTCCTTCAGTGGTGGTTTACCATCGACACCAAATAAACGTTCTTTCAACAACATTTTACTAAATCTATACTCCTTCAATTCATGTAAAATATTATCTAGTGCGTCAAGGTTTTTTTCATAAAATTGAAATTCAGGTGTCTTTACAAACTTCCAGAAACCTCCATGTTCTTCACATAAATTTAATGCTTCGTCGTCTAAACCCATATCTCTTTATTTATTATAGAAAATATTTTTTTTTTTCCGGGACCCAACTTTAAGTATCCAATTCAGATGTTGGGTAAGTTAAAAGGATAAATAGTATCCATACAAGAATAGGCAAAAGAAAAAAGTGGGTGGATAAAAAAAAAAAATGAGGGGATAGTTAAAAGAATATATTCTATAATAAAAATAAAAGATGGATAACGAAATTGTATTGCCAACTGAAATTTACATGGAGATTCGAGACAAGATCACAGATGCTTATGACTATTTCATTTTTTGCAAAGCTATGAATATTCCAGCAGATAAAAAGAGGTGTATATCCTTAAATGTAAATCCAAAAACCCTCATATTAAATTTTGATTCGATCAAACATAAACAGTTTATTAGAGATTTTGTTGAAGAGTTCAAAGATAAGGTAGACTGGTATTATATTTCATCTTACCAAACACTATCTGAAGACTTCATTAGAGAGTTCCAGAATGAATTAGATTGGTTTAAAGTAGATTGGTTTAATATTTCACAGAAGCAAAATTT
Source organism: Adelphocoris suturalis (assembly GCA_030762985.1). Classification (NCBI taxonomy): domain Eukaryota; kingdom Metazoa; phylum Arthropoda; class Insecta; order Hemiptera; family Miridae; genus Adelphocoris; species Adelphocoris suturalis. Next base: position 78,633,446 of record CM061043.1, read on the forward strand.
AAGTGAAGATTTCATCAGGGAGTTCCAGAACGAAGTTAATTGGTTAGATATTTCATGGAGCCAAAATTTAAGTGAAGATTTAATCAGGGATTTCCAGAATGAATTAGATTGGTTTGATATTTCAAAGAGTCAAAATTTAAGTGAAGATTTAATCAGGGATTTCCAGAACAAAGTTAATTGGTGTTGGATTTCAAATAAGCAAAATTTAAGTGAAGATTTTATCAGGGAATTTCAGAACAAAGTAGATTGGAGCGAAATTTCATCTAAGCAAAATTTAAGTGAAGATTTCATCAGGGAGTTCCAGAATGAAGTTAATTGGTATTGGATTTCATCTAAGCAAAATTTAAGTGAAGACTTCATTAGAGAGTTCCAAGATAAAGTTGATTGGAGAATAATATCTGAGAGTCAAAATTTAAGTGAAGATTTCATCAGGGAATTCCAGAATGAAGTAGATTGGAGATGTATTTCATCTAAGCAAAATTTAATTGAAGACTTCATTAGAGAGTTCCAAGATAAAGTTGATTGGAGAATAATATCTGAGAGTCAAAATTTAAGTGAAGATTTTATCAGGGAATTCCAGAACAAAGTAGATTGGGGATGTATTTCATCTAAGCAAAATTTAAGTGAAGATTTCATCAGGGAGTTCCAGAATGAAGTTAATTGGGTTGATATTTCACGGAGTCAAAATTTAAGTGAAGAATTCATCAGGGAGTTCCAGAACAAAGTTCGTTGGTATTGGATTTCATATAAGCAAAATTTAAGTGAAGAATTCATCAGGGAGTTCCAGAACAAAGTTAAATGGTATTGGATTTCACGTCGAAAACTCTCTGAAAATTTCATCAGGGAATTCCAGAACAAAGTTAATTGGAGAATAATATCTGAGAGTCAAAATTTAAGTGAAGAATTCATTCGTGAGTTCCAAGATAAATTTAATTGAAGAACTCATCCAAGAGTTTTGGTAAAAAAATAATAGTTTTAATGAAGGTTCTTCATTAAAACATATTGAACAAGGTGTAAAGTCTGTGGAACTCAATTGAGAAACAACGAAGTGAGCTTCTAATAAAGTGTTTTTAAAATTTCGTGAGTTGTAATTCCTCGGGGTAAAAACTTCCTTGGATTTCCTCTCCACTTAAATCTCTTATTCTGTAAGTAACTGGAGTCGTGTTTAAAATCTCAGTTATTTCAAAAATTTCTTTCGTCCAATTTGCTTCGTATTTGTTTGCAAAAGTTTTCTTTGATTTCGTAATTCTTACACGATTTCCAATTTTAAATTTCTTTTTTCCATTTTTTCCACTCTTTTTAAATAAATTTCTTAGGATTTCACTTTCATTTTTCGCATCAACTTGAGCAGGTGTCATCCCAATAGAACGATGAACGTCTTGTTTGTTGTACTCATTAACTAATTCCTGTAGAATATCGATCCAATTTTTATTTCCATTCACCTCGAAACGAATTTTCATTTTCTGATTTAAAGTTCTGTTAAATCTTTCTATAATTGCGGATTTTTCTAAACTTTCTGTGTGATACATTTTAATTTTATACTCGTCTAAAAGTTCTTTGAAAACTCTATTTTCAAATTCTAAACCTTTGTCCGTGTGAAGTAGTTTAGGGGTGGAATGACCATAGAATTTCACATTTTCCAAAACGTCTTTGAAAGCTTTTGAAACTGCTATTCCGTTTTTCTTTTTCAATGGAATTGACCAAACGTACTTTGAAAACGTATCAATGATATTCAACATGTAACCGAACCCCTTGTTTTCATTCTCGTATTGTTTCATTATAATCAAGTCCGCAGCCCAAAGATCATCTTTTCCATGAGTAATAATTTTCCTTTTCTGAAATCTTTTCCTCATGGGCCTATGCAACTCTTTTGCAAACTCTAACTTTTCGTTTTCAGGTAAATTTATAACTTCAGTTTCTACGTGTTAGTTTCCTCATTCGGATTTTTTATAAATTTACTCTTATTAGTCTTGCATTTTATACACTTAGAAGCAATTCTCCATCTTCCGTTTGCAGTTTGTACAATTTCCGAGTTTATATTTTTCGTTCTTTTCTTACACTTGTGGCAATAAATTTCATCCTCCATGTTTTATTTAAGTTTAATACGATTTTTTTTTTTAATGGAGTGATCTCCATTAAAAATATATACCTTATAAAATAATTATAAAATTTCATGTTTAATCATATTTTTAGTCGGGTCGTACACGAAATTCGATCCACTTACAATAATAACGTAACATGTAGTACCTTCTGTGCTAGCTGTTGCTGCTGATACAGATGTATTGAATTCAACATGGAGAATCAAATTGCTTTTACCTCTAGATATACTCTGAGGCTGATCAGACAAATCGATGCTAAAAATTGGATGTTCTGTTTTGAAAAACTGGGGCTCGATGTACGGAATGGATTGTTCAGAACTTATAGTCTTTTTAAAATCTAAAAATGCGTTGTAAGCCAAACAATAATTATTTTCATTGAAATCTAAATCCATATTTTCCTCAGGATACCTTCTACCTCCTAATTCAACCCAATAATTTCTCACATCTTTATGGTGAAATTTAGAATTGTTTTTTGTCTGATCGTTCGAAACATCAGTTTGAAATACCACGAAGCACCATAATGGGTTATGAACGTTTCTGTAAATGTTAGTTACATCGAACATTAACGTTTTTCCAGTAACGTTCTTATGCTCTATGCATTGCCAACTTTTAAATTGGAGTTGATACGGAGTGCTTTTCAAATCTGCGATCAAATTAACTTTTTCTTCATTCTCGTATTCAATCACCGGAACTCTCAAAACGAAAGACTTAATTTCTACAACACCTTCATTAGGAATAGTAGATTCTCTATCTTTTTTCCATCTAAAAATAATATTATTATCGCTGTTTCTCACAAAAGTTATTTCAAAACCTCCCTTGAAAATTGGAACTGTTAAATCTTTGAAAAATCCCAAACCTAAGTCACCAAGGTAACCAACAGCACTGAAATTCCCTCCTCTGATAGCTTTTGAGTTGAACCCTGAATTGATTACATTTCCGTTATAATTTTGTGGACCTGCATGAGTGACAAAACCCTCCACCAAGCCAGAAATGCCCGCATTTTCAATTTCATCTACTACCACATTGTGTTTTTTCACTTCTATACTCGAAAACATATGACCCATGAAATTATCTACCAACATAACAGTATCTGATCCTGAATACGCCTTGGTTGAATCTTTTGACTTTAGAACTCCTGTCACGTAATATTCTATATCTTTAGACAGAAATTCGTCATCTAGATCTATTTTGAAAGTTGTTCTTTTATTCTCTGCATTTAAATTCAAAGTTGAAGTTGGATTTATTGTACGAAATTGCTTTCGCACAATAAAGTTTTGATATTTATCAAATACCTTTTTAGTTTGATGCATACTTTATTATAGTAAATATATATTTTTTTTTATTTTTTTTTTTTTTTTTATTTTTATTTTTTTTATTTACTAAAATTAATTACTTTTCAGCAACAAGTAAGCTTTAATATCGTTGAGTCGAATCGGTTCATTATTTCCCGTGGTTGTTGACAATTTTATCATTTTTATTTCTTTCAGTCCTTTTCTTAGTGGAATGAAAACTACTTTCTTTGGTTTTTCCGTGTAAATAGTATTAGGTGGCAGTAGTTTCTCTATGAAAGAAACGTGTAATAACTCATGTTCAACGTGCAAATGTGGGTGTTCCTCATGATTAGTAAAGCTGTATTCCGTAATGTTGCAATGCCATTCGATTATTTTGCTCGAAAATACGAGTTGAGTAGCATTGTTATTTGACACGTAGTTGGTGTTCTTTTTGAATGAATTATCGGAACAAGTTCTCAATTGGAATATGTCACAAAAGTTACCTTCATTTATAATTTTCATATCCATGGGGAAGTTAGCAGCAATTCTGTAACTATCGTCAGTTAGGTGTTCGAGATTGAATTTCAAATTATTCGGATTAACTTTCTGTATATCTTTCTGTATATCTTTTTGTGTAGCTTTTTGTATTTCTACCGTCTGGTTTTCGGGATTTTTCAAAGTATCTACTTTCGCTAACAAAATATTATGGAAACTAGTCAAATGACTAATCAACTCGGCTTTGAACGAACTCATTGTGAATTCGCCATTAAGTTCATGCACATAATCGTAAGTTTCATCGGAGAAAGGAAATATGAATGAAAACTTGAAGTTTTTTATCTCAAACGTTTTCCTAGTTGTAAACATCAATGCTGACATGCCCAACTGATACTCTTTATTCGGATCGAGTGGAATCGGACTCTCAAACCTTATTGTATCTCCTGAAATTTTTATAAACATTATTTATTTATTATATAATATATAATAAATAAAATGAGTCAAAAATATAAGATCAAGCCCCTTCCATTTGAAGAAAAGAAAGCTTCTCACGATTTACTACCTCTGCCTTTACGTTGTTTGGTGGTAGGACCATCCGGATGTGGAAAAACAACTTTATTGTACAACTTGATTACTGAACCTTGGGGAATTCCGTTTGGAAATCTTTACATATTTTCCAAATCTTTAGATCAAGGAGTTTATAAAGTCTTGAGAAAAGCTTACGAAAAAATAGAGGATAAAGTTGGAATGGAAATAGCACAGTTTTACAATAGTTGTGACGAACTAATTGTAGTAGATGATTGTCAGTCGGACAGTTTGATAGTTTTCGATGATTGCGTTAATGTTCAACAGCAAGGAGTTATAAAAGATTATTACATGAGAGGACGTCATAAGAATATTTCTTGCATTTATCTAACTCAATCATACACTAAAGTTGATATACAGTTGATTAGAAACAATCTGAATTTTCTGTGTGTTTTCAAGCAAGCTCTAATTTACATAAAATCAATTTACGATGGGTTTGTCGGATCGGATTTTACTTTCAAACGTTTCAAAGAAATATGCTACGAATGTTGGAAAGATAAGTATGGATTTCTGGCGATAAACCTCGAGAAACAATTAAAAGATGGTCGATACATGAAAAATTTTGATAAAACGTTTCTTGAATAAACGATCAAAAACACCGTTAAACGATCAAAAACACCGTTAAACGATCAAAAACACCGTTAAACGATCAAAAAACACCGTTAAACGATCAAAAACACCGTTAAAATAACCGTTAAATCACCGTTGAAACGTTTTTTAAATATTCGACAAAAAAAAATTTTTTTGTTTTACTATAATAAATGCCTACTGAAAAACATTTAGAAAAACTTTTGTTGAAAAAATGTAAAGAAAATAAAAAAAAGATTGAAACTCGTGATGATTCAGAAACTAGTAATCAACCTGATGATTCAGATCCAGTAAATCGAATTTTCCTGAGAAAACCCAAAAAAGAAATGACTGTAAAGGAAGCGAACAAAATTCGAGAAAAAAAACAAGAGTTGAGACGTGCTTTCCGAAAAGCTAGAGTAGATGAGTTGAACGAAAGAGAAACTCAAGAAAAGATGTATGCTCCCATCATTGAAGAATTAGTTGAAGTAAAAAATGCCGTGAAACAAGCTGATGAAGACATCATAAAGAAACTAGAAATTGTTCCCTACAAGCAAACTAGTTCTCCTAGAAAGAAAGTTGTAACTTTTGGACCAACTACTACTTTTGACATTAATCCAAACGAGGGAGCTTCTGCACTAGTTGATACTGTGTCAGATGATACCGTAGTAAACACGAGAAGTAGCTTATCAAGCATCATGGATATGGTTGATCGAAATGAAACCCCATCGAATAGCGTTGGTCCGAAAGGAATTGGTCCTATTGCGAGACTTTACATCAGACAGGATGATAAACAATTTGGTATATGGGGAAATGAGGACAAAATTTATATAGGAGACAAACAAATTCAAGTAAATGGAGATACAATCATCATTCAAAATGAAACTTACAAAGGAACTCACGGATTATGGCGTTTGTTAACTGATCCTCTAGGACCTGATCCTGATAAATACACTCAAGAGGATTTAAAAGTTTACAAGAAAATTCTCATTCAAACGAACTCTCTATACCAAAAAAACGATCCAACTACCAATAAAGTAAAGTCTAGTACGGGGAAAAAATGGAAAGAGTTGATCGCACCTATTTGGAAAGAAATCAAAGCAAGTAAAGTTGGTTCGGGTTTGATAGAATATTCCGAAAATCCAGTGGAATTTAAATACATCGACAACCTCCAACAGCTGCTACAGCGTTTGTTCTATTTGCACGCACAAGAACGAGCTGGTAATAACAATTTTCACAATGAAAAATTAGGAATTGTAAAGTTTATAAGCGATCAGTTGGAAAAAAACATAGATAATCCCAAAGGAATAGAATATCTGATGAAAGTTGTTAACAGTTTACCGAAAGGAATTATTAAAAGTGGATCCGGAGTTTTAAATACTTTGCTGAATAAACTAGATGGTTTCGTACCTGAAATGCATTTACCCGGATACAACTATTGTGGTCCATTTACAAAACTAGATAAACGACTGAAAAGAGGAGATCCTGGAATTAATAAATTGGACGAAGGTTGTAAGCAACATGATATATTTTACAGAGATCACACAGACGTGAAAGAAAGGCATGTGGCGGATAAAGCACTGGAGGAAGTAGCAAAAGAAAGAATGTTCGCGAGTGATGCAAGTTGGAAAGAAAAAGCTGCTGCAGCTGTAGTGATGGGTGGAATGAAAGGTAAACAGGTTTTAGGTATGGGAGTTGAAGGTATGGGAGTTGAAGGTATGGGAGTTGAAATGAGTAAACGGTCCTTTGGTATGAGAGTTCGTTATTAAAAAATTTACTATAATAAATAACTATGATTACGAAAAAAATAGATTTAACCGAAAATCAACTAACCAAAATGCGAGCCGCTTACAAGAAGCGCAGAAGTGTTACAGTTCGTTTGGCAGCGAAACGAATTTCAGGAAACGGAAAACATAAAATCAGTCTGTGGGAAACTCAATCAAAAGCATTTGAAAAAGCGAGAGGAGAAAAGAAAGGAATTACGTTAACTTTGAATTATGAACAACTACAATTGAATCACACGGGCGGATTCTTACCATTGGTATTTGCAGGAATGGGAGCACTTGGAGCCTTATTAGGTGGAGGTGCAGCAGTAGCATCTTCAGTAATAGATTCGAAACATAAAGCTGCTGAAGAAGCGGAAATAAAACGTCATAATCTCGAGATGGAAAAACTAGCTCAAAAAGCAAAAAGTTTAAGTATTGGGTCCGGTTTAAAAAAACGAAAAAAAACGGAAAACTACCAACCTTTGAGTAATTTAGATTTACATCGTTTCGCGAAAAATTTTAAAATAAAACATTTCCGAGGTATTTTCATGAAAGATGAACTTCCTGATCGGTCTAAACCCGTTGAATGTGGAATTATTAATTTAGAAAATTCTTATCAAAATGGTAGTCACTGGACTTGTTATTTTAAAAAATCCGAAAAAGAAAAATATTATTTCGATTCCTATGGAAACGCACCACCTCCTAAAGAGTTGGTAAAATACTTGGAAAATAAACATATTTTTTACAATTCCGAACAAATTCAAAAGTATAACGATCCTCCAATTTGTGGTCATCTGTCTTTGATAGTGTTAAAAGAACTTTCAAACGGAAAAGATTATGAAACTGTTTTAAAAACATGTAGAGGGAAATTGAATTCTGAAAAAATCTTAGTATAATATTGTTGTTTTAATGGAAAATTTCCATTAAAACGTTTTTATTAATATTTAAAGGTGAGGGCGATTCGCCCCCACCTTTAATAGATTGGGTTTTAAACAAACTTGATGTTATACATGTCTCTCCCATTTATTGATTTGGTGATTCCATGGTACACTAAGCAAACACCGTACTCAACTAGAGCTTGGAGTTCATTTTTTTCAAATTTTTGAATACATCTTTCTGGTATGAACACTCTAAATTCTCCTAGATTGGCTATAACAGCCTCCCACGAGTATTTTGTTGGCACGAATTCAAAGTTTATAATTTTGTAAGGTTTTCCGATTTCTAGTTCGGAAAGCTTGTTCGTGTTGTTTTCAAAATTAATTTTTTTCAATAGCTGCTCCTTATTCATTTCTATTTATTTATTATAGAATATATTCTTTTAACTAACCTTCCATCTTTAAATAGGGGGAGTCGATTCGCGACCCCTATTAAGGCAAACACAAGTCAATTTGATTTTAACAATAAATACATAGGACCCGTATCTAAAAAATGAGGGGTTAGTTAAAAGAATCTCTCTTCTAATAAAAATTATATATCCTATAATAAAATGAAACCCTATAACAAAATGTGTGATGCGAGAAGGCATTGTGAAAAGTGCGATGTTAGCACTACTTATAAAAATTGGGCTAGACACCTAAAGTCTAAGCGCCATGGAAAAAACGACCCGGACCGGACAATGACTATCAGAAAACCTAGGAAAGCTAAACCTGTATTTGTAAATCCGAGGAAATTGCACAAAGTATTTAATTTTAGTGAAAAAATATTTGAAAAAAGCAAAGAACCTAGGAAAGTGAAACCTGTATTTGTAAAAAAGGAAACTGCATTTAAATCTAGATTAGTAACTTACGATATTAATAATATGAAGGGATTTAAAGATGCTTCCAAATTTCTTGACAGTATTAAAAAAATCGTAACAGGTTTAATCAACATGGAACTTAGAAAAATGGAAATAAAAGTTAATGTAGTTTTAATCGCAGAATTTAGAAAAGGAACTAACGAAAATAATATGGAGTATCAGGAACTCAATTTCAAAACTAAAAACGTAATAATATTGCAGTCAGCAGAAGTTGCAAACTGTTACGATGAAATGAAACAGAAAATTCTAAATGAAATGGAAACGTTCGAAATAAAAGGATCTCAATGGCAACTTCATAAGATCAAGCATTTAGAACTGAACGTTAACAAGTACACTCCTTTGAGAGGATCGTCTTACATCCCACTCCCTGATTTTCTACAAAATAGGAAAGCGATCATAAATGTGAAAAATGACGATAATAAATGTTTCCTTTGGTCTGTTCTGTCTGCACTTCATCCAGCTGACAACCATTCTGATAGAATAGGAAAGTACATAACATGGGAACATGAGTTTGATGAAGCGTTGAAAGATATCAGTTTTCCTATGAAGCTTACGAGTATAAAATTGTTTGAGAAAAGAACTGGGATTTCCATTAATGTTTACTGTCTGGATGAAAATAATACTATAGTTCCCTTGGAAATAACGAAAGAGGAAAAGGAAAAACACATTGACTTGTTGTACTTGAAAAACAAGGAAACTGAACATTATTGCTGGATCAAAGATCTATGGAAACTGGTAGGCCCTAGTCAACTAACAAAAAACCACAAACGAAGGCACTTGTGTAAAATGTGCTTGAATAGCTTTGGAACTCAGGATAAACTAAACGAGCATAAAAAATATTGTGGAGTTCATAAAGCTGTTAAGGTGGAATTACCAGAACCTTATGATAATATTTTACAATTTGAAAATTATAGACACTCTCTAAAAGTACCTTTTACAATTTATGCAGATTTTGAATGTATGTTACAAAAGATTGATACCTGCAAACCAAATCCCGATAAATGTTATATAAATGACATTCAAAAACATGAACCGTACAGTTTTGTTTACTTCATGAAAAATGCCGAAGACGAAAGTAGGGAAAACTATGTAGGTGATTATAAACTTGTACAATATTCTGGACAGGATGTGGTAAAAGTATTTTACGAAAAAATAAAACAAGATGCCATAATGGTGGCGAGAAAATACTATGACATTAATATTCCCATGAAAGATTTAACCGAAGAACAACAGAGAGAATACGATAGTGCTGAGAGTTGTCATATTTGTGAAAGATCTTTCGATACAAACAAGGAGTTTCCACCTCGCGTGGAAGCAAGGAAAGAAGTTCTAGTTAAAGCGATAGAATACTTTAAAGGATTAAACAATATGAAAAAAGTAGATGAATATGAGAAAGAATTAAAACAATTACTTTCTGAATTGAATTCGCAAAAAGTACGGGATCACTCACATTTGACTGGAATGTACAGAGGAGCGGCTCATTCGATTTGTAATTTAGAATATAAAAATCCAAAGTTTATTCCAGTATTTTTCCACAATCTTTCTGGCTACGATGCGCATCTATTTATTAAAGAATTTGAAAAAGACAATTACGATATTAAACTTTTACCACAAAGTGAAGAGAAGTACATTTCCTTTTCTAAAATGGTAACTTATGTAAGTGATGAACTCGATAAAAATGGTCACAAAAAGAAAAAGACTATAGAATTGAGATTCATAGATTCTTTAAAATTTCTTTCTGCTTCTTTATATTCTTTAGCTAAAAGTTTAACTAAAAATCAATTTAAGGAAATAAAAAAGTATTTCCCAAAAGAAAATCTCGAACTAATTACTAGAAAATTAGCTTATCCATATGAGTATATGGACTCTGTTGAAAAATATCAAGAAACTACCCTTCCACCTATAGAGAAATTCTACAGTGAACTCACTGGAGAAAATGTTAAAGAAAATGATTATAAAAATGCTCTAGAAATTTGGTCTACATTCAACATTAAAAATTTGGGAGAATTTACAGAACTTTACAATAAAATTGATGTTCTTTTGTTAGCGGATATCATGGAAAACTTTAGAAATATATCTTTAGAAATATATAAATTAGACCCCGCTTGGTACTATACAACACCAGGTTTCGCTTGGGACTGTATGTTGAGAATGACCAAACAAAAGATAGAATTGTTAACAGATTATGATAAAATTTTACTCGTAGAAAAAGGAATAAGAGGTGGCATTTCTCAATGCTCAAAACGATACGCGAAAGCTAATAATAAATATATGGGAGACCAATTCATCAAAGAAAAAGAAACTGTTTTCATTGAATACTTGGATGCAAATAATCTTTACGGTTGGGCAATGAGTAAATTTTTACCTTATGGAAATTTTAAATGGAAAATGGATCTAGATAATTTCGATATACAATCCATTCCTGATGATTCACCCAAGGGTTATATTTTAGAAGTTGATTTAAAATATCCTCAAGAACTCCACGATTTACACTCTGATTTTCCTTTAGCCCCTGAAAATAGCTATGAAGATGAAAAACTACCAAAACTTTTAACCACGTTGTATGATAAGAAAAAATACGTTATCCATTACATTACGTTAAAACAGTATTTACAACTAGGAATGAAATTAGAAAAAATTCATAAGGTTTTAGAATTTGACCAAAGTGCTTGGTTAAAAAGCTATATCGATTACAATACAAATCTTAGAGCAAAAGCCGAAACACAATTCGAAAAAGACTTTTTTAAACTTATGAATAATAGTGTATTTGGGAGGACAATGATGAATGTGCGTAAACATGTGGATATTAGGCTTTGTTCTGATGGTTATAAATTGGAAAAACTAATTTCAAAACCACACTTTAAAGGTAGAACTATTTTTTCCGAAAACTTGGCGGCTGTACACATGAAAAAAGTAAATATCACACTTAAACAGCCAATTTTCATTGGTATGAGTATACTAGACATTTCCAAAACTTGTATGTATGATTTTTATTACAACACGGTTAAAAAACAATATAAAAGTGATGTAAATTTATTATACGGAGATACAGATAGTTTAATAATGGAAATAAAAACGGATGATTTTTATAATGATATGAAAAATATGTTGGATCATTTCGATACTTCTGACTATCCAAAAAATAATGTTTACAATATTCCACAAATTAATAAAAAAGTGTTGGGGAAATTTAAAGATGAGTTAGAAGGTAAGATTATGGATGAGTTTATTGGACTTCGCCCAAAGTGCTACGCTTTTAAAATATTCGAAACTAATGATGTGAAGAAAAAATCTAAAGGAGTAAAGAAAAATGTCGTTAATAAAGGTTTAAGTATAGAGGATTATAAAAGATGCTTATTCTTTAAAGAACCAAACTATCAGAAACAGATATTATTCAAATCGAAAAAACACGATGTGTCCACAGTACAACAGAATAAGAAAGCTCTTTCCGCTCATGATGATAAAAGATTTATAATGAAAAATGGCATAGATACTTTGGCTTGGGTCACTATAAAATAAACATAAGTAGAGACAATTTTAAAACTCACCTTGAAGAAATAATAAAAGAAAATAATAAAAAAGAAATGGAATTATAGGTAGGATTAAAGTAAATACTAAATTATAATTTTTATAAGGGATTCTTATAAAAACCTAATATTTTTCCATCTCCTCTTCCATCTCCTTTTCCATCTCTCCTCTTACTACAGATTCTCTTACAAATGTAAATATACTGTGCACACTCTTTAGCATATTTTGATTATCCTCTTCGATGCATTCAAAACAAATATCACCATTTAGTACTCTAACCCCACAATTTTTGCAAATATTAATATTTCTGAAAGGAGTAAAATTTAGGATATTTTCAGTTAGTTTATTTTTTCCATTGAGAAAGTTACGTTTCACAGTTGGTAAATCCAAAAACTTATGATACTTCCTCACGAAATAATCAGTCAGTTCTCCAGATTTAGATACTTCCTGCCACTCGCTCTTGGAAAGACAATTTCCATCTTCGAGTTCTCTTAACGCTTTAAAGTATTCCATTTTATTTATAGTAGAGATCCTTTTAACTCACTGCCTCAATTGAATTCCATAGACTGACTGGGGAGGCGATCGACTGGGAGCTGGAAACCAATCTTATCTCAAAAGATAACAAGGCCTCCGACAATATCATTCCCTCTCTGTCTCGCAAAAGGGGAACGATTTTTTCAACGAGCTGAGAAATATTTCACAAAAAATATTTTTTTTCATCGTTCCCTTTTATTTTATCGTTCCGCTTTTAGGTGGAACGCCTTTTTCGCATCCCGCGTCCGCTAGACAGCATGAGCTGTCTCGTTTACTACGTCCGCTAGATAGCATGAGCTGTCTCGTTTACCGTGCATTCACACATTTCTCCTATTAATCTAGTTGTTCTTAAAGATGTACCGCCTTTAATAGGACCCGTCGAATCGACGGGTCCCGTATCGCCTTTAATGGCTTGGACTAGATTCAAAAAATATTTTTAGCGTGACGTCATTTTATTTTTTTCTAGTGAAAACATCAGAGGGAGATAAATTTCGAAAATATCGACCTGAGTCTGATCTCGAAAAAAGAGTTTCTGATAAAAAATATTTTTTAAAAAAAAGTCAATGGCTCTGATGTTTTATGATAAAAAAGTTTTAACAGAGATTCAAGTCGCTAAACCGAAAAAAGTCACTGGTTCTGATGTTTTGTGTTAAAAAAGGTGCTTTGATGTTTTGTGGTAAAAAATTTTATCAGGGGTTTAACAGAAAAGCATTTTCAACAGGGTTTAGCACAAAAGTAGTTTTAACAGAGATTGAAGTCGGAATCATTTTTAACAGAGATTGAAGTCGGTGGTCCAGAACGTACATTCCTATACTACTCATATGTATATACATTTGAAAAAGCGCAAACTTCAGGAATCGTTTCAAAATGCCTCAAAACGGATTTCAATAAAGAAATTTTTCAAAAAAAAAAAATTAAAAAAATATTATTTTAAAAATTTCCGATAGCATTAGCATAGCATTTCTGATTTGCAATAGCTTCATTTTCAACAAAAGTTGGCTTAAAAAGAAAATAAGTTCCAGTCATCCAGCCCCAGTCATGTATATAACCGATTGTTAAGTTAACAAAATATATATTAACAATATATATGTTTATTATTTCAATTTTTTGAGATACTGAAAGTAAATAATCAATAATGAGGACAATGAAGAAATTTATAGGGTGACATGTAGCCTCCAAGAGGGAGGGTTTTTATCTATTATTTTAATTCTCACCAAAATTATATACAATCCAATCATAGGGACGTCCCTGTAATGCGTACATTACTTACCAATGTGTATCTGTTGAGAGAGTGAGGGGGAGTGAGTGTGTTTGTGTGTGTGTGTGTGTGTGTGTGTGTGTGCGCGTGTGTGTGTGTGTGTGTGAGAGAGAGAGAGTGAGAGGGCGGAGAAAGAGAGAGAGAGCAAATTTTAGTTCTTCAACGAAAAACTGTATGGCTTTTTCAAAAGTGGTTCGAGGCTTCTGCCGCCATGTACAATAGGAAGCAATTGTAGTATGATTTTCTTACTTTTTGCCTGGGTCAGGGGGCTGAAGTGTCAAAACAATTTGTGAGTTGTAGTCGTAAAAAGGATTATGGCGTCGTATTGGTACAAGGGCTGTCGTGTTCCAGCTGCCGCAGCATGCGCTGTGACGTAAGCCGGCAACGACAGGCGTTTGAACCCGGGACACGCCGTTTCATAAGCCTCTTTCCCAACGCCTCGAATATACTCGCGTAGACGCTCCGGGCTAACTTTACAGCTGCAGACTCGTGCGAATCCCGTATCGAGTCCGCGGCGATGCTAAGTGATCGCTTCAAAGGAGGCTGTCCCCACTGCGACAGAAATACCCAAGTCTGGTTTCTACATCTTGCCGATGACAACCGAAAAAGGTTGCAGTACTAGCCAACACCCACGTGTTGATTTTAGAATGTTATCCTTCCACAGTGCTGTCATCTTAGCACTATGAAAGTTCAAAGCAAGTTGCAATAAGACATTTGAATCTCGGAATAAATGTTGAGGTTGCACAAACCAATTTCTCGATCACTTTCAGTTACTCTACGTATTACAATATGAGGTTATTGATTGAATAACCCAATTACCAATGTACTTGAGAATGAAATACTGACAACCAAAACAGGAAACGAATAATATATATCCCCATAAATGCAGTGATAACAGTGTTGTAGGCAGGCACCGATTTCGGGGATATCAACCCACCATCAGTAGCAACCGATGAACGTTGCTTATAGTTCTTGCAGAAACGGGCAAATCATCAAGTCCTCAAGTGACGATAAATAATTGATCGTTTCATATGTACTCCTTCCTCTTTAGTTATGCCTGAAAATTTTCAGCAGAAAAAGGTCTCAACACCTAGGTGTAATAATATAGTGATTAATGTTTTAAATTAATTGGTTTTCTATTGTTAAATATAATTTTATGTTACTGGCTGTATTTGTGAAAGTAACATTGTGGCGACCGTGACAGGGCTTTATTAGCAAGTGTCAGTGAAATTTTGAAAAGTTGAAATTAAAGAAGAAAATGATTGAAAGTGAACTAATGAAAGGTATAATTGACTCAAGAGATCAAACGTATAAAATTATGAAAATAATGTTTCTCGAAGAAGCTAATTCTCGAACCGATCTCGCGAAGAAAGAAAATATAAACTTTGTAGATTTAAACGCTAAAATTTGGTCTTATAACTAAAGTATATGATAAGTTGCAGAAGGTCAGTGACTCCCTTGTAGAATTAATGTACAAGGACGAGGGAGCCACTGATGAAATACTAGAATTAGAACTGAACACTTGCGGGGAATACGATTATTCATATTTTTATATAAAAAAGACCGCGGACGAACTCAGTACTTTTAAGGAACAAGAAAGTGCAGTGTTTGGGGTTGAAGAAGTATCACAAATTTTTACTATGAATCTGACCGTAGAACAAAATATAATCCTGAGTTCGATACGGAAGAAAGAAGAACGATTGATTATCAAACATATTCTGAACTAATCGAATCAAATTCATAAAATAAATGAGATTATAGTACTCATTTAAAACTGGAGAAATTAATTGTTATAGAGTCAACCGAATATGGAATGTCAGAATGGCAGAAAAATCTAGTAGAATGCTCTCTAGGCATCAGCTTCTCACCGCTTCGCTCTCAGATTGACTCCACCCTAAACCAGAAAGAGGTCGCTATCAATCGGCCCTACTCTTCGTGCAGAAAACCTGGAGTTGAACAAGAAAGAGCAGAAAAACCAGAGGGGAATGGAAAGATTGATAGAGGAGATCAAAATGAACGTCACAATCACGGACTGTTGGAAATGATGAAGTTGAGTCCTCATAACTACCAACCGAGCGCCTAGTGTATTTACGATGATATAATACAACGAAACAAAGCTACAAGCTTTTCAGACTGTTAAGATTCGGAATCGATCCTAATACTCGTACAAGTAGAAATGGGTACATACTTTTTGGCTGATAGCGGGTATAAGATATGCAAGACAACATGACGCGACATAACATAATGTACCTATAGAATAACTTATGCAATACAACATTTTTTAAAAATATCATTCACTAATGATTGACATGACGTTTCACCAAATTAGTTAATGATCTGAGTTTAAGCTTCTCGTTTGCCGCTTTTTTTTCTCTCTTTTTTCTCTTTTTTCAAGCATGTACATGCTTTAGCCATGGGTCTCCGCTCCGAAAACGACTGGAAAATATGACACTAAAGTAGCGCGGAGTTTTCTATTGATTTCCACGTATAACCATTCCTTTGCTAGGGAAGTGTAACTCCCTTAGTTATCGTTCCACGATAATCGTTCGCCACTTGTGGAGAACCTCTCAATTTATCACAAAATGTCATGACTCCTGAGCCGCTCTAGTGTCAAAGGAAGCTGATTTACGCCAAGTTACTAACTAATAACGCTTCGTAAACATAATGGCAATTTATGTCTTGTTTTTCTCCCTAAAATGATCATAGTAGGTGCCTGATAGTAGCCTAGTGATGCTAAAATGATATAAAGTGATAATAGTATGGCTAAAGCGTGTGCATATTTTCACTAATTTAAGCCGACGGCTTTAAGTAACTAGTGGCCAGGGGGTCGGCACGAAGGGTCGAATTCTCCCGGGGGTCAAGGGGGCGGAGCCCCCCTTGCGAGGCTCGAAGAACCGAGTTTTTTTAAAAGATGAATATGTTTCATGGCTAGACCTATGTTTTCGAGGCTGTCACACTTTTAACACAGAATGTCTTTTAGCCTTGGCTTCTCCAACCGAAAACGAAACGATTTGTGTTAACGAAAATGTGTTACGTTTTTGTGTAACGAATATGTATTGCAACAATTTACGGATGATTTTCGCTAACAACCGAGTCCTTGCTAGAGAAATGGTACTTCGTCATTTTTCATCCCACAAAATTCGTTGACCATTCATTCGAAAGCTCTCAATTTATCCAACCATTTTATGTTAACTACTGCGCAGTGCGTGGCAAACAAGCTGAGTTATGAGCATGGTTATATGAATATTGTTTGCACACAGCTTATCATTCTCAATAATTGATTTTGTGAACATGATTGCAACTGCTTGTTAATTTCTGATAATTAATTTTATACACCGCAAAATCTGAGTCATCCTTATATGCGGGTTTTACGGGTTTATGTGAAACGCATGAAACACATTCTGCGTATCATTAATTTCATTCGAATTATGTAAATAGAGGTAACCGGGGGTCCAGGGGGCTTGCCCCCCCGACTAGGCGTGGAGCGCCGAGTTTTCGCGTCACATTATTTCGACATGTTACTTTACCAATGATATTCGCTTACAACAGAGCCATTCTTAGGGAAGTGTAACCGTCAATTTCCACCCGACTGAAGTGGTTCACCACTCGTTGGAAAGATCTCAATTTATGCTTAAATCTTACGGTCCCTAAAACGTTCCTAAAATGAAGGCACCTCAGCTACAAGTCATTATTGAAGTGTAAACAATATTTTTGGAGTTTTCGCGTACTTACTGCGAACCGCGAGATTTTGAAGCACTAAGATACACTACTTTTAACATGAATTTGTTAAAATATAGTGTAATGTAACATAATATTTTATAGGGAAACTCTCTGAGTAATTAAGAGACGATTGAAATGATGGAATCTTTCCTGATCAGATGAGGGAGCTGAATTCCATCCTGTTCACCCAAGGAAGTTGAAATATGATTTAGACCTTTTTTTGCTGCGTTTTATGATGTGTTGGTTATAGTCATTTTGAGTAAATAGGTTGTTAAATGTGACAATTGTCCTACTCTTCCTGCTCTGAAAAATAAAGATGATTTTGATTTGAAGATAAAATATACTGAGGATGAAGAGTTGGAAGAGTGATGAATTCAGAGAGAAGCCCACTGGAAAAGGTCTAAATCCGCTGCTCCCTCTAGCAAAAGAAACATCCGAGAGTGGTTTCTACATCTCGTCGCCGATGACATACGAAAAAAGGAGCAGTACTGGACACCACCCACGTGTTGAATTTATAATGTTATTTCTCCTGGCATTATAAAAGTTCAAAATAAGTTGCAGCAGAACAGATTAAATCTTCTATCATTGGTGAAATTGTATAAATAATTAATTTCTAGTTCTATCAATTAGCCTAAGTATCACAATAGCGAATAATAGAGTGAAAAATCCATATTAATCAAATATATCAACAAATGGAGAACAAAGAAAAAAACCAAGCCGATATATCCCGGCAGTGTTGTAGAGAAATGATCGTAATTGGCAACATAGCCATAACAATAATAAACCACCATTAGCCATAAAAATAATACATTGATGGTTGTCAAATTGAGGTATTGTTATATATGACAATTTTATATTTCAATATAGTCCATCTAATTTTATTTTTCATTGGTTCGATTTAAGTGATTATATCCCTATGGTGCTATTGATCTTGCGGTGCTAAGTTATAGCTTCAATCAGAACTGTTCACTCAGCGATTCTAATTCGAATTCTGGCTTCTGAATTTTGTTGATAATTTGCAGTCTGGTCCAAACTATTTAATCTACCTTGATTGATTCAGCTGTTGTTATTAAATCAATTCAGTGGTAAATCCGAATGAATTGGTCGCTTATCGACTAATATCAACGGAAGTGGGGAGAAATATCGTCTATCCCCATAAGATCGAAACCTGGTGGCAATCGAGCCCTCTTCTGTAAAGCATTATCAGTGAGGCAAACTGATATAATTGTTGAGGAAATACTGTACCAACTAATTTTGTTTCTTATTTTTCTATAACAATAGGTGAACTGATCAGGTAATGCCGAAAAATCGCTTCAAAGAAAGCTTCTTTCGCCTCTTCTGCAATATTGATATCTGAAAATTCCCACGACCCTGGCTAACCTATTGATTTTAAAATATCATCCGCCGGGTTATCACTTTAACCCAATGAAAGCTTGAAACGAAATTCTGTCTTAAACAAATACATATAATATTCAAATTATATATTTATAACAAAATAGTCAAAATAAGAGGTAGTGATGCTTGTAAGAAGGATTGGATTATATAAGAACATGAAATAAAATTGAGGAACAGGAAAGGCCTAATAATAATTTTTGAAGGAACAGCACTATTTTCCCAACACATATATTGTTTTTATTTTGGAATTAACGATTTCCTGACTAAAACCACAAACATTTTTGTTTTCAATCACATTTTAACGTACTTCTGCAACGCTTCTTGCTATTACGACTGAAATTAGACGGATAACATTTACATCCGCTTGTGGAATATCTTTCCCGAACTTCATCGGATTCATTGCAGTTTGTTGGTTTGGAAGTAGAAGGGGAAAACCCCATGAAAATCCTGTCATAATTTCTTGATACGTTCATGTATTTTGAGTGTTATTACCTACTTGGCTTTCTTTAACTGTTCGGGTGTGGATACAGTAACAATGAGGCATGAATCATGGTTTTGAATACATTTCTTCAACGTTCTATTATTGTTCGCGGTGCTTTATTAGTTTTCTGAGTAGAAAACAAACTCAGAAACCGGATTTTTATCAACTTCACGTATATACAAAAGGTGACAGTCAAAACTTCAGAGGTAACCCAGGGTTGTTTGGAAAGTAATGATAACTTCCGCCCCACAAAAGTGATGTTACGGCTCCCACTACCCCTGAAGGCACCAGAACAACGGCCGACCCCGACATTGAACTTGGCCCAAGCGATCGATTTACCATGCGAACTCGAGCGACCCCCCCCCCCCCCCCCCCCCCCCCCCCCCCCCCGTCTCTCCCGCAAACAGCTGAACTTGATTCTGAATTTTCCCACCTTCCGTGAAGGACTCGCGGGAAACGGAGCGTCGAAGCGAGCGAGTCAGAAAAACGGACGGTCAGCGAACGCGCGAGAGGGAGTGGATGCCGGTTACTGGGACTCGGTCGAGATGCGGTTACGTGATCGATCCGAAATCGGTCGGTCCGATGACCTGATCGCAACCGCCGAACCGACTCTGCAACTTCGCAGTTTTGCGAATTCATCGCGATTTCGAAATGCCGAGGACTTTGCGTATATCAATACATTGCTTATATCAATACATTTAGTGGTGAATAAGGTAGGAAAGTAGCTGCTATACCTACTGCGTCAAACTTATTAGACATTGTCAATATGTGATGCGAGGCTTCGCACGCGATTCCAAATTGTATCTCATTTCTTCAAGCTCTTTGGTGTTTTGCCATCTTAAAACAAAAAATAATAATTTACTAATGACATTTTGAAGGTTTTCTCAATTTCCTCGACCGACATTTGGAGCGTGGGACTATGAGTATTATATTCATTGTTTCATGAACATTAATTAGGTAACTATCATTGACTTAAATTTATTTATTTATTCTTTTTTTTTTTTGGTAGACGGACACGTTTATACACACATAAGTTCCCTCAGGACGAACGAAGTGAGTCTCTACTTTGAGCGGCTAGTATTTGTCAGCATGTGTGCGTGCGTGCTTGAGTTTGTGCGTACGTGTGTGTTCCGCAATAGGCCGCAATTTCGGAGCTATCAACTTGAAACTTGTTAGGTGGACTCTTTGGATATTCAAAATTAGCGCATAGTTTTTAGTGACGATGATCGTCGTCAAATTAACCTAAAATCGATGTTGGTATTGTTTTCAATACTTTTCGCCATACAGAATCGACTGAAACCACTATGGAAGCTTTAATAGTTGTCCTTGACGAAAATACGACGTCATCTTCGTCGTCACTGATGTCATTCATGTCAAATCATTAAAAATCGAGTCTGGTATCGTTTTCAATAGCGTACGCCACACAAATCGACTGAAACCACTATAAAAGCTTTAACAGTTGTCCTTGACGACAATACGACGTCATCGTCATCATTGACGTCAATCATTGTCAAATATGTGGCGATATCACAGTTATCACCCCACAGAATCGACTAAATACTTGAATGTATAGATCATTGAAATGTTTTGAATAGTTTTTGTTGTGGTTGCGTGGGAAATAAAAATTGAAATTGGGATGATTTGATGAGAGTGGGTTTTCTGAACCAATTAAGCCCTATTATGACTCCTATCACGATCAGATAATGCCTAGAGGATGAAATATCTACTGGCCGGATTTGAAGTACCACAACCTGCCTAATTCAATAGTCGGTAATTAAGACCGTAGCTCTAATAGCCGGCTTAATTATCCACACCTCTAGCAATCTAATAAGCAGACCGTACCTATAAGAATCTAATAGCTATATATTTTCATGGGTCAAAGCATCCTTCACGCCTAGAACCAACTAAGTTCCATACGATTTTTTTAAATCTTCAAGGACTGTGCGAATATTATTGAAGGATAACTTCAATTGTCTTTGAATTTCAAAATAGGTGTGATGTATTCTATAGGCTGTCACATAAATAATTTGTTATCAGACAATTTCTAAAGAAATGGACTGCAGACAGATACAGCAATTCCTGAGTAGTATCCAACACAATTAATTAATTCTATTGCATAGGTTATTATGTTTAACTCTCATAATTAGTCTCCTATTTTCCTTCATACTGATTTATATTTTAAAATGTAAAATGCTACATCACCATTATTTGTAATACCTATCATTTGCATAGTAAAGAAAGGTTTGAAACTATAACTACCGTATGATGACATGGCTTACCTTCTACCGCTTCTATTTAATCAGCTAAATAATCAGTAAGTATTTAACCTATGTATACCTACATGTTTCACGTTTCTTGCAGATCATGCTCACTTCTAGTTCCCTAAGGAGGCCGCTTCTGTAAAACCGGTCGGATTTGTAATAAAGACAAATATGGAAGATGCCGATAATACCGCTTCCCTTCTCACCTTTCCAATGGTCTGATTTTGATCTTATTGGAAGGTAGATGTAGTAAATCGACTAGGATTTATCCTTTGCTTGGATGCAAAATGAAGGACTGAAGCACAAGGACTAATTCTGGACTTTTGCGTTAAAAAAAAAAAAAAAAAAAAAAAAAAAAAAATAAAAAAAAAAAAAAAACGCTTCAAGTTAGTACATAAAGCTACATCATTTCTGTATTATGTAGCCCTTCTACGCTGACCAACAGTCTATAAGTATTAAATGTACATTATCAAAGTCAAACTGCATAATCGAAGGAATCTTCCGAGAAGTTAATGAAATGAAATAAAACGCACTTTACTAGCTTTTCTGTACGTACCTAACTAACTGATATCTTCATAAGTACAATTGTAAATCAGAATTTAAATACCCACATTGAGACAGACGTAGGACAATTGAAAATGTATAGGATAGTATAGAAAAGTTACTATGTTTCACTAGATCATCTATAGGTGACACAATTATAATAAACTCGATTTCTTTTCTTGATTGGAATAATATCAATATCAGTTCATAAGGTGATTTATAATAAACAGATACGAGTCCGACCGGGCGGCATCTAGATGCTAGGATAGAACACCTACCATGGAAAGAAAAGTCCCTGGTGACGACGAGCTTATAAATATGGTAGCAGCCCTGTCAGGAACACATAACGTGTAACGTTATAGTCGCAACTTGTCCTTCTCTTCATACATTCTCAATGCCTCATTCAGTTCATAGTTAAGCCAAAATGCGATAGACTCCGGCTATTAGATTAGTTGAGCAACGGTGTCACAGATTCCAGCAAGTTAGGCTAGGTTCAGTAAGCCACGGTGTCACTGACTCTGGCTGACTCCAAGTAGGTACCTACGGTGTCTCAGACTCCGGGAATATGTTAGTCCTTCGTCTGAACTTTTATGAGTTTAAGGTCCCTCCGAAACATAGAAAAATGGTAGGCAAAGGGCCCGTAAACTATTGTGCTGATCCTGTCTGTCCGCATTAATGTTGCTTTCTTGATTCTCATTACATGGATCCATTCTCCAGTGATTTTGTTGAAATATGTTGTTCAGATACTCCCCTCCACTTCAAATTTTGTTAGATTACGTTTCAAGAAGAAGTAAGAGTCATGATTGTTACAAAAATTTTAAGCGTGCAGATGACCTTTTAATCAGGGAACGTTGAAACCTCAATACAATAAAGTTTTATAGTTCTCACTCCGTCCTTCTCGGAACCAATATGGTTTTGACAGCTTTTTCGTCATTTGAGATCACGCTGTGGCGCCTCGCGGTCTGGGTTTCCTCATAGTAGCATTAGACGCCTAACTGCCCACCTAATTGAATTATACGGAGACAAGATCTGCGTCGGTGCTCATTGCCGGCCAGCCATTAGGCAACTTATAATGGGATGACTAGGTCTACAGGGTTGGAAGCCCAGACAATTCCTTCAGGCAGGCGGATAAGTTCGGTAATTCGAAGAAAAAATTATGAGTGTTGCAGTGTAACCTTACGGTCTAATTCCTATGTGAAATATCATGGTTCAATCCACACACCTATATATACAGATCTATAGTATATATAGGTATACATATGGTTCAATAATTATTTACTGTGGTGCAATGTTTCGCAGACTCTAGTAGTTAAGAAAATAATTAAATAAATGAAAAATTATTACTTAAATAAATTAGTAAACAATTTAAAAACATGAGAGAATTCAGGTCACTCAGCTGATTAGGAAAGAGCCCATCATTTCAATAATCTCTTAATGCCCCAGGGAGTCTCCCTATCAAATTTCAACTTCCAAGTTTCTTTCCAGTGTAATAGTGGTTGCAATCATGTTTACAAATTTAACTGTGAAGGATCACCAGTATGTAAACAATTATTCAGAAAACCACTCTCGTACCTCAATTTTTTGGCCACGCACTGTGCATAGTTAGGTGAACCAAGAGCTTTCCAACGACTGGCGAACGATTTTTATACCATGATAAATGCCTAAGATACAGTTCCATAACAAAGACTTAGTTGTAAGCGATAATCATTAGAAAATAGGAGCGTAACACCCTAAATGTCACGTGAAGGTAATTTTTTCTCATTTTTTGCCGGCTTATGATGACAAAAACCTGTTCCATGTTAAAAGCCAGAAAGTTCCAAGTTTGGATGTTCTAACTACGTTAGTAACCCACATGGTCAACATGGCGTCTTGGAAGAAGATGTTTGAAATTCCATTACTTATCAATATGTTTATATTTATTGTGTTGTGATTTATATATTTCCATGGGCTGTCATCAACCTTTGCAATTCGGCTTGCCCGTAATTTTCAAATGGGTAACCTATTAGATGGGATTTTTCTAGAACTATTGTTATTACTATTATTGTAGAGCTACCTACTAGAACTTGAAAACACTCTCCCTATGCTCTCTCCCTAGCCTGAACTTTAATAAACCAAAATACAAGAGAGGATGGCAGTTATCTTTGCTAATGATTTAGTTTAGTTGCTAATGATTGACTAACATATAAATTAAGTAATGATTTATGAAATATAATCTTTCTAATTCTCCTATTATCAAGGTGGTTTTCGATTCCCACCACAAAGTCACCGATCATTTATAAAATATCCCAAAAACGTTTAAATACCTTCAAGTTTTATGTTATGTGGATTTGATTTCTCCCTCTCTATTAGGCGTAGGACTACATCCCTAGAACTTTAATATCATTATTTCTCAAGATATGAAAGACTATGCGTGCATACTGCATGGGGTGGTCATAGATAGGTATCTAATGGATACTAAATAACTGAAAAATATGGTTTTTGTCTTGACTTACTCCAACCAAGCTATGCATTGTGTCTTATTCATTAATCGTAAATATTATTTTTAGATTTGATAAATAAACATGCGAACCGGGGTAGGTCTCGTTAGACGCCTCCAGGGATCTGTTATAACTCTGCGGATCTGTAGTTATAACAGATCCCTGGTCGCTGCAAACTGGTCGTTGGAACTGAACGCTGCAACGACCGGGATCCCCCTATAGGGTTACCCTACCAGTATAGGCGCCTAGAGCTCCCCTAGGGACCATTCTTGTTCCTAAACTTGACTAAAATCGTTCAACCCAACCCCACCTATCCTTTTCCGTTTGACCAACGGGGCCAAGGTACTAGGTTAAATAATCCTGAAATCTCAGCGGCACTGCGCTTCCCGGGGAATCCATCCTTTTTTATTCGAGGTGGCCTCGGTTCCAGGATGAAATCTCAACTACTGGACGGGGGCTATGGTTCCAGGGCATACAAATGGGTCACGTCCCGGGATGAACTTATATTCCTTCATCTATACGCAAAACTATTTAAATATGAGCCAGGTTTTTAGTCAGATAAGAAGAGTCAATAGGTCCGATTCGGAAAAAAAAAATTATGTGGAATTTTGCCAGTTTATGGGTCTATACTTGAACTGCAAACATATCTATTATACTCAATCCATATGAATCTTTTAAATGACATAAACTCGTCACTCCGCGCCTTGAAGGGGATGGACCCCAGCCATTTTTTGTCCCTTCAAAACAGCTAAACATTGAAGAACGTTGAACACGCTTTTACGTGCTTCTGTTGTTGTCGGCTCCTTCCCAAATTTCAACTTCCTAGGGTGAAAAGGAGAGAATTATGCATACAAACCTGATTAGAATGGAGTCTATTCCATTCGATTCTTGCCCCAGAGAGTCCCCCTATCAAATTTCAACTTTCTAGAGTGAACAGGAGGGATCCCTCAGCTGATCAGGAAAGTGCACACCATTTTAATAGTTTCTTGATGTCCCAGCTAGGCTCCCTACAAAATTAATGCTTTTACTTTCGAAGGGGTTTAGGCAACGACTGTTTTTTCAATATTTTTGTAACACATTTCGTTCCCGCAAAACGGTTTTGCGATTCGGTCTTGCGAAAAACTCTTGTTTTTAGTAATAGGTCCTGGTAAAATCGTGTTCTACGCTAAAACTTGAAATCGCTTTACCTCGAAAAATGACCATTTTTTGAACATTGCTTGATGGCACATAGGTACCTAAGTTATTGACCATATAAGTAATATTAGAAATTATAACGACCGATAATTGCTCCTCATTCTGCCACCAAATATTCATTTCGAAATAAATTATTAAATTATATCTGCCATCCAACTTGGTCGACGTTTCTGAAAACTAAGTTAACCTTGGTAAAACCTTGGGTGAAACAGGAAGAAAAATTTCTTGTTACTAGAGGTATTGGTGCTGAACATCCGAGTAATCGAATGAGAGCTTCCTGCAGTAGGTACCGATAAGACGTGCGTGTTGTTGACCGAAATTGATTTGTGGTCGAGTTACAACCGATTTCGTTCACTTCTTCAGAAATCTTCCTTCGATCGGTCACGAAAACGATCTTCGGTTGCATAATAAAATAACCTACTATTTCCTGTGGCGAAAGTAATTGTGGATCCGCGGAGCCGCCTCGTCCTCGATAACGGGAAAAATCGCGATTCATTGCGTGACTTTCAATCAATCTCAATGACATTTCGCGTCCGTAGGTAAATCAGGCGTTGCTCAACGTCTAACGATGATGAATTTTTGTCATAAATAGATTCGATTGATCAATCAAGCTGATTATTAAGGGGACGTGCGATTTCCTTCACATTTGATTCATGGTTACTATTTGCACCATTTGAATTTTATGGAGCTAACTTCAGGATATCGGTTAATCAAACGCTAACTCGCAGTGATGAAACCCGCACTTCGGCCCAGTTAACTCCCGAGTCATTTAACACAGGAGCTAGATAACATCCGCGAATCAATGTTTTGACCGGTCCACCATCTATTTTTACTCCAGGAGGTTTTTCTGCTAAATTGTGAAGATGAAAAGCACCTGCGCATTGTTGAAATAGTCGTAGCAACTTCTATTACCGTGTTAAATGTCTCAATTCTTATTATTATGATTATTAACATGAATATCAACAACAGAATAACGAAATTACGGGAATATTAAAGAAGTATAAGACTTTAAACTCTGTTGGCCACACCCCACCTCCAAAAATCACCTTCTGGATCAAGCGTGAACTCACTGCATGATCAAATGATTTTAACACTGATTAGTATTTTCCCCACAAGAAGAGCCATCACCCTGAAGGCCGAATCGGAATAATCGGAATAGATAATCCTTATTCGAAGGCTTATGAGCTATCTCAATGTTTTAAGCCTTGAGAATGTTACCCGCGACATTAAAAAGATTTTTAAAGAACTAAGAGAGAATATTTCTTCAATTTTTTAGCATGAATATGCTTTAGCCGTGACCTAACTACCGAAAAATGACCCACGAGAGTGCAACGAAAGTAGCGCCAATAATTGTGATGTTTTCCGCTTACAACCGAGTCGTTGCTAGGGATATGATACTTCGTCGTTTTTCATCCCACAAAATTCGTTGACCATTCGTTCGAAAGCTCTAGATTTATCCAACCATACTATATTAACTACTGCGAAGTGCGTGGCCAACAAGCTGAGTTATGAGCATGGTTATATGAATAATTGTTTACACACAGGTGATCATTCTCAATTATTGATATTGTGAACATGATTGCAACCGCTTGTTAATTTCTGATGATTTCATTGAGCTGGTGTTTCGATTATGTGATTCATAGCAGGTGATCCGAATATTGCGAGAACGGTTAGATTTGTGAAGCGGTGGTTAAATTATTTTAATAGGTAATTTCTATACTTTACACTATAGGAAGCTGTAATTTCGTATGTAGCCTCTTTAGCCTCTTTCTATAATAAAGTGAATGTTTACTCGCGAGTTTCTATTAGGAGATCATCATCTCACAAGAGCTCAATCGTCGTGATCATTTCTATAATAAAGTGAATGTTTACTCGCGAGTTTCTATTAGGAGATCATCATCTCACAAGAGCTCAATGGTCGTGATCATTTCTATAATAAACTGAGAGCGAGGAGCTAAAACATGATTCCATGTTTTAGGATTGATGGCAGAATGATAAACAGAGTTCAGAGGCCGATGGATGGTCGGGTTCAGAGAATCGACGAGGAGTGAGTCGTTTACGGCTAAAGCATATTCATGTTTTTTAATTTTAGCCGTCAGGCTCAAAGGAACTGTGGCTTTTTTTTTCTTGGTCGATTACAAAGGTTCATTATTGTAAATAATAAACCAAAATTAGAGTCATCATGCCGATTCTCGCAACTCTTCGCAATGTCATGTTGTATGCAATAAAGTGTGAATTGAATTCAATTGAATTGTATTTGAGAAAAACGTATTACATTTGCTCATTTCACTTCCTTCTTCAGAACTTTTTCCATTGCCAAAGAAAAGCAAGGATGAAAACAGTAGGCGTAACCAGTAAGTGGATTAGTCTACTTTCTCAGACTCCTCCAAATACCCGACCTGAGATCACCTTGCTTTGTCTATGCGATCCACAAAATTTGAAAAACATGCACTTAGATCAGCTGACTGGGAATGGAACTCTTGGATAAGCAGATTTGAAAATGAATCCAAATCAGTTCTTATTATTTGATTTCTTGGATCAATAATATTGTCAAATATAGCGCTGTTGGATCCACTGAGTTGATGACCAAGCTCTTAGATCAGTAGAGTAATGAAACTTTTCCCATCACGGGGTTTCGGTGATTTATTATTAGTGCATTAAATCTTTATTTCATTCGTGTGAGGACATTATTCTGGTCCATTGATGAAATTGTCAATCCGGAAGCTTTCCCCGCCTTCCTGGTATACTTATTTAGGCAACTCCATTAGGTCACTTAAGACCTTTTCCGCATCAGTCCCACGCAAAACGGCCTTATGTATCAACATAACAACATCGTCACCTTCGGTATTTTGTTAATGGTTTCGTGACTGGAAATACGATTCCCGAAGGGTGCGTTGATCCGCGGGACGTCCTTCCGATTGTTGTGAAAAACACGCTGCAGAGCGAGCAAAAACTCGAATTGTCCTTCCCTAGGAAGGTCTCCAGTTGTAGTTGGGATCTAAGTTAAGCAATTCAGTATACATTGGAATTGTTAAATTTCAAATCCGGAGCGTCTTGCAGTGAGACTGCAAAGTGAAAGATCCAAATGATTTCGCATAGGAAGAAGTCCTACTCAACAGATTCATGAGTTGTGATTACTTAGCTGATATGTCTTCCATACACATAAAAGATACTGACCTGAAGGAACACTCAGATCACAAAACGCGACATTTTTTCGCCAACCTTGGTTTATTATTTAATATTCATCATTATAATCGCTGTGGGAACAAAATTATTAACCATATTTGTGGGATTGAGTCTCAAAGTAAGTATAATCCATAAACCAAGTAAAAAATCATCTGTCCAGTTATTATACGTTGACCTGGACTTTCTTCGACGACGAAAACGGAAAATATTAAAGAATGTTGTCTGTTTCCACGAAAAATAAAGAGTTTAAATGTTAAATCGATTTCGAAGGTTAGCTCTTCATCATTAACAAACAATAACTTATTGTTACCAATAATTATTGTTGTTATACCTAAATAATGACCTATCCTATTGATATACCATAACGTTATTTTTCGATGAAATCGATTTACCATTATAATTCGTGAATATTTATTTTTCAGGTCAAACATATTCTCAATTAACTTCCCTTTTCATAATTGAAATCGGTTTCCACATCTTCACCTCGAGTAATTTAGTTCGTTTTCTTTGGCAATACACAACCCAATTGTATGGAAATCGAAAAAAAAAAACACGTTTGATTCGTAGGTATGGAATGAATCCTGTTTTGGCTTCCTTTTATTTTCATTGTAAATGCCTGGGCTGGAGAAGAGTTTCGAAAAAATAAATTCTAGGGTTTGTCTCAGAATGCCTCAAAACGGATTTCAATTAAGACAATTTTCGAAAAATTTTGATTTAAATATTTTTGGAGTCATTGCAATAGCTTAATTTTCTACGAAGATTCGGTAAAAACGTATAGTTCAAATTTCCAAAAGAAGGGTGGTTAAATTGTGTCTAAGTTGTTCATTTTTATATACATATAATTCAGTAATTAACATGCTGTAACATTTATCCGCTATAATTAAATACAAATTTATTTTTATTTTTCATTGAAATGCTTGACATTGTTCGGCCTCTAGACTCAGGTATGTTCATTATTCATCATTTATTGTGTTTTCAACTTATATATATTCATTTATTTTTTAAAATCTTGGGTTCCTACTGGTTTATAATATATGATACAGCAATCTATCGAAGGATCAAGGTAAATAAGGCGTGAAAGTGAGCATAAATATTTTAAACATTTCTAATGATCGGTAAACGAATGCAGGAGTATCTATCTGTTTGTGACAGTGGATGAGAGTTTCGGTCTGCTGGATGCGGTTTCTATATAAATAATCACCGCGAAAATATCAGCTTTTGAGATCGATATCAGCCACGATTAACAAAAATATTTCATTGATTTGAAATCGATATTAGTCATGATAAACAAAAATTTCATTAATTTTATTTGTAATAAATTATTAGAGGTATATATTCCAATAATTTATTTATTCTTACTGCGGCAACTATTTATTCAAATAATGACAAATTCAACATGTTTAGCAACGCCGGGCGGGTTCTTTTGATTAAAAATTCCATTGGCTCCTTATTGTCGTAAAAGAAGTATTGGTGATCAAGGAACTATAACTAATAAATCTACTTAATTATCATTAACGTATACCTTTCGGAGGAATCCGTCGTCACTAGCAAGTTGAGTCATCAGTAGCCAGCCATGCACCAAAGCGCTGATGAATCCATTCACAACCTCGAAAATGTTAAAAGAGGCTAAAGATAAACTGGCCTAATTAGGCACCCAACTCGACAACAAATTGTATGTCACGAGTCACACATGAATGAGGAGGTAGATCGCCTTACTAGGCTGGGGTCGTCCAGAAATCATCATGGGTAAGCCCCAGCGCTAGGCATCACGCATAATGCTTGTAAGGCCAGAGCAAACACCTGGGCTATCAAAGATCTAACAGAGTTATGGAGAGAAGAGGCTAATAGATATAGATAATCTAGGATGTGTATCTTTGGCTGCGATAAGAATCGCTCAGACTGGATTATATCGCAGCCTAGAATACAAATAAGAAAAATAATTGGGGTCCTCATAAGACACTTTAGTTTTAAGAGGACCCTATTTATCATGCCCAAGGTACCTTCTCAGCTCTGTGAATGTGGAAATGGAGAGGACACAGCTGAGCACTTTCTGTGTATCTGTAATATATTCTTGAGATCTAGGCAGGAGGCCATAGGACATCATATAATCGAAAGGGCCTCACTTAGAGACCTAGATTGGAAAGAGATAAAGAATTTTGTTGCACTAAGCAACAAATTTAGGACGTAGCGCAGCCGTAGAACCCCATATTACAAGTGGCCCTTTTTGTAGAATTATAAGCCATCAGGCCTGGGATTTCTTTCTACGGAAGCCCTATACAGTCAGTCAGCAAGTCGAGTACCGGAAGCCAGTGCTTTCTATGCAAAGACGTCATCATCAGGCCGTCGAAACAGTACTCGAGAGTACTGTTTTGACGGCCTGGCGATGTCTGCATCGAAAGCGCTCGCCCCAGGTAATCGACTTGATAGTGAAAACGGATTCCTCCAAAAGGTAGGAAATGATCATTTTACTATTACTACTAGCGGAAATGACCCTTTAGATTAATATAACGACTATAGTCATAGTTAGCAGTTACAGATGTCGGGGGTGCCCTATCTTCAAGCCCCAGACGCCTTACGCCTCTCCTCGCCGCCGCAATTACTGCATTACGGGGATCATGCAACTGCGCCGAAACAAGGCTGCACTTAATAGCAACTGCGCAGGGGGTAGTAGCTGTTATAGCAACTGCGCTGTTATACTTTACTGCCTTCTTTATTCTGTTAGTTGTTATTCTTTTACTATACTTCTACACGTATACTAAGATTAGAACGATTCATGATTTTGACGAATTTCCTAGAAAACATTGAGGAATTCGAATGAAAATATTAATTAAATAAATGAATATATTGCAGTTGATTTGCAATATTCCATTTATTGCTTCCTTGTCAGCCGATTTTGTCCTCCAAAATTAATATGTTTCCAACACTCATTAGATGTTATTTCCAGGGATGATTTAGCTCTTAGATTTATCTCCTGAATTACATAGGTTTTGCACAAAATTTATCTTCTGCGCAGATGAATACGTGTAATCCTTGCAACAAGCTTAATAGCAGCCTCAATTTCTTCCCAAAATAAATGGTATTTTCTGAAATTAAGCAAATTTTATCACTTTTAGTTTCATGGCTATGAAATCTCAAGCCACTGCGTACGTACAGAAGTAAAATTATTATTATTATTTTTAATTTTATTAAACTTTACTGTGTAAAACACATTATGATTGGGAGAAGTAGGTAGGAACATTAACATTAACTTGGAACTTGTTGGAGGTTTCTATCCTCCAAAATCATTGGAACGCACACCTAACCAACCCTTACAATTCGCAGATTTGATTGAGTTCTATTTTCGAATTACAAATTTGCAAATTTTTCTTTTCTTGGACAGTTTTTTTTTTGGGTGAAAGGAAAGGTTCATATACAGAAACTTGTCAATCCATTCGGTTCACACAACTCGGATCTACGTCAATAAAACACAAGTTTTAACAATCTATGGTAAAAACTAAAATTGTTGGAAAATCAAAGTTAGGTATCGTTAACTTTTTCGTTGTCTTCTTCAACGTTTATTGTTATGAAGTTTGCTCCACTCTTTTGAAGAAGCCCCAGTACTTGGGGAGAAACGTTAGAGTTATCAGTGTAATAAATTCAAAATTGAAACAGAAGTCTATTTTTGTTTCAAATTTGCATATTCGTAACGAAAATGGCTCTCTGTGAATTTCTTTAAATTTTGATCAACAAATTCATAAAATTATTCATTTATTTATTTCAGTTGATCATGTATTAAGTACATAGGTACTAAACGAAATCGCATACTTCTTTCAAACTTAAATCCATACATTGTTATTATATCATCTTTCTAGCATGTCATTAACGTATTCCAGGAATTAAAATATAAGCTTCCTTTGAGGTGTATAGGCCTGGACTCGATATATCCCCTTATCGTGAAAAACAAACAGGTGGGCTCCGGCAACCAGGATGGTATCATTAAATTTATTGAACGTCTTTGGCCATAAATTAAAAAAAAAAAACTTTTATTTAGAAAGTTTTCGAGATATTAAATTTTTAATATTTCGATCATTACTTAAATACTACCTTTTAGAGGTGATCGAGAGTGATGCCGATTTTACTGGCACTTTCTCGGCTGATTTACAATTTTTGAGCCAAATTCCATCAAATTCGGTACAATGGTTTTGGAGAAAAGCTTCGGACGTCATACAATGTGGACAAACGGCCTACAAAGGGAAAACTCCATATCTTGAAAACGGATCTTCACATTGACTTGGGAATGGTTTTAATCAATTCAGGAAGGAAAAATACATTATTGAAGGAAGGAAAACATACAATACAAAATCTCCAGTCATCCATATGAGCAAATTTTCATAAGAGAAGAGGCCCAAAAACTTTCGCTAAAAATAGCAAAACTCGGAAATTTTATCATGAAATCAGAATCATATGCAAAAAAAAACAAAAAAAAAAACAAACATTTAAACCACAAAATTGAAACATACAGTATAATTTTGTGAGCAAAAGTGAGTAAATTATGAACGAAAAGTTCAAATTTATGCACGCTAATACGATTAAAATTTATTATTACCTTATTTATGGTCTAAATATTTTATTCAGTAAAAACGAAATTTTATGCAAAAATTAGCGATTTTTGGGTCAATGTTTGTTATTTTTTAGAGATTCTCTGTTTATTTCAAACTGTATTAAATTTCTCTTCGCCTTACTACGTGGGTGATGATAACGACAAAATACCAGGTGAAAATTTAATTCTTTTATAAATACGATATATGACGTAAAAATATCCCCAGATTTTTCCCAACTAACGATATATATATGACTTATTTATCAACTTCAATAAGCAACATCATCCCTTCCCCACAATTTCGCTAAACGTGCCGCGAAACTTGCTCAGGTGTTCAGAATGATCTAATTAAGCTGAGACACCGATTTCGGTTTATTATTTTCAATAATGAACCTTTGTAATCGACCAAGAAAAAAACAAAATTTAACACCCGCTGAAAATATTTTGGTTTACGTTTCAAGATGCGTAGAATCCAAAAATCGAATTAAAAAATCCGTCTGTCCGCGGCTTTTCTCCGAAAATACTAGACCAAACTATTCGAAACTTGTGTTCAAAATCACATTTGAGGCCTAGATGGTCTTAAAAGCTCGGCATCAATTTTTATCAACCCTAAAGAGTTGTATTAAAGGGCTAAATATTAAAAAAAAAAAATCGAGAGGTTGAAAACTTTCTAAGTAACAGTAATAATTTTTTGCTTGTCAATGATAAATTTGATCCCAAAGAATCGATTAGTTGAATAGTTAGCTTTCCCCAAGGGCTTGAACATCGAAAAAAAAAAAAAAACCTTCGAATTTCTATGCGCGAGAAGATATAGAAATCACGCGATACTAGCGGATCTATTGAATAGACGATCAAGCTTTGAATTCCATCAAAGATCGCTTGATAGTAATACTGGAATACATAAAAACTGCCTTGTAAATATCAGCTGATTTAATGCCAATATTGGAATTATCAGGTAATGTAGGTCCAATGGAATTTATTTATAACGTTGCGAAATCAAGTAGGTATATTATAGGTATAACTAGGTATAATTAGGTATAATTATAATTATAATTATGTATATAGGTATAATTAGTAGGTATAACTATTGTCCGTCCGATTCCGATGTACCTACTAGTATTGGTACCTAAAGGCTAAATTTCATCTCTTTAATTGCACCCAAGTCTACGTTCGAAAAATTTAAAAGTTGTGGTCACCACTAAAATCTAACGGCTGTTGTTTTTTACAGTGGTAAAATTTCCACTCGCATTTTCCGTCATAGACTATTCTGTACAACTTTCGTTCCGTGTCTTTCTCTCTCTACTTCTGTGCGTGTATGTCCGCAAATCCTTGTAACAAGCTTAAGTGAAGATGGTCCCCTATGAGTTTCGTTGTTCCCAAATCAATACTCGACTCAGCACTTGCGCAAACGTAAATTCCATCAACCATCATTTCCTCACGTCCTCGTTGTCCGATCTTGTTCAAATTTGGTGCTAGGTGGAAGAGGTTAATTTGAGCACTCCCTAACAATTTCAACATAATCCTATCATTAGTAGCCCTTGCGCTTGCGCGAATATGTATTCCTTTTTAAACGAGCCTAATTTCAACAGTTTTCTTCTGACTTTTATGAAATTTTCGGGGAACATGCGGGTTTGACTGTAAACGGTCTTCTAATAATTCCATGCCTCTCAAATCATCACTCCATTTTGCGCATGCGCAAGCGTAAATTTTTTCAAGTATAATTTTTTTACGCCCTGGTCGTCCAATCCCGCTCAAATTTGGTGCATAGTTGGAGGACAATGGTTAAATTTGTCCATGTTAATTTCAACATGATTACATCACTATTAGCTCCTGCGCATGCGCGAAAGTGTAATCCGAGGAACAAGGTCTAGTTTTCATCAGATTTTGATTAAATTTTCTGGGAATTTGTGGGTTAGGCTGTAGATTGTACCCTACCAATTTCATTTTTTCAAATGAATACTCCATTCTGCGCATGCGCTAACGTAAATTACTTTGCGCATCATTTTCCCGTTTTTTTTTTAACATCTTTACTGTGAAGCGTGAAATTGCGGGGTCCTGGAACTGTAAAAGTGTGTAACTTTCTCAGAGGCCCGATGCGCCATGTTCTGATTTTATATTACATACGGGGTTTGATAATTATAGACCAATTATCTGCGTAGATGATAACACAGATCTAACACAGAAATAATAAACCATTGTGTGCCGCTAATGACCCTTATGGTTGAGGTGCGGTTTAAACAATTAAATTAAAAAAAAATTGTGGAATAATTTGCAGCATTTTAATGTTCATGATCCACGGTGTGCAGAAACGAGTTTTCTGAATTATATTTGCTGGAATATTATTAAAATCTCTAGAAAGAAAGACGAACGAGGGCGCTAAACTTCGAGTTCAATGGATATTGTACGACTTAGGGAAACGGCAGCAGACCGAGGACTTAAATATATACCTAGAATTAAATGCATAAAACAAGATGCAGTTTTCCCTTTAAATCCCACTAAAAACAGTGACAAGAATTTTTGTCACGTGAAAACAAAAAAATTACCTTGTAGCTGAGTTCATGCTGAACAAATTTCATGTTTCACAAATTTTTTAGACAAAATTACTTTTTCAAAGATATAAAACTGCTCACGCGATATCGGAAATTTTCCAATACCTGCTGTTTCTACAGCCCGTAAAATCAAGTTTGTGACCTTTTGGACTGAAAGGTGGTGCCCCGAAGTATACAGAACGAATAATAATAGTTTTGGAGGGATTCAGATGCGTTTCTTTGGGGTTTTGTTTTCATCTCGGCCTCACTGCGGCGTATGGACGGTTTTTCTAATATTTTAAATTTGATTTAATATAAATTTAAATATATTTAGATAAAATGTTGTGGAAAGGTCGGGGGAGGGCGTTATACATTTTTATTCTA
This sequence comes from Adelphocoris suturalis, assembly GCA_030762985.1. Classification (NCBI taxonomy): domain Eukaryota; kingdom Metazoa; phylum Arthropoda; class Insecta; order Hemiptera; family Miridae; genus Adelphocoris; species Adelphocoris suturalis. Next base: position 78,670,092 of record CM061043.1, read on the forward strand.
GGTCGATTACAAAGGCTCATTATTGAAAATAATAAACCAAAACTAACTGTTCGATCTGATATATGAAAGTTCCAGTGCCGTCATCGGAGTGCTGAAGTTGCTAAATCTGGGTCTTTCGAAGGCGCCTCGAATCTGACCCGATGATACAGCGAATATACCCGTCTCCCGTCATGTAGGTATGACTCCTGCTTCCCATTCATGACAACTTGTGGATATTACGAGCCTTGAAGTATCCATGGAGTCCTCGTGCACTTTATGAGAGGTCCTCCAAGACAAGTAGTATTCTCTGAGGTCACGTTACTCCACGCTTTCCCCTTTTCGATAACAGTTTGCGATACGATAGCCTCCCCTTCCCCCACCATCAGAGCCTCGTCTGTGTTAATGTTTTGAAGGGGGTACCTATTTGTACCTACCTCACCTACTCATGAGTAAAAGCTCTTACGTGTCACTTCTTCCTCCTTGAGGTCTTTCTTTCGACACTGCGTGGTGCAAACGACACTAGGAAACTCGGGGTTCAACACTTACCCATTTTTGAGCTTGGAAATTGGGACGACACGGTGTCAGCATAGCCCTTCCGAGTTCAATTTTGAAAGGCATCCGTGCATTACCTACACAGTGCATAATCCTACATAATAATCGTTTGAACGATGGGTTGGAAATCATTCAATAAAATCTGTTCAGGGGTATGTATATGATCAGCTAGTAATTCAAAGTAAAGTGTTTGCAAAAATCGTCATCTACAATCAGCAGCGTGAGCGTTCTAATTTCTATACGATTTATCCAACGGAGCCTCCGATTTAGCCTTTGTGAGCCAAGAAGGATAGGATTATACCTTGCCAAACCGTACCACAATCAGCTGAGTGAGCTTCTAACGCTAATTGCTATTCTATTATTTATCCTAAGAAGCTGAAATTTGAAACGGAACCTCTGTGAGACATGTAGGACAGGATTTCAACTAGCTGAACCACTCCAATCAGCTGAGTAAACTCTTAACGCTAATTTCTTAGCAATTCATCTTACGAATCTGAAATTATGAACGGAACCTCTGTGAGACAGTCAGAAGAGGATTTCAACTTGCCGAACCACCCCAATAGGCTGAGTGAACTCTTAACGCTAATTTCTTAGCAATTTGTCTTACGAATCTAAAATTTGGAACGGAGTCTGTGAAACAGTTAGAATATGATTTTCACTGGCCGAACAACCCGAATCAGCTGAGTGAGCTTTTAACAGTTATTGCTATGATATTTATCCTACGAAGCTGAGAAACTTTTCTCATTTCATTCAGAATTAAAAAAAAAAAAAAAAAAAAAAAAAAAAAATCAGAAAGTACCTAATCATTTTATTGTGTTTCACAAATCCTTACCGAAAAAAAGTAGGAGCTTCAAACTGTTTTCAACAACTGAACTTTACGCCTTTAATTATTGTATAATTTTGTAGTAATTATTATACTGTTCCGTTCAAGCATTGGACGTCTCCCCCGAAATTATTGTTCAGTTTTTTTTATGGTTTCGTTTAATGAGTTTAAAGCAGGAAAATTTGAACTGAAATTTGATTCTATACAAGTTCAGTCCTCGACGAATGTAAAGCTAAAGAGTTTAGGCGAATTACTGATATGTAGACGGCGGTAGGCGCCATATTTGTTGTTGTGGCGCTCCGGTGTCGAATCGGATCAGCGCCAAAAACTATTGTAGGTTCCTGGTGTATATGGAGTCAACCATCCAAATTTACAGGTCAAACAACCCAAAAATGAGTCAAAAATCATTTGAATTTGAAGTTGTCACACATAATGTGGTTTAAAAGCCATAAGTCAGTTTTATCATAAATCCAAAATTTTGAATTAAATTAGGCAGGACTTTAAATTTTTCAATGCAAACTTCCGGAGACATATTGGAGTCTGCGTTGGGGAACTGGGAATATTGTTCCAAGTCGCTTTTCATCCTCGGAACGAACCATCTCCGCGTTGAATGCTCTACACATCACCTGTGTCGCAGACGAAGATGAAGAAATTTCGATTAATTTTCTCTTCACTTTATATTTTTTTCGTCTTTTGCCTTGGCATCTTCACTTTTCAAAATTCAGAAACCAAATGAACAGTTCCTCCTTGTTATGAGGGAGATAGACCTCCGTCTATCCGGGGCTCTGGGTACTCTGTAATAGGTACTATTCTCAGATTTCCCGGTTTTGTTTTTCATAATATCATCAGAACAGTTAGTTCTTGCCACATATTCCGAAGTTTGACCCATGAATACTCCTGGCAGTTCGTTACTGGTTTCATAAACGAACTAGAATCGTTCAAGTGTTTCTAAGAATAACATTGCAGGGTACTATTTTTTTCTACTGGTGTTTTTAAAAGTTTAAAACGAGTTTCAAACGATGTTTAAAACAAATTCAAAACAGACCAGTTTTTTTAAAGGCGTTTAAAACAATGTACTGTTTTAAACCGCGCCAACCCTGGACCATACAAAATGTTACCGACATTTTGAGAACTTTTTGAGGTTGTGTTAGGAACGAAAGTTGATGTTTTGAAATTTAAATTAATGAATACAAATTCGTCTTCAAAACCCATATACTTACCTGAATAAACCAATATCTAAAACATAGACGAAAAAATCTGATGGAGGGAATAGTAGGGTTCTACCACCTAAATGGTAACATTTATAGGACATCAATTGCTTTGCGATTGGAAGACAATTAAATACCTATGTAAATAAATAAAAAGTAAAACAGTAAAACTTATGAATCATAAATAATGAAATATCAAAATTTATGATATAATATTAAAAAGCATTGTGAATTTTATGAATCCAGGTTTTAATTTAACAGACTCAAATAAATGCCTCTGAATAGGATAATTAGAACCAGAAAAATTTTCAGTTCGAATGAGAGGGGGAAAAAAAAAGAATTTGGAAATGGAAAATACTGCATAGCGATCGATGTAGATTGAATCCAAAACTGGTTTACACAACCAAGTGTACCTATACTAACATTTTTGACGAACCGCTTACAAGGAAGTTATATCCGAGATATTCTGAGCCTTTCCGGTACGAAATAATCGGGATCCTTGAGGTTCCGTCATCGAGTGTTTTAGAATTAATAATTCGGTGATAACGGCTCTAATTACTACCCTCCGAGGGATTTACGGGCGATCACCCTTGCCGTTGCTTCTATAAGAATAAATTTCATACGAAGATGCTTTCAATATGTGTACGTACCATTTTAAGAAGGAATTCATTCTATGTACGAATGACATCATAAACTACATAGACTGAATGCGAGGGTTTCAGACAACATTAAACAGTTTTTGACGTTTAAAGGAATTGAATTATTTTATTGGCTGATTGGTTTTAGCGAGTTTTTAAAGAAGCTGTAGCTACTGCAATGACATTAAAACTTAACAATTTAAATTTCGTAAAATTTTCTTCATGGAAATCCGCTTTGAGGCATTCTGAAACATTCCTAGATTTTAACGCTTTTTCATTTATATAAAAATAAATGAATACAATTTGAGGATAGGTTTGATTTTATTATTATTAATATATTTATTTGTTTTGTTGTGTGTATTCTAATATTGAACAGAATATTAATAATAACACAACTACAAGGTGAGTACATACGGTTTATAAGCCTTTCCTTTCCAAACCATTTCATTTTGTTGCCTAGTAGTTGCCATCTAATATTTATGCAATCTATTACACAAAGGTTTATTATTTCTGTATTAGATATCCCTTCTACTCAGATCGCTGGCCTGTAATTATCAAACCCCGTGTATAGTACATTTACTATCGAAACTCGGGGCTTTGCGCCTCGCAAATGGGTTCACTGCATTACAGCAGGAATTTTTCGCTTTTTACTTACACTGCATATTCATTTGAAACAATGTTTGTTTTTTGCACATTAATGTATTTCAGTAGGTTGATTAAGGGGGACAAATCAGTTTCAGAGGTTCCTCAGCTGATAAATAATTTGTCTTCCGTATTTAATAACATTGTTTTTAAGCCGTTCATAAGGCGATCTACTCCATATTTCAGCAACATAGGTCGACCAGGACAGAATGTAGTTTGTTTGGTCCCTCGGCTGAACGCTTCGCCTCCATAACTTGTAAACTTGTACATGTATTTTACGTATTCCAGAAGCGCTCCGTTCAAATTTCATCACTGTTAGTCGATTGGGAAAGAAAATAGTCTCTCAGGTCCCTCAGCTGATCAGTGCACCTCCGTGGCTCGTAATTGTTTTCGAAGTGTCCCAAAGGAGCTCCATCTTAAATTTCAGCACCATCAGTGGATTAGAACAGGAATAAGCTTTAGGGGTCTCACAGCTGATCGGAGTCCCCTCTATAATTTGTAATTGTACTGTAGATGTAAATTTTAATGGTTTACGTTTCAAGATGTGTAGAATCCTAAACGCAGAACACTATCTTGTCCATAATCATTAAATGAAATTTAATGAGCCGAGGAGACATTAATTAAATTAAATAGAACACCTACACTTTACTAGTCCTTCTGAATTCAACAAGAGCTAACCAACTGGAAACCAATGAGGTGATCACCTACCTAGAATTCACAAGTATAGGATACAGAAGTTATAATAAACTTGATTTCGTGAAATCGGAATTCCATTGGAATTATATAAGCTGATAAAATCGGGCGATCTTTAAAATGTTTAACTGGTTGCGATTCACTCACGTGTTGATGTATTTTGTCTTGCCAATGTTAAAAGCCCTCAGGCTAATGAATAATTTTTAAAAAACTTCTAAATTTTTATATCAAGATTAATTGGTTTGTTATTTTTGTATTAGATAGCCCTTCTACGCAGATCACTGGTGTATAATTATGTTTGGTAAGTAGGAAGGAGTGATGGACTTTAGAAGCACTTGTAACGTGTGTTAAAAAAATAATAATTTAAAAAAATAATAAATTAATGAACTTATATTAACCTCCAACTTTTTTCAAAAGCTTATTTTACACAATTTACTTTTTTCCATTTCTTGTATTGGCTTTCTTTCGATACAGTCGTTCCATGAATTATAAATCAATAACCGCAAACTCACAAGTTAACATTAATTAGCATTTAATTTACTTCTTCCAGGAGTCAAATAATAAATGGTACACTTATATTTTTGGGGATGTCAGTATTACATCAAGGTTGAATGGATCCTCAATTCTCTTTGCGATTTCTAACAATAGTTCCTCTCTGGGATTCGAGTGGGCGGTTCATTCTATGATTTAATGCTGGTTGGTTTCCAGGTTTATCTACGAAATCAACATTGCGACTCTCGTACCACATTTATTCTTCGCAGGTTTATTTATTCTTGTGTTCGAGCAATTGTATCCATTTCTCAGCCTCATGATAACTTTATAAATGGATGTGTGCGTTGGTTCCTTAACAATAGTAGACCACGTCTTCTTGAACATGGAATTTACTTCATGAGGAATCATTCAATACTTCAAAACCCAATGAAAACTAACATGGTAATATTACCACCAACAGCATCGTGGTCACGTGGCAATACTGCCATTTTACCATCTGAAGTGTTATTTTAAGCTGTGGTATTTTCGGATTTTCCTTTATATTTTCCTTCGGATTACTTATGAGGGATTAATATGAAGAAACAACTCGGGACATCATTAAGAATGTATTCCCTTTGTGAGAAATGAGAGAATAAACAGGAAAAGCCGAAAATACTACAGCTGCACTTCCCAGACGTTTTGTGGGTTTAGTATACTGTATACATATACCGGCAAACGCATTGTACTATTCGGTTCACAAACTTTTACTTCACCTTACAAGTGCTTCTGAAGTCCATCACTCCTTCATACTTACCACAACACTGAGGGAGTCATGTGAGTGAGGCAAATGGTAATATGGTAGTATTACCACGTAAATTAGAGTAATGCGTTGTAGGTAGTAATATCATCATGCCATTTCTCAATGGGCTTTGAGGATATTGAATGATTCCTCATGGAGTGAATTTTGTAAAATAAGCTTGATAAAAAAGTTAGGTATAGGTTCCTGAATAAAAGTGAGAGATTTTTTTTTTTTTTTTAAATACGAATATGATTATACCTATCGGGAAAACATATATGAATGGTAGTTGCTAGTAAGCAATCCTACTTTAAGTAAGTAATACCTATGACGTGAGATGACGCTGAAGTCCCGGTAAAAATCCCAGCACGCCAAGAATTTGATTGTCATCTTCACGCTTGGCACAGAGAGAGGGCTGTTTATTAAAGAAATAATGAACATCAGGTAGGTATTATTGAAAATAATAAGTACATATCGGCAATGCGGCCTCTCGCCAATGTTTTTAGTAAAATATTTGATGCTCCGACAGAGTTCGAACTCATCATGCCTTTACCTTACTGAGATAGCAGTAAGTTTTAAAGACAAGGACTTTACCAACCTACACCAACGAGACCAAATAATCGTACGTGTTTTCCTTGAATGTAACATTTCCCCTGTGTCAAATGCCAGCCGTATGTTTAGGTTGGACGGATGAAGAGGTGAAACTGCAGGCCACTGGCTCAGCAGTTGCTCGCTGGAAGAACTCGCAGTCGCGCGAGGTCATTGTCAGGCTGTGCTTTGACTCAATTGGGTGAGGAAGTGAAAGATGCCATGCAGAGAGTTTTAGATTGCGGGAGTTTTCCTTGAACGTAACATTTGGAAAATAGATTAAATTATGTGTATAGTTTGGAAGTCTGGACGCTTGCTAGCTCGCATCTCAAATATAGGAAAACATCCTAAATCAATCCTTTTGGTAATATATATATATATATTAGTTGGATTAACAGATCTACATATATCTCAAGACTGTACAAAATTGGAGCGCCAGCACTTGAATGCACTGTGTAACGATCTCAGTGTGAAAAAGGCCGGGGTGAGCTGAACGTTATAATAAAATACGTAAATGGTATCCCCAGGATAGTTAATTTGTCCGATTCAACAGGTAATATAACACAAACGCCTTCATCATCCATTATTGGTGTCACTTCAAAAAGCGGATCAGCGCCAGGAAACACCGAAAGATTTTGGCAGCTGTTTAACAGAATCTTCTGGGGCTCAATACCAAATTACGAATCCAGCGCTACACTATTCCGACCTTGTCCTACGATTCAAATATTTCAACTCCCATATTCCGCCCATATGCTCATCGACTTTTTACGCGGTGACTGCTGCCACGAACTAACACATTGTATCTGTACCACGCAAGCAGAGATTGTGCATGCATATATTCTTCATGTGGATGTATTTGCGTTAGGTGTTCACTGTTGGCGTGACGTATTAACATGTCTGGAACATTCCTCACGAGTTTAATTTTAAATGTATTATTTAATTTGGTACGCTTAGAAGTTTGCTTTAGTTCGAATATTTGTGAAGCTTGAATATTGCTTTTTAGTTTTTTATATTGTTTTTGACATTTTCCCTCAAATGTATTTACTCTATGAAATTGGGCATCTGCCCGTGTATGAAAAAACAAAAGTGTCTACCCGTTATATGGTAAGTACCAATAATAAACCGAAATCGTCACGCAAATTTTCACCTGGCTTCCAACCCAAAAACAATGTCAACGAAGAGCCAAGTTTATCACCTCTAAACCGCGGTGGAGCGCATGCTCAGGTGGTCACACTATTTCACCCTTTCTTATTTGATTCCCAAATCTGGTCTTTCATTAGCAGCGTGAACTATCTCATCCGAGTTAACCAGGGTTGGATCCAGGGTTCACACACACACACACACACACCCACACACACACACACAGATACACACTCCAATTTCCGCATCTTGCATATATGTAAAGACTAAATCAACATATCGTATCAGGTTCAACCGTTCATACTTGAGAGCTATATGCAGGTACTTCTTGAAAAGAAAAAACAGTTGCAGAAAAACTATAATTTTAATGACAGAAAATAGCCTATGAATTTTCGAAAAAGTATTGTTAACAAGAAGAAGAAGTTGGTTGGGATGTCCTGATCGGATGGCCCGAGGATAATAGGCACATTCGGTTAACCAGTGTTCTGGATTCTGTTCCATTCAGAGGTCTTCATTTTAGAGCAACCATAAGTGGCAAATGGCAACTTAGTTGCAATATGCCTTGAAGTTAGCCTTCCAAGGTATGCATAAATATTTAGGTGGGTAGTTTCTCCTTTTGTCACAGCTCATAGCTCAAAAATTACGAGGAAGATTATAAAGAAAAAAAAAATAAAAATATCTTCCTATCAGTGGATGTTTGAGAACTTTTCCATTTTACCCAGTCTAAAGTGGAACGTTTTGGTTTTATGACCTTTGCAATCGGCCAAATTTTTTTTAAAGCCTTTCCTCAATAAAATTAGTTGGTTTTACGCTTCAAGATACGTAGATACCAAAAATTGAAGAAAAAAAATCCGTCCGTCTGCCATCCGAAGCTTTTTTCCGAAATTACAGGACCGAACTTTATGAAGTTGGGCTCAAAAATCATATATTGGCCGAAATGGCCCCTTTCCCTGGGCCCAGGACCTGGGCTTACACAGCTCCCCCCACCCCTCCCCCTTAATATATCCTCCTATGGAGTTTACCATTTCCGGCATCCGTTTCCTTGGAGCACTACGGAACTGAGGGCGGTGACTGAAGGCGAACAGATCACATAATAGGCCTCCCAGTGAAACTGCTAATTATTTGTATTCGATCAGAAATGGGATGACGGCCTATGCTTCGCCTATGATCGAACTTCGAAAGAAATCGATTGACGAATAACGTTCTCAGCGGATGACGGGCTCAGCGGATCGAGGTCGTCGTTGCGGCGGTGATTCCATTCAAGAGGATCTGTCTCGAGGGCGCCAAGGACCTCTGAACCTGCTCTCATCATCCCGCCTGTCTCGCCGCTAACTAAATCTTCCGGAGTCTGTGTGATCATTAAAAAAAGAAAAGAGAACAGACCACTTTAGTCAAGCAAAAGTTCAGATCTTCTAGGAAATTTATTAATGTACCTATTTATTCATTCGTATCAGCTGTACATTACCAAATTCATCAAATTGAACCAAACAACACGAATCAGTAGAGGTTGAACACTAACTTGCATAATTATTTATTGAAAACAACAACAACAGCAATTACATTTGAACATTTGGTAATACTTTCAGTTATTATTTGCTCAATCGAAAGATCTGAGCGAGATGTTTTCGAAAAGGTGCTACAAGGTGGGTGCCTGACCAATAAAACGGATCTTGAAATTCTTTTGCCTTATGACATCACAGACCCCGCACGGGGGGGAGTGCCCCACTTCGTCACGCGTGATCTTCCTATCTGTTTGTTGGCCTAAAATTAAAACTAGAGGGTTTTTAAGTGCGCTGAATCCGAATCTGAGGTCAAGAGGGCGAAATTCCAACAAATGAAAGTCCCCTACTATTGTATTACATTTAAGTTAAATAGTTGACATTTGAGTTTACAAAAATGGTCAAATATAGATTTTATTAAAAAAAAAAAAAAAAAATTGTTCTAAATTATAATAGTTACCTAGTTACTTGTTCTGGGGAAATAAATACACTTGTTCTTTTGGATTTCAACCTTTTTTCTTTGTTGTTATAGATTTTTTATCGTATAATAATGAAATATAGGTACATTTTTAGCATAATGTTGTGTATATTTATTATTAATGTTCTAGTTCATAATTGATAAATATCTTCAGAGTAATATTTTACTGATACATATAAATTTAATAATTGTTAGCCATTTTTGATGTCACTGTATTTTTGAAATTTTTTTTTTTAAAGATGGGATTGTTACCGAAAATACATGTTTTGGATTGAATACAAACAACCTATTTTTTTGTGAGTTATTGACCCTAAATTCGTACTGAAGAGTTTGCGAACCAAGGTTTATGAAGCCTTTCTTACTCGTCGTTCAGTTTCATATAAGATTTGACATTTTGGACGACATAAGTGAGACCATATAGTAATAGAAAATACAGGCATAGAGAAAATACGCCAGCTCTCTGATTGTAAAACCGAGCTGATTGTAAAACGCCGCAAATTATTACACAAAGATTTATTATTTCTATATTAGATAGCCCTTCTTTGCCGATCGTTGGTCTGTAATTATTATTAAGCCCGATATATATTTATATATAGTAAATTATCAAAACTTGGCGCATCGTGCTTCCCAAAAGGGTTCACACCTTTGCAGCTCAAGACCCCACAATTTTACGGTTTATAGCAGCTGAATGTTGAAAATTTTTATAAAAATGTCAAAACAACAAAACAAAAAACTTAGTAAAACGGCATGTCGAAAAGAATGAAATTAGCCTCTGCTATTCAGTGATCCTTCGAACCTCGAAATTGTTTTTGAGGTGTCCCGAATGAGCTCATTAAATTTGAGGAACGTGAGTCGATTAGGAAAGAATCCGAAGATGATCAGAATAACACGAAAACTGAGTAGTATTACAAACCACTAGTACCACTACTCAACAACAAAGGTTTTTTATAACATTCCAGCCAGAATTCAACGTTTCAAAATGAGATTGATGAAATGCGATTATATCGGGAAAGAGATGTTTACTGCGGACGCGCTTAGTCGATCTCCTGTGCAAGATACATCTGACTCCACTAACATAGACGAAACTGAGGCACATGTGAAATTTATTACTATGAACTTTCCGGTTTCCGGCCACAACTTCAAAATTACATTAAATCAAAGAAGCCCAACAACTCAGCAGCGAATGTAAGAAAATGGTCCTTAAAAACAGTGATCCTACGCTGGCCCTCCTTGAATATCATACCACTACGGGACCATCGGGATTCAGCCCAACTGAACTGTTGATGGGCAGGGATGCTGAGGACACGTGTTCCTGTTTTACCAAAACATCTTGAACCACAAGCTGTTGATCACGAGAACTTCAGGAAGTGGGATGAATGTCACCGTTCTGAACAAGCTGAATACTACAACCAGCGACATCGCACGAGAAAAGAAACAAGCTTGAATACCGGTTCACCAGTGTACATCCCAGACAGAATGGAAGAAGGGACAGCTGTCGAAGAAATAGCTCCTAGATCTTATTCTATTGCAACAAAAGAGGGAGTAGTGAGGAGGAACAAATCAATGCTCCGATTACTACTGAAAACGCAGTTGAAGATGAAGGTTCTCCAGTTGTGAATCAAAAAGCTCGCACGAGACTTGGTACATCTTCAGGGAGAATTACCCAGTCATCCTCGTGGCTCAATTTGTGATTGCTCAGAGGGGGAGGTGTGGGGTAGCGTGCCTAGACAGTTATAAATAATTAACAACCAGGTGATCTGTTGATGGCGACGGTGGAGAAAAACTCGTAACTAGGAATATATTCAGAGTTAGAAAGATCGCTAATTATTATTGTACAATAACAATATTATTGTACAGTATAACATAATTTTCTATATGATATACTCGTACTGGTGTATTTGTGTAAGCGTAAACAATCTATTCTAGACAGTTATACTACAGTTATCTTGTTTGTCCTGAATCATTAGTTGGTTTTTCCTTTCCATTCCCCTTTTCCGCTCCCCCTTCCTTCTTGCTCAGCTGCCCGACCGCTAATAAACCTTCCGTTTCGGGAAATTTATGAAGTACGCGTTTTCATCCCCACTACCTGAGGAGTGGAGTGCTGTATCGGGTCGCAAGTATCGAAACGTCCAGGTAAACAAATCACTCCTTTTGTTCTTTCCATTGTTTCTATATATTATACCTATATACTCGTATATTATTATTTTCTTTTTTTAATCCGTTTTGAGAGTTTAGTGTTTTTTCATATATATATATATATATATATATATATATATATATATATATATTTATATCATTTTTGTTAAACTCGATTTGTTTCAGAATGTCTCAAAACGGATTAAAAAAAAAAAAAAAAAAAAAAAAAAAAAAAAAAAAAAAATAAAAAAAATAAATAAATAAATAAATAAAAATTGATTTTAAAATTTTTTGAGCCATTGCAATTGGTTCTTTTTCCACAAAAATTCCCTAAAAGAAACTAAAACAATTGCTCAAGGAAAAAAATCGCTTGTGCTAAAAACTGACAACAAACATCGAATGGGCTCCTATCGACCAGCAGAAGGGAAGGGTAGGTGGTGGGGCCGTCGTTGACCACTCAGGCCCCGCCCATAATGACCATGTTTTTTTTTTTTTTTTTTTTTAATACTTTAAAAATACATTTTGTATGAAAGAAGTTTTCTTTTTGAAAATTTTGACACCACCCGTACGTTGATACGATTACTGGTTTAATATTTATAATAATTCATAGTTTCAGCAAATTTGACGGCATACTAGGTCGGGCGGTCATCCTGAAGGGGGTTCTTATGACGTAGCTTCTCACCAAAATTTAAAAAGCGTAGAAAAAACTGCTTATTGTAGAATACTACGGCTGGTATCTCTATCCATAGAATTTTACCTGCTTTCATTGAGAAATGTGAAACAAACGTGCGGGTAATCCTCATCATTGTCAAAAGTTCGTTTGATCAGATGTTCCAGTTTCCCGTCAACCCACCTGATCTTTTTTTTTCTTCTGCCATTTTTCTCTTACCTGCTGCCCTGAAAAAATCATGAGAAAATTGAACGGGACTGGATTGAACTTCAACCGACAACAGCTCAGCTTCCTGCAGACTCGCCTTATGTTACACCACCATCTCCCATAGAGTATGATGATTGCTATATTTTCAATTCGAGCATGAGCCAAAGGTAAAAGAATGTCTTTTACCTCAGCCTCTATCCCTTTTACTCAAGAGTATGAAGAAGACGCAGCGATGGCTCGTCAGCTTCTTCACCCATTCAAATCTGGTCCCTCTCAGAAAGTCTTTACACTGCCATTGTCAAGATGATTTCAAAAAGGTACCCTTGAGAACGACAGCACCCAGATAAAGCCGGGCCTCTAGGACGACTGAAACCTTTACTCCACCGTACCAGAAACAGCTCCCAATTTCAGTGGCCAAAAAGAAGGATCTTATTACAGCAGGTTCTTATAACGAAGGATTCTCAGAAGAGGTTCTACAATTTACCAAGGAGTCCACCATAGGAAGGGCTGCTGAACCTGCAATGTCACATGATTCTGACAAAGAATTTTACAAGTGAACAAAAAAAAAAAAAATGTCCACGATGTTCCAAAATAATTTGATTCAAGTAAATTTCACATTTTAAATAGATACGGGTACCTACCTAAAGTGTATAAAATGTTCCTGTAGAGCCTAGATAACATGTCATTCATAGTTATTAACTTTTGACATTTTCATGTCTTTGCTTTGGCACATAAACTAAAAAAACGTCACGGAAAATAATTGCTCACGAAAATTGCTCACGAAAATTGTCCCAAGTGGCCACAACGATGATTATGACCATCAGAAATGACGTTTTTACCTAATGATCCCACGATTCTGAGATTTGGTATGTGGGCCCTTGAGGGACTTCTGAACACAACTGACCGATCCCAGATCAGCTGAGTGGCTCTAGAATCCAGTTTTTTCCCTAATGATCCCACGATTCTGAGATTTGGTATGTAGCCCCTTGAGGGACTTCTGAACACAACTGACCAATCCAAGATCAGCTGAGTGGCTCTAGAATCCAGTTTTTTCCCTAATGATCCCACGATTCCGAGATTTGGTATGTGGGCCCTTGAGGGACTTCTGAACACAACTGACCGATCCCAGATCAGCTGAGTGGCTCTAGAATCCAGTTTTTTCCCTAATGATCCCACGATTCTGAGATTTGGTATGTGGGCCCTTGAGGGACTTCTGAACACAACTGACCGATTGCAGATCAGCTGAGTGGCTCTAGAATCCAGTTTTTTTCCCTAATGATCCCACGATTCTGAGATTTGGTATGTAGCCCCTTGAGGGACTTCTGAACACAACTGACCAATCCAAGATCAGCTGAGTGGCTCTAGAATCCAGTTTTTTCCCTAATGATCCCACGATTCTGAGATTTGGTATGTGGGCCCTTGAAGGACTTCTGAACACAACTGACCGATCCCAGATCAGCTGAGTGGCTCTAGAATCCACACGATTCTGAGATTTGGTATGTAGCCCCTTGAGGGACTTCTGAACACAACTGACCGATCCCAGATCAGCTGAGTGGCTCTAGAATCCAGTTTTTTCCTAATGATCCCACGATTCTGAGATTTGGTATGTAGCCCCTTGAGGGACTTCTGAACGCAACTGACCGATCTCAGATCAGCTGAGTGGCTCTAGAATCCAGTTTTTACCCTAATGATCCAACGATTCTGAGATTTGGTATGTAGCCCCTTGAGGGACTTCTGAACACAACTGACCGATTACAGATCAGCTGAGTGGCTCTAGAATCCAGTTTTTTCCCTAATGATAAGAAAATAATAAGAAAACACACATGAAAATGTCCCAATGTGTTGCAGACTCGTATGCAAGCATTTAATATACGTTGGTTTTTTGGAGCTGCGCAACTTTTGTTGCTCGTGTAATCGGCCCTTAAGAATGTGCCACTTGAAGGCTGGGAATGAATACACCAGCACCAGAAGAAGGTTCAGATCCCCTATCTACCTTAGAACCATCGGTGTAGCAATGTATGGTGTCTATAGTGTCAACAGGGGTTTGTTGATTGTTCCACTCATTTCTGCCTTTTTACTTTTCTCAGCTCTTATAAAAAAAATCAGTACCTTAAAGGAAGGGACTGAAGAAAAAAGGCACCCTATTCATTTTTTTTGTTAAAGCATGGAACATGCTTTAGCCCTAAGGCTTACTGCCCGAAAACGTTACGCGGAAGTGTCACGAAATTTTCTTATGATTTTCAAGTTCAACCTAGCCGTTGCTGGAGAAATGAAACTACTGTAGTTTCCACCGGACAAATGACGTTCTCCATTCGTTGGAAAGCTCTCGATTTATCAAGCATTTCTTTCGTACATCTTCTTCTATTCATGTCGTAGTTTTATATTTATTTTATATATGGATATAGTAAACAATGCAGCTTCTTTTGTTGTCACTTGGTTGAGAAGTTAATCTTGGTTATAGTAATTGTAGACGCGCATCGTAAGAGAAAATTACCTACCTAGGTACTTCCTTCTAACTTCGATTAGTAAAACATTTAAATTTATTTACATTTACGAATTAGCGGGAAGAAAGCATGTTCCATGTTTTAGCATTTTAGCCGAAGGCTCAAAGTGGAAAGCAACCGGGGGGTCCAGGGGGCAAAGGGCCGAAAGGCCGAGTTTTTAATTACAATTTTTCATTCAATCACAACCTTTATAGCTCCAATCCCTTTCCTTCTAATTAATGCGATCAAAATTCAGGAATGGATTCATTTAAAAAACGCTGCAAATTATTTCACAAAGGTTTATTATTTTTTCAATTGAGTATGATCGTAGTTTTAGTTGGCTTGCGTACGTCATAAGGCCCGTCCAGACTCCTCGGCGTGTCCTATTTCGAGTTGCCACAACCTATACTTCTATAATTACTAGCCGCTCCGGCTCGCTACGCTCGCCTCCACGTCCAGCCGGGGGGCAAGCCCCCCGGACCCCCCATTAAATTGCTCGCTTCGCTCGCAAAGTGTGGCATGTAGGGAATATTGCTCGCTTCGCTCGCAAAGTGTGGCATGTAGGGAATGTTGCTCGCTTCGCTCGCAAAGTGTGGCATGTAGGGAACGTTGCTCGCTTCGCTCGCAAAGTGTGGCTGTATACATGCGATGTATTACGATTGAAACGTGTAGGGGATGTTGCTCGCAAACGGTAGATCTCTAAGGGTAGTTTTAACTTCTGTAGGGGATGTTGCTCGCTCCGCTCGCTTGAGGAAGTTATACTGCCCACCCAACTTGGCAGAGGTTTTTTTCTGTTGGAAATTCTTACAAACAAATTAAATCTTATATAACTACGTGGAACCACGAAAATTTTATTAGGGGATGTTGCTCGCTTCGCTCGCAAGGTATACCTGTATATCCTTGAGGAAGTTATACTGCCCACCCAACTTGGCAGACGTTTTTTTCAGTTGGGAATTCTTACAAACAAATCAAATCTTATAAAACTACGCGGAACCACGAAAAGTTTATTCGGGGATGTTGCTCGCTTCGCTCGCAAGGTATTGCTGTATATTTGTAGGAAAAAATCCGAATTTATTCTGTTGAAATGGCTCTCGCTTCGCTCGCAAGGTACCTGCTCGCAACACCCTAACACCGAAACCTGTACCTGAGTTATCGAACCCCAAAGACCTCTGTCCTCCCAGAGCCTTCTCGCGAACACGGCAAAATTAATTTTTGCCAAAAAGCCGCTCGCGATTTGACCAACTTAACGTCACTTTTTTCGATATCCGATTTCGGATTCAGATTCGGCGGACCCAAAGCTGTATTTCGCCCGCGAAAACCGTTCCGAAAAACGTACCTTTATGGGGTATATTTTAATGGGAAAAAACCAAGTTTTTCGGCGGACTTTTCGAGAAAACGGGTCCGTACTCTCGCATTTTTTTAACGCATTTCCCGATACTTTTTTCGCGATCCGATCGCGCCGTCGTCTTCCTCGTTCAAAAACCTACGAAACCCGTATTTTTCCGGAATTGTCAACGGCCGTTTAGAGGGGTAGGGGAAGCGGGGAAGTGGAAAAAGCGCACATTAATTCTTACTTCGACCCCCCTCCCGCCCTACGGCCCATGGTTCGGGTGGGATTAGAAAATTTTAAATTCGCTCGCTCCCCCTTTCGGAAAATCCCAAGAAGATCCCCCCACTCGTAGACTCCCCCCACTCAGCCGTTTGGCCGTGCATAGACACGACAAACAAACAAATAAACAGACAGACAAACGGAGTTTCATTCTTATTAATAGTATAGATATACGCATGTTTATATTTCTCGATTTGAGCTCCTATCTATTCAAATAGTTATTGCCTTAATAATATCTAAGTACATATGAAAAGTCGAGAAAATATGTTATTAAATATGCGTAGGAAAAGCATTGGTATTAACACACAAATATGACCTAGAAAAAAACATATATTCATGCCTCGAAGGAACGCTGTACCCACCTCATGGTGTCGCGGCGCCTCCTCTCACTCCACCCCCCGCTCACCCCCCTCACCACCCACCGTGACCCCCTGCCAAGCGTGCCAGGCGTGCGTCTAACACGTCCTAAAAGACACTTTTTCGTCCGTTTTTGGCCCATAGCATCTATGCGAGTAAAGCGATCGGGATGGTTAAACGTTAGGACCAACTAGACCCCAAATGGAGTCTATGTGCGAAAGAACAGGTTTTTTAAGTCAATTCTTAGGCCTTTTATGGCCCGGACGGCGGACGGACATTTCAAATTTGGATTCTACGCACCTTGAAACGTAAAGTGACAAAGTTTGAGGGGGGGGTTATAAAAATTTTTTGCTACACGATCACATAGGCTTATTATTGGAAATAATAAACCAAAATCATTAGGTCATCAGGCCTAAGGACATTTTTACGTCGAGTGTAAATCATTAAGCCACTTAAGTAACTTGTAATTGTGTAAACCGTTTAAGGTTCTTGTGAAAGTACGTAAACATCATGAAGCACCTACAAACCAAAGTTCAACCTTCAAGTCCAATTCCTTCCCCACGAAATAAGTCACACCAAAAACCTAATATTTCAAATTCGATTCTCTCGAAACTACAGTATTTGACTTAGTGAAGCAAGTGAAGCTATAGGGTACCTACCCTGACTATTTAATCAAAATCGGTTCATTAGTTTCGGTATTTCGTTGGGGACTACCAATTTCTGGTTGGCGCTATAGCGCAATGGTTTCCTTCCCACGTTGATCGCCAAGAAATTCATAGGATATCTTCCTCCTGGGACTTGTACCTACCCAAGAAACCCCCAAATTTAAACAAAATCGCGCAGGTGATCGTGAAAGGTTACGTCTTGATTGGATAAATTGTGTCATCTATCTTGAGGATTGGATAAACATCTAAAAATGCAAATGATGAAGTTTAACCTTTTTAATATTACTTGTTTTAACCTTTGGATTATATGGGTAAAATTTCGCTAGGTACCACCAAATTCAATTGTCTTGGGTATCTAATTAGTTCTTTGGAGTAAGTTTTGTTAAGAGACTTCAAATGTGTTATGAGAGGTTCTGTGGTAGATATTTAGTCCTTCGGGTCAGATGATTGGATTATAAATTGAATTCAATAAAATCATCAGATTAGGTGATTTATTGTTTGTAAATGATGAATACGGTGACGATTCAACTACGAGGACGCCATTAAGAATGATCTATAAAACTACAGCTTTGTGTTACTCATCCAACTTCATCAGATTTGTAGTTAGGTATGGCATTTTTGAGATACGGCTGACGGATGCAATAACTACGGAAATATTATACCTTTGTGTAATAATTTGCTGTGTATTTAGTCTGCATCTACCTACCATCCTACTGATTCAGATAAACAATTCTTTAGAATTGTAATAAACGCTCTTAATCATTTTCGTAGACTTCCTAATTTGGCTGAATTGTTGATATCCGTGGTTTCCACCGACTTTTGGGAGCTGCGAACGATACTCGATAGGCGGAAGTGGCGACAGCCTCCCACAAAACAGCAAAGAGCAGAAACTTGAACTTGGGAGAAAAGGTCACCGAAAACAGATTGAATCCCACGGACGTTTGTTAAAAACCCGATCCGACCCGAGAAATGAAGAGATAAAATCGAGCCTTTGAAAAAGGAGAAGAAAAAAGCTTATCTATTTCCCTTTGAGCATTTTCGGTTGTGAAGTGAAGACGGGTGAGTAGATACGTCCTTTTAACGTACCTATGTCATCTTAATTCAACGACATCTCGGACTCTTGTGACATTGTTCATTTCAAGGTCACCCGGGCTGCACCGACGTTGACCTTATGAAGGTCGCGCGGTTCTCAACAGCTTCGGGCGACTTGAACAGTGGGTCGGGCGGAAGCAATGAACCTTCCTTTTATGGTAATTCACGCTCATGTTATCTTCTAACATTTATTGTTATCTATCACATCTCATTATAAAATGCTGCAAATTTATAAAGGGTTTCTTATTCTTTGTAGCCGTTATTGCTGAGCTTTTGGAAATTAATTTAGTTAGGTACATTATATTCTCAGCAACAGTTCCTGTGTAAAAGCCCACGTGGAGTACATTGCCCAACCACAAATGACATTGAAATTCTTTGAAGCAATATCCCGACAAACGTTTTGGGTGCGGATTGTCGTTTTATTCTTGTCATTAATTCGTTTAGGTGTACGTGTATAATACTGTAATAGGCATAATTTTATTCATTGATTAGGTTTTAAAGAGTGATTTTGTGTTAACATAAATATCTCTTAAGGGGGTTGGGAAGGTTTAAAAAAAATTTCACCATGTGTGTTTTATATTGCTTCCGAGCCTCCCTACAGGTACGGAACCATTGTTTTGCTGTTGGGGGAAGACAAATTTTTCAACTCCAAAATCCAAATTTCCACTCGCATTTTACGTTTGTGTCTGCTGTGTGTTCGCAAACCTTGTAACAAGCCTAATTTCCACAGTTTTCATACGATTTTGATACAATTGTCAGGGATTATGCGAGCTAAGGTGTAGATGGTCCCCGGCTACCTACATTGTTGCCAAATCAACACCGCTCTGCGAATGCGTAATATTAAATTCCATCAAGCATTATTTTCCCACGCCCTAGGCGTCCAGTCTCGCTCAAATTAGGAGACAATTTGAGCATTTCATATCAATATCAACATGAGCTTAACAATATAGTAGCTCCTGCGCATGCGCGAACTTGAAATCTTTATATCAAGCTTAATTTTCAGTTTTAATCAGATTTTGATGAAATTCCCAGGGAATGTGCGGGTAAGGCAGTAGATCGTTCCCATCTATTTCATTGTTCCCAAATCAATGCTTCTCTCTGCGCATGCAAAATTGTAAATTCCATTATGCTCTATTTTTTCTCGTCCGAGTTGTCCGGTCTCGCTCAAATGTGGTGGATAGTTGGAAAAAGACGATTTGATCACTCTATATAAATTTCAACATGAATGTATCATTAGTAGATGCTGAGCACGCGCGGTGCGAAATCATTGAGACAATCTTAATTTCTACAATTTTCTTATGAATTTTATGAAATTATTTCTCTTTATGTTTCAAATTATTTCATTTCTTGAAGCATAGGAAATGATTAATAATTTAAGCTCAGCAATACGTTTATATCTTCATTAGTTTTTGAGATACGAATTGTTGAAATCAGTAACCTCCCGTGTCGTAGCTTGGGGCATTTATTTCTTCTTCTACATGGAAGGTTTTGTTATAACAAAATACTAACCTCCTGCTTCTTCTATAAATGATGAAGACAATTCAACTGGGAATACATTACATGGGGGATGTATGTCAACCTTAGTTGCCAGAAAAATAAATGCACGAAGAGAAGTACCAAATGGAGCAAAATAGTGAAGCCAAGACTGCCCTCAGTGGAACTAAAACTTCTAAATCGTATTCTGACAAGTCAATTTTTTCAATATATGTTTCCGGGTTTCTAAGGATAATCTCAATGGAATTAAAGATTTTTGTTGTTGTTTTATTCACAATGAATTTTCCTCTCGTAGGTTGGGCGGGTTTTGAGAGGTTACGTTTCGCATCGAGTTACCTCGAGAGTAAAAAGGTATATATTTCTTATTAACACCCAATTTTTGGTTTTGCGATTTATGCCCCCCCCCCACCCCGCCCGAAAAAATTCTTCTAAATATTATTGGGAACAAGTAAGGTAAGACAGATAATGGGAAGAATATTGTAAAAAACTGTTCGTTACCATCATTGCCAGAAAAATTCATTAAATCACTAAATATTGGTGGTCATTGGATCCAGCAGATTCTGAAAAATCTAGTGGTATATACTCATAATGATGTCAATATCTTGCAAAAAAGGGGTCTAATAGCGAGTTGTGTAGAGTTACTTCGTCTGAGGAGGCACCCGGCGGGCAAACCTTCCCAACCTCCTCATGTCCTGCTGATGGACACATATTTTCCAAAAGTTCGGTAGTACAGTCTTCAATAATTCTTCTTTCGATGTGTGACTGATTGCAATTACCATTGGATTGACTTGTAATTACCGTTAGTATACTGCATAGTTGTAAACTCCTACCGAAGATAAATAGATAAAAATAAATAACACACCGTCACTTTGCTAGTATTTAACAGGAGCTGGCCGACCAACTGAATATTAATAATATAAAATAAATCCACAACAAGGCCCACTTACAAGGCTTTACGATTCCATCTAAAGGTGACAGAAGTGATACTTAATAAACCAGATTTCGTGAAGTGAACATTCGATTGTAATCAACTAACAAGCTTCGTAGGTACAAGGCGATTTTTGCTACATTCCACCATTTATGATTTCTTTTCATGTTGTTAATTTTCTTCTCCTGTTAAAGTTTTAGCTCAAATCATAATAACCATAACAATAACTCATAACTATAACTATAACAATGAATGAGACCTCCAAAAATTACTGTTACCTTGAAAGTTTTCTAGATCTCGATTTTTTCATTATTTTAGCCTTTAATTATTACCGTTTAGGGTTGATCAAAATTGATGTCGATGTTAAGGCACATCCCCGGCCGATGTATAATTTTTGAACAAATTCCATTAGGTTTGGTCAAGTAGTTTCGGAGAAAAGCTTCGAACGGCGTACGGTGGAAGGAAGGATTTTTATTTTTTATTTTTATTTTAATTTAGATTTTTGGAATTCACATACCTTAAAACGTAAATCACTAAATCGGGCGAGGGGGGGGGGGGGGGGTGTTACCAATTTTTTCTTGGTCGATTATAATAGTTTATTATTGAAAATAATAAACCAAAATTCTTGTGGAATGCACGGTTTAGGAAGTATTGCAGAACCAACTTGAATGAGATGTTCCACTAATTTCGAGATGACAGAAAAAAATTTTCTAGCTCAGAAAGGACTAAATTTTCAAAATCTAATTTCAACCTTTTCTTGAAATGACTAACTACCGTTTTTTGGCCTCGGCTCCTGGACTAGCCAGGATGTCACTTTGATCAGTGTTCCCAATGTCACTGAAACAGCCATACGATTCCGTCTTTGTGAGCTTGGCGGTATTTAAACAAGTTCCAATCAAGCAGCATTATCGTACAAACGAATTTTCGTGAGGTACCGTATTATATATGTCGAATTCTTTTGAAATTTGAGTACTTTAAATGCAAAGAAATGGTTAACTATACATTTTATGGAAAACAAACTAGTTCTAAATAATCATTTGCTATTCAAACAAATATTTCAGTTTTTAAGAATTTTGCAGTTTTTACCAATTTTAAAAGTTTAGAACATGTGCCCAGTTGGGTGAGCAGTATAGCTTCCAAGGACGTATAGAATTAGTTGAAGAACAATTAAAGAGTCTAAATAGATAGTGAATGCGAAATAGAACAGTAGGTAAAATACCTACCTATACATACAGGCGCTGAACTGAAGCCTTGCTGGGACGCCTGGGGTAGCCTCTGGGCTGTTGGCATGTAGGAAGGAGAAGGGATGTCGCCCTTTTGTGTCAATCTTCCTTTAGAACTACCAACTTGAGTTTGGTTTCAAATGAAAAGTTCCACAAGCATACGTCTTAGAATTTAGTTGTCGAGTAATTAATAATGGGAGTTAATTAAGTAATGAAAGTTCTAAAGTACAGGCGCCGAAATAGAACTCTAATTCATGTGTAGAGTGTACGCATACCATGGTTGCATAGTATGCGCATATATTCATAAAGTATATATAAGGTGATGGAGTTTGTAGGATACTGTCTAGAGGTAAACCAGCTAAATCCTAGGAAATTTCATCAAAATTGGTCTATTATTCTCGGAGTGTCAACCAAGATTAGTTTTGTGCAAGCACAATAGTTATTACTCAAAAAATCGTGATAAAATAACTAAAACATCATGCTGTACATGCCTATGCCTAACAAGGCCCGATTTTGAATGAAACTGGACATATCATGAGAAATTGACGTTATGAGAAATTCACGTTTGAGAATGCCCACAGACTACCTATTATTAGTTTAACGGCAATGAAATTTATAGGTCATCATTTGGGAGCTCAATTCAGCTCAATCCCTGAAAATTTAATGAAAATCGGTTCATTTCTCTTGGAGCCTGAGTCACTCACTTTTAGTTCTGAACATGCGCAATAGTATTCAACCCATCGCAATACATACCTACCTCACTACAGCCCCCCTCCTCCTCCCACCGCCCCGAGTTAAAATGAAATCTGACAAATAATTGATGAGATATCGTCTTTATAGTAAATTCACGTTAACGCAAGCGCATAGGCTATTATTGATCCGACGACAATGGAAGCTATACGACTGTAGGTCATGACCGTCTACGAGCTACCCACATAATCCCTGAAAATTTCATCAAAATTCGATTAAAACTTGGTAAATGCCTCGTTCAAAAGGGGATGGTAGTTCGAGTTCACTGCTACACTGAACACATTATCAAGATTACAAGGGAAGCCTTAATGAGCGACCTCAGGTTCTGCATAAGTCTCCTCCGAACTGCTGTCTTCGTCATACACAATTTTTTGATGTTGCTATCACCCTAAAATTATAGGTATTTCTGTTATCTTCATGATTCGCTTATAATAATGAGTTTTAAACAAGCCCAACATTTACCAAATTAAATGGGCTTTAGCGAGGTAGGGTATTTTCTGAAAGTAAAACTCATCCTATTAACCTCGTGATTCTTCTAATTTTCGTCTGAAATTCAAGTACTGTTCAAAAATATTTCATTTCTTTCTTTCTTTCTTTTTTTCATCGAGATAAAATAAAGAAACATGAAAAACGCGGTTCGTAATAGTGAAGTCTTAGATGGTGATTACGAAGAAGGGCACAAAAGGGAGATTGTCATTGACCCTTCCATGAGCCGTCGCACTATGGTCCAGACGCGTCGAAAAACCTCCAAATCCAAGGTGAGGTTTAAATCAATTCGATCATATTTCTAGTTTAGGAAAAGGTGTAGAATTGAGTAATTGGATAAAAATGATAGTAATGTGCAAAACTAGAAATGAGTGCGCTCTGCGTACAAAAGTCACTTTTATATTTAATGCACTTAATGACTCTCAGGATTTTTTTTTCCTTCAACTTTTTCCATTGGTTCATATACATTAACATTTATGTCGAAAAAGTTAGCAAATACAATATGTCCTCGCTGTGTTTTTCACTTTTTATCGATTTTCCCTCTTATTTGGCAGTTTTTTCAAAAGCTCCGCTAAGCTCCAGCTCAAAAAAAAAAAAAAAAAAAAAAAAAAAAAAAAAAAAAAAAAAAAAAAAAAAAAAAAAAATTCTCGACTGCTTGAGATTCAGTTTGATGCCCTCTAAACGTTCAAAATAGCCCTCCTACGGCCAACCAGTTCTCACTACTATTTGTTTTCACATATTATTGATGACGAAACCTTGAAATCCAATATAATAAGTAGATATGGTAGTAGACCCCATGCGTGGCACATAATTTTTGCTCTATATTTCAACGCTGAGTCTTATGCAATCTGTTAGAGATCTCATGCATAAAATAATCAAGAAATGGCAATTTTTCTGAAGAATTTAAAAAACTCAGGATATTTTCACAGTCAATCATCATTTTCTCTCTTAAATTCCGCTGTAACAATAACATTGACAGCGCAATTGAAAAGCTGCTAAAGTGGCAAAAGTTCCAGTCATGGAACAAGGATTAAGGAGCGATTTTGTTTTCAGGAAACGTTCGGAAAATATATCATGGTGCCGGAAAAGTGTGGTGGGGCAAGTTGCAATGGATTCAGCACCCCAAAAACATATTCCACGAGACCCCACATGCTTATGTAACTGAAATCCTCAAAATTCCCCATTTTTGTAACCATTTTCACCCATAACACCCATGGGTATGAGGTGGTCGACAAAAGACGCACCTAAATCGATTGTACGTCCAAAATAACATCGAATCGACGCTCTACATGCTTATGTAACCAAAATCACCGAAATCACATTTTTACACACAGTTTTACGCTCATTTTCTCTCTTAGGTGTGATCTAATCGGGCTGGCGAGCTGTTTGGAGCAATTAGGGGCCAAACAGAACCTCTGTGCCAAATTTCAATTTTTAAAATTTATTGTAGAGGTTTTTGCCAGTTTTCATGGTTTCTGGACCAGAGTGCGTCGGTTCCATGAGTGTAATTGCGAGTTTCGAACTGCCATCCAGTTTTGAACAAAGTATAGTTTTGGGCATGATAAGACTGATAAGTGATAAGGATGGACCACAGACACACAAACAGACAGACTTCAGACAGATAGACAGTGCATGCATTTTTTAATGTTCTACTCGTAGTTCATGGTTGATAAACTTCATTTGAATTATATTCAGCTAATAAAATATAAATTTTAAAACTGCAAAATTGGTGGAAATCCTAAATTTTGTTCAATTAAAATATTATTTAAAAAACTTGTTGTCCATGAAATTGATTGTGTACAATTCCTGTGCACACCAAGTGCGCAAGTTTCCAAGCCATTTAACGTAGGCATAATACTATAATTTACGAACATTTGATCATACGATCATTCTACATGGCTTGAACATTTCCAACTAAAGTTGACACGAGTGAATTCATAACATCGCTGAGTCTGAAAATTAACAGTTTGTAGAAAATTATCCCTTCTATTTCCATAATTTGGGTTAAACGAGTGTATTAGATAATAGGAGCGGGTAGATTAGGGAAGCCACATTCCTTCCGCCAGACCCACTGTTTAAGTCCCCCATAGTTCGAGACTTCCTATTGAATGGGATAAAGAAAATTTCCAAACAGATCTGCGTCCAAATCTCAAGAAGATGATGGTATATATTAACTTCTGGCTATTTAAAATATCGAAACACCATAATGTGATGCGAGAATTGTCTGCTGAAATGTGTGTAAATTTTATCTTGTAGCGTAAACAATTGCATAATTAAGGGATCTCGATCAGGAGGATAGTTAGACCATTAGATACAATTTAATCGATTAAGATATTGGAAGGATGTGCTTCAAATTCAGCAGCACTTTCAATTTGAAAAGCTACCTAAGGGTATCCAATGCAAGGTGCAGTGTAAAGGATCAGTTAATGAGAACTCGTTGGTTCATAGATCGTATGATTTCGTTGGGCTCCTTCGACCCCATTTATACTAAGCAGGTGTTCCGTTGACCAGGTTCCTCACGAAGTCCCACGTCTTTGGTTATATCATCGCTTTATTGTGTCGGTTACATTTTAGATCTTCTAAAAGGGTTTCAAGCGATTCTTTGTGACGAAAACTATTGAAAACGATACCAAACTTGATTTTTGATGATTTGGCAATGGCCGTGGTCAGTGACGACGACGTCGAATCGTGGTCAGGGTAAGCTTTTATAGTGTCTTCAGTCGATTCTATGTGGCGAAAAATATTGAAAACGATATCGAACTAGATTTTTGGTTGATTTGGCGACGATTGTCGTCGCCGACGACAAGTTCCTGCCGACGACAACTGTACATCTAATTTCGGATGTCCAAAGAGTCTACCTAGGTAGTTAATGTAAAGTTACCCATACGTCCAGGGTAGTTATACATGGATACGTGGGTTCGCTGACTAATGTTAGCCTAGTCAATATGGAGACTCATTTCGTTCGTCAGTGAAACATTCGATTTATCATTTTCTCCTCCCTCCATTTAGCCTTTTTCGTAATTAAATTTGAAACTCCTGACATATTTTCCGAACCTAGACCGATAGCTTGATTGAACAAAAATAAAATAATGAAAATCGGTACAAAACGAAAAGTTCCAGTCATGCAGCATTATCGTATGAGCGAATTTTCGTAAATTATCTAACAATTATCGTCCGTTAAATATGTCACATTCGTTTGAAAATCAAGGACTTCGAGGGAAAATAAATTGTTAACTAGGTACCAATTTTCCGGCAAAAAAAAAAAAAAAAAAAAAAAAAAAAAAAAAAAAAAAAAAAAAAAAAAAAAAAAAAAAAAAAACTCGTTATAAATAGTATTCCGCAATTCAAAAAGAAATTTTGGTTTTTTAACTTTTTTGCAATTTTTATTGATTTTTTAGCATATTTAATCATTTAAGTACATTTTGCAACAAAATTTTGTAAAAAATGTTAATAAACTTTATTCGAGCAGTTTTTTGCTATTTTTAGAGATTTTTTCAGAACTTTTTTGAAATTTTGACCAATTTTATGTGCTCAAAAAATGCTGGCCAACGAAATCGTCCTTTCGGTTGGAAAGATTGATTTTTAGGCGCAAGAATGGAATTTGTATCTCAATCTTAAGGAGAGTTATCATCTGGTAGGACGTATATATATATAAATATATATATATATATATATACATACATATATCTCAACATATGTCTCAAAACGAATTTCAATGAAGAAAATTTTAGAAAATTTTGATTTTAAAATGTTTGGAGCCATTGCCATAGCTTCATTTCCTACGAAAATTCGCTAAAACAGGATTTTCTTGTAAAACTAACTAATGTTTAGGTTTTTCCCCATGAAGAGTGGAACGTTATGCAAATTTTTATTTATCACTTAGCTTTCATTTACAAGTCTCAAGGTAAACATAAATCTATCTATTTTATGCCCGAAACGAAACAACTCCTTGCTAGATCACAGTGCTAATGCACCGGCGCAGTCACAGTTTTGGTGTTCTCCACCTCCATTGGGTGTAAATTTGTAATTTGTATTCTCCACTTCGGATAGGAGTATAAACCAAATCATGTATGAAGATATGGTGAGAATTAAATACTCATCCTTTATTTTTGCAGGGAATGAGAAACGCAAGCCACCACCGGATGTTCCTGCCACGTTCTACCCGCCACCCATGCGTCCGCTCCGACCCGCGACCAAAAAGATCCAGGACAATCCATACAAAGGTACTTGACAAAAGGTACCTCCTGTAGTTATAACAGTTCACTGATGTTTAAAATATGTGCTGGATGCCATCTCATCCGAGTGAGTGCATCCACCCTACGCTGTTGCATTGGCTCGAACGCCTCATCCTCGTGCTACTGATGTGGGTTACCGATTCGGGAGAGGTTACAATCAGGGAGGATTATTGCCTGAAAGCTGCAAACATAATGCGCTGTTAAGGGTAAAAGGGTCTGTCATAATCCTCTCTGTTTATTTAATATGTGGATTTAGGCGAACCCTTGTCAAATACTATAAACGAAATGTGACTACAATAAATTATAGTTTCACAGTTCAAATCATTGGTCGTTTCGCCATGAACCGAACGTTGTTCCCACTTTCCCAGTTTCCCTACTAGAACAGCTCTAGCTTTCCAACTTATCTATCTATAAGCAATGTTACATATGAATATATAGCAATGTTATGTGTCTTAGTGAAAGCTTCAAAAACTCAAAAAAGTTCTGCATCGATTGATGTTGAATTTCGTCACGATATACATTCCGCTTCAAAGATGGTTTTTAAAATATATTTTTTCCGTCACTAACATACCTGCCACAGCAAATATTTGGGCTTGAAAATGTTTGGCCTTGAAATTAGAAGATCTAAAGTTAGGCATCAATTGACAAAATCTTTTAACGTGGTACACGCTTTTACCGGTAGGTAAATTTCTCTCTGAAAACAAGAGATGAATTATCTCCTGTTCACTTTTTAAATTTATCTCTTGTTTTTCGGAGGGAAATAAGTCTTCATTTTTAGCAATAGTTACCTACCCGCTTGAGTCAATTGATGCATAACTCATGATTTTAAATTATCTCCCGTTCACTCTATCCAACAAGAAGGAAGTTAAGTACCCAGGGGTTACCTTGGATCATCGTTTGACATGGAACCTGCACACGGAAAATATTGTTAGTATGACAAAACGTATTCTATGGGCTGGACAGAAAATGTTCAGCAAAAACTGGGGGCTCAAACCGAAAATGTTATCATGGCTGTATACAGCAACAATTAGGCCCCTAGACACCAATGCAGCATTTGTATGGTGGCCCGAATTTAAGCGAGCTACTGTCCAAAAAAAACCCTGAACAAGGTTTAGAGACAAGCATGTTACGACCCAAACCCAATTACAGGGTAGTGGGGATAATGTCCACTTGCCCAATCGCAGCTATGGAGGTGCTTTTGGACTTACCGCCACTGCACATACATGTGGAAAGGGTTGCCCTCTTGGGGGCAGCAAGGATGCTTCGACTGGGATACATGAGAAGAGGATCTAGAGTCAGCTTTCACAAAATCCTACAGAATAGTGATTGTGAGAAGGCTTTGACAGTCTCCGATCTAGTGATAGAAAAACAGAACTGTGAGATTCCCTTCATAGTGGTCATCAACAATAGAGACTGCTGGAAGAAGGGGGTTTCAAAGTTTCTTCTGGGCTCCATAGTGTGTTACACGGACGGATCTGTTATGCATGGAGGATCGAGTGTGGGCACTGTAGGTCCCACAATATCTCTTGCAACAAGATCCCTTGGGACAAATGCTACGATCTTCCAGGCAGAGTTCCATGCTACACAACTGTGTGCTGATGAAATGCTAATTTGATTTCTATTCCACTTAAGATGCTGAACTTTGGATCGGGGCTGGGCTTGGTAGAGTACAACGGAGCTCCGGACTAACAAAGTCCGCCGATTCGCGCGTTAGGGGGCGAGGGACCTAAGCAACATGGTGTTTGACATTACTTTCCCCTTATTGATACCTTGCGTATGGGACGAACGGCTTCATTTGATGCTATTTCCAACGATATAGTCAATTTCACTTTGACTTTGCTATTTAGTGGAGAAAAATATTTTTTCATGTTAAAAAACGTGGTTTATTCATTGAAATCAAGGGTTTTCTTGAATCACGATGTCTATGAACCTACGAGTTCGGCGCCAGTTTCTACGTATTTGTTGACGCTGAGTCGAATGGTAACTGTTGTAGATCACTCCAACTCCGTAATAACCGTGTTTACTTTAATGAACTAGTTTTATCCCGAACAACACATATAACTGAGCATACCAAATAAGCCAAAAATATGTGAGTTGAAGACGTTTTCTCGAGAAAAAAAAAACGTGGTTTTCCCGAGAGAAAAATACCTTTTAAATAACACCAACGGATTGAGATAAAAAAGTGGGGTTTGCGGCATTCGGCTCCAGTTTCTGTCTAGTTTTATCCATTTTTTGTACTTAAAACTTAAACTGACAACCCTTTATACCATTGGTCTCATGTTTTCATCAGGTTCAGGAATTTCGAATCGCAAAAGTTTCATTTATCATTTTCTATGGTACGAACTGAATTGAGAAGAACTCAGGTTTTCATTCCCT
Organism: Adelphocoris suturalis; assembly: GCA_030762985.1. Taxonomy (NCBI): domain Eukaryota; kingdom Metazoa; phylum Arthropoda; class Insecta; order Hemiptera; family Miridae; genus Adelphocoris; species Adelphocoris suturalis. The sequence continues at coordinate 78,700,310 of CM061043.1, forward strand.
GAAAGGGAAGGAGGGTATGGAATTCTTAAGTAATATGTACCCTTATAATCTCCTTTAGAAAGTGGTGAAATTGATTTGCTGTTGAATGGTTCTGATAACACAACATAACTTTAGAACAATTTGGTAAGTTTACGTTCTCATCGTGGGTCAAATGCACACAAATTATCGATCACATAAATATATTTTTATGTTATATAGTGTGTATATACTTTACAAATCTCGCCTATTCCTTAACTATTAGCTCTATACAATGGTACTACACATCGGTTTTTCCCGGTGATTCGTTGTTATTGCATCTTCCCAGAAAATTGAATGTTCAGCTCCGCATACTTACCCAGGATCTTCATGACATATCCGAGGTAAAAATGTACAGTGTCACACATTGACGTCAAACCGTTTTTATGTATTTATTCATTTGTTTTTACTGAGAATAAGCTCATGCAAGTTTAATGAGGGTAAGGCGGAACGATGGATTTAAAGGATTCGTCCGCTGTACCACTCCTCGATTATCATCACTGAAAAATTAAACGACAGTTTTCCTAGGAATGGACGCTTTTACCTACCGACTATAAACGTGATTCCCAATTGAAGTAGAAAACAGCGAAATAATTGCTGCCGTATTGTTGAATGGGAGATGGTATGGGAGCGGTTTTCATGAAATAGGAATCCTATTGTCAGTAAGCGATCATGGTGGTTTGCTGTTTAACTCTTCTGATATATTTTATACTCTGATGAACGAAAATTCAAATTAATACACAGTACATGGACCCCCATCTACATGGTAGGGAGATGACTTAGACATAAATGGTTTTTTTCTTCTTTTTTTTTAACAAAGTGAAATGGGTAAAATTGTTGGGGTTTTGGCGCTGTAAAGGGATAAACCCTTTTGCGAGGCGCAATACGTCAAGCTTAGATAATATACTCGGTTTAATAGTGATAGACAATTTATCTGCGCAGAAGGCCTATCTAATAGAAATAATGAACAACTGTGTAATAATTTGCAGTATATTCTCGAATTTTCGTTAGTAATTAAGCTATTGCAATGGCTCTAAATTTTCATAATTGAAATCCGTTTTCAGACATTCTGAAACGAATCCTAGAGTTAATAGCTTTTTCATAAATATATATATATATACATATATATGTGTGTGTGTGTGTGTGTGTGTGTGGGGCAATGAGGTTATCTTGAACATCTAAATAAACTGGAGCTGATTGGTGAGAAATTTTTGAAATACTGTTACATGAATCGCAGACTACTTCAAGTTTTCCTATCTAACCCATAGGGGGTGTTGGTTGAGGGGGGGAGGGGGGGAGAGATTGGGTATCATGGACATCACTGAATAAACTGGGGACCTGATTGCTGAAATATGTTTGAATGTTTGAATTACACTAACTCAAATCACAGGCTACTTGAAAATGTTCAAATCTGACCAAAAGGGGGTGTTTTTTTTTAGAGGAGGGTGGTGAGGGGATGAGGTGTCTTGGACATCACTGAATAAACTGAGGATCTGATTGATTAAATATGTTTGTAAAACTCTAACTTGAATCACAAACTACTTCACATTGTCAAATCTGAACCACAACGGGCATTTTGAGGGGGAGGTGGGGGTGGAATGGGGGTATCTTGAACATCACTGAATAAACTGAGGACCTGATTGAAAAATATGTTGAAATAATAGTAAAAAACTACAGCCAACTTAGAAATTTTCAATTCCGATCCATAGGGGTGTTTTTGGGGGAGGGGGTTTGGAAAGGGGTGTCTTTGAAATCACTGAACAAACTGGGGATCTGATTGGGCGAATATGTTCAGATTACATCAACCTCAATCACAGGCTATTGAAATTTTTTCTAGCCTCAACCATAGGGAGGTGTTTGTGGTAAGGAAAAAAAGGGATGGGGAAGGGGGTGGTTAAATGGAATAATTTGGTCATCACCGAACGGACTGGTGATCTGATGTTCGGAAGAATGAGATTGGATTAGTCTGAACGTTCTTTTGGGTTACCTATCAAGAATCTTTTTAATCTGAAATATGAGGGGTGTTTATGGAAAGGCATTAGGGGTTGGTCTCAGTAGTTTGGTCCTAATAGGTAATTTATAGTAAGTACTTTTAAGTAAGGACTTTTTTTAATTAGATTCATAGGGGTGTCCCAAAATGTGATGGATGAGGGGGAGGGGGGGGGGGGGGGCTTGCGTATATTCAACCTGTGCAACGCACAGGTGAACCAGCTAGTTCAAAGTATAAAATGAATACGTGGGTAACGCTTATTGGTCAACTAAAAAAAAGTGCTTGAAAAATCAATAAAAATAGCTAAAAACTACACAAAATTGTAAAATTTTTATTTTTAACAGAATTTTAGCCAAAAAAGTTTATCAAAAATTAACTGGAAGGAATATTAAAAAAATTACGCTGAAAATTAACTTAAATTTCTACAATATTTCCTTAAAAAAAATAAAATAAATAAATACTTAAATGAAAAAAAATTAAAAAAAAAATAAAAAAAAAAACAGCAAATAACAGCCAAAAACCCAAAATCTTTGTTGAATCACACAATATTATTTTGAACGAGTTATTTGGTCATAACATTCGTAGAGAACAATTTCATTGCACTCAATCCTCTCGAATTTCAAAACAATGTATCATAATATAAACCCTCTCACACAATCTTGCTGCATGATTTTGAAACGTTAATCAACAATTTGAAGTGGTGGTAAGGGTGGGGGGGTTAAATTTTTGTTTTCTTGGTCGATTACGAAGGTTCATTATTGTAAATAATAAACCAAAATCTTTAATCTGAGATCTTTCTGCAGAGTAAGGTGTACCACCATTCTCGGTCCAGAGGCCAGTAGGTATCAGGCCAAGTTGGTAGTGGTGAGTGGCGGTGATTTGAAGTAGTTTGGTATTCATATTGTAGGATAAACTACACAACAAGGAAACCTACCGGAAGAAGGAAGATTTTAACTTGGTTTCAACATTCGTCATGGATCAAGGAATAAACCGTGTAAATTTGTATAATAACGTAGGATCAATGACTCTAAGGAGACTTCTGGAGGGGCCTGAGGAAGTGGGCAGTCACGGCATATCGAGGCAGGCTGAGATCGCCGCTGGGGTTGATTTAATTAGGCAAGTTCACGCCTTCCTATCAATCAAAACCACCGCTCGAATGAAACGTGAAATAAATTACACATTTCCAACGGCTTCCTGACTGCGGGTGCGACGTAAACATTTGCGAATCGTCCTTCAATGGAGCGGTGTCAATAACACATCAGTGTGTTCCCTGAACTTCAGACGCCGGATCACTGTTTATTTTAGTACGAAGAATCGTAAATCTAAACGCTGACCAGGGCCGGTTTCTGTAAGTTTTTGATCTGAGTTCAAGACACGGTTTGACTGTTCGGACTGTTGCGGAGATCGTCCACAATATTGGATTCCACCATGAAAGTTCAAGGCTGATATCCGATGAACCGGCGCTCAGCGTTGAACGCTCGATCTCGGCCGGTTACGGGGGCTTAAACTCAGCTCAATTGTTGCTCGACTCCTCACTTACCAAACCACCGCATAGAAATTTGGCCAAAATTCTCTTTAGGTGTTATTTATTTAACTTTATTCATATTATCATTATTTTTTCGTGTGTTTATAATTTATCAAACGGCCATAGCAAGAGCTCTCGCTCAGGTTTTTTCATTAATTTGTCATTTTTTGCCAACTCCTTCAACAGAAAGACAATACAACAACTTAATTTTATTTCCTACGACGATAATCTATTCTATAAATGAGTAATGTCAGCACCTTCACGCTCAAACTCATGGACGGATTTGAAGGCGGTTTTTTGCAAAATGATCGGGATGGCACGGGGAAGGTTTATGTAAAAGAGAATTTAAAAAAACGTCCAACCAGATCAGCTGATTTAGCTAAATTCTCTCCTTTTTACCCTTGAAATTTGATAGGGTGCCTCTCTGGGACATCGAGAAACAAATAAAATGATGGACTCTTTCCTGATCAGCTGTGCGAGCTAAATTCACTCCTTTTCACCCTAGTATTGTGAAATTTGACAGAGAGTTTCTCTAGGACATTAAGAGGCGAATGCAATGACGAGCTCCAAACAGAATAGCTGACTTAGCTAAATTCTCTCCTATTTACCCAAGGAATTTGAAATTTGATGGGGATGTTCTGGGACATCGAGAAAATAATAAAATGATGGGCTCTTTCCTGATCAACTGAGTGAGCTAAATGCGCTCCCGGTTTGCTTAGCCTGGGGCATAGGTTAAAATGATCTGATTCTTTTACAAAGGGTTTTACTAAAAATAGTTAACCAAACAAAAACCGACTCCAATTTTGCAGGGTGCACACCCCACAATAGAGGCATCATAGGAAGATTTGTACAGTTGTCTTGAATTCCAACAATTCATCTACAAAGTAATTCACAATGACGACACTCAGATAGGATTTCGGAGGTTACGATTATCAAGAGCCGGACACCATCATAAATTTTAGTGGGAACCTTCGGCCAATTGCGTGATGTATCACTTTTGACCCTGGAGTCGGGTTCGTTGCTACTTCTTCATTATTCAACCAAAAACTCAATTATAAAGTTGTCAAAAGCGTTGTCGATGCGTAGGAATGAGTTTCCTCATCTATTGAATGACGTTCTCATCTAACTTAAATCAACAATAGTAGACCGTCCTCACTACCAAGGGAGGTCCTAATAAACGAATTTAAAAAATCTGTCCTTACGACTTTCTCCGCCACCGCATCGTCCGCCCCTCGTCGTGCAAGCTCTAGTTCTAAGCTAATGAATCAAGGTTTAAGAAAATAATCACATCTCATCCGGGAATAATCCTTAAAAGATTGAAATTAGAAAAAACAAAGAATCACAAAATCTGTCAAGACAATTTTGCTCCCACACTACCAAAGGAAGGAAAATTTTGTGTTCGTCATTGAATAAGTCAGAAAATTTTTGGTACCCAAAATCGAAATTTCCACTTGCTTTTTGCGTTTCAGAGCCAACTGATCAATTTTGGTTCCATGTCTGTCTGTGGTAAATCCTTGTCACGCCGAAAACTATACCTAGTTTCAGTCCGATTCTGATGAAATTTTCAGGGATTGTGAGGGTTAGCTCCTAGACGGTCCCCTATAACATTCATTGAACGTTAATTCATTATAACGTCGATTTCTTATCATCTATTGGTCCGATTTCGTTCAAACTCAAGGAGTTGATGAGTATGTGTTCCACGGAAATTTCCTATGAATAATATCGGGGTTGCTGGATGCGCAAAACTAAAATTGATCGACACAGACCAAATTCCGAAAGTAATGGACCGATGTTTATGAAATTTCCAAGGATTGTGTGGTCTAGCTCCTAGACGTTCCCCTATAAATTTCATTGCCGTTGGATGAATAGTAGTCTGTGTGCATGCGCGAACATTAATTTCTTAAAACGTCGACTTAACAATCATTTCGATTCTTATTTAGTTCTACAACTAATTGTATACGTCCATGTTACAATATGTGAGAAAGCTATACTGCCCACCCAACTTGACAGATTTTTTTTTCATTTTGCTTCATTTCTGACGATTCAGATTAAAGTTAAAAAATAGACCTATCTCCACATATGAGCCCTGGCAGGAAGAAAGAAAATCAAGGCTGTTACAGAGCGGAAGGGGAACCTCATGATTCTGTAGTGAATATTTTCATGTTATATGTCGGATCATGACATAATCAGAAAAAACTCAATTTTACCTCGACCAGTTGTGAAAATCAGGATTCTATTACAATTAGTCTTCTGAATTGGCCTCTTTAAATTATGAGTTACTGCTGCCTCCAAATTGTTCCCACCTTTTCCCAAGTCTGTTATTTACCTTAATTTTATGAACTATTCTACGTCATGATTAGTATTTCTATGTAATCGGGCTTCGCCCGTTAAACATATAAATTAATAAGTTAGTTAGTTGACAATGGAAGTCAACCTAAGAGATGGGAATAATAATCCTCTTTGCCATACACTAAAGCGTGTTTTCTGTTTGAGTCTACTAACTAGTGGTGGAAATAGAAGAAACATACTTCATATGTGTTCTTTGCATAGGCCCCCAATTATAATCAGATTTCAGGCTTCCTTAAAATACAATGAAACCGTGTGGACGGACGAATTCGGCGGCTGGCCAAAATGGTTTGTCTTATCTACAAATCTATCTCTTATCTATAAACCAATTTTTGTTTTGTTTTCAGATAAACTGTGTTTGTTAATAAAAAGGCGCATACCTAAAGAAGTTTTTTACGTAGGTAAACTTGGAACGCTACGGAATATTCTGGAATTGCTTCCGAGTCCATCCTATAGGTAGCGGAAGCAATGCTTCACAAAATGAAAAACACATGAAAACTTTTTTGTCTCCAAAATCAAAATTTCGACTCGCATTTTACGTTTTAGATTATTCTGAACAGCTTTAGTTTCATCTCTCTCTCTCTCTCTCACTCTCTGTGTATGTGTATGTGTGTGTGTTTGTGTATGCTTGTGTGTTTTAGTCTGTCTGTCCGTGTGTTCGCAAGTCCTTGCAACACGCATGTATTCTCGGAATTGGCTGGGCATTTTCAGTGCTCACAAATCAATACTCCACTCTGCGCATGCGCAAACGTAAATTTCATTAAGCACCATTTGCTCACGTCCAAGTCCTCGGATCTAGTTCAAATTTGGAGGGCAGTTAGGAAAAGCCAAGTTAATCATCTAATAAATAGGTATTTCATCACATACGTATCATCAGCAGCTGATGCGCACGCGCGAATCTGAAATTTTTGCAACACGCATAACATCCATTGTACTGATTTGATTTTAATGGAATCTTCTGGTAAAATGCAGGTTAGGGTAATGGGTCCCCCATAAATTTCATCTCTCAGAAATCGATAGTTTCCACTGCTCATGCTTAAAGGTAAAATCCATCGAGCGCAGTTTTCTCATATGAGTTTTATTGCGATCGTATCATTAGTAGCAGCTGTGCCTGCGCGAACCCGAATTCCTTGTAATAAGCATGACTTTTACAGTTGTCATCTGATTCGATTATAATTTATGGGACTGAATGGCTCATATTTTGAGATTATCTAAAATTTCAGTGATCTATACATTCATGTAACGGATACGAGGAAGCAATGTTCCACACCCAACTTGGCACACATTTTTGGCAACTAATTTCTTCTGAAGCTATTGTGACATTATTTCTTGACCTACAACCTTGACATTGATACTGGACCTTCTTTATATATGTATGTACTATGGTGTGTAACCATGACCATAGAATTCATGATAAACCCAAGGGAAAAAATTAGGCGTCTAAAGGAAGACTAGTCGTACCATTTTCGCGACTTTCGGGTACTATCAGAAGTGTGAACTGAATATTTGTTCGAACCTATACTTATAAGACATAGTTTTTTATTCTTAACAATTAGTTTAATATAAATACAGGAAACAAATCAGAAAATAAGAGGTTCTGCGAGGATCCGTTCCCGAGATGGAAATTCTGAAACGCCGTATAACACATGTTCGAGTGAAAACGCGATTTTGTAATAATTTTAAAAGTTTTGTTGTTTTGTTTTGTTAATAGCAAACTCCGATTGGGACGTCTGCGCATTTCCGAATTGCGCTCACGTTTCTTCTCCGTCTATTCAATTAGCTGAATGCCAAGTATTACTTATACCTGCTTGTGAAAAGCAGATGAAAAAATGAGATGTAAATAAGACGTTTTTCGGCCAGGTCTACCAGGTTAGAAGAACCTATACTCGCTGCGAGTCGGTACAAGTAATGCTAGTGAAGAAGACAATGATGAAGATGAATAGTCTGCTGGAAGTTATGCCCGTTCTTGAAATTAAATTAAGTACGAATTAGGTGAGTGTAATTACAAAATTGAAAATTACTTCATTTCCGGTAAAACTAATATTGGGTAGACGACCTCTTGAAATTTTTTAGCATGGAACATGCTCTAACCATAACCGAACTGGCCAAAAGTGTCACGTTTTTATGTCACGAAAAAGTGTCACACAAAATTCTAATGAGTTTCACGTACAACCAAGCCTTTGGTAGGGAAATGGAACTTCCGCAGTGTTCATAGCGCAGAAACGTTTACCATTCGTTGCAAAGCTCTGAAGTCTCTGAAAGTCCGAAGGGTTTAATTAAAAATCAAACTCATTGTAAGGAGTTCTCGGTAGCGCCATGCCAATCGGCAAAATAAATCCATCCTCTTCCAATAAGGGCCGTTCAAATCTGAATCGATCATCTCGTGTCAAAACGTCTCGATTGAATGCTGCGCACCGAAACTCTGACAGCTCAGGGCATCGACAAGAGAAGTGGTGTACATCCTCCCGTGCGTGCTGGTTGCATAACGAGCATTCCTCGGACTGGTCTGTCTCATAAGGTTTCGCATTCAGACTCAGGGACTCAGTCCGAACCTTGAACGCACAACGTACGATTTGCACAGGAATACCAGCATCTCTGACAAACTGGCACAATTATCTCACTTTGAGCTCGAGGCACAATGTAAAAAAAATCTGATTTTTTTTTAAATTAAGTAAATTTTATTTGGCATCACAATTTTGTATACAGCCACGTGATTCCCATATCATTACCTTATACTTTTATATTAAAATTATTTAAGAACGTTTGCAATTCTTATTAACAAAATATAATTATAATTTAACATAATTGTCGTACTTCTTGCACCGCATTAAAAAATTTCGATTGTTTAGTGTTTAGTTCCTCACGCATCATCATTAAGTGCTCCAGAGTTCCATTTGCATGTCCACATGTTCGGCATTCAGATGAGTATAGTTGTTGAATCCGGTGAAGGTATTCTTCATAATCAACTCTTAATCGAAATATGGTTCTTCCCAGACTTATATATACATTTATTCTGATGAAACATGGTACTTTTGGAGAGAAGGGTTGGATTTGTTTATAGGAGTAGCCATTGTTTGAGTGAATACATTTTTTGTAACGCATATGTGCTTCAAGGGTGGTTCAAAAAAAAAAAAAGCCCCATTGTGATTTTGCTTCCTCGGTATGTCAGGATGACCCTCCTAAATTTTTAGCAAAAAATATTAATCCTAACCACTTTACCTGGGTCGATTTTTGCCAGTTATCGACCGCTATCGTAAACCAACCTCTAAATTGGTGCCGACGTGATGATTTGAAGGACGGATTTCAATTTTTTTGGGTCAATTTATGGGTTTTCGCAAGCGCTGAACACGATGAACTTATTTATTTTACGCTCCGTCCACTAGTTATCCGGTAAACTGGCAGAGGGCACTGCTTGAAGATAAGTAAAAATCGAAAATTTCACCGAAAATGCTGTCGCCTGGTTAAGAATTGTACAAGAAACATGCTATTGTGGTCGGATAATATGCTTTGGCATGTTCTGAACATGATTCCGTTTTTAACTATACTTTTCCGCGGTGATTGCTTCGTTTATCGGCCATAAACATCAAATTAACTGTAGGGTAATAGACAAATTCACCCTAATCAAATATAGCGGCAAAATGGAGAAAATAGCTAAACTTTTCCCATTTTTCTGTAAAATTCCTTAGTTTCCATCGGTTTTACGGGGTCAAATTCGTAGTTCTGAACTGTCTGAACTGTGATTGGATCGTTAAATAAAAAATTATGTAATATAATTGAAAATAATATAATATAATTTCAGTTTCACTTGCTCGAGGGACAATCTGTAATTTGGTCTATAAGCTGAAAGAGAATCCATGATCGTGGAACATAAAACATTTTAACGAGAATAACATATAATAAAAATATACAAAAATAATAATTAACCTCGATAAAATATTGAAACATAAAAAAAAGTATTTCAAACAGTCTTCAAAGTTTCAACTATATCCCGTTTACGGCAAGTTTTAGGAAATTTTTGCTTCTGGTGTTGTACAGATAAAGTTAAGGCTTGATAGTCAGGCTGACTATCAACCAATCACAGTTCAGACAATTCAGAACTACGAATTTGACCCGGAAAACCGATGGAAACTAAGGAATTTTACAGAAAAATGGGAAAAGTTTAGCTATTTTCTCCATTTTGCCGCTATATTTGGCGAATAAGTACAATGCCGGTTCAAATCCTTGCCAAATTACCAACGGCTTTGTACCGAGTATCCTGGAAAATACCATATTTTATCGGCACAAGGTATTTCGGGACCTTAAATTATCGACGCGACATAATTTCCGGTGAAATTAGGGTGAATTTGATTATTACCCTACAGTTAATTTGATGTTTATGGCCGATAAACGAAGCAATCACCGGCGGAAAAGTATAGTAAAAAACGGGATCATGTTCAGAACATGCCAAAGCATATTATCCGACCATAATAGCATGTTTCTAGTACAATTCTTAACCAGGCGACAGCATTTTCGGTGAAATTTTCGATTTTTACTTATTTTCAAGCAGTGCCCTCTGACAGTTTACCGGATAACTAGTGGACGGAGCGTAAAATAAATAAGTTCATCGTGTTCAGCGCATGCAAAAACCCATAAATTGACCCAACAAAATTGAAATCCGCCCTTCAAATCATCACCTCGGCACCAATTTAGAGGTTGGTTTACAATAGCGGTCGATAACTGGCAAAAATCGACCCAGGTAAAGTGGTTAGGATTAATATTTTTTGCTAAAAATTTAGGAGGGTCATCCTGACATTCCGAGGAAGCAAAATCACAATGGGGACCAGAAATCCCAGATTTTTTTTTTTTTTTGAACCACCCTAGTGCTTCACGTTGCTTTGTTAACAGGGGTGGCATGAACAGTTATCATTATATTCTTGAGACCATCTGGCTCTATGACAACGAGAGCATCTTAGAAAACGTAATATTGTTTGTTCAACTTAAAAAAAAAAAAAAAAAAAAAACGCGGCAGGCCGCTCGTACTATCTCTCTTATGAGAGAAGAGCTATGAGCATTGAAAATGTCTCTGTAATTTCAATGTTTTTTATTGTTTTAAATAAGACGTTGAACGAGTCGAGTACATTACGAGCGAACTGCAGTGCGAAATAAATATGTTTACTACTTGAATAGATTTTTCAGGATTTCTCCCTTTCTCGGAAATTGAAGAGCACTCCTTTTTTCAAGCTCCGATACGCGTTGGATTATTTGATCAATGATGGAAAGAGGCTGTTTAACAAAATACCATGTTAACAAGACAGGACGGAACAGGTTTTGTTATTGAACATCGGTGATCACAAAAACTCGTACGCCTTGGGAAAAAGGAGGTATTTTTTTCAATCTTCTTTACACTTGGACACGGGCCTTAGATATCCAATTCAATTCCGAATCGAAGTAGACATTGAAGGACCGAAAGTTGAGTCCCTCGTACTTCCGCCTGTTGGATGATTCACCTCGCTCGGGCCAGACGCTCAGGTACTTGAGGATTTAGGGACCTTCTTAAATAGGAATATAAAAAGGAATGAAGGGATACAATAAGAAAAGCTGCGTTTTGTCGGATTACCATTTAGACGTCACCCTCAGGGTTCGGATGGTTATCTCTGAGAAGGGGAAAGACCTTGGCCCTGGGGGTTGTCCCCATGTCCAGGGTTTCCGAGAACCTTTGCCGATTTTGGATAAGCGGTTTGTGCAATGAATCACGTTGTCAGAGATGTGACGAATGGAGTGTTATTACGATCTCGAAGGAGAGGGATCTGTCAATGATTGGAGTTGCGAGCTGAACACATGTATTACAGTGCAGCAGACCACAATATCGCAAGAGGAAAATATATATATTGGTTATATACCACGGTTCAACAGGTTTTACCCAACTAAATTTCTGAAATTTTCAGCAGAATTGGCCTAAATGTTTCGGCTTGCTCTTTATAATATAATTTTATATACTATAGAAAGTAGTTTGATTCTTTATAAATTTTATATTTTGCATTTCGTGAACTTTCTTTTCGATTAATAATCCTCCTCCTAGGTAACATCAGTAAACTAATTTAGGGCTAAAATCATATCATATGGGTATCATATGTTGTTTGTAGAAGAAGAAATATTTGAATTTAGATACCAAATTGTTCCAGAATAAACAGAACTGATAGCTCACGTTCGCGAGCGTTATGGACAATCATTACAGAAATTAACGTTTTCGCAAACAATTGGTTCGACGCCGACGGGGGTGGAACTAATGCGTTTCAACTGCAAAGCAAAGGTTAGACTGATTGTAAATGTCGCAGATACTTTGTCAACTTAGTCATTACTTTGAATGACTAGACAATGGATGACTGTGTAATGGATTACTTCCATTGGCACAGAACCCTAGCGCGTTTTATTAAGATACTAGGCTCTTAATGAAGAGCAAAAAGGGTTTTAGGACGCTAGTAAAAATATGAGCGATGTCGCAGAACGAGCAGAACAGAAGACCAGATTTAAGTACAAACACGTTCTAGCGCGACATAAACAAGTCGTTCTAGGCTCAACATCCTGTGATGAAGTACCTATTAGCTAGTGTCGACACCTACGAAGGATTTGGAATTATCCTCTCCATCGTGCATAGGTAAGTGATTTACTGCAGTTATTTACGCTTCCTATAAAAGTCAGTGCGTTTGAGCATAGCGATCTAGCAAAAGCTCTAAATTTAATTTCATTGGTCAACTCTGAAAGAGAATTTCTCAAAAAGATTAATGTCGTTTTTCTTCAAGGCCCTGTCGCAATTTAGCGTTGATATTTTCAGCGACTAGCCACGCCTTTACTCTCTGTAATAGTTACCAAAAAAAAGCTACGAATCGAGAGTTGTTTGAAAAGTGGACGCAAGTACTTTGAACATCGGCCATGACAACAATTTATGTCAGACCCTGATTTTGGATTGCTCTTATAGTAGACACATAGGTACATGGTAGGTGTCAGTTTCTGAATTTTCCTACATTTACGAAACTATTCAAAGTTACGTTCTGTTTCTCGAACATCATGCATTCAAAAACTGATTTTGACCCCAAAATTGGATTATTCGTGGAAAAATACATGGGGATAGCCTTTTCTGGCGTCTCAATTCTATAACATGACTTCTTTTTATATTTCACATTCAATCAAAGTTGATTCAAATGTAAGTTGTTACGAAGATTCTCATTCCAGAGACTTAAATTCCTAAAGTTGGTTACCTTTCCTGGAACTTGGAACTTTACTTGGTGGATATCTTGGCAAAGTAGTGTGAAGTCTCGCACACTATGCATCTTCTCAGTAGCTGGTCATCCGGAGCAGATTATCTGTGACAGAGCCCATGTATCAGATCGTATCTGCCAGATATGAGACGACAGATGAGATCGGCGGTTGCTCCATTGAGCCCGAGATCTGCCGCCCGCTCTCATCAGCTCGCTATTAGGTTCAAACCTGGCAGGATTAGTACAGCCTCATACTTCCATCTGGCATACTAGACTTATCCGCAGTGTCCCGAAAATATCCGAGATTTGGCAGATCAAAAGCTTATTGGTTGTAACTTGACGTCATAGGGCTGGAGCTAATCATTATGGTTAGCGAATTTTAAGAGAAAATAAAACTATCGCAATAGCTTCAAAACTTTCATCAATCCAATTTTAAAAATTAGTTTCATGGAAATTCGTTTTGAGGCACTAAAAAACGTATGGATTTTAAACACTTTTCAGACAAAGTTAAGTGTCATTCCAGCTAATATCTCTCCGGTGATTAAAAATCCGTTCTTTTGCTCAATTGAAAATGTTTTCTTTTTTCATTTCCTTAACAATAACATCGTACGAGGTGTTATAATTCTATTCAAGTAATCTTCATTTTGTACGTATCAATTAAAAGTTCTATTACCTCGTTGGGCCACTCCGCATTTTCTATAATTTTAATAAAAAACACAATATTCAAAAAATGTCTCGCATTTTCAATGAAAAGCAACTCTTGAACGAAACTAGAAACAAATGGATTGCGAACTCCTACTGAGTAGATCTGGAAGATTTACCTTCATTAAGGGATGATGCCCGACCCAGTCTGATATTTTTGTTTTCTGGACAGGTTTGGGGGGTACCGCAGACCGTATCTGTCAGACTTTATCTGTCGCAGATATCATTCGGCATATCTTGTCCAATCTCTCATAATTTGTTGCCCACTACCGCTCAAATTTGACTCACATTTATCGCTCAAAATCTCCAAATCTGTCGCAGATATCTGCTCGTATACGGCCGTCTAATGATGTGTATTAGAATGCGAACCACTTGGCTTCACGTTTTACCCTTCAGATACTAGAGGATCTCAAGGGTTGAACGAGTAAAGTATGGTGGGGTATTTCAAGTACAGTAGGGGCCAAGTATAATAGAGGCCAAGTACCTATAGCAGCGGGGACTGAGTACGTCGTATAAACGACACATGACGTTGAGGGCGGAGGTAATCTAAATAAAAATTGAGACCGGAATCGTCGGGTTGCTTTGGAGGGCGGCTAAGGTCAGAAGGGGGAGATGACTCGGAATTAGGTCAAGTTTGTGCAAAGTTTCCGAGCTTCCGTCTTCCCGAGAGCCGACTCGTCGGGTGGCGCCCTCCTCACTCAAGGTAAGCGTCAACCTCAACTTCGCGAACCTGTGCCGGCTTCTCCCCCGCCCCGCGTGTTACTCATTATTTGCTATCCGCCCGAGACTTACTAGGTATTTTATAGTCAGTTGACATTTAAGGGGTTATCGAACGTGTAGAGGAAAAATAAGCGCCAATCTCAGCTTCGGGACTTTTGGTTTATTATTTCCAATAATAAGCCTATGTGATCGTGTAGCAAAAAATGTGTATAACCCCCCCTCAAACTTTGTCACTTTACGTTTCAAGGTGCGTAGAATCCAAATTTGAAATGTCCGTCCGCCGTTTGCCGTCCGTCGTCCGGGCCATAAAAGCCTAAGAATTTACTTAAAAAACCCGTTCTTTCGCACATAGACTCCATTTGGGGTCTAGTTGGTCCTAACGTTTAACCATCCCGATCGCTTTACTCGCATAGATGCTATGGGCCAAAAACGGGCGAAAAAGTGTCTTTTTCAAGGCTTTGAGTTTAGACGTGTTAGACGCACGCCTGGCACGCTTGGCAGGGGGTCACGGTGGGTGGTGAGCGGGGGCGGCGCGGCACCTTGTGGTGGCTGGAGAATGGATTTTAATTTATTACTTTTAAGTGTTATATCCATATAATACACCTTGGCACCATGAGGTGGGTACAGCGTTCCTTCGAGGCATGAATATATGTTTTTTTTTCTAGGTCATATTTTTGTGTTAATACCAATGCTTTTTCTACGCATATTTAATAACATATCCTCTCGACTTTTCGTACGTACTTAGATAATGATATTATTAAGACAATAACTATTTGAATACATAGGAGCTCAAATCGAGAAATATAAACATGCGTATATAATTTTTATAGAAGTATAGGTTGTGGCAACTCGAAATAGGACACGCCGAGGTGTCTGGACGGGCCTTATGACGTACGCAAGCCAACTAAAACTACGATCAAACTCAATTGAAAAAATAATAAACCTTTGTGAAATAATTTGCAGCGTTTTATATTCCTATATTGGACGTTCCACGAAAAATACGGAACTGCTTCCGAACGATTACATTCTACGACTGGAGCGGTTCTGTTTAACCATTCCAACGTTCTAAAATGTTCTAGATATGAGGGTAAATCAAATATAAACGAGACTTATTAAAAAAAAAAAAAAATTATTTTGATTTTAAACACACTAAAAAATATAGTTTATTTTAACATGTATCATGTTTTAGCCCTGGGGTCCTAGCAATTTTGTGCGAGTCAATTTTGCGAGTCAATTTTTTTCCGCGCACGAAACATATAGTGTTACAGTGATTTCCGCCTACAACCGAGTCGTTGCTAGGGAAATGGTACTTCGTCGTTTTTCATCCCACAAAATTCGTTGACCATTCGTTCGAAAGCTCTCGATTTATCCAACCATACTATATTAACTACTGCGAAGTGCGTGGCCAACAAGCTGAGTTATGAGCATGGTTATATGAATAATTGTTTACACACAGGTGATCATTCTCAATTATTGATATTGTGAACATGATTGCAACCGCTTGTTAATTTCTGATGTTTTCATAGAATTTCGAATCAATATCGAGGAGAAAACATGATACATGGTTGAAATTTTTGGTTCTAGAACAGAAATATTTCTACATAATCTCCTGATTTTGAAACGCATTTTTCCCAGCGTACAGGTAATTTTTTAATTCCCTCCACGTAAAAAGAGTCAGGTCGTTGAGGGAGCCAATTGCGCACATAAGCTTCAACCTCATCATCGCTGCTGAATCATTGCCCTCCCAAAGCTTCATGAGAGGACCAAACACATGGAAGTCGCAGGGAGACAGATCTGGACTGCATGGAGGGTGTTCCAGTGTCTCCCTACCCAGTTGCTCCAATTTTTCTCTGGTCAGGGCTGCTGTATGGGAGCAAGCGTTGTCATGGAGAAGAATCACTTTTCTCATCGGAAGGTCTCGTCTTTTGCGGCGATATGCAAGTCTGGCCTCTGTCAAAATGTCGCAGTAGTAAGCCGCATTAATTGTTTTGCGCTAATGCAAAAAACAAGGTGCAGTAAGCCACGCTGGTCCAAAAAAAAAAAAAAAAAAAAAAAAAGGTTGCCAAAACCTTGCCAGCAAAAATTGTAACTTGGCTTTCACTGGTCCAAGTTCTCCTTTATTCACCCACATTTCATCACAGATGACAATGTGAAAAAGAAATGGATCTCCTTCTTCCCGAAATCGTGCAAGAAAACGCTCACACACCTGAAAACGATTCACTTTCACTTTCGTTTATATTTGATTCACATTCATAGTTTGAATCACCATGGCCACCTTAGCCACAGTAAGACAAGATGAAACCCACAAACAAAAACGCCCAGTTGTCCAGTATCAAGATTCATTTATTCTCTAAAATGAAAGGGAACGATTTGCAGAAAATGCTCCTGTATTATTGCAATATGTTGTTTTGCCTAAGTAGAAAAATGAGAATAAAAGAAAAAAAAAAATGTTTCACACCCAATTGATGAAGAATATTTGGCTGTGGAATTACTTCAGTCCGCATATTCTACTTATACGTGCATAACTTAAACAGGTAATGACGACTCCAACAACTAATTCCATTTCCAAAGGGAATTTGGGGGTTCCACATCGAGTTCACGTTCGACTGAACGATTGCAAAGAGTACGTTCCATCTCTACCTTGTGAGCGAGCTCCAAGCTCTCCTTTGACTTGCTTGGGACGATTTTCTATATATGCACATTCTGTTATGGTGGGTACATTGCGATATGGAGCTGGCTCCTGTCATTAAAATCTGAGAAAAGGGGTTTCAAGGCGCACCCGGTCCTATTTGACCGACCGATGAAACCGTCTAGGATTAAACGGTTTATATTCGAGAATTGATGACCGTCAGACAGTCACGAAATCAAAATTGTTCAAAAAAATGGTATCAAGAAAAAGAAAATCATAATTGTGAATTTGGAGAATAAAAAACGTGTCATCTTCCTGGACCAATAATAATTTACCTCAGTTATCTACTGATGGAAGCAAATTGATTTAGGGCCTCAAATACCAATTAAATCTGGGATACCGGTGTTTTCCACAATACAACCATATCGACCGAGCAAGTGAAGCCTCCCTTAGTGGATTTAAGGAGGTTAAATGATTTATAGTTTACTATTAAATTGCTATATTCTTTTACTGGAAAGGTCTATAGGGTACAGCTACGTATCCAGACACGGCATTTTAAACAGGAAAAATCAGAAACAGACAGATGTGTACATAAAGGCAGAATGAACATGATGGAGAAAATAAGTATACTTATATTAATGTGTGTCACGATTTGATGACGATAAGAATCTTTTAGCAGAGCGGAGAAGGACAGAGCATTTTCCGTCAATTTCTTCCAGAAGGTGTCGAGAAATAAGAATGTGCGGGCAAATTTCCTTCGCTCGTTTTCATTGGACTTAATAATGCTTAGCATAATTTTCAGATTACCCAACCACTGAATTCAGTATTTAGCCTGTTGGTCTGGTGCTTTGGTTGTGCATAAAACGCTCTCCTTGGATTACGGTTTCGAGACATACTGGTAACATGGCAAAGCCAGCATAGCTGAGCATTCTTGAACGTGATCTAACCCGTACCCCTGATTCGGCACTGGGATTAGTGGAGGACTACGAATCGTCCTGTATATGATATGAATTGTTCTGAGGGTCACTTCATCCTTGCTCAGAACCTTGCGATTCATTCTACTGCCTGCCGCAGGGTGCTTTACTTCACCTTTCTCACGCAGCGTTGCTCCCAAACAATTGAGGATTCAAACCTGATCTTCTGGTTACTCTCTCACCATAACTCCATGGTGAATGACTCTTTCTCGGAAAATAACCATGCACTTGATTTTAATAGCACTGATTCTAAGGCCCTTCTTTTTTATTCTCTAACGGATTGAAACATATAAAATGAAGTGAAGGGACATTTATCTGTATTTTTGCATAATCCATGCTGCACACCTATGTGACAGGTTATCCATATTCAGCTGTAGATTATCACTCTTGGATTTACAATTGAAACACAGGTACCCACAGTCCTGACAATGAAAGAAATCAATTTAGGTACTTGAGACTTTAATTTTTAATTTTTTATTTAATGGTATGAGAGTCTTTCTTTGAGAGATTTTCTTAAAAAAAAAAATAAATAAATAAATAAATAAATAATAATAAATAATAATAAATAAAAAAATAAAATAAAAAAATTAAAATAAAACAAAATAAATGAATGAATAAAAAGAAAGAAATAAATGAAACTAAATGAATTACATAAAACAAAAATAAAAAATAAAGAAATACTAAGAAAAAAGGAAACGACAGTATACAATTTTAGTTATTTTTGTTGATGCGGTTAAGGTGATTCATTCCTGAAAGGAAAACACCTACGTTATTTTCGTTACTATAATTTTTTGTTGTTCTTTACTATTGCTATACTTACCTTCACCAAAACTATTGGGCTTACGTGCGTTGCGGGTGTGTATCACGGGAACAAAGGGGCGAAGCGAGCCGCGTATCCCATTGCGTCACTTCTCCCCCTCGACGAAACTTACGTAAACGGCCGTCTTCGACGTCCAGGCCGAGAGGGGTCAGCCAGCCGAGTGTTGAGAAGAAGGAGGAGGAGGGGTCAGCTGAGCGAGCTGCAGTGACAGCCTCCAGGTCCCGCGTCCCGGTCCCCTACTGGTCCAGTTCCGGGATCTGGGAGCCGACTCCTCAGACGCCCGAGTCCTCCCGCGAGGTGAAGGTCGTCCGACCGGAATAAACAACCTTTAAAGGTAAGCGCACACTAGCGCCGGAGCGGGACGGGCCGAATCAAGGGGAAAACACGCCTTGTTCGATTTAGTGTATTGTATACAGGGATGTCCACACCACAGTCGGGGCTGCTTGAAACATCACTCTCTAGGCGTATTTCTCCATCAGCCCGCTGTGATCCGTCGGACTCGTCTGCTCCGGCAGCTGTGTGCGATGTCGAGTCGGATTATCCGAAGGAGTATGAAAGCGCTAATCTGTTGGGGAACGGTAAAGACTGAGTTGCAAAAGCGAGTAAAAAAGTGCAAATTTTTTGCAGGATGTCAGTTGCATAAGCGCGAATTTTCGTCAGGATGTCAGTTGTCAGGGGTGGCAGTTGTCAACGAACCACCAATGGTCCCAAATCCTTCCATCATCACTTGAAACCAAAGTTTTGCATTATTTGTAGTATGGTTAATTAGCAATATTGGTAGTATGGTTACTTAGCAATATTGGTTGATAACTTAGCGTAATAAATCAGTTTTCCTTGAACACTACAATGTCATAGGGACCATGGGATGTTTTGCGATAAAATGAGAGCATTCCAAAAACGCTGCAAATTATTACACAAAGGTTTATTATTTATGTATTAGAGAGCCCTTCTACGAAGATCTCTGGTCCATAATTATTAAACGCCGCTTATAGTATATTTAGTATCGGAACTCGGAGCTTCGGACCTCACAAATGGGTTCATTACATTACAGCAGCGGAATCTCACAATTTTGCGCTTTTTAATATAGTTGATTAACAAAAGAATTTATTACCAAGTCATCTTTCCAACACATAAAAGTGTTACCTATACTGTATATTGATATCATCTAATTGGTCAAATTTCAAAAGATGTGCTGACAAAATCACTGAAAATGGCTAAGAATTGTTAAATTGATATTTTTTAGCATAAGATTGGTCAAATAAAGTTTATCAACTATGAAATAGAACATTCAAAAATTTATGTACGAAATTATGCTAAAAACTTGAACTTTATTAAATTTTGTTTTAAAAAATCTATAAAATTGCTAAAAATAGCCTAAAATCCAAAATCTCTTTTTGAATAGAAGAGTATCATTTAGAATACTTTTTTTTCCATAAAATTAATAGCTAACATTTTCTTTTTACTCATAAATCTCCAATTTCTATACAACTTGAAATATACAAAAAAAGACACTTTTTCACCTATTTTTGGCTCATAGCACCCATGAGAGTGGAGCGATCGAGCTGGCGAGAAGTTAGGACCAACTAGACCCCAAGTGGAGTCTATGTGCGAAAGAACAGATTTTTTAAGTCAATTCTAAGGCCTTTTATGGCCCGGACGGCGGACGGCGAACGGCGGACGGACATTTCAAATTTGGATTCTACGCACCTTGAAACGTAAAGTGACAAAGTTTGAGGGGGGGTTATAAAATTTTTTTGCTATACGATCACATAGGCTTATTATTGGAAATGATAAACCAAAAGGGAGTTACAGTTCGCTAGTAACGCATTCCATATTTCAATGGTCCAATTACCTCCTCCTTAACCCTCCTGAGAAGTCCTAGCTTATGCAAACAAACAAGTTATGGGACTCTCAGTGGATCGATCCACTACTCCGCTAGGTTTGCTCCCTAGTTCAATACAAGGTATAGCGTTGTTACTCTTTGAACAATTCAACCACCTCTCTTACTAATTATTTTTGTCATTCGTATAATCCACCTATAAAATAATATGTAGTCTGATAAAGTACGCTTTGGAAGTTTGATTGTTTAAGAGTTAGAACATAAAAAAGAAAACTCAGCAAATTATTACACAAAGTTTTTATTTAAAAAATTCTCTGACATTCGGTGGTTTTTGCTAAACTCCCTGAGATTTTCGCGCATTCGTACCTCATTTTTCGCGCTTTTCTACAATCCATGTTCCCCGGAAATTAGCGCTTTCGTGCACCGTCCTTCAGCGGATTAGCACTTATGCCATCCGGCCGGATTATCTAACGTCAATGCACAGAGGAATAAGAATCCCTGTTGGACGAAACACTGAGCGGAGGCGGAAATGAGCGCATTTATCCGATGATCTGTGGCCTGACCGTATATATAAGTCTATGGAATCGACCTGCCTCTAATGTGTTATCGACATGAATGCTTTATGATGAGACGTGTGGCGAGCCAAGCTAAATTCAACCTAACCACTATCACAACATTCAGTTAGCCATCTGAGAAATTACGTGCTTATCGAATAATTCTCTTTAATGTTAAAAAGTTTGATTTTCCTTCCTCACCATCATTTCTTTGTAAATGTTTTGTTAATGTCAACAACAGGATTCATTGCACATGGGCATATCAAAGCTTTGCAAGATTGGACGCTGCCGTGAAAAATGAATAAAAAACTTGGCTGATCAGGATGGAACCCCCCATTCAATTCGTCTCTGAATGTCCCAGAGGCTTCCAACCAAACGCTTTTATTATCGGAGAGGTTTTGCCAGCGAATGTTTTTCCGCCACTTTCGTGACACATTTTGGTCTCGCAAAATAGTTTTTTTTTTTAGCAATAGATCTACTGATAGAATATTGTGTACTGAATCATAATGATCTTCTTGTATTCAAACCTAATTTAGCTATTCAACAACACCCAATGAAATTAAATCGAGAAACTTATTACGCCAAGATTTATCATTTCTGCATTAGTCAGTAGTTCTACGCATATCATTGGCCCTCAGATAATGAATGGTCCTGGTCGTATTTACGTCAGATTTTATTGAGATCATATTGCAATAAAATCCGTATCAGCTACCGTCTAGAGCCTGTCGATTTTCTAAGTTGATTTGAGCAGTACCTACATTTTTGGATCAGGCATTTGTCCTCTACAATCTCATAGTATTTGTAAATGTGGCACATCGTTGACAACAGTAAAATCTACGCCAATTTAATTTCTCAAAGGAAATTCCACAAATCCATAAGCAGGGATTCCTTTTCAACTTGAGCGGTACCTCCATTCCAGAGCCGTGAAAACTGAATTAATTTCGTTGCAAGGTGATGTGTCATTTTAGCAGCTCGGTCTGTCGACAGTTAATCAGCTACGATATGTTAATATTTTTTCGGAAACGGAATGTTCAGGATGGATTCCGGAGGTCGTTTTGTTCTAGGAACCTGACATTCATTTTTCGCTGGGTTTCATAGCTTTGAAATATCTACGATACTATCCTCTGATACTAATATCAAGACTGGTTCTCCCGAAGTAGACTGCGATTGAATTCCACTAAATAGATTCGCTCTGCACGGAGCTATTCGTTCACCAACTTATTATTTTAATAAAATATTATTAGTTCATTATCAAATTTATTCAATAAGTTCGTGTTCATTGTCACCGTATTTCAGCTGTGTATCATGTCAGGCGATATCTCTTTTTAAAATCAAGATAAAACCGCGCCCCCCTACACCCCCCGGTTGACACTTTTTCCAAACTCCGTATGAAATTACAAAAACACATAATGTGTTTTTGAGTTTTTAATGTAAATTTTACAGAATAAAGTGTTGTTTTTCAAAAAATGAGCAAAATTAATAAACAGGTAACTCATTGAAGCTCGTATCCATAAACTAACCTACACACAATAATAACTGTAAGTCCAATAAGTAAACTGTAAGTAAAGTAAGTAAACTGGAGTCTAATAATCCTATACGCAAAGCAAGTGTTATTAATTGAAAGCGGTGGTTTGGTACAAATTTTATCGGTATCGCATGTTGTGTTTTCGTTACAAAATTTTGTTTCAGTTTTTAACCGGTTGGAGATTGCAAAAACACATTCTGAGTTAAAATCCGTCTTTCCCAAAAAATCAAGCATTAAAATACTCAAAAATATTACACAGAGGTTTATTATTTCTGTATTGGATAGTATTTCAAAAACCAATGGTACATTATCTAAATATCGCTTTCACAGACGTTGGCCATATGAAGGACGTTGTTCACAAAGTCTACATATATAATATTCTACCATAGAAACCAATCTTAGAATTTCGAAAAAAAATTTTATTCTATTACATTTAATTGAATTTAGGTACCTATATTTTTAGTATACATCTTTGCAAAAATGGAGGAATGTTGAATGTTGGTAAACTTTATCACAGGTATTACAACAAATTGATCAGGCGTTCATCATAATTTCCAGTGGACGTAACAGCTCCCCAGGTTACTTTGTAAATCACCTAAGCTCTGCTAATTATTACATAAAAGTTAATCATTTCTGTATTAGACAGCCCTCCTACGGAGATCTCTAGTCCATAGAAAACTAGGTCTTCTATTTGCCCATGTTACAAAACTAAAGTGATGAATCTATTATTGTCCAACTACCTTGGCTGACTTTTAGCATAGAATGTCCTTCAGCCATGACCTAGCTGCCTGAAAACGTTTGGGTATCGAGGAACAGTATTGAGGAACGAAATCCAGGAACGGAATCAAAATCTTGTTTCGAAAAATTTTCTAATGCTTTTCACAACCTGTTCGTTGCTCGGGATTTGTTACTTGCTAATTTTCCAAACCACTAAATTAGTTACCACTTGTTGAAACGCTCTAACTCTATCACAAGTCACACCTCATCTGGGGCTGCCAACATCGCCCTCCTCCTTCAATTCTGAGAACTACTTGTACTATGTTGGTTGGAATTTTCTGTTTGATTACCACGCGTGAAATGGGCTCTGATCTCCCTAGGAAGTTGAAATTTGATTTGAAGCCTCTCTGAGACATCAAGAGACAAATAAAACCACGGGCTCTGAGCTGATTAGCAGCGAGAAAAATTCTTTACTGTTCACCCTAGGTCGTAGAAATTTGATAGTGGGTTTTTCTCGAACATTAAGAGACGAATGAATTTCGGGCTCTATTCTGATTAGCTGAGTGACTAAATTTTCTCCTATTCTCTTTAGAAAGTTGAAATTCAATAGCGTGCCTCTCATGGATATTTAGAAACGAATGAATTGACCGACTCAGTCTGATCTGCTGAATGGGCTCAATTCTCTCCAGTTCACCTTAGAAAGGTGCAATTTAATTGGAAGCCACTCTTGACCATCATGAAACAGATGAGATCAGTGAGCTCTGTCTTGTTCACCGTGGAAATTGAAGTTTAATAGGTATTTCTAAAGATGAATGAAACGACGAACTCCGTCCTCATCAGCTGAATGAGCTCTATTCCCTCTCGATCAGCCTAGATAGTTGAAATTCAATAGGGAGCCCCTCTGGAATATCTAGAGACAAATGATACGACGGGCTCCAGTTTAATCAGCAGACTGAACTAAATTCTGTCCTACTCGCCTAAGATAGTTTAAATTTAACAGGGAGCCTCTCTGGGGTATTATTTAGAGACAAAAGAAATCACAGGTTCCGTCCTTATCCGCCGAATGATCTAAATTATCTCCTGCTCATCCTCAAAGGTTGAAATTTAATATTTAGTCTCTATTAAACATCATGAGGCGAATGAATTTACGTCTTCCAGTCTAGTCAGCCGAGTGAGCTGAACTCTGATGTCCTCTATTAACATTTGGGTTACATCTTACAGCACATCCCGTTTTGACTACGCACGGAGGTTTTGGCATCGATTCGAACTTGTAACGTCATGTCGAAAAACCTGCCTAGGTTATTTTAGTTACCACGATACTGTATTGGCTATTACTTTTAATGGGGTACGGGAATGAATAATTTATTCATTCGCAATTACCCACAAGATTTTCTTCAGTTCAATGAAAATGTTCTATGCATGTTCCATGTTTTTATAATTTTACCCGGTAGGGCTTGTACAACTATTCGCGGGTGAAGTGGGATGTAAAATTTGTTTCTCGCTATAATAAAATTTTCAACTACCATTTTACGTTTTAGACCAGCCTGAACAACTTTGTGTACGAGTATTATGTGAACAAGCAAATCCTTGTTACAAGCTTAATTTCTTCAGTTTCCATCAGAATTAGCGGCTTAGATTGTACACGGTCCCCCATGAGTTTCATCACTTACAAATCAACATTTCACTCTGCGCATAAGAAAACGTTAAAATCTATCAAGCATAATTTTCTCACACCCTATTCTTCGGATCACCCTGAAATTTGGAAAATTCCTTATAAATCTACACGAACGAACGAACAGTTTATTTCTACAGTTCTCATTCGAATTCGATGAAATTTTACGGGAATATGAGGATTAGGTTGAGTATGGTCCGCTATCTAATTCATCGGTCTAGAATAGTCTTCACTGTGCATGTAATATCCGCCTAATGTTATTTTCGAAGTCGTTCAGTTCCGCTCAAATTTGTGGTATAGTTGGGAAATGACGATTTAATTTCCCCGCATGAGGTTCATCACAATAGAATAATCAGTAGCAGCAGCGCATCGCGAGCCTCATATCCTTGAAACAAGCATAATTACTGCAGTATTCATCCGATTTTGATTACATTTTCAGGGATTGGACTATTTTGGATGGTCCCTAATGAACTTCACATTTTCCGAATCGCTTAAAATCTATTAAACATGAAGTTCTCATTGCCTAATTGACCAATTTTGGTCAAACTCCATAGATATCCGCTATTGAATCTTTTAAGATAATAATGTTTAAATATTTTATACCTATGCTATATGATTATAATATGATATGGATACGAGGAAGTTATGTACCTACAATGTCGAACTGGGGTAACGATTTTTTGTGTACCAGAAATGAAAATGATAACCCCCCTAGTTCAGGAAGTCGATATTTGCCCGTTCCCAAAGTTATAATAGGTGAAGAACGAGGTAAAACTTGATTCGTTAAATCAACGAGATTCTAATCTACGATACTCCACCTCATATGTTAAACTACCAACTATCGTTGATGAGCTCAACTCAAATAACTTGTGAGACCAACAAGTTTACTCCCGAACCATCAGCCCATTAGCCACTCCCTAAATTATTAAGATTTTACGTATTCTTCATCTTAACATCTACTTAGAGGAAAAAAAAAAAGATTAATTGAGTAAAAATAAATATAGCCATACTGAAATTTGAGCACATTTCTTGCACAGCAGTTTTTGCATTTTATTTTTCACATGAAAGGGTTGTATAAATAATGTTTGGTAAACATAATTACATACCTACGTAAACAGTTTTATATCGGTTCAAAAATAGAGTGAAATACAATAAAATCAGTATCTTTCTTGAGATCCCATGTTTTCGGGAGTTACATGTTTGATCTCATTACCTTAAAATCGTAATTCCCGAAACTCAATCATAATAATTCAAAACGCGGGAGTATAATATTTAGTGGCACCCAGATTGCTTCTTTATTTATCAGAGCATGTTAACCCTGTAACGGTTAATGATTTATTCATAATTGACAGAAATGAATGAATGAAAGTTTGCAAGAGTATATTTTCACACCAAATGGCTCGAATGCACTGTCAATTATCACACATGATGGGGTCAGAAACGGTATAAATCAGATAAATTCAAAATAGCTTACCACCACGTTGAGCCTTACCGCTGAAGTTATAGCGGTCTTAAAGGAAGTCAAATATGATCCACACTTCGTTGGTAAAACTTGGTTAATATAGTCTAACTCTTCAGCTAACTGAACATGAAGTCATAGATAGAAACTACGAGTATTATTGTTTATGTAGGTATGGGTGTTTAATAATTAAAGATGATTAGACACATCTTTACATACTAGAATGAGCCCCACACCATGTCAAGCCTTTCGTTAGTCATCGTAATCATACTAATCATTCATTTTAGTAAGCATACGAATTCTAGCGCCAATAAGGAAAGAACAAGAGGACAGAGGAATAACAAAAGAGGAAAGAACAAGAAGAATATGATAAAATCCTTATATTCCACAATCACTTGAACTTCTGATGACCTCACGGACTGGTAATGGTCCTTAAGTGCAGGTATGTGTGTCACAGCAACAGATACGACACCAAATGGAGCAAACACCAATAAATCCACACTTATATTCTATGACCCGTGATCGAAAGAACAAAATGATTTATTTTGGATTTCATTGCATCATGGTTGAAGGAAATAGTGTATAGATTCACTGATTCGGGAATCAGTAGAGGAGTATAGTAACATTTCAAAGAATTATCAGCATCTTTCGACCATCTCCACCAGCGATGTCAAAAAGTAACTAACGAGCCTAACATAAATCATACCCAAACACGAAGTTCAAGTGGTTGTAGGTACTAGTATTATATTAATATTCCGGTTCCTAAATTAATATTCCGGTTTTTTTAGATGCTCGTTCTTTCCTTATTGGCCTATGCTTCACACAATTATTCAGCTCATGCCAAATTTATTGATCGGAAGAGGCAGTCGAAAGTAGAATTTCCGTGAAGTGACTACCTAGATAACAATGTAATAAAATATTCCTATTGGCATCATCCAACCAGGCAAAGTCAAAGGGAAAATTGGATATATACTTCAAGGAGACATTCTGAAATTCAACGGGGGCAGTTGATCAAATAACTTCCGGCTTAATTCAATGCCGTTCGGGCGTTTCAATTCTTACGACTTCTTCGCTTCTACCAATCACATAGATAGATTGAAATGAATTATAGACCAAAAACTCGTTTTATTTGGATAGTTTCAGCATGAAATTTATCTATGAATTGACAGCTTGTCATTGGAAAATTTCCGTTAAACTTAATAGACTTCCTAATTGAGAATGAGCCACACTTGGAGGATAATGGAGTGAATATTGGAATAATAGCGATTTTAACAGTTCTATTTCCGATGAAATAACTTGAGAGCACCTTGAATTTATAAATGACACATATGGTGCGTGCCAGGCTTCACACTGCTTTCCCTACATACTATATTCTACTTAGGTAGATTCGCTGTCTAAAACAAAACGCTGCAAATTATTAAACAAAGGAATATGATTTCCGTATGGGATCTTCTGCTGATCAAAGGGCTGCCGTGATTAATTAGATGTATCACCTCTATCTTTAAAAATATCACAAGATTTGATTCGGAAGGTTCGATGCGAATTCGTTCGGTGTTTGGATCCACAAGGAAATTAGTAGAAAACCATCTCGGACCCACCCTGCACAATTTTGATAATGCCATAAAAATCATATATAAACAGGAAAGGTTTCGGTTGTTTCGTGAAATTTACGTTTTCGCATGCTCAGTGGCTACTTTTGATCATCCAGAAACAATGAAGTCCATAGTGGGTCATCAAAGGCACAATACCGAAGAATGTCCTCTGAATCATATATGAAAATTGTAGCAGGGAATTGATTCCCTGCAATTGTGCATTAGATACATTACCCATTATCAGGAATGCCAAATGCTAATAAATTGATCATTGTTATTAATTCTAATTATGTTTGTGATAATTTTACAACAAATTTATCATGCGAGTATTATTGTTACTATCCAACAATCTCGTAACGTGGGAGTTAAAAATATGCTGGAAAAGACAAAGAAACCGCTCTTACTCAAAAAATTTACAAAGGTAGGCGTTCTGTCAAAAATATAAACATACCTTACAGGAAAACCTTTTTTGTAAAGTTTTGAAATAATTTTAAAATCCAAATGATGAAATAAACAAAATCGGCACTGTGCGGCTCACAAGGGAATCCGCCCCTTGACCCCGTTGGGCAGACCCCAGACCCCTTTTATCTTTCAACTTGAGCCTCGGCTAAACATTGGAGGAACGTGGAGCACACTCCATTTCAAATTCCAGCTTCATAGGTTGAATAGCAACGAACTTAGCTCCGGAGCTCACACAGCTAATCTGGGGGGCTCTAGACTTCATGATTAATTTCTAAACGTCCCAAGGGTGCTCCATTTCAAATTTTAGCTTCATAGGTTGCATTGCAAAGAAATTAGATTCACTGCTACTTGAGTCTCTTCTTTTGTGACATTTTTCACTTTTAGGTCGTGGTAAAAGCGCTAAAAGTTGGCCATGAGGCCAAGTTGCATAATTTGGATTACAAAACTGTCCTACTCTATAGCAACTCTAGCAACCATATTATGCTAGTAATATTTTCAGCTTGTGCTATACCTGCCTGATTTGAGTGGATCGTCATTGACAAACCAAGTGAAACTGGAACCAACGTGTCATGCGAAAGTTGCTTTCGGTGTCGAACCTAACAATTTACGTACATCAGCTGTCAGACCTGGCAATAATAAGATTTTTACTCCAATTGCATGCGCCAACCTAACGTATCCAACGGGAATATATCTCTTTGAGTAGGGAGATACCTCATTCGCGCGTTTTCCTGCTTCGTGAACCTAATTTCGTAAATATTCCCGTCTTCTAAATTTCGAGTGATTACAGTGTGCAATAGTTAAATGGTGACCCCATAGAACTGGTCCTGTTTGTTGAGAAATACTTAGGCCAACCGAATTGGTAACTTGCCTTTTTTCAGCCTTAACCTGCTGTCAAACTGATAGCAGGGATAGATGATGGAATAACATGATTAGGTTAGTTTAGGTTTACTATTAAATTATAAAGTTTCAATCAAATTAAACATAAAGTTCCGAGGAACGTGGAACGCTTGGGCATGCAGCGGAGGCAGGGCTACGCCGATTCATAGTTAGTCAGCAGTCTTACAGAAGTAGTTTCCGTCTTTTTCAAAATTTCAAATTTCAGCTTCGTTTAGAGTGTGTCCATATACCTATCTCTGGAGATGTGGTGTGATGTTTGAAAAATGAGCTTTCAAAGTGGGTTAAACGATTTCTGTAAATGTGCAAAATGCTAAAGTAAAATACTGTACTGTGAATGCCACCCAGTCAATTGGTGGGAGGGGGAGGGGGGTAGGTGAGGGGAAGGAAGAATAAATTCAGCTGTTCCTCATTATGTAGTTTATTATTTATTATTCTAGTACTTTCGCCTCACGGCCTCATAACGTCAGGGACCTAAAACGAGTGGAATAAACTAGTATAATATTCTTCATTATCTAGTATAAACGAATTAGTTGATACAACTGTGACTAGTTGCCCCTTAGCGACACAAAATACGATTCCTACAGTTTGCCTCTTTTTAAATCCCAATGAAACTGTAAGATGAAAGTGCTAAAATAATAAACTACGTGATGAAAAACAGCTGAATTTATTCTTCCTCCGGTCAATACCACCCCCTCCCCCAACAAAGTAAAATACTAAAAGTACTAAATACTAAATGAAAATACGAGCGCAAATATAGGTTCTATCTTTGTCTGACCGAAAGGGGCGAGTACGCATCGTGCGTAATTATTAGTTTCCTGAAACGACTTTTTCCCTTCAGAAAGAGGGAAAGGGGGAAATTTGAAGGGTGATGGTAAAGGATACCCAAAATAGTACTGATGACATTTTCAGGGATTGTTCGGAGTAGTTTCTATAACGCTCCGTACAAGTCGCCGAACTTTCATTATGGCGTGTGCGTATGATCAAACTTAAAATTCAATGCGAGCCCGATGAAAATGAGCAAATGTCGATGAAATTATCTGGCAACTTACGGGTGTCGGAGGAATTTCTTGTTTGTGATCCCAGAATCCCCTGAAACCCCCTGAAAATTTACAAAATAAAACTCCAAATGGTTTGGGGAAAAAATGATAGAGACAAATAGTGTTGATTGATGTCATAGGCGATGGCTGGGGAGGGGTCGTTCCTTGAAACGCCATTCAGTTTTTTTACACAGCTGTTCCGGCCACTTCCAAACATCCAATACACTCTATATTGCACCTTTTTGGAGAGCTCTTTTTACCGATGGGATGAAACAGGTGAAATTGCCCATCTCTCATAAATTTCATCGCAGTTCCAACCTGAATAGATACTTTCATTCATTCTAGTTTTAGCTATCACGAGCGAAATCTACATGAATAAGTGCGGAATCAGTAAATGAATACTGCCCACCCGACTTGGTAGAAATATTGGTTATTTCTAATATTGAACCTTTGAAACAAGAAAAAAATCCTACTCCCCCCCCCCTCCCACCGCCACTTTGTTTTTTATTTTTTAGTACACTTGGATTCCGAAAATCGAGAAAAAAACCGTCCGCCCTCCAAAGCTTTTCTCCGAATCTACTGGCCTTAACAAAAATTACGCTCAAAAATCACTCAGCGGTGCATGAAATCTTGGGATCTCTTTCAATCAATATCGAGTATACTTGAAGGATGAAATGTTGAAAAACCATTACGTCAAAGGCTGTCTGATTAAGAGGGTAGTTTCTCGTTTGATTTGGATAATTTCACTTCAATGAATCGAATTGTTCATTTTTTTTTTGTTTAGTTTTTGAGACCACTTGGGGTACTGTCTAACCTACCTCCTCGAGAACTTGAGTACTGAAATGTTAAAAGATCGTCATCACAACTGTGAATCGCTAAGAGACTTTTGGATGCAGGAGTACCTATACGCCAAGCTTCATCCAATCCAGCTCGATCCTTTTTATTTTGTTTCATTTAATCTGTCTAAAAAATGTACAGACCAGTGATCTGCGCAGATCTAATACAGAAATAATAAACTTCTGTTTTTATTTTTAATTTGCAATTAGGTATTAGTTTTCAAAATCACTTCCTATTACCCGTAAAATTGTATCTTATATGTAATATTATGTAGAAGTCGAGGAAATACCGCTAAATATGTGAGATATCATACAATGAGCTCTTCATTTTCTAAGCATTAGTTTGGAAATTTACATTTTGGAATGATAATTTCTCGAATATCTTACTCGAACTCGAAATAAAATGAAGTTGACAGACAAAAAGTAAAGTTGGCTGACAGTTCAACTTTTCCACGGTTGTTTTTCTGGCTATAAATCAGGAATTTACTGCCACTGGGTCTGGGTTTCCCATCAATGATGGGCGTATGGATGTAAAATAGTGATGTGGCTACGTTTCGCGGAAGTTTTGCCTTCAATAAGAGGGCCGTCAGGCTTTCGGAAGTACAATGATTGGATAATAATCATGTTTTAATGGTATTTCGACGCGAGTTTCCACGCACGATCCTTTTTGAGTTGTTAGGAGTTTTTAGTGCTTCCGGTCGGAGTACTAGTGACTCCGGGATTTTTCGTGCTCGCGCCCTCACGATGGGAGCGGACAAGGTCGAAACGTTTGTTACGCGTAGTTCGCTCATTAGCGTTCAAAGTTCCATTGGAGCAGGTTGATTAGGCAGCGAAGTAAAGTGGTGGATCGGGGAAGAATTATCTTACCTTCTGCCTGTTTCAAACACTCCCAGTAGATTGATTTTATTGACAAGTAAGATATAGACATTGTATTTATAGACCTAGATTCATGGTAACATCTAAAAAAAAAAAAAAAAAAAGATTTTACTTTTTCCATAAAACGGTTTTTACATTATTACGTATTTTATATAGTGAACCTTTGTAATTCTAAACTTACTCGTAATAAAAAAAAGTAACTTACTAAAATTAAAGTCCTCCCGGTAGATAGTATGTAGGTAGTTCCAAGTGGATACCTCTGGATCAATGTTAATGAAATCACATATGGCCCTGAATCAACGACATCATCTTCAATCAACCTT
Organism: Adelphocoris suturalis; assembly: GCA_030762985.1. Classification (NCBI taxonomy): domain Eukaryota; kingdom Metazoa; phylum Arthropoda; class Insecta; order Hemiptera; family Miridae; genus Adelphocoris; species Adelphocoris suturalis. Next base: position 78,733,056 of record CM061043.1, read on the forward strand.
ACAGGATGAAAATCTAAGAGCAGAAATATTTTTAAAAATCGAGATCTTGAATATTGGTATTGGAATAAGAATAGGTAATGGTTTTTTAGGGCGTCCCTTGAAGCTAGGCTTTGTCAATCGAGACCGCCTAATGGAATTGATCCAGGGGTGCGGGAAAGCACAAGCATGAGGAAAAAAATAACCGCATACTTATCCGTTCCAGACCATTCTATGACATAATTCGTGAAAAAAAAGAAAGAAAAAAAAAAAAAATCATTACTGTTATCTTGACCCCTTGACCACGACAGGGGGTTTCGCCCCCCTGAACCCCCGGGATGTTATTACTTTGAGCCTGACTGCTAAAATGTAAAAAACATGGAATCATGTTTTAGCTCCTCGCTCTCACTTTATTATAGAAATGATCAAGACGATTGAGCTCTTGTGAGATTATGATCTCCTAATAGAAACTCGCGAGTAAACATTCACTTTATTATAGAAATGATCACGACGATTGAGCTCTTGTGAGATGATGATTTCCTAATAGAAACTCGCGAGTAAACATTCACTTTATTATAGAAAGAGGCTAAAGAGGCTACATACGAAATTACAGCTTCCTATAGTGTAAAGTATAGAAATTACATATTAAAATGATTTAACCACCGCTTCACAAATCAAACCGTTCTCGCAATATTCGGATCACCTGCTATGAATCACATAATCGAAATACCAACTCAATGAAATCATCAGAAATTAACAAGCGGTTGCAATCATGATCACAATATCAATAATTGAGAATGATCACCTGTGTGTAAACAATTATTCATATAACCATGCTCATAACTCAGCTTGTTGGCCACGCACTTCGCAGTAGTTAATATAGTATATGGTTGGATAAATCGAGAGCTTTCGAACGAATGGTCAACGAATTTTGTGGGATGAAAAACGAAAAAGTATCATATCCCTAGCAACGACTCGGTTGTAAGCGGAAATCATCACAATTATTGGCGCTACTTTCATCTCACTTTATAGTCTCACTTTTCGGCGGGGGATCCATCACTAAAACATGATTCCATGTTTAAAAAAAAAACAAAGGTGTTAGTGTGTGTGTGTTTGAGAGTCAAATTTAGTCGACGCTGCCCAGATCACATCTATATCTATACTATTAATAAGAATGAAACTCCGTCCGTTTGTCTGTTTGTCGTGTCTATGCACGGCCAAACGGCTGAGTGGGCCGGATCTACGAGTGGGGGGATCTTCTTGGATTTTCCGATAGGGTGTATAAGCGAATTTAAAATTTTTTAATCCCACCCGAACCATGGGCCGTAGGGCGGGAGGGGGGTCGAAGTAAGAATTAATGTGCGCTTTTTGGACTTCCCCGCTTCCCCTACCCCTCTAAACGGCCGTTGACAATTCCGGAAAAATACGGTTTTCGTAGGTTTTTGAACGAGGAAGACGACGGCGCGATCGGATCGCGAAAAAAGTATCGGGAAATGCGTTAAAAAAATGCGTGAGTACGGACCCGTTTTCTCGAAAAGTCCGCCGAAAAACTTGGTTTTTTCCGATTAAAATATACCCCATAAAGGTACGTTTTTCGGAACGGTTTTCGCGGGCGAAATACAGCTTTGGGTCCGCCGAATCTGAATCCGAAATCGGATATCGAAAAAAGTGAAGAGAACTCGGTCGAATTGCCAGCGGAAGCGAAGGGAACCGTTTAATATGACATTTTTAATCCAGCCGCCTTTTCACAACGTTGCGAGAGGCCTACCTACGCACTTGCGAGGCGAGCAGGTATACATAGGCCATTTCAACAGAATAAATACGGACTTTGTCCTACACATATACAGGTATACCTTGCGAGCGAAGCGAGCAACATCCCCTAATAAACTTTTCGTGGTTCCACGTAGTTTTATAAGATTTAATTTGTTTGTAAGAATTTCCAACAGAAAAAAAACGTCTGCCAAGTTGGGTGGGCAGTATAACTTCCTCAAGCGAGCGGAGCGAGCAACATCCCCTACAGAAGTTAAAACTACCCTTAGAGATCTACCGTTTGTGAGCGAAGCGAGCAAAATCCCCTACACGTTTCAATTGTAATACATCGCATGTATACAGCCACACTTTGCGAGCGAAGCGAGCAACATTCCCTACATGCCACACTTTGCGAGCGAAGCGAGCAATATTCCCCACATGCCACACTTTGCGAGCGAAGCGAGCAATTCAATGGGGGGTCCGGGGGGCTTGCCCCCCGGCTGGACGTGGAGGCGAGCGTAGCGAGCCGGAGCGGCTAGTAGATTATAATTATCAATCGATTTTCTAGATTCTTCTTTATTCGATCACAATTTTAGTCTGGTTGTGCAACAAACCTCGCTAATTGAATTTCGGATTTACTGTCAAGAGGTTGGGGATAATCGATTCTTTCAAGCGCTGCCCAAGCTACAAATCTCGACCGATCTACAACGTAACCCACATATTCTCCGAAAATTGCATCCAAATCGGGAAACTGTCGGAATTAGGCTCGTTACAATGAGTATACTTCCCTGACTAATGATACAATTATGTTGAAATATATATGGGTTTATCAAATCGTCGTCTCCCAGCTATCTTCTATCACCTAAATTGATGCCAAGCTGCTAGAATCAACTAGATCCCAAATGTGTTTTGAAAACTCAACTTTCACCGTCATTGGTCCGGTGAAATGATCATTTACGTTCCTACCTTTCGGCGGAGTCCGTCGTCACTAGCAAGTCGAGTACCGGGGGCGAGCGCTTTCGAAGTAAATACATCATCATCTGGACTTCCATACAGTACTGTTTTAACTTTTAATTATGGGGGAGGGTAGGGGGATAACTTTTTTCCTTGGTCGATTACAAAGGTTCATTATCTATATCTATAAAAGAGGATGTATGTATGTATATTGCCTATAGACTCCGAAACCGCTCGACAGATTGTAATGAAACTTTCAGGTATTATTAGGCATGATTCAAGGATTGTTCCTGTAAAGTTTGGTGCAAATCCGTTCAAAGGGCTCTGACCCAGAGGGCATAAAAGGGTGCAGTGTCAGGTTTTAGAAATTTATTGTTTATGTTTATGTTTCGGCGTCTATAAGCAACATAATTAATAAAGAACGCTAAAGTACTGGTACCTTCTTGACGGCCTACTACATTTTTTTTGACATTTTATGTCTTTACTATGGCACATAAATGAAAAAGCGTCACGCGGGGAGCGTCACGCGGGAGCGTCACGCGGGAGCGTCACGCGGGAGCGTCACGCGGGAGCGTCACGCGGTGAGCGTTACGCGGAGATTCCCTAATGATCCCACGATTCTGAGATTTGGTATGTAGCCCCTTGAGGGACTTCTGAACACAACTGACCGATCCCAGATCAGCTGAGTGGCTCTAGAATCCAGTTTTTTCCCTAATGATCCACGATTCTGAGATTTGGTATGTAGCCCCTTGAGGGACTTCTGAACACAACTGACCGATCCCAGATCAGCTGAGTGGCTCTAGAATCCAGTTTTTTCCCTAATGATCCCACGATTCTGAGATTTGGTATGTAGCCCCTTGAGGGACTTCTGAACACAACTGACCGATCCCAGATCAGCTGAGTGTCTCTAGAAACCAGTTTTTTCCCTAATGATCCCACGATTCTGAGATTTGGTATGTAGCCCCTTGAGGGACTTCTGAACACAACTGACCGATCCCAGATCAGCTGAGTGGCTCTAGAATCCAGTTTTTTCCCTAATGATCCCACGATTCTGAGATTTGGTATGTAGCCCCTTGAGGGACTTCTGAACACAACTGACCGATCTCAGATCAGCTGAGTGGCTCTAGAATCCAGTTTTTTCCCTAATGATCCCACGATTCTGAGATTTGGTATGTGGGCCCTTGAGGGACTTCTGAACACAACTGACCGATCTCAGATCAGCTGAGTGGCTCTAGAATCCAGTTTTTTCCCCCTAATGATCCCACGATTCTGAGATTTGGTATGTGGGCCCTTGAGGGACTTCTGAACACAACTGACCGATCCCAGATCGGCTGAGTGGCTCTAGAATCCAGTTTTTTCCATAACGATCCCACGATTCTGAGATTTGGTATGTGGGCCCTTGAGGGACTTCTGAACACAACTGACCGATCCCAGATCAACTGAGTGGATCTAGAATCCAGTTTTTCCCTAATGATCCCACGATTGACTTAATAACAGTTTAAAATTACGATCAATAAACAAATTTAATTTGGGCGCAGCAACGCGCGCGGGGGGAACGCTAGTTGAAAATAATATACCCAAATTAGGCAAACCAAAAATGTGCCCACATGGGAGTTGAACTCATTCTAAATATCCTACTGTTCCACCATACAAGTTTAGTTGAGTCTATTTATCTGTCTGATTCATGCTATCTTGAAATTGTATCTTCATTTAAAATTTTTCCGCTTTTCACTTCTATATCTCCACACTGACGTTTCCATTTGTGTAGTTTCTCACCTGCACATCTAAGTTTCTCAATTTGAGTAATTATACTGAGAAATGCCCACTTATTAGGTTCTTGCGGCACACATGTATAGAAGGTATTCATAATGACCTTTTCAGGTCGATCGCCTTTTATAATTTCCTTGATTATTTGGAGTGGAAAAATAAACTACCCACCAGCTGTTCCGTGTTCCCGTATGCGAAGACTAATTATAGTGTTTAATCAATCAATAGGTATTTATATGAGAAAATATTTGTTACTGCTATTCAATACGTACGAGTTTGTTCATCAAAATCATCAAGGTTTCATTGATCGACATCCTGTGACTGTGTTAACATCGTAAGCTAAATCACGATTCGCGGTACTTCCGCTTGGGTTGCTTTGCAATTAAGTGTGAAGCCGGTTTCTCTGGTAAACAAGAAGGATCGTAATTGGAGGGTCGGTGGATCTCGAGAGAACGCTTATGACGAGTGACGACTCAACGGCCGATATCTGTGCGGCAGTTGCGAAACCTTCTGCGTGGGACTGGGCACTGAGTTCAGCTACAGACCCCAAAGTAGGAGACATTCACTAATATCTCTTTTCATTACTTCAGAATGGTGATGGATCGCCTTGTTACGATACGTTAGTTGATCTACTTTGGCACTGATTGCATGTGATGAATGTGATATCAAATACAAACTCTTTTAAAATAAGTGCTAGTACCTACTATGTCCAATACATTACACAGTGAGTAGCTACACAATCTGCTAAATTGTTTTTTAGTGAGTTTTAAACAAGTTTTAACGTTGCAGCCGTGGCTTTCAATCTCCATATTAGGTGGGCCAATGAAAATTAGGGTGCGCATTTGAAATCCCTTGCTGACATTTCTCCGTTAAATTATTGCTAATTTTTGTTATCCGCAATCTACATTTTGCATCGTTCCCCATATGTGTTAATTATTTTCAATGATAAACCTTTTAAACCGACCAAGCAATTACCCCTCATAATTAATTGGTTTACCTCAAGATCTATAAAATAATAATAACAATGAACATTGCCACTAATGACCCTTCCGGTTGAGACGTGGCTTACATTTAATTAAAAAAATAAAATAAAATAAAAATAAAAATAAATAATAAAAAGGAAGAAAAAAAGAAATAGTTTCGCTGAAAAATAAAATAATCTACCTAGAAAACCTCCCTTAAAATTTGTTGTTTAAGTAAATAACCGTACGCTTTCAGGAGCTATTCTCAAATTTCTCGGCATTACTTTCGATCAACCCTAAGGGGTGAAAATTGAAGGGATGAACCGTAAACTTACTGTTTAAATAAAAGGGTATGATCATACCCCAGAGTAAGAACAGAGAAAGAAGTTTAGTTTCTTGTGTATACCTGAAGATGGCTAGAATTTAGCTGAAAAGCTTTGTATTTTTGCTTAATGCAATAAATACCTATGTGATAATCTAAAGGTTTTCCATTACAATTACCTAAAATAAACGATTAATCTATTATTTTCGGAGGCCGGAACTCAAACCTCGACTTCAAATCTCAAAGGCCTAGGAAACTCTCATCACCAATGTTCGGATCACAATCTCAAAGTTGTGGGTCATCTCCCCCTTCCCCTCATCCCCCCATCTACCAGGGATAGTGAAGATATACTTGAAGCTTATGGCTGTTTTTTTATAACACCCATTTTTCTCAACTTCCGACCCCGGGGACGCCTTGATATTGCACCATTTGGGTGGCCCTTAACGCGTTTTTTCATTAAAAAATAAAATCAACAAATGATCAAAATAACAGTAATTATTAAAATTCCTACTGGTACGCAGACCAGATTATTTACAAGATTGTGATTAGCATTTTGGCCATTTGTCGATTCATTGGTCCTAAAAGGCGAAACAACCGGAAACTAATTAAGTATGCCAACTCCGGGCTTAGTTTAGGGAGAACCGATAGACGCGGACCCAGCAGCACGAAACGAGACCACTTTTTTGGTTCCTGGGGTTATTTTCGTAATCACGCCTCCTTTGCCTCACATTAGCGAGTAGGCAGTAATTATTCGATATTTATTGTGCAATTCAGCTTTCGACTGATTTTATTCAATTAATTAATACAATTACTTATTTAACAAACAAAAGAAGCATTAATTCAACAGGTACACGTGGTTTCTTCAAATTCTTTTAGCTAGGTACTTTATAAAAACATATTATTTGAAACTTAAAGTTTGACACAGCCATGCAGAAGCCTAGTTGGCCAAACACAAAATTTACATGAATTAAAAAAAAAAATTGTCTAAATTATCACACAACGGATCAGTATCCGTATTCTATAGCTCTGATTTGATAGCCCTCCTACGCAGATCAATGAAATGTAGATGCGTGTAGTTATAAACAACAAAATCTGCCCCTGTTAAGATTCGTATCCAGGACCTCTACTCTAAGACCGATGCGCTTCCACTGTTGTGATGCCCCTAGTACACGCTCGCCGAGGCGGCATTGTAACGATGTCAAATGTGTACCTACAGTACAGTGGATAGATGTGGAAGTGCAGGTGGCTGCATCTGCAACAGCGGCTACATATGCTTACTTTAAGTATGTTCATATTATTTCTTCGAAAAAAGTGAAGGAGCCATGAAAAAAAGAAAAAAAAAAAAAAAAAAAAAAAAAAAACAGGAAATGTTGGACGAAAGCTATCTAAGAGAGGAAACGAGTGCGTAATGGGGGTTAATCTCGTCCCACCACTCGGGTCCCGCATTGGGCTTACCTGAACTGGGCACCAGCGGCAGCTAAACCACCTGAACCGGCACTTTCCAAATATTAGGTAGGCAGGGTCTGCTGTAGGTCATTGTCGATCTGATCCGATGGTTTTTACGTTTTGACGCATTTTTACTAAGGGATTGACTACTAGATGTTATGCATTTTTGAGATGCGAGCATCCAGACCACCAAACTATACACATCATTCTGAGGTATATGTCCAACTAAACATAATTTTTACTAAGGGATTGACTACTTGATGTTATGTAGTTTTGAGATGATGCGAGCTTGCGAGCATCCAGACCACCAAACTATACACATCATTCTAAAAGTTGCGATCAACTGTGCATAACTATTAGGGAGAGGGCCGGTGCTTAGTGAACCCTTTTTGGCTGGTGCCTAGTTCGAGTACCCCCCCCCCCCCTCCCTTGTGTCACCTAAGGTTCTTTAACTGAAGAACGGTTCAAGATATTGAGCTTGGGTCGCATCCGCGAGCGCGTACTGGAAGCATCAGAACTCGTTTGTCGCTGATAGGCACGGATGCGATCTCAGAGTCTCAACTCATCCTGCACCCTTTCCGAGGCGACTTAATGCCTCCGATTCCACCTGCCACCTGCACTTCCATATTTATCCACTGTACTGTACGACCCACTCAGCCTGTTGCAATGCTCGCACCGCCCCTCTTACTGAAGCCAGTGGCGAGATTGTACCTGGTGCACTCCTCTACCGACCTCAGGGTTGCCCCGTGTCTCTTACTTACGAACCGTCTCGGCGAGCGTGCTCTGGGGGCAGGAGCTGAGACCCAGAGGTCGTCTCCGTGCCTGTCAGTGACAAACAAGTTTGATGCTCCCAGTACGCGCTCGCCAACTTGACCCAAGCTCACAATCCTGAAATGTTTTTCAGTACTAGTCAAAGGAACATAGGTGGCCTTATGGGGAGCGAAAGTTTGAGAGTACTGCATCCCTGGTGGTCGCGTACAATTCATAGAAATAAAAGCTATTAAAATCAACAAAAAAAGTCTGCCTAGTTGGGTGGCTTTACTTCCTCGTTTTCGTTACATGAATATACAGAAATTAGAAATATTTCACATTGTCCTAAAAGATTCCACGGACGTTTCTGGATCCAGCCGGTTATGCGTCAGCAAACTTTCAACTAATTAGAAAACACAACTAATCTGAATTTTTACTAAGGAATTGATCAATGGATGCTGTGTTTATGAGATGCGAGCGTAGAGAGTATACCCTTTTATTCCAAAGATTTTTGAGATATTGATTTTTTTTTCACATTTCAACTCTTGAAATACATCGGCGCATCCCTGGCTAATGTAAAAATGTTGAGCCAAATTTTGTTAACTTCCGGTAGTTTTAGAGAAAAACTTGGATGCTGAAAGGACGGGTTCTTTTAATCCAATTTTTGGAATCTACGTATCTTGAATTATTTCGCGTATAAGTGGGTATTAAATATGGGCGTTAAAGTATTTGGTAAATGATCGTTTCTATTTGTGAAAACATTAACTTGATTGGTAGCTATTATATTGAACTAGCCTAGTTTTCTCGCTCACTTCGCTCGCTTGGTTTGTCTGTATAGATCCGATGGTCTTTACTGTTGAGTGGGATATATAGAATGATTGGAAACAGTGGATCACTTAGGGTGATTTGAAATGTGTAGGGGATGTTACTCGCTCTCTGTGGGATGTATAGATGCGATGGGGTATAAGTAGTCCATCCCGTGTTCGTAGGAAAAACCCTGTTGAAATCTGACGTGTGTAGATGAGGACTTTAATTTGTAACCCCTCTATCATCGAGGGGTTACAAAGTGGATTTTAAAACTAGAAATAGTCTTAGAGCATTACTAGGTTCCGTTAAAGACAAAATCAATGTTTAGGATAAAAGTGGGGTTTATAAACTAAAATGTTCTTGCGGCTATGAATTTTGTGGTGAAACAGGTAGGAAATTCAGGGAAAGATTAGAAGAGCATCAGCAGGATTTCAGGGAAAATAAGGGTAGGTCGAAAATTGCAAAATACCTTAAGGAATCCAATCATACTTGCAATTTTGATTTGACAGATAGACAGTTTGTAGAATTTCTTCATTTTCGTCCTAAGGGTGGTATGTTGAATGTGCTTGAAAAATTCAAAATTATCAAAAGTGACTGATCCGGTAAATATTTAAATGAGGATATCCCTCAATATATTTCACCACTGATAAGTCCACTTTTATAAAACTTGGAATGATCCCTTCAAACTGTTGAAACCAGGAATTCTTCATCTCCGTTCTCTTCATCTGATTATAATCCTTCTTCACTTTGCTTGCATTTAATTGGTTGTACCTCCAGTCCCCTTTCCTTTCTCTCGACCAGTGGGATTCAATCTCCCTTCTCCTGTGACTATATAAGCTGTGTGTTCAGTTATTATTTGTTACTGATGGTGGCTTAACCGTCGAAATCGATTTTACATTGTAACTCTTTATTTTTCGTGGAAATAGACAACGTTTTTTCGCTAACTTCCGTTTTGTTGATCTCTTCTACGAACTGTAATACGAGTATATTAATGCGCATCTAGTCATAGTTTTATTTTGCTTTGCTGATCGTATCTTTTCTTAGTTGGATTATATTATTTTTGCGATTTTGTATCCGCCTTAGGGACTAAACAGTGGTCATCACTGTACTCCTCGATTTTTTCCTCTCCGATTTGCCAGTGAGTCCATGATGGCACTCCGTTTAGTGATGGAGGCCAACATGGCTCCCCTTAAAATCCTGCCACTTGCAGTGTCCCTTTAAACACCTGGTTCAATGCCGCTAATGACCATTCTGAATGAGGTGTGGCTTAAAAAGGAAAAAAAGAGAGCAGAAGAACACCTGTAACACTCCATATTGATATAAAGTTTTGTCAGAACTACGCCGTAAACCTACCTTCCGAAAATAGCGTAGTCAGGACCTGATCTCACAGGAAGAACCCAATGTCAGGGACTTCGGCAATCAAGTTCCACTACATTGGCTCTTATTGTCGCTTCTCTTTTCATCGTCGACACCGAGAACGGACGCATATCTCCGGAGAAGTTGGTAATAGATCAGATTAGAGACGCGGAAGGTGTCGCGTCGCCAAGAATAATTGTCAATGCGTTATTCAGGAACTACCTTCGAGAGAGGTGTTCATCTCTGGTGACACTTCTGATAGATTGATCGCGAGATGGCGCTATATCCTTGACTTTGCCCTCTACAAGGATCCCAAACTAGTTTTTATCACTCTGAACTCTTCCCGAACTGTTTCAAGCGTTCATTATGTACACTTAAGCGCTAGACGATAAACGCTACCATTATTTCAACTCTTCCGTAAACGATGCGTTTTTGATGGTTCCGAGAACGTTGAACGTCTATGATCAAAGTTCACAATCACGCGTCATGATTGTAGGCTACTGTGATAGCTGAGCTATTAAAAATCTATAATAGATTTCATCCTATAATTTAACACTTCTAACCATAAATCTTGCGTCATCAGTTGTTTGGAAATGAATTTTTGACAAGGTTGAAGGCCCGTCGTCCCCTAAACCATTAGTAGTCAACCTGTGCCGTAAAATCGTTTTATTCTCATCTTCTTGACTTCCTTACTTGGCATATGTTTGTTACGATTCGGTTCCTACGTGCTATTCACTTGTGCAGCGGGAACACTGTTCAAACTCTGTAGATTTTTCTCTTCGGCTATCAAATAATAGAGTGGAAGATTCTCCAATGCGGCCCAAACTCACGACAAGTCCACTTTTCTTCAATAAATGTGTTAGTAACACATATTATATTGGCTTTACAATAATGACCTTATTTTGATGGAATTAGAGCCAAAAAGTATATAATAACTAAAAAAGTCATTAAAAAAAATAATAAAAATAACCTAAGAATAGGTTTATTATTTATTATATTTTTAGGGACCATATATAATGATCACTTAGGGACTATAGATAAAGATTATTTAGCTAAGCCTGAACCCAAGGGTTACCAAATATTCCCCATTCATTAACTTCATTACAAACGTTTCGCATAGCAAATCCTACAGTAAACTTAAGTTGCCGTCGTCAATAACCATATTCATCTAATAGCCTAAGTAAGTAGGTAAGTCAACGGATCTTCAATCTGAACTACAATTGTACCATATGCTTAACCTATCCCTGCGTGTAAAAACCGTTTTACGATTCACGATAGTGGTTAGAATCTTGTGGAGAGCGAATCGCAAGGCGAAAAGTCTTCTAAATGGTCGAACTCGACCAATATATTGGTTTATAATTTTGTTTATAACCTCCCCTCCCCTCCCCGACAGGACATTTTGAAATTTTCCGACCCTTCGAACTTATTTCTAGCAACATTAAATCGTTTATTAGCGCATTTTCTAAAAAAAAAAAAAAAAGAAAAGAAAAAAGTAGCTCAGAGCTCACGAAGTACCTAAGTCACATGATAGCGCATTTTCTCGTAAGGAGATCCATGTGAAATAGACGCTTCCTGCCTTGAATAGTAGAGAAAATGGCTTTGGAGCTCACTCAGATGACTGATGACCTTTCAGTCGTCTTCAGCACTCTCCCTTGAGCTTCCCTCTCAAATTTCAGCTTCCTGCGTCGAATAGGAGACAAAATAGCTATGGAGCTCAATCAGCTGACCAATGACCTCTCAGTCGTCTTCAGCATTCTCCCTTCAGCCTCCTTCTCAAAATTTAGCTTCCTTCTAAGAATAGGAGATAAAATGGTTTTGGATTTCACTCCGCTGATTAATGACCTCTCTTGCGTCAGCGTTCCCAGATACATTATTACCCTCGCCATGTTACAGATTTTATCCATACCAAGTTTCACCACAGAAGTGGTATTTAAAACGATTTTAAGAGGATACATACAACGGACATCAACGTGCGTACATGTTTAAATGTGCTAAAAAGAAAAAAAGCTATTGTACTCACTTTGTCTGTTAATGTAGGTATGTATGTACCTATACATGTTTGTGTATCCTCGTCAAAGTGCTTCAACTCAAGAACGGCTGGACCGAATTTGACGGTTTGGGCCATTCAAAATAAAATGGTTAGAAAAATTGTCATTGATAATCAGCAGCGTGAGCTGATTTCGTGATTCACAGAATCTAATTTCTATGCTGTTTATCTAATGAAGCTGAAATTTGGAATGGGGCCTCTGAGAGCCAAGTAGGATAGGATTTTGACTTGTCGAACCACCACAATTAGCCGAATGAGCTCTTAACGCTAATTTCTATGCTACTTATCCTACGAAACTGAAATTTGAAACGAAACCTTCGTAAGGCATGTAGGATAGGATTTTAACTTTTCAAACCACCCCAGTCAGCTGAGTGAACTCTTAACGCCTATTTCAATTGAACTTATCCTACGAAGCTGAAATTTGGAACGGAGCCTCTGTTAGATAGGTAGAATATGATTACCGCTTGCCGAACCACCCCAATCAGCTGATTGAGCCCTTACGCTATTGCTGTGCAATTTATTCTACGGCGGTGAAATTTTGAACGGAACCTCTGTGAAACAGTTAGAATAGAATTTTAACTTTCCGAACCACTCCAATCATCTTAGTGAGCTCTTAACGATAATTTCTCCGTTCAAGCGTCGGACGTCCCTAGGGTTCATGCAAGTCTGATAGAATATGCATGTGAAAAGTAAAAAAACAGAGCTGGACACAAAATTCCGAAAAATGTATTGATTTATTGGAAGATGATCACGATTGTCAATCGAAAACAAACCAACCTTGTACAATTAGGTCCTCGAGCGAGTCTGGACATATTGTGGGGCTGCATCGCTCGAAGCAATCGCGATATTATACAGCGATTTCAGAACAAGGTACTGCGGTCGTGCGTTGATACGTACCGGTCCTCATAAGGATCATAAAACTCGAACGATATATGGAGTCATCAAGACCCAAGCAAGAGCCCATCATCAGAGGATCTAAGGTTATACTCGTATCAACAGAAAAGTTGTTCAGTTACCAAATTTACTCAAGTTAAATCAAAAGCTTAACCCGAGTTTGTAATTTAACCATATTCCATGTCTCAAGTGTTTCCTATTTCGACAGTAAGGAAGTGAAAACGTCGCCCAATTCTCGTTCATTTGGTACTCATCACGTTTAAGGCTAGTTAAAGCAAAGGAAGAAACAAACTTCCATTCCGTATGCCACATTGCCTCGTATTTCCTGGGTGCTGTCAAAAAGCTGAGAATCTATGACCAAGTCCGAGTTTCCCGACAGCACTGTCCTCGAATGTCTCGTAATTTCAGCAATCTGCCACCCGAAGCACGGAAACAACTTTAGGAACACAATCTTTAAAATCCACGAGGAATGTGGAATCCAGTTGGGGTCGTTAACGATGAAGATGAGAGTAGATTGGGGTCTAGTCCCATCAGTTAAAGTGGAAGTAGTCGGGTGATGAGTGGCTAAGTTTTTGGATGATGAAGACTAGTCTAGATCAAGCGTTGAGGTGAAGGAATGATAATATAAAATATAATTCCAAGAGATTTGTCTACGAGAAGGTTCAGTTGGTGTCGCTATTGGTGACTGATCATTCTGAGTTCTCTTCCGCTAAGCGTCCTTGACCTGAAGAGTGTTTTTATTCGTTTCGTTTATAAAACAGGCGGATTATTTCTAGAATACTTTAGAGGACCCGGAACCCTATAAATAAAACTAAAATTTTTTGGTTTGCATGGTTTTGTATTGTAAATATCCTGGAGAAAAAAATCCTGAAAATCCAGGTGAAAATAATTTTTTGTGGAAATTGGTGATACTCTTCCAAATAATGAGTCCAGTTAACATTTTCGTCAAAACTGACCCACTCCGTAAGAAGGTTGCTCAACCTCATATGTCATATAATATAGCATTTCCAAGTCAAATTCAACCTTTTCCAAATCAAATTTAACCTTTTCCAAACCAAATTCAACCTTTTCCAAACAAAATTCAACCTTTTCCAAATCAAATTCAACCTTTTAAAAGTCAAATCCAACCTTTTTCAAAAACTAAATTCAACTTTTTCCAAGTCAAATTTAACCTTTTAAAAGTCTAATATAACTTTTTTCAAGTCAAATTCAACCTTTTTCAAACCAAATGCAACATTTTTCAAGTCAAAATTAACCTTTTCCAAGCAAAATTCAACCTTTTCAAAGTCAAATTCAACCTTTTCCAAGTCAAATTCAACCTTTTTCAAACCAAATCCAACATTTCTAAGTCAAATTCAACCTTTTCCAAACCAAATTCAACCTTTTTCAAACTAAATTCAACCTTTTCCAAACCAAATTCAACCTTTTCCATACCAAATTCAACTTTTCCCGATCAATAGGCATTAACACTTATTTATCTTTATGCTATTATAGAAGTACACAGTAGGTAATTAAGCAGGTAGTTACTATGAAATTACTTAATCATTAGTAATGAAATCCTATACCGAAAGGCGCGTGGGCAGGAGTGAGTATCTTGAAGTAGCAAAGGATCTATTTTTACGCGAGTTATTCTTGAAAAACGGTCACACATGAAAACAGTGATACTTGAAAAAGGTTACAAAATAGTGAACCCCTCTTTTTTTGTGGTTTGTGCTTGGCGTTTTATGGCGGCTTAGTCAACGTAATTTTGTAGCATAAATTGAGAGCTTTTCAACGACTTGTGAAAGATTTTCAAGGAGTGTAAACTTACAGTTATTTAGCTATGGGGAGTTGGCGATGATGGGGAAAAAATGACGGTACCTACACCAGATGCGTAACAACCAAACTTGGAAAAGGTAGAATATGGTTTGGAAAAGGTTGAATTTGACTTCGAAAAGGTTGAATTTGGTTTGGAAAATGTTGGATTTGACTTCGAAACGATTGAATTTGACTTTGAAATGCTATATATTTATGAAGACATCATGCAAATTGCACTTCCTGTGAAACCACGTTCTTTTATATTTACTTTGGTACATTTTTCTCAGAAACTATTGAATATATGGCACTCCAGCTTTTTAACTCTGAAAGAAAGGTTCTTGAAGAACAATTTCATCTATCCAAATATTGAAAAAAGTGTTTTGACTATTCAGCATCCTTGATGAAACAAATAAAAATCATGACTTTAGAAATTTGTGAATCAAACAAAAGTGAGATTTTATTTTCCTAGACCTCTGGGCCCTGGATGAAAAGAAAGTATACTATATGAATAGCAAAATGAAAAATGTTTCAGGGCATTAGGTCGTGCAATACCTGAGAAAAATGTACCTAAGTGAAGTCACCCATATTTAGGGGGGATGGGTCGTGGGTTCTGGGCCCCCTTAAAAAACGCCCGGAATATATATTTACAGATCACTAGTCTATGATTGTATACGCGGATAGATATTATATTTAATTGTATAGATCATAGGCCATTCACTCAAGTTCGTTGGACTCAATATGTACATCATATGTATTATTAAATATGCATCTGCGGAATTATATTGAACTGACACAAAGTGAACAATTTTCTTTGCCTACTGGTAGGATTAATACAATACGGCAGAAAAGAAAATTAAGTAGATCAGTACAAATTAACTAGTTAGTTTCCTCTCCAATTTTGATAAAAATTTTAATGGCACTTTGAGGACCAAAATACGTCGATACATATTTGGCAGTTCCGTTGTATGGGACTCAGGAGCCCGAAAAAACTGTTTTAAGCCGAAAAATGCTAAAAGCGGCGTTTACAAAACTACTAGCAGTCCCACGTCCCGGTATCTATTGCAATAACACTTTTTGGAGGGTTTCTACGACATCAATATTTATGAGGATATTATATAAGGCTTCTTTAGCCCAACTTCCCTGGAAAGCCAGAATGACATATCAGAGAATAGTCTGCGGCGAACTGGGGTTACTACTTCTTTTTTGTCTAAACGCTTTTGGCCTCCTCTTGATTATATACTTGAAATTTTGTTGGCAGACTTTTTAGGCACCCAGAATTGGCTGTATAAGCTGTATCAGCTGACATCACGGCACCGCCATATTATAAATAGGCATTTCAAGCGTTTAGGCTTTTTAATTGCATCTAAACAAACTCCGGCACTTCAGTGGTGACATGGCGCCTTATGGCCTGTGGTGCCATTTCTCAAAAAGTATGCGTTTGCTATTATTCCCCATGGTGTTCAGGTTGGTAAATCAAATGATATTATGTCCATGGTATTCAGGTCCAAAGACCCTTTTATATAATACCTCCATAAAAATGTAAATTGTGTAACTTGAGAGCAGAGGCAGATACTTGCAATGTTCTTGGTAGAAATTTAGACAGTAAGTTAGTCGAGTTGGCTGGACAGGAGGATCTATGGCTGATCCGAGATGCTGCTTCTGCTAAAGGAAGAAGACAGGAGCTCTTGGATTCGTTAGTGAAAAACTTGCTTCGAAATGATCTGGAAAAGGCGTCAGAGTCCTCTTTTAGGTGCTTCATAAAAAACTTCTCTCCTCGTCCAGGTGAGTGTGCTTTGACCTCTCTGCTGACCTGCCCCTCTCCATCAAAACGCTTCTATGTCAGGATGGGTGTGCGAACTCGGCGTTCAGCCGAACGGTCTTCCAACGAATCCTGGACCGCTTTGACGCCTCCCCAATCATGCTCCATTTGCAACACAAATAGTCCCGACTCATTATTTTATCTCATTTCATTCTACCCCGTTTATAATTATGAGCGCTTTAAATTTTTTGGGGTCCCCTCCTTCAATGAACTTTCATTTTAATTCAATTTAAAGACTCCAGAGATGTTAGTAAGATTGTGGGGTTCCAACAAACTGTCCTGCGGCAAAGAGCTTTCACAGTAAATGAAGGTTTTCTTCGTTCATGATTTTTTTCCCCCCTATCTTGAACTGTACAAAGTTCAATATCCTATTTCATTCTGTTTCACATTATAAGAGATACTGTATTTTATTTCATATTTTGTTTTCGTTTGGTTTCGTTTGTTTATTTCATATTTCATATTTCGAACTCTTGTGAAAAAAAAAAAAATTGTTTAACACAATAAATACTTCTTTTTCTTCTTCGTCTTTACCAAAACGTCGTCTTTATACACGGGTAGGACGTTATAAGCACAGTTGTTACAAGCGATAATACGTTGGCATTTTTACATATAACGGGCTAACCATTTGTCCAGGATTCCGCCTTTATGGACGGTTCGTCGTTGGAACCGATGTCCTTATAAATGATTTCAAATGTATTTGGAGATAAGAAGAACTTGACTATTTAGGAACTATGATGAATGGGAAGTGGGACCATCAAATGGAAATCCGTAGTCGGATAGCGCAGGCTAGACAGAGTTTCTGGAAGCTTCGATCGCTGACCTGTGTCAAACATCTCAAGATGTATATACGTTACAGGTTAATAAAATGTTACGTCTGGTCGGTGGACCTGGACAATCAAAGCAGATCATTAATAAATTGAAAGCTTTTGAGTTGGGTCATACCCAGAATGTTGAATTTCTTCTGGGTAGATAGGATATCTATCGAAGAGGTTTTATCCACGGCAGGAATTGCACGCGAGCTTTTTGAAATAATTAAGGAATGCAAAGCAGCCTACTAGGGACACATCCCCCGTGGTCCGAAGTACGAAATCCTCCGATTAATTCTGAAGGGCAAAATTGAGGGGAAACGAGGGGTTGGCCGGAAGCAACTGTCTAGGTTAAGGAATACTAGGGCGTGGGCTAGAGTGCCCAACTTTGGTGCATTATGTCAGGCTGCAGAGGATAGGACTCTCAGGGCCGTGGACATTCACCTGGTCTAAAGCGGAAAAAAACTTACCGGGGAACAAATTTTTTTCGTAATTTCCCGCATATTTTCGCTGATTTCTCCGAAAAGACAGCATATTTAGGAATTTTTTACGGCACCATCGCGTTCTACAGGTCCAGAAACGTAACTTTGTCGTTGACATACAAATTGCTTTCGATCAAATTTTAATGTGGCAGACGATCGAAGATGATCGAGCGCTCGGCGAAAAAACGTGCATTAAAAGGGCCTCTCACCCCCTCCCGCCCTCCAGCCCATCGTTCAGGTGGAATTCGAAAATTTTAAAATTGCGTGAAATCTGCCTTGAAACTCGATCGGGACCGAATGGGAACTTCGACAAACATTTTAAGACCAACCGAAGCAAAAACCGTCGAAATTCACTGGGTCTAAGGGAGAAAAAAACATAGCGGGGATTGCACTTTTTTCTTCATATCCCGCATATTCTCGCTGATTACTCCGGGATGACAGCATCTGTAGCCAATTTTGATGGCACGATCATGTTCTACGGGTCCAGAAACGTAAATTTGTTGCTGAAACACGAAGTGCTCTTGATCAAATTTTAGTGTGGCAGTGGATAGAAGATCGAGTGCTTGGGCAAAAAACGCGCATTAAAAGGGCCTCCCACCCCCTCCCGCCCACCAGCCCGTGGTTTGGGTGGGATTAGAAAATTTTAAAATCGCTTATGCTCCCTTCCGAAAAAATCCAAGAAGATCCCACCACGCAGCCGTTTGGCTGTGCATAGCATGGACAAACAAACAACCTATTGCGTTTAATATTTTTATATAAAAGCATTTAATCTTGAGAATTTTGACACCATTCGCACTTTCCTTCGATGAGTACTTTGTTTTTTTCTAATTTTTCATAGTATCGGCAAGAAATGACGTCATTTCGCCTAGTGCGACTTCATTTTCCCCAGGAGGGAGGGGTGCAATGACGCAGTTTGTTACTAAAACTATGAAAAATCATAGGAAAAGAAAACTATACGTCGTACAAGAGTGCAGTTGGTTTGTGTACTCTCAGAATTCTATCTGCTTTCATTAAAAAAGTACAAAACAACCATGATGGTATTTTTCATTGTTACATGAATCCCATTCCACTACTTAACAACTTCCAACAACGTCATTTGGGCACTCCCTGTTTAATCATTCCTTAACGCGAAGTATCCAAGTTAGAACGTACATAATATTGATCGAAAGGAAATTTGCACCTTTTTACTTGTTTTTTCAATCCAAAGCGAACGTCTTTTCATCCCCACCCCAGAAATCTACGTCGGTGTAGACATTACCGCCATCTAATAACGATATTTTTTACGGTCTGACGACTCGAGCGCCGAATCTGATGAATTAGGTGATTAACATGATTATGTGACGTAAATTACGCTTTGTTTTGCCTTCCCGATGCCATTCGGCACAATTACCGCGATTTCTTTTTTGTTACCGGTTCTCCCGCCTGTAGGGGGAGAATAAAATTTATTCTCTTCGGAAATCGAGGATTTGAGGATGCCCCATTCAGTTGATGAACGTCAAACGAACCTCGTAACTCGCACTTTTCACAGCTTTCTATTTTCTTATTCAATAGCGTTAGAAAATTTTCATTACAAACTACTCCCTTTGGAAATATGTGGGATTACGATACAGAAGGTACGCACAATCTTTTTCAAAATTATTTGTAACAATTACTTCAAAATTATCAAAATTACGCATCACTATGTTTTGAATTAATGTCGTTAGGAGTTAGGTACCAATTACCTTAGTAATTTGAATTGTTGCGTTACTAGGTATTGACTTATCATTCATTTTACAATATATTGAAATTTTAAATAAAAAGTTCTTGTGATGATGTATCCAGCACGATTTCGGTAAAGTAAAACCTGTAAGATACAAAAAAATTCGTTGTGTTTCCACAATTTTCCGTGTTTCGCAAATTTTCGAAAACAAGAAGCTATCGGAATCACTCTAAAAATGTTAAAAATCAAATATTTGACAACTTTTTCCATGCAAATCCGATTTTGGTCATTTTGAAATGATCAATGGATTTTATCGAGTTTATGAAGAAATTGAAGCTATTGCAATGGCTTAAAACCAATTTAAATGACATATTTTTATAAAACTTTCTTCAAGGAAATTCGTTGTTTTCTATTCTGAAACGATTCATGAATTATAATGCTTTTTCATATAGAGGGTGTCTATAATTTAAATTGACCAGCCATTTCTTTTTCCCTCCTCAAAAGATATCAAAAATTTAAAAAGGTAACATCCCTTTATTTTTCAATTACTAATCAATGGTGAAATTGGATTTTGATTATCATGTGCCACAGTGGCGCTCCGAATCTTTTCTATAGTGTTTAAAAAATAGAGGGGGAGTTTCTTAAATTGTTTCGATATCTTCGAAAATAAAAAATAATCAGTAGCTGGTCCACCAAATTGCAGGCATCTTGTATTGTAGAAAATAACTCTCCTCAATTGAGATAATAAAAATCCGTTATCTCACCACAAAATCAAGAACTTTACTTGAAACGATGCATTTATAACAGTACTCAAGAAAAAAAGTTGGAATCATTGGGTTTACATTTTGAGCAGAATTTATAAACTATGATCTGAAATATTCAGAAAGTTATGCTCAAAAAACTCATGAAAAACATAATTGAATTTCATTTACGAACATCCAAAACAAAATTAACTAAGAAATTAAGAAAACTTCTTTTTTCTTTTTCATGACGTCAATTCCTCTAAACGCAAAGAGTGCAAATTTAAAAACAATTCAACATAAATATAATACAAAAACTTGTTCAACTCTTTTTCATCTATCCAATCTATAGATAATTTTCATTTCTAATTTGCATAGATACTCCTCGTTTTGTTGATTCCTGCTAAATATCTAGAGTCATTAGGTTTCTCTAATGAACACAACACTTTCTCTTGATAGATCTGGCCTTGATAATTGACGATGAAGCTGCAAAAATTCTCAATCTCCGAGCCAACTTAGCACTCCTTTGGAAACTGTTTCACTGTTCTATTTTTCCTTTAACAACTCGAAAAAATCTAAGTAATAATAATAAATGAATCTCAGAACAGTAATGTATAGGGTGTCCCGTATAAGGTAGTCAGTACTTTAGGAGTCGATATTGGAGCTGATTTCTGATTCTCTAGTTCCTCATAGAGATTTTTTTAAACGCATAGTTTTCAAGAAGTATTTTTGAGATTTTTTTCGTGTTTTGGACTTTTTGTTATTAAAACGATCATAACTCCCTTAATTTGCTGTGTAAATTCAAATTTTATTGCATCGTTGAGAAGAGCATTGCATTTCCTATCGGATAGAGTGCCTGAGATTTTTTAGGAGTTAAGGTTTAAGACATGAAAAAGCCCTCTAAAAAGCAAATTTTACTTAATTTGGAAAACCTCGAGTTTTTTCAATTGGGAACTGAAATATGAGAACCAATATTTTTTCTAGTCACAGCACCCCTAATTAGCAATGTAAAAGTAAAATTGACTTCACCTTTGAAAAGATGAAATTTTGGCGCAGTTTTTACCGTTCTTATTTCTTGAGAAAATATAGGTTCTCATAGTTCAATTACAGATTGAAAAAACTTGAGGTGAACCATATTAGGTAAAATTTGCATTTCAGAGGACTTTTTAATGCCCCCAACCCTAAATCTTTAAAAAGCTCAGGCATTTATGCGGTAGGAAATTTAATGCTCTTCTCAACGGTGTCCTCAAATTTTGAATTTACACAGCAAATTAAGGGAGTTATGATTGTTTTAGTGACAAAAGCTTGAAAACACGAGACAAATCTTAACAATCAAACTACTCAAAAACTAAGCGTTTAAACAAAACTCTCTATGAGGAACTTACTATCATGAATGAGCTCTAAAATCGACCCCTGAAGCACTGACCCTCTTATCCAGGACATCCTGTATACATTTATTGGGGATTCTAAAAAAAGTTATTTTTATATTTTACTGGACACCCCACTGATGTTTTCTCATTTGGCATCAGTAATAAGTTCCCAAAACTTCAGGCTCCTAGGAATATTAGATGTAAGTGCTCATCAGCCCTCAAATTCGCATCGACATTTACAAATGATTGCCACGGAATCTTTACACCGTTAGGATAAGGGATGGTGGAGGCATGAGGGTGGGAGTTGTCGAACCATAACATCCCCTCACCCCCCGTACCCATCTGCCTTCGAGTAATTCAAATGCAATGGAAAACGTACTTCACGAACGAAATCTGGTGGACAAAGTCCTAGCTATATAGTTTACAATGGATGCTGCGTTTGGCTAAAAGAAAAACCAGATGAGAATTTTACTTTGGGTAGCCTGCCATCTTGTTTCCAAGGTCAACAGATTCATAACAGGTACAATCAATTTCTTCCCATATAGTTGTAATACGTCCCGAAACCGTAATGTCGGGAAAACTTAAAGGACCCATACACAACTTGAAAACATGATGACGGCAGGCTAGCCAAAGTAATTCTCACCTAGTTTTTCACTTTAGCCGATCTCAGCATCCATTCTCAACTCATACAGATGTTGTGTTATAGCACATACTTGGACTTTATCCTTCGGATTTCGTACTTGATGTGCGTTTCCCACTGCATTTGCTGCTATAATACCAAAGCAGTTTTTGAAACCCGAAGCTCTCCCACCAACTTTTCATTACCATTTGTAGATACCAATCCTGGAAAACGTTCTATTTTATCTAATCAGAGTTATCAGCAATGAAGGACAACCAAGCTTTTGAAAGGGAACTTTCCTTGGTATCTTCAGCCATTATAAATTCCTCTCAGCAAAAAGTACTGCGAGACTGCAAGTGATCCATTCCCAGGACAGATTGTGATCGTCAACCTCCCCCTCTTCACCTCAGCCATCCCTCCCCCTACCCGTGTCATGATTCCGTGAAAATAGTTAGAATACCTGAAAAAATGTAAATTTGAGAGCTCGGATAGAACTAGGTAGAAAATTCGGATAAACATTGTTACCTACATCAAGATAAACAAACAACTTTACATTTGATTTTTACCAAAAGAAAATTTTAAATTTGTTCTTCAACAACTACAGAAAGGAAATATTGATTAAAATTTAATAATTTTAAATTTTTTATTTTAAATACAATTTTTAGCATTTCCCTGAGGAAGACCCAGTTCCTTGGGAGAAACGTTGGAGAAAAATAAAGAAACTGAATCAAGGACACACGGAGATTTGTATTAAAACTTATTAGTGACAAATTAACTTCAATGGACCTTGTGATACCAGGACCAATGAAAATTTGTTTCGATTCTCGAGATGTTATACTATATTGATAAATTGGTGATAATACAGGGTATACTATATTGATAAATTGGTGATTATACAGGGTATACTATATTGATAAATTGGTGATTATACAGGGTATCCCAATAGTAGCCCCCCCCCCCCCCCCCCCCCCAACTGTTCTCTAAAATTTTTGAGATATCGAAGTGAGACCTGGAGAGCTCTTTTGGGATGCCTGATGCTGGTTTGAGAAAGGTAATAAAAAAAAAGAAGAATTCAAAGGTTTTTTGACTATCCAAAAGGGGGAACTTGGAAAACAATTTTTTTAATTTTTGCCGATTGTCATCTCATTTCAAAGATATTTTAGTACTGAACGCGATGGTTCTCGAATTGGAGCTGATGAACCATGAAGGAGCGCGATTTTTTCTGAAACTACCTATCTTTAGAAAAAACCCTGCTTCTTCGTGGTATATCCAACGAGAATAGAAGATACTAGAGCGGCCCTTCCCGTGCAAGCCGCCGAGCCGAAAGTGTGCTCTGCCCCCCCAACCCCTTGGTTCCCCAACCCCGCCCTGCGGAGCGTTACCACCTTACAACCAACCCGTTTCTAGGGAAATGTATCGCCGTTAGTTTTCATCCCACGAAAATCGTTCTCCACTCGTTGGAAAGCTCTCAATTTATCACGCATTTCTTTCTTACTTGTTCTTCTATTCAGGTCGTAGTTTTATATTTATTTATGTTATAAATTGATATAGTAAACAATGCCACTTGCTTTGTTGACACTCGGTTGAGAAGTTAATCTTGGTTATAGTAATTGTAGACGCACACCATAACAGAAAATTACCTACTTAGGTACTCTGTTCTAATTTCGATTAGTAAAACATTTATGTCGTAGTTTTAAATTTATTTACATTTACGAATTAGCGGGAAGAAAGCTTGTTCCATGTTTTAGCATTTTAGCCGCAGGCTCAAGGCGGAAAGTTAGCCCCCCTGCGAGGCCCGAAGGGCCGAGTTTTGGCTGATTCGTGTTGAAGTAAAAAAATATCTGTATAGTTTATAGTAAAAAAAAGTTTGTCAAGTTAGATGTGACACTTGGCTTCCTCGTTTTCGCGACATGAATGCAGGTTAGAACATAGCATTGTTTCAAATAATCTTTAAAGATTCCATGGAGGGTCAGTTTGAGCAAAATCTTCAATCAGGAAAATTAGAAAAAAGCTCTCGCATGGTTCTTAGGCGCGAATTTTGGTACATTATCGAATTATATTTTAAAAAAATAAATAAATTAAAAAAAAACAAATGAATGAATGAATATGAAATTAATTTCAATGTTGATTTGAATGATTTTTAATTGAAAATGTGTGCACTTTGAGTGCGTTGAAATTGTTAACTGGGTCATTATCATATAAATGTATTTTTCGTGGTCTAAAAGAATAAAACATTGAAAATTCAAGTTCATGGAATCTATATGTATGCGTAATATAAGTTTCCTAGAGTGATAATCTGACGGTTTGCGAGTTGGACCATTTTTCAACTTTACATAAATTTTCAAAAATTCGAAACACAGTTTTCCAATATCACGCAAATGAAGCCCTAAACCATAGTTTTTTCTTGATTTTTGTCCCAATTTTATGGTTCTAATACAAAACGTGATTATTCGCTTTTGTGCTCTATGCACCCCTTGACAAGTTCTCAATTTTCTATTTTCACAAATTTGAAAAAAAAAAAAAAAAAAAAAAAAATGATTATGACACCTTTATTCATTTTTTTTTCATTTATTTAATGTTTTGCAATTCATTTTGAGTGTTAGTATACTATACAGTGTTATTATACTGTATGACCTTTTGTATAAAGCGATCCTCATGTGCGTCAGTTGACATTTTCCCAATTTCCCATTAATTTCCAAAAATTAACAATCTAGTAATGGAGACGAGCTAAACCCCTCCTCATCTCTTTGTGACATCAGTGACAAAATCCTCCACCAACGACCAACTCCTCATTCCTCTATCGCAGCAAACTCAGGAATGATCGACATAAATAGCCATTGTACAAATTAGATAGATGGGTAAGGAATGTACTTCTTCACTAACGCCTGATGCTTTCTTCTTAGGCTCCTTATTGGTACATCCATATGCTACGCAAACACCCATTCTCGTGAAGAAAAAGAAACGACACTATCGAGAACTAAAGAAAACGAGGCGAAAAACAGCACGAAATCAGTGGCGGATTCTGCGTAGTAGGCAGGGAGGCCCAAGAAAGATGGGGAACCAGAGGGTGGGGGAAGCATGACACATCGTGCGGGCGCACAGGGCCACTCTAGTATCTTCTATTCTCGTTGGGTGTATCAGCTCGCCCCCTTTGGATACTCCAAAAATTTTTGAATTTTTTTCTGATTTTTATTTGCTTAACTTAGTATAAGGCACTCCAAATACGCTCTGCAAGTTTCCCTTTGATATCTCAAAATAGTGGGGGAAATTGGGGAGGGTTTACACCCTATATGTAAACTTTGTAAGTGGGTTTGGACCATTGAAAATTGAAACTTCCAAGTAAGGAAACTACATCCTTCAGAATTAAACCAAATTTTTCGAGGTTGACCTCATTTCTCCCATCGAAAAATCACATTAAATAAAAACCATGTAAGTTCATCTTATCATCAAATGCATTCCCTATATTGTTATTATTCCGTAATCTTGAAAATGCAGATGTGCTGTTGAAGTCGGACGACGAACCTCTTGCAGGCGGCAAGCGGTCCGCGCGTCGTTTTATAGACAGGAGCGGTCTCGGCTACGCAGGTACGATAATGTTAGAATTATGTAAATATTATATAATATGTGTGTAAATTATAGGCTCTAGAATGACTTGATGATAAGTACACGCATTCCACGATCAAGTAGTAACTTAGATTACCTAGACATGTATCACTATCACTTAAACTACATCTCCAATTTGTTGCTTAGGTTCTACATTATAATTTGAGATATAATTTTTACATGGTATATACCTCAGGATATTAATCAGAAAAACTGGCTGCTTTATTCTACCAGTTTTTTCCCCGGAAAATAATCTTTAAGACTCTCAACACAGAAAGATATTTGGCAGTTTCGACACATGAAAGCGTAATGTTGGTGGATTTTGAGATCCAAAAGAAGAATCCTGGATGGAGAGCTAATTGTGGCTTTGAAGATGCTTACAGGAAATATTAGGTGTGGGATTTTCACTACTTCACTACTTTCCTCGTTTCCATCAATAAAGTTGCTTTTAGTGATTTTTCTGCCTTTACTATAACCAATGTTGGTCAATACTGATCGTCTAGTCTTCACTTGAGAACTGGACGAAATTGGGGGGCATTGTTTATCTAGCATGAAACTACGTATTGGTATTTGGTCTTGACTAGCTAGAGGCACATCTGGTTGAACAGTAGTAGCTGAGGACAGTGGTTGAAGTAGTAACTTAATAGGTTGACGAACGAAGTGACTGTCTGACTCGGCCAGTATTTGTCAGCGTCTGTGCGTGCGTGCGTTTGTGTTTCGCGCTACAGGCCGCAACTTTAGAACTATCATCTTGGAATTCGGTAGATCGGTAGAGAGGCTCTTCAGACATCCGGAAACTACTGTTTAGTTTTTGGCGGTACCGCGTCACTAATAATGGCGTTGTGGCACCACCACCAATAAAAAATAGACATTTCTGAAGCTATTGACTTGCGATTTCGTAGGTGAGCTTCTTAAACTCTCAGAGTTCGCTGTATAATTTTTGGTGGCACCGCGGCATCAAATGGCGGCGGCAATTGAAACTTCCATCATAAAATAGACTATTTTAAAGCAATTGACTTAAAATTTTGTAGGTAGACTCCTTAAACACCCAGAAGGGGCTGGATAGGATTTGGTAGCAACACGACGCGTCGTCACCACGATCTTTCAAACAGACATTTTATTTTTTTTGGTTTTCAATTTTTTTGGCTTACAATATTTTTTTATAGGAACCTGGCCAACGGACCAAGTAGTAGGTAATACTTCGCGGAATCTTCGTACCTCATAGGTACTCACACCTAGAGAGGTCGCTCAATGGGGTCACAGTAGAAATTACATGTTCGCAGAACTCACTCATTTCTAGGAAGAGGAGGAATTCGACTCACCATGGAGCAGAACTTAGAGCAATAATCTGTAGGAGTTTTTGATCTGGTCGAATACTATGGTTTTTGGTTGTTGGGTAAGGAGAGGTTGATAATAAAGAGATCTTAGGCTTGTGGATCTAAGTGATTTTTCAGGACTAGGTGATTGGTACTGCGCATACCTTGGGATACATAGGTACCAGATGACCACTGGTTGGAAGAGGCTTAAACTGAGTTTGGGAGTGCTGAACTATAGAGTCAATTGGAAGGAACCAAATTATATATATATATATATACAGGGTGTCTCTTAAGTAGGCAAGACTTCAGGGATCGATTTTACAAGTAATTTGCAACAAAAGTGCCTCCTAGAGTTTTGTTTGTTAGAGGCTTCGTTTTCGAATTATTGACAATCTAAGATTTTTTGTGTGTTTTCGACCTTATCTCCTAAAAATGGCTGTGACCCCATCATTCTTTGAGTATTCTCAAACTGAGGATACCACGTTAAACTATCTTTTTGACAAATCATAATTATTCAAGAGAGTTAAGATACCGAAAAAAGAGGTCAAAGTACAAACTTTGTAAAATTCTAAAAATTTGGATTTTTTCAATCTGAATCCTCCTTCCATAAAAAAAATGAACAGTCGTTTGCCCTTTGACCCTCGAAACTCAGAGAAGGGCACTTTCGCCCTTATTCGTTAGTCGTAGAGATTTTCAAGTGTGACCATTCGATTCAGCGTGAAAAATTACGTAGAATTCGACATTAAAATCATAAAGTTGTGGGAGATCGTTTTTTCCTGAAACATCGATTTTCGTTAAAAATACACGTTTTTTCGCATTCAAAAGCCGTTTTTCTCCTTGTTGTTACTTTTATAAATTTTTTGGCTATATCGTTAGAAAGCTGATAATATTTTGAAGTTTTTACTGTACTTGCAAACGACTGTTCATTTTTTTATATATATATATATATATATATATTATATATCAAAAAGATATATCCAACGGTATCAGATTTGAGAATATCAAAGAATGATGGGGTATTTTTAGAAGATAATATCTTAGATCGTCAATTCGAAAACGAAGCCTCTAAAAAATAACACTTAAGGACACTTTTTGTTGCAAATTACTTGTAGATTGATTGAAGTCTTGTCTACTTAAGTTCCTGTATATATATATATATATATATTTATATATATATATGTATATATATATATATGTATATGTATATGTATTGAACATATTTAACATATTGATTTTTGAATCATGTAACTTTCGAGTTGCGCTCCAAGCGTTGAACCAAGCCCAGCTGTTTGACTTAAAAAATGTCGTTTTTTGGAATCTCCGTACCTTGAAATAGCGAATCTTCCGCAAAGAATTTTAAAGGATGTAAATAATTTTTTGTCTGGACCAATTACAATGGTTATTATTGAAAATAATGAACGAATATTAACTGATTAGTTGAAGCCTCTATGACACAAGTAATTAATTGGTAGTAATTACAGTGGTTTATTATTGGGAATTATAAACAATAGTTCTATCAAATGCGGAAAGAGGAAAGCGTGGCGAGTCTTTCTGAACTTTTTTTTTTTTTTTTTTTTTTTCGAGTCGACCTATTGGTACCGGAAGTATTGTTTTCACTTTCGGAAGGAAAACAATTTTTGGTCTCCAAAATCAAAATTTCCACTTGCATTTTACGTTTTAGACCATTCTGAACAACTTTGGTTCGTGTGTGTGTGTGTGTGTGTGTGTGTGTGTCTGCCGTGCGCTCGCAAATCCTTGTAAGAAGCTTATTTTCCACAATTTTGAACCGATTCGGATGAAAATTTCAGGAGATGTGCGGGCCAGCGTGTAGGCAGTCCCCTATCAGTCTCATTGTTCCAGACTTTATACTTAACTCTGCACATGCGCAAACCTAAATTACACCAAGCATCATTTTCTCACGCCCTAGTCGTCGGATGGCAATTTGATCATCCCATATAAATTTCAACATGATTGTATCAAATAGCTACTGCGCTTGCCAATGTGAGATCCTTGTAACAACCTTAATTTCCACAGATTTGGATGAAATTTTCAGGGAATTCGTGGACTAGGGTGTAGACGGTCTCCTATCAGTATCATTATTGCCAAACCAATACTTCACTCAGCGCATTCGCAAACAAAAATTCCATTATGCTCCATTTTTTCACGCCCTAGTCGTCTGATGTCGCTCAAATTTTCAAGATGGTTGAGGTCGACGATTTGATCATCCCATATATATTATAGCATGATTGTATCATTAATAGGTAAGCGCCAATGTGAAATTCTTGTAACGACCTTAATTTCCAGTTTTCATCCGATTTTGATGAAATTGTGAGTGAATGCTAGGGTTAGGTTGTCGATGGTTCTGAACCTATTTCATTGTTCTCAACTCATCAGTTTATTCTGCGCATACCCTAGTGTGAATTACATAATCATTTTTTTCGTTTCTAAATTGGCCAACTATGACGTTTCACATCACTTCTTGATTTAATAGGCCTACGCCTGTGCGGTTATGTTTATATATTTTATGATAGATTTAATTTAATAATTATGTACTGTTCTGTGTAGAAGGGATATCCAATACAGAAATAATGAACCGTTGTGTGATAATTCGAAGCGTTTTTACTGTCTCCTTAATCTATAGAAAGCCCCTAACTGTGTCACAATTACATTATATTTATATAAATTTAGTTTTATTCTCAGAACTTTACTGTGGTTTGTAGAGTTTTGGTCTGTAGAGTGTTTGAGAGAATTGGGACATATTTACTTCGCACTCTGTGTACTTTCGTTTCAGGATGCTGGGAATTTTCATCTATTGCGGACAAACTGAGGGGAACGCACTTCATATCTTCTTACATTTCTGTAGTTCGTTTAAAAATATTTTCAGCTTGGATCAACACTCATATTGCGAATGTCCCTCTCCTTTGTAAACCGGGGGTTGAGATTCTTATCAGAATTTATTCTAATATTATATATATCTAAAATGATTCAAGCTCATGCATTTTATTGGATTTGTTTCAGGGTACATTAAGCTCTGCCTCTGCGGAGTGACACTGATGGGGATCGCCTTCTCAATTCATTTCATCGGCCCAGTCAATGTCGCAAAAAATATAGTAAGTATTGTTTTACCCTCTTGATTTTGAGTTGATCAAAAAATAATTGGTCTATTTCGACGTATTATTTTTTGCTATCCACCATTTTGTATTAGGTACTCATATTAATGATGTTGTTTTTGCTAATATATATTTGCCACTATGAAAAACGCGATGTGATTTGAGCAAGTGTTTCATGCAAAATATTTCAACAATAACATCAACATGAATACACAATACTATGGGAGCTAAACAAAGAGAGTTAACCCAGTGAATATTAATTATTTCAGATCTTTGCCCACCACCCGGGATGCTGAAGATGTATTTTTGATAAAATTTTATTTCAAAAATTTTCCACTTGATACATTATAGTCTAAACAAACTGCGCCGCACAGAGGTGCCCGAAAGGTCCAAACCCCCCAAAAATGAATCAAGTTCAATGAACCAACATTTTTTCAATACCTACAAAATAAGGATCTACACCAGGTTTTTTCCTAATAATTTTTTATTTAGATTCTCTAGAAGCGAGGCGATCAGATTTTTTTTTTAGACTTAGGAATAACTTCTAATTTTTGGCTCTTCTTCAAATAATGCTGTCTGTAGGTACTCAAAATGGCCCAACTCGCACGACTTTCTTATATTACTCTTTGGGCGGGTCGGAAAGTAGAAACCACTTACCGCAGCAAATATTTAAAATGAAGCATAACTTAAAGAGTTTTTGTGCGACAAAACAGTAATTGAGCTGGCTTTTCGAATTTATTCGAACTTCAATACCTCAGGCAAGCAAGAGTTTCCAATGAATTGACTCTTTTCATGTTTAATATTTTGCAAAAACCAGGAGTTTGTTGCAATTTTTTTCGGATGGTTAGAACACAGTTATCACTTCCCTACTCGCCCGAAAAGTAAATACAGGAATAGGTGTTCATCGGTCTCTTACTGATAGCCACTTGAAGAAACTTTTGGACTAATAGAGTCCGATACTTGAAATAAACAATCGGATAAAACAACCCCATCCTTCTAAGCTGTGATCCATTATGACAGCATCCATGTGAAATGAATACAAGTAAGGAAAATAGTGTGAAGTCTCGCACCAGATATTTTTTATTGTTCTCCAACATTCCTCCTCAAGGCGCCAGTTCCTGATTAATACAATTTTAAATTTGATTTCCATGGACAGATAATTTTAAATGTGATTTTCATATACAAAAAGATAACCAACAATAGACATTTTACAATGTTCAATTTCATATTTGAATTTAATTCTCAACTCCCTGAAGAAGCCCCAGTTCCTGGAGAAAAACGTTGGAGAACAATTAAAAACAATTTGTGGGCATAAAGGCATTTTTTGTAAATTGTTTTGAAATAATTTAAACTGTCCAAATAAAGAAACGTTGTAAGCGATTATCGCCAGAAAAATTCCACACCACTGAGTGACGCTCCTTAAAAGTAACGCTTTTCTCAGTTTCGTGCCTAAGTAAAGACACGAAAGCATCAACAATTTAAGCGAATAGCAGCGTTTTGAAAATTTTATCTAAACGTAAACATTTCCTACTGGGTTGGAAAATGAAGTAGTCTGCTATCGATTAACATCAATCTTCCTGGCTTAACCAAGTAGATGATAATATTTCAATTTATTGAGAAATATTACTCCTCATTTTGCAAAATAGACGGGAACAAGTTGCCAAGAGTCTAGTTTGCATACGAACCCTATGTTAAGGCACCTATTAATATATGAAGTTGGACAATAAAACAGGTTTTGAGGGTATCGGGTAGATATGCACCACTAATGCAAGATGATGGTGGATAATTAAAATGTTGCGAACTAGGAAGAAACCGGTTCACTCAGATAATATTAGTATGTAGTCTGAGATGGCAATCACTGGCTTGTTAGTCAGCCACAGTTGATACTGCATTTCAACATTGTAAAGTTAAGCAATGGGAGCTGCTACTTATTAAACTTGATCTGATCAGATTATGTTGATTGATGATCAATTTCGAGAAGCCTATACTTGTGAAACAAGTTCTGGTTGATGGAAACGTGAATGGAATGGAATCAAATGCGTTGAAGAAAAAGTATAGCTACCTAGATTTATGACGCACACAAAATTATTCAAAGAACACATTGCTCACCGCTAAAGAATCGGGGCTTGTATTTACATATGTTTTCAGGCTCGCTGAATTGAATATATCATATTTCAAAGCTGATTGGGTGCCACATTGAATGAACATAAGAGCCTCTCACCAGATTTATTTTACATTTATTTTGTTTGTTTATTTTTCTTATCGAACAATGGTAAAGGTGGAAGTAAAGTGGTGAGTGTAATGCACCCCCATGTTTTACCTAAAACGTAACAAGGACTCTTGCCTCATACGTCTCAGAACGACATGAAATAGAAAGAAATGCGTGATAAATCGACAGCTTTCCAACGAGTGGAGAACGATTTTTGTCCGGTGAAAACTAAAGAAGTTTCATTTCCCCAGCAACGGCTTGGTTGTAGGTAGGTGAAAATCAAAAGAAAAACACAAACGGTGGGTACAGCTTTCGTACAAGTAGGTACGCAACCACGAGGGACATTTTATGTCTTTGCGCCCCCTCCCGCATTTGGTCTTAAAATTATGGCTTTACTTGTATAAACTTTGCAATCGTGTTCACAATATAAATGATTGAGAATGATCACCTGTGTGCAAACAATTATTTTAACAATCACGCTCATACCGCAGCTTGTCAGCCACGCACTCACCAACGCAGTGGTTAACGTAATATGGTTAGGTAAATCGAGAGCTATCCAACGAGTGGTGAACGATTTTTGTACGATGATAACTGGCGAAGTTAAAGTTCCGTAGCAACGAATTGGTTGTACGTGAAAATCATTAGAAATTTTTCATAACGCTTTCTTCGTCACACCGGAACGTCACACTTTTTGAGTTATAGCCCCAGTCTGGCTTGGCGCCATATCACCAATGCCAGCCACAGCTGGGAAGTCAATCCTTCCCCACCACGTTTTGGCAAAAGCGAGGAGAGTCTTAATCTCCCCCGTCTTAATGTCTTGGGGGTCGATGGAGGTTTTGCCCCAATTCAAAAAGCGATTTCTTGCCAATATAGGGCAATGGCAGACCGCATGACTTGCCGTCTCGTCTTCTGCCCCACAAAAGCGGCTGAGAGTGAAGTCTGATTTGCCCATTTTATGGAGTTGGTATCTGAGTGGGCAGTGCCCAGTTAAGAGCCCCACAACCATACGCAGCTCCCTTCTCCCCAGGCTGAGCAGCTCGTTAGCTCTCTTCCTAGAGAAGTGAATAAATTGTTTCGTCTACTTCAGGCCCTTGACGCGGAGCCAGTGGGCAGTCCTCTTCTTACTCTCCCATTTGGTGAGCTCTCCAAGGAGAAAGCTCTCCGTAGTGGCCAGAAAAGGTTCTGGGCCCATAGGGAGAGAAGCAGCACCCTTCCTAGCAAGAGCGTCAGCTTGTTCATTCCCCTCCACCCCCTGGTGCCCTGGGCACCACAGCAAGGTAACCTTATTGTTCCTGGCAAGGGTCTTGAGGTTAGTCAAGCATTCCCACACCAGCTTCGACGAGATGGTGAAAGAAGCTAGTGCCTTCAAGGCTGCTTGACTATCTGATAAAATGTAGATTTTTGCTCCATTCACTTGACGACTCACCAGTCTGTCAGCGCAGGAGTTTATGGCATATATTTCTGCCTGGAAAATGGTGGCGACTGTTCCCAGAGATTCTGAAATCTCCGTTCGTGGGCCAAAAATACCCGAGCCAGCCCTACCATTCATGACGGAGCCATCTGTGTAGAACACTATAGCCCCACGTTCGAATTGGGGCCTCCCTTCTGACCACATTGATCTACTATGAATGTAGACCTTGAAGGGGAGATCAAAGTTCCGTGTCTCCGCCATGTGGTCGGAAACACTGAGCGATGACTCGTCCACTGCAACCTCCTTCAAGATGGCATGGTGAGTACGCCCAGATTCCCGCTTTAAAAAGCCATTCCTCCACAACCTCACTCCCTGCAGGAAGGCAACCTTCCTGACATGGATATGCAGAGGAGGAAGGTCCAAAAGGACCTCCAGTGCAGCTGTAGGACTTGTGTGCATGGAGCCTGTAACCCCAATGCACGCCATCCTTTGCAGCCTTGCCAGCTGACTCACAGCCGTTGCCTGGCTGACCTTTGTCCACCAGACAAGGGCCCCGTAGGTCAGCATCGGTCTGACCACTGTGGTATATAACCACATGGTCATCTTTGGGCTCAAGCCCCATGTCTTCCCTAACATGCGTCGGCCCGACGCCATAACAAAGATGGCCCTGTCCACGGCCCTCTTAATGTGAGGCGTCCAGGTTAGCTTCTGATCAAAGGTGACTCCCAGGTATCTGGCCCTGGTGCAGAAGGGAAGTTGCCTGCCCCCCAGACAGACCACCTGCATGTCAACCTTTCGTCTTCTGTTGAACGGAAGAAGGGCCACTTTATCAGGGTTCACATATAGCCCCTCCTCCGTGCACCATTGCTGTACGACATCCAACGCCATCTGCATCCGTTCACGGACTGTCTCCTCGAACTTGCCCCTGACAATGACCACAATGTCGTCAGCATATCCTACCACCTCAAAGCCATTGTCTTTGAGTTTTTGTAGGAGGCTATCTACCACGAGTAGCCATAACAGAGGGGAAAGCACACCGCCCTGCGGACATCCTCTACTTGGAATGGCACTGACAGTTGCTTCCCCCAACTCCGAGGATACAACCCTGCCCTTCAGCATGGTATGTATCCATTTGGTGATTTGCGGATCGACATCTCGATCCTCTGCTGCCTTAATGATGGAGTCATATGACGTGTTGTCAAATGCCCCACCTATATCCATAAAGCAGCAGAGAGCTACTTCTTTGGCCTCCAGACTCCTGTCAATCAACACCGTCAATTCATTCAGAGCAGTCTCAGTAGATTTCCCCCTCTGATACGCGTGTTGTGCCGCCTGGAGTGGTACCTGGGTTAATTGCTCTTCCCTGATCACAAGGTTCACAATCTTCTCCATGGTTTTTCAGTAGGAAGGACATGAGACTGATGGGGCGGTAGTCTTTTGCATGGCCCTGTCGGCCTGCTTTCGGAATAAAGACCACCCTGACCTTCCTCCACATCCTAGGGATGTGGTTCAGCGTATAACTGGCCCTAAAGATCTTGACCAGCACCGGCACGAGAGCCCCCCCTCCATGCTGTAGCATGGCTGGGATGATCCCATCCGGGCCCGGAGATTTATAGGGCTTAAATGTGCCAAGTGCCCATTTAACTCTATGGGGTGTAAATATCCTGCCAGAAGCTGCATACAAGGCTTTCCCTTCATGGCAGATGTCATCAGTATGCTGATGTGGAAAACTTTCACTGTGTATGCGTGCAGACCCCGGAAAGTGCACCCGTAGGAGCTCCTCCAGGGTCTCTTCCGAGCTTCCAGTATACACCCCATCTGCCTTTTGTATAGTGCCCAGCTCAGCTGGTCTGTCCTTGGCAAGGATCTTCTGCACTTTGGACAGCACAGACAACTCTGTAATGTCCTGACAGAAGTTCCTCCAGGACAGTTTCCCCGGCCTTTCTAAGGGCACAGGTGTAGGAGTTGGCCATAGCTTTATAGGCCTGCCATCTCCCATCCCGCTTTGCCCTGTTGAAAAGCCTTCTCGTCTCTCTGCGAAGGAGACCCAGGTCCCTGTTCCACCATGGAACAGACCTGTTTGTTCTGACAGTCTTGACTGGGCAGCTTAGCTCGTAGCTTCGCTGAATGGCTGCCCAAACGAGTTCATTAACTCGGTCAAGATCTCTTGTTGTCTGGATATTAGTGTCCAGGTCCTCCAGCTCATCAGCTAGAAGAGTGTTAAACAGAGTCCAATTAGTGTTCTTAGGACTCCGATATGTCTCAGTGAAGCAGTTCGGATGCTCCAGCCGGAACCCGATAATCCGATGGTCCGACAATGAAGTTTCTTCCGACACATGCCACACTGTGACCCTATTTGCATAGAAACTACTCGTCACAGTGATATCCAAAATCTCACTCCTTGCCCGAGTAACAAAAGTAGGCTCACTGCCCCTATTCAAAACCGCGAGATTTTCCGCGGTCAGAAACTGGACAATGGACTCACCTCTTTTGTTGATGTCGTTGCATCCCCACAGCAGATGATGACCATTGGCGTCACATCCAATGATGAGATGCAGCCGTTGTCTCTGGCAGTGTGACACTAGCTGCCGCACCATCACCGGAGGGGGCTCGTCCTCATCGCCTGGAAAGTAGGCTGAGGCAACAACACATCTTCCTCCGTTGCTGTCCTCAAGCAGTATAGTTGTGAGGTATCTGGAACAGAACTCAGGCATGGCCAAAAACTTGACTAGGCTGTTTACTAGGATGGCCGATCTTGGCCTATCCTTGCCACGGTGGAAAATTACCTTTCTGTTCTGTGCAGATAGTCCCATCACCTTGCCCTCAGTGGCCCACGGCTCCTGGATAAGGGCAATGTGGTGGTCTTCAGATGTGAACTTGTGGCTCAGGACCGCCAACGCGCCCCTTGCCCTGTGCAAGTTCACTTGAAGAAATTTTAGATGTGTATTATTCATTTTTTTCTATGTGGTCCATTTTGTTCCCACAAGAAGCTAGGGAAATGAACAGTCCACCCGTGCAGAGCCCCGCATGCACAGGTAAGCCTAATTACACCCAGGGGGTCGGCCGGTACCCTGGGGCAGCCGTTTGAGGTGCACTTTACCCTCTGCACCATGCAGACCATAGGCACGGCGTGGACACCTTTGTCTTGACGGTTGGTGTCTGTACTTAGTTGCCAGTGCAATGGCTCACATTGCCCAGTATACTCCTAGGAGATACTATCGTGCAATAGGCAGTGTGAGCCGTGGCTTAAGCCCTCCCACCACGACAAGGTAACAGACATCGGGAGGCAGACGCTTTCTTCGTCACACCGGAACGTCACACTTTTTGAGTTATGTGCCATAGTAAAGACATAAAATGTCAAAATGAAAAAGAAAAAAGTGCAAACTTTTTCGTAATGTATACTTAGTATTATGTTACATTGTCTTGAAATGACCACTTTTACTTCAAAGAAATTGTTAACTCCAATTTTTACGACGAGAAAATTGGTACTAAATAATATTCTTTGATTCACAACTTTTTGCAGTTTTTATCGAATTTTCAGCAGCCAATTTTAGTGCTTTTTAAGCACATTTTTTGAAATGTGAGCAATTCAATGTGTTCAAAAAGTGCTGACGAACAAAAAAATCCTTTCATTTGGAAAGCTTGAACTTTTGGAGCAAGCTGTTTCTTTGACCTAGCCAAGACGTATGACACCACTTGGCATCACAATATCTTGGAAAGGCTGCAGTGGTGGGAAGTAGTGCTGGGCTTCCTCGGCATCTTCCTCTCTGCCAAAATTCAGAGTGCGCCTAGGGAATGACTTCTCCGATTGCCATCTTCAGGAGAAGGAAATCCCTCAGGGATCAGTACTTAGTTGGGACCTGTTTATGGTTTCTGTGAATGGACTCGCTAATAATACCTCATAAGATATTCGTCCCTTACTATATATGTGGATGACTTAACTATCCTCCACCGAGGTGATGATTTGAGGAATATGTGAAACACCTTGCTATGTGTTATTGATAACGAATGCGAGGTTCTACTTTTCCGCCTGCAAAAACTACCTCCATCCATTTTTGTAGAAAGCGCTCAATTGTGGAGTTGTGAGGCCTTACCCACTTACACATATTTTCTCGGAGTAGAAGATGATCAGCTGCGATGGACCCTGCATATTGATTACTTTCGCCATACTGCAATGCAGGGTGTACATTTGCTCAAATTTCTTTAGAGGACGTTGGAGCACCCAGCAGGATATCCCCCTAGGGATTTTCAGTGCAGTGGTGCGATCACGCATTGATTATGGATCTGCAGTTTGTGTCTCAACAAGAAGGTTCTTGCTGCGTTAACTGGAACCTGTATTAAATGGTCGTCTGGCTACTGAGGCCTTCCATAATCCCCCTACTGCCTCCATTTAGGTGTGCAGCCATATCCAGCCACTTGGGATTTGGCGAAATCTGCCAGCACTTTGCTATACAGCTCGTTGTGCTATGTTACTTCCATGGCTATCCCCTGCATGACATGGCCACACTATCCCCGACGGGGGGTTGACATATCCTGGGCTCCAAAATGAACTCGCCCCTTGGGAATTTGTGTTCAGGAACTCACCAGGTGTAATAGCATTTAGAGAGGTACCCTCTAGTCCTATAT
Source organism: Adelphocoris suturalis (assembly GCA_030762985.1). Lineage (NCBI taxonomy): Eukaryota > Metazoa > Arthropoda > Insecta > Hemiptera > Miridae > Adelphocoris > Adelphocoris suturalis. The sequence continues at coordinate 78,771,693 of CM061043.1, forward strand.
CAATTGCCTCCAGACCCACCCTGCACCTTGTCTGGGATGCGTGTTGACCTTCGCATGGCGGGGTCAACGGCAATACACACACACACATTCTCAGATGCCCCTACAATGAGGCAATCCAGCGATATTCCGGACACACTCTCCTGTTCACCGATTGCACAAAGACACCTGATGATGTTGGCCTTGCTCAATGGAGCCCCAACTTCCAAATCACTTGATACTTACCACCTGAACCATCTGTGATGATGGTGATCTCCTTATACAACAAAGCCTAAGTGTATCGCTACACCAAGACACAACATTGGGCTGAACCATAACTTTCATGTGGGTGACAAGCCAAGTGGGTATTCATGGCAATGAGTGTGCTCATGCTCTTGCTCAGAGAGTCATTGGGTATAACTCTATTGAAATGTGGCCTGTACGCGTTGAGGTAAAAATCTCCTACATGCAACATAAAGCTAATTCCATCTGGCATGCGCAATGGCAGGATGAGGTCACTGGTCTGCCAGTTGTCTTTCAGGACTTGCGCATGATAGGCATAAGGAGGGTCGGGACTGAATAGTGGTCAAACGGGGTGTCACTGGCTATACTCACAGACACCTGCTTAGCGCAGAAGCTCGGAATGTGGGTGGAGATGATCTGTTCATCTTTCTGAAGAACTGTCTGAAGCTCCAGTCCCTATAGTTGTACCTGAGAGCCGCTGGGCTCCACTACTATCTGTGATATATTCATATACATCTATTGATAGTTTCATCTCACTTTGGTGATTATTTATAATAGCATGTGTTTCATGTGTTGCACGTATATTCATCTTATATTCTTAGTTTTGGGTTTTAATCCACAGTACGGGTCATCGCAGTACCCCACCGTTTTTTTCCCCTCTGATCTGCCAGTAGAGTCCATGATGGCACTCCGTTTATCGATGGAGGGCTACATGGTTCTACTTAATCGTGCTACTTGGAGTGGTGTTTTTTTAGACACCTTGTTCAATGCCGCTTATGACCGAAAATTTGCTCATACGACTGGACTTTAACAACCTTTCTTCAACCTACTTTTAAATTCCTTTATATATATATATATATATATATATATATATATATATATATATATATATATATATATATAGTTTTTATGAAAGATGAAAACACTCGCGTGTAATATTAATTTGAGTTGTTACAGAAGGTTGGAAAAGATAGGAAACACTTAAATAAACTTACAAAATTGAGAGAATATTTCGCTGTGTCAGCGTCGTCAGCTCTAGTGAAGAAGTTCTTCACTAGAGCTGACGACGCTGACACAGCGAAATATTCTCTCAATTTTGTAAGTTTATTTAAGTGTTTCCTATCTTTTCCAACCTTCTGTAACACAACTCAAATTAATATATATATATATATATATATATATATATATATATATATATATATATATATATATATATATATATATATATATGTATGTATTTACCCCATTTAAAAAAATGAATGAATTATTACAGTTAGTTTAAAAACCTCTTGTGATAACGTCCATATTAAAGCCTGGAAGATTATAGAGAAAAATTCTAGTGGGCTATTGACGGTTATTCAGCGGATTCTGTACAGCAGTCAGTTACCAGCTTAGAGACCATAGTGTTTGGAAATAAAGCCAAAATTAATGGGTAAATAAAACTGTGTAAATAAAATTAACTCAACTTTTTTTTCAACAATTTTTTTCTATCTAATTATGAACCGATTCAGTGTGCGACGATGTGGGCGTATACCGGTAGATTACAAGGAAAGTTGAAGTATAAAATTTGTTGATTATCCACGGGGATTATCCGATGGGTCATATAATTCCCATAATGTGGTAGATAGCATCCACGGGGATCATTCGTATGGGAGGCCACGAGGCGAGGACTCTGGCGGTCAAACCGGTCAGGTCGAAATTCTTCCTGCCTCTAGGGATTTGGTAACTGAGTGTCCCCTCAAGGTCCTCAAGATACTCCTGTTGCCACCTCCGTCCTCTTGACCTGGAGATAAAAACAACTCAATATTGACCCTCGAGTCAAAACAGACTGAGGAACCGCTATCTTTCCGAAGTTATGAGCGATTATTTATTTATTTTTTATTTCTGTTTTATATTAAGTATTATTACTTTTCGATTTGCCGGTTAATCCGTTTTAATAAATTGTAATAGAGGTTCGTTTTTGGGCTTGGCACTTTGTCGTACAATAACATTGTCGTATAGCGTGCATAACATTGCATGATTCACTTGAATTGAATTGCTTGGTAATGACCTTCAGTAACATACGATTATGTATTATGTATTGTGTTGTAGTTTCCTAGAGAACATGAAGTAACATGACGTTTTTACAACATTATTGACAAATAAATGATGAGATGAAACAACAGCAAAGGTAACGGAATAAGAAAATCGAAACAATAATAAAGAAATAGATACTACGACAGTAGAACATGAAGTAACATGACGTTTTTACAACATTATTGACAAATAAATGATGAGATGAAACAACAGCAAAGGTAACGGAATAAGAAAATCGAAACAATAATAAAGAAATAGATACTACGACAGTAGCAACAATAGGTAGCCTATGACTAGTAGTTTTTTCTTAAATTGAAACATTTCAGCGTTATCTGCGTGGTGATTCCTTTTCATACATCTCACATGAAGGAAAGGGGGTTGTTGGGCTGATATGTAGTTCATAAGTTAAATAACAATAATACGCAGCAATGAGAGAAATATGAACCAGAGGTATTGTTACGAAGTGGATCTCCCACACCACTCCAGTAATGGCCACCAAATAACAAATTTATTTTTAAATCTTTATGAAATTTCTATTCTTCCATATGATCCTTTGGAATTCCCTCAAATAAATGGCTTTAGTTCGTGAAATATTGAAATTTCTAAGCGGATTAATATTTTAATGTTTCTTGCCCTCAACTATAGCTGTCACCTTTGTAAATATCAATATTTTCTGGTCAACTATTCGACCGCATTGGGTCCTAAGTGGTTTTCGTGCTAGTTCAACGATGAAAGTAGGAATTCCCTTTTGTTTCAACCAAATTAGGTTATTTAAAGCTATATTTGCATATTCAGGTGTAATTCCTCGTTAACATAGGTTCCACTCAGGAAATTAAATATCTCAATTTCAATGAAATTCATCCGGATATTCAAGAAAAATAAATTTGTACTAATACTAAATTCAATTTATGTTACTCAATAGATAATATGCTATCTTCAAATCATGCTACAGATGAAATTTTTATTGAAGTTCCTAATTTCTTATTTTGGTTTAGATTATCGGGGGTGCATAGTTCCACTACCTTGACGTAGAAATAGGAAACATAGACTTGAAACCTACTTTGATATTATTGGGTGGCTTGAGGATACCTGGCAGTCGATTAAGACCCCTATTTTAAGTTAAGATTGATGGGTCAACATAATTATTGTATACTTTCTCAAGCTAGTTAATCCCTTGTAAACTTTGGAAAGATTCTGACATGACGTTTGCCGTCTTCAATTACGAGTACCCTCGACAAGATTTTATTACAAAGGTTTGAGTTACTCCCATTATCTGTTGAAATTTCACAGGATGTTTCTCTTCAAAACAGTTACTACGTCATTGTTTCTAATTGACCATGACGGAGATAGGTAAACCACACGCTTTTCTCCTACTTTCTAAGATTTATATTTTTCCTACTCTTTATTTAAAATTAAATTAATATTGAAATTATATTAAATTAAAAATTATATTCAATTTTCATAACTGAAATTATGAAGTTCATTTGGACATTCCTAATCACTTCCGGTAGAACATACCTTCTGATGTGGAAGAAAACTGAATTTGACCTGGAAACTGAAATTCACATGATATAGTCTCTCTCTTTCAACATCCCAACCGCTGGATGACAAAGCGCCTGCTAGCTGCAGAACGTGGCCACCGTGAGTACCCGGACACTGCTGCACCATATGATATAGGTTCTCATTTTTACCCTGACAGGCACGACGAAGGGTGTCTACTGTCCCGCGACTACTCCTTGAACACCTCGCTGAGGTGGCTACTGCTGGTTGGACCCGGTGGGGTAATTAACTGTAGGTGCCTAATGTTTGAGATATGATAAATAGGTACCTACATGTACCAATTACCGGAGTTCCTTGGTTTGGATCTAAAATAGTTATTATAGACAGAAAACAAATATAGAGAGAAAACAAATTGTTGTAGAGGTCTTGTAGGTACTAAATGAAAGTGTGTAGATACATGAAAATAAACCGTAATTAATCAAAAACGAAGTTTATAGGATATAGCAACAAGGATATAGCAATCCTTAATTTGTAGAACAGGTGTGCTTGAATCTGAACTCATCAATTATCGCAATGGATATTATGTACTTATGTACATACATCTAAGTGGCCACTACAAAGAGATGAAGTGAAGGGTACTAATATCTAAAGTAGGATTGAGCTCTGCACTTATGCAACGTGGTAGTTCTAATAGGTACATGTAGCAGCATGCAAGCAGCAGCCTAGCTGTATGAAAATGTAGGCAAAGTATGGCTGTTAAGAGATAAGTATTTATGATGATGAGAAAGTCTGTAATGGTGCAGATAAGTGGTGAAGATGATAGAGGTGCGATGAAGAGAGTAAAAGGTTGAAAGAAGTTCCTCAGGTAATGGATGATGAAGAGTAGGTGTGGTGTAGTAGTAGTAGTAGTAGTAGTAGAGAGTGCAAGTACCAAAGGCATATAGAGCAGAAAAACTTACGTTTCAACAGTGCTGTAGACTCTCATACCTGACAAGGACGTGAAGATATGGGTAATGCTCGATCTGCCGATTCTATGCACTTCTAGTGTTGAGTAGATGATATAAACGAGACCGAATACCCAATCCAGGTAGATAATGGATGGGAAACCTACCACCACTGCCTATCGACCTATTTCGCAAGTGAAACTCAAGTGACAGCACTGATCTGATCTTGGAAATTATACAGATGATCGTATTCCGAACTGCGACGTCGCAGAAATAGAAATACATAAAGAAAATGATGATTTATAGGCAGAATAACTGGTGAGGAACAAGGAGGAGGGGTCTGGTGAGGAACAAGAGATTTGGTAATAATGGTGAAAAATGGTTGCTGCCAATTCCCGGTGCTTTCCTATGCCTTCCAAATGAAGCACCAGAATTGCTCTCACTTCACAAACCCATTACCACATAGCACCATATACAATAATTTTATAAGGAATATTTATAAGTAAATATAACAACTAACAAGTATATAATAAAAGAAATATTGAACAAGAAAGAGTCAAGCAAAAAGAAGAAACGAACACCCAATGGTAAGAAAATAGAGCGTCAACAACTAAACAATGAACGCTACAGGTGTAGGCCGATATCCTTGCTAAATCGTTATCAGTAATGTGATAGTGGATGAAATGAGTGGTTCATTTAGATAAATAATAATTAAACACAACGGAAAAATAAATAATGGTGAATTTGTGGTTTGGTGCCTAGTTGACGGAACAAGGAGAAATTATTCTTCATGAAAGTTAGGTGAGTAAGTTGAAAATATCTACGGGCGTAAACAATTCCCAGAAGCCCATTCTACCCACTAGGAAGAAATGGGGGATTCACAGCACTGTCGGAGTTCTTTACCATCAACTGACTCAAGCAGCGCAGCAGCAAACTCAGCCGTTGAGCTGGGTTATGGAACAGATGGTGTTGCGCAGTCACACTACAACAACTGCTATCGAACGAAGTCCAGGTCAGCAGCAGTGCAGACGATCTCCCAGCTCGAGCCCCTAAGGGTGAGCAGGCGCTGGCGGCGTAAAAATGGGATGCTGGCTGAGAGAGAGACAATACCGAGCCCGCCGACCTCGACCGGTGCGTGATATAGGCACTTGGAAAACCAGGTGGGAAGCCTAGCCAAGAGCGCACAGCAGAGCGAACTTCACGATCTAACTCAAGCAGTCTCCCCGCAGTAAGCCTACCAAAGACTGACCCAGTAAGTGCGTGCAAAGGAGACACAGCTAGTGCTGTGGCTTCAATAGAGCCTTGGTGACACGAGCTAGAGCTTCACCATGGTCCACACGGCTTGCAGCAATGGTGGTTACACCCATGAAATCAATTCCAAGATACTGCCAGACCTCCAGCTCACACACACACTCACACGCACACACACACGCGCGCGCGCTCCCTCTATCTCTCTAGGATTCGTCTCAGAATGTAACAAAACAGATTTCAACGAAGAAAATTTTTGAAAATTTTGATTTTAAAAATTTAGAAGCCATTGCAATAGCTTCATTTTTCACGAAAATTCGTTAAAATGTGTCTGTTTTTTGGGTGAGGAGCTTTAACGAATATTTTGAGATGAAACACTGTACTTTTTGATTTATTGCAGATGCTGACGATGAGAGAGGGATCGTACATCTACGAAGTATGGAGAGCTCCGCCCATAAAGTTGTACATCAAGATCTTCATATTCAACATAACCAACGCCGAGGAGTTCATGTCCGGTGAGCACTCAAAGCTCAAAGTACAAGAGATAGGACCTTACACGTACAGGTTGGCATTGAATCATCTTCATTAGTTAGGTGTTGGTTACCTACCTACCCTTCTATGTGTGGGAGTCAGTCACATACCCTGTGTCATGAAGGAAAATTTTAAATTTGTTGATTTCATAAGGCAGACAAGAAACTACTGCAGTCGCACGGAGCTGATGGTGGGAGATCGCTACAAGCAGAGTGCTAGTTATTTCATAATCCCACTGTGACTAATTAGAAATTTAAAAAACTTATACATTTGTATAAAATGTTTTGCAGGAAAGAAAAATGAAGAAAAGGAAAAAAAAAAGACTCAGATAAAGTGGGTCTGGCAAAAAAGCTTCTCTGAATTTGTAGCATGATCGAATAGGTTATGGGATTGTGTTAATAACAATAGGAGATGGAAAAAGGTACTTAGTCATACAGCTTGACTAATAGAGCGAATTTTCAAAGAAAAGTTGTGGATAAAATAAGTTAGCCACTTAAATTCTGATCATGAGGCCAACCATGTCCTGAGATGGTTGCGCATCTCTTCTCGCGCAGTGAGAAGAGATGCTCCGAAGCTGCAGCCGTTCTATCTCTTCCTCGTGAAGATCTAACATTCTTACCAAATAGCCTATTTCATGCTTGGCACGATACCTGCCAATTCATTGAAGGCGACTTTTTTACACCATCGTAAAAATATTTCCTCTGTAATATGGTGCTGTCCAAGTATAGCGTATTCAAGCCACCTACTTACAGTAACGTAAACTCGTATATCAGTGAACAACACGAAATCTACAAAATTTTGGTCAATTATGGGCATTTTTCACCTAAAAATCTATTCTTCTCATTTATTATGAATCTTGGAGATCTGGGAGTGTCGCAATCGACATTTTAAGAAACGAATGTATTTTTCTGAAACGAATTAGGATTGAAATAATTTTTTTGAAACGAATATCATTAATTTTATTGCATCCATTAGCTATTGTTACTCAACAATTAAATGCCATTTTTAATCGATCTCCTTGACCATGACTCAGATCATCGGCGTATAGTGATTCAAATCTTTATCTCACCTACCACCTCTGCACTGGCTTTTATGTGGTAGGCAGGGAGGTTCTCATGCAGAATAAAAATATTCGAGTCCAAAGTAGTGTTTAGAAAAAAAAATGTCTTGTTTTACTGGACATTTTCTTTCTATTTTTCATCATCTTCTGAAAGTTGTATTTTGGATTTTTTGAACATCTCATTTAACTCATAGTGACAGAGTTCGGAAATACTAAACTTATCCATTAGGCAGTGTAATCACTAAGTTACTTCCATTTTTACTGTATTTTGGGAAGCATCCATTAACAAACTATTTAATATGAACCATTTCAAACACAAATGATACTGATCAAGTGTCCCAGTAAACTGTTTCGGATGAGCGATGAAAAAATGCATGCTCCCTCCTTCCAAATAAAAGAGACACGCTTGTGCTTACACATTTTTACGTGATAGATTCAGACTTCTGAACCCGAAGTTCGTAGGAGGTCGCAGCTAATTTTGGTAGGAATTCATTCGGGGTACTTAGTTGTATCTAATAACGTTAAAAATAACGAACCAGAAAGAGGCGATAAAAGTATAGAGCGTTTATTGGTAGTGCACCCTCAAATTTCCAAAACTACAACTAAATTCGCTAACTTTTTTTTTAAATTAGAAAATACATACCTTTTTTTAAAAATATAGAGTGCACAACTATAATTGTTTTCAATGATAACGTGGAATTAGAGCAATTTCACTAAAATTCGAGTTTGTTAGGGCTACACGGGACAGCAAATGGTTGTGTGCCTCTTCAAATCTAAAATTCTATTACAGCAACTACACCTGTAACAGGTAGGTAAACTCCCCCTAACTGTTCCACAGAATAAATACAAAAATAGGGTTTTTTTAATTTCCGATTTCTATTTTTTTGCAGTAGGAAGAAATGGCCTAACTTGAAATGGTTCTTACTTTACTTTTCACTTATATCAGTATAAAATAGGTGATTCAGTTGGATTACATTACTGTGAGGTGTATATATGGTGTCGTGTATGGACATGCGTAGATGCTAAATTTGATTCAAAGACAACGCAATTCTTTGGTAATGAAATCTAAATGCCAGTATCAAAGAAATGACCATATTGAAGAAGAATCGAGTTGAGATTTCGAAGATTAAACCCATTACAAGATTTTACATTACACTGAACAAAATTAGAACCATATCCTGCACAATCCCTGTAAATTGTATGTAAATTTGCTGAAAAATTAGGGACTGAATTAGTTTTGATGGAATTCCAACATTGCCACTGCAATGAAATTTGCTAAAGCTCCACTCATATTTTCCTGAGATTTTAACCGCAGAAAACCTGACCCCGAAATCCATGTAAAAATATTGGAAATATTGAGAAAAAAAATCCATGTACAATTTATTGAAGAAGTTATGAATGTTAATATCAACAATAGCCATTTTTCATAGCACAATATTATCATGAGGATAATTGAGATAGGTGTTGAGTAAAGAAATCTAAAAATGATTTTGAGATGATTTTATTCAGTGGGAAGGCGGAGAATTTTTCGCTGATAAATCGACACCTTCCCAATATGTAAAATAATTTCTATGGAACCTGAAATAAAAGCGCTGCAAATTATTACACAAAGGTTTATTATTTCTGTACTGGATAGTCCTTCTACGCAGAAGACCTGTCTATAATCATTAATAATACAATAGGTATTTTAATATATCCGCATAGGAATAGACGCCTATCAAAGAAATTAAGTTACAATAAGGAATTAAATTAAGTAACATACCTACACTTTAACGCGAATCGACTAATTGAAAATTAATTATATAAAATATATCTCCTACCTAAACTCCTAGAGCTCACCTACAGGCATGTGACAAAAGTTAAAATAAACCCGGTTACATAAGTGAAAATTCCATTGGAATTATATCAGCTGATACGAGAGTTGTTGATACAAGGCAATTTTAGCTACGCTCTACCAATTATGATTTGCTCAAATGTTGTTGATTTTTTTCCCCCTGCCAAAGTTCAAGCCCTTAGAGAGAGCTACGGGATGAACTTACACTGACTCGGGTGATTTGGTTTGATTCTTTGGGTTAATGTCTATAAATTAGACCCCCCCCCCCCTCCCTGAAAAAAAATTACTGATACCTTGAAAGTTTTTTGAGATTTCTATTTTTCAATGATTAAAAATAATAAACCAAAAGCTGAATTGTCCTTGAAATGGATTGGTTGGGAGTGAAAGTCAACTGATTTGATGCATTACATAATTTCGTAGTACTTTTTGGGTTTTCGTTTTTTCGATACATAATTTTCGAATGATGGTCGGGGAATAAATGAAAATCATTAATATTACAGTAGTTGTAATAATAAATCTGCCTATATCAGTTGGATGCACATAAAATGAAAACTGGTAATGAACTATTCAAAGAAGATGGCAGCAGCCACTATGAAACCTGTGGTTCGGCAATGAATAGCCGTAGGTTATTATAGTAATCCTAATAAATCGAGATACATCAGAAAGATAAACATTAGGTATATGAAAACTGGTGATGGACTGTTCAAAGAAGACGACAGTAGGTCCTATTACACAATTGTTGGGTAATCCTTAAGGAAGTTATAGCATACCGGGTGAACCTTAAAAGCAACGGCGGATCACGTACAGAGAGAGCAATTGGTATGAAGAATGATTTTCTGGCTTCTTTGATAGATCTGTGGATCTGGCTCTGGTTCCTCTTATTTTGAAGAGCTTCAAACCTGAGATTATTGTCAAATCCATAACTTCAACTTAATCCCTTCTATATTCAAATGATGGTCTGATCTATGAGTACTGTTGCTCTGCTTACACTATGGCTTTGTAGTCCTTTCTTGATCCCTGCATGGTTCAACTGAATTTCTTAATTTGACATGCTCCTACATTTGTGCATTCTAATGTATGCAACCTGAAGTATCTCAGAACATCCTGATGTATCATAGACACTTTCACACACTAACAGACTTAAAAACACTGTAAGACTGACATTTTCTACTGAAAGTTCGGGTGAATGACCCGATGGTCTTGCAAACAGATAAACCGCAATTAATTTGTCCAACGGAGTTCACCTTTCACACAATTCAAACCTATCATTTCTATATCTTACGGATTCGTGAAGTGTCTCGAAATCGTTTCCACACCGAAAATTACTCTGGATCGAACTGACGCACATGCTGCCACCGTGGCTCCTGCTCCTTGGGACAGGTCCTTGGCCGACCTAGTGCACCTAGGACTGGCCTTTCTCCGCCTCTCAGGGATTTCCAGTGGGTGAGTAGGTACGATACGTTTAGACAGGCGAGTTCACTTCTCCCGGTTAAGCCAACGTCTGACTGCATGTCCATAAACCAACCCAAGGATTATCCCTGAATGATGATCCCAGGAAAGTGCGGCTCATTTAAATTTTTCCGCCATTCCATTCATGCAATACGTTGTTTTTTCTCTCTGACATTTGAAGGACATCAAGGTTCTTTTTTCGTGAGTCCGAAAATTCCAAAAAAAAAGTTCCAGGTATGCAGCATAATCTCATGAGTGAATTTTCGTAAATTATCATATAGGTACTGTATTATGGCACATTGTTTTGAAAATTGAGGAATTTAAGTAAAAATAAATAAAATTGTTCTTAATATTAATCTGCTATTCAAAAAGAGATTTTGGATTTGTAACTTTTTTGCTTTTTTTAGCGAATTTCCGTAGGAAATGAACAATTGCAATGGCTACTAAAATTTTGAAATCAAAATTTTAGAAAACAGGATTGAGATTAAAATTCCGTTCTTGCGCAAAAAAATCAAGCTATTCTAACGAAAGGGTGAGTTTATTGGCCAGCACTTTTTGAGCACATTAAATTGGTCAAATACGATAATTTACGAAAATTCGCTCATACGATCATGCTGAATGACTGTAATTTTTTTACAGATTTTTTTTAGCACATTTTAGTGAAATTTATGTACATTTTTAAGCAAAATTTTGTACATAGATTTTTTAATGTTCTATTTTATAGTTATAAACCTTTTTTTGAGCAATGTTATCCTATAAAATATGAATTTAACGTTTTTTATCAGTTTTTTGCTATTTTTACTATTTTTTCAGCACCATGTTTGAAATTTGACCAATTTAATATGCTGAAAAAATGCTGGCCAACGAACTCGTCCTTTCGTTTGGAACGCTTGATTTTGTCGCAAGAACGGTGTTTGTATCTCAATCCTAAGGAGAGTTAACGTCTGAAAGGATATATATATATATTATAATAGAGTTAAAAATAGTTTAACTCTACGAATCGCCTGAGAATGCCTCAAAACGGATTTCAATGAAGAAATTTTTCAAAAATTGTGATTTTAAAATTTTCCGGTCCATTGCAATAGCTTCATTTTCTACAAAAATTCGCTAAAAGGTTTGCCAACTTGACTATGGAACAGCTTCCTAGTATTCCCAACCTGATTATTCAGATAAATAAATTATATGTTAATAGAAAAGATGTAGAAAATATCAGCGCATGGTTATCAGAGTGGGACATTATTTAACTAATTTTTTTAGTTCAGCTGACGCAGTAGCTAATAATTGTTAGTTATTGGTAGTAATTAAGTTATGGGTAGTAACTAATAACTGTTAGTTATAACAGTTGATAAATGTTAGTTGATAACTGTCTTAAATGACTAATTATGGCTAAACTCACCTGAATTAGTTTTGAGTTAAAACCCATCAACTAATAGATAATTTTGGAGAAATAAAATTATTGAACGAATTACTAATAGATAATTAGTGTTTAGTTATTAGTTACACGCAGGTGAAACTAATTACTAATTTAGTTATTAGTTACTCGCAACGAAACTTATAACTATTCAGTTATATACACTTTATTTGCTACTAGTTACTCATTAGTTTTTAGTCATTATTCGTGCGAATAATAACTAATATATAATTTGTATTCGCTGAAAACGTCAAAATCGAAACTAGTCAAAGTGTAGTGGAAATTTTTCTTTGAGCAACATGACCTAATGCGATAGTGTTTAGCCATGTCATCTTACGAAAGTGCAAACAATGATTCCGTCATTTACAGGTAAATTCGGATGCAAATTTGGTTATTAGTTATTATTTGCGCGAATAACGAGTAAAAATCAATTAGTCCTTAGTTACCAGTAGTAACTAAATAGTGTAACTAAATTAATTATTAGTTACTAGTAGTAACTAAATTAATTATAAGTTACTAGTATTAACTAAATTGTGTAACTAAATTAGTTTTAGTTACTACCAGTAAATAAACTGAGCAACCGAATTAGTTGTTCGTTACTTGTAGTAACTGATCGAATAACTGGATTAGTTACTCTGAAAATAATATCTAATAGATAAAATTAGTTGTAGTTATTATTCGCCATTGAAGTAACAAACTTAGTTTTTGCCCAACATTGACTGATATTCAGAAGCATAACCAAAAATAATTTTTCAGAAAATACATAGGTAGACTCGGAAGCAATTTCAGCTTGCGTACCAGTCCGCAACCACGAGTGACCTTTACATTATCAGCTACCAAATTTGCCTTCGTAGTAAGACCGCCTGGTTTCTATCAAATTACGTTATTTGATATACTTACCTCGAGGATGGTTTACAGTTAATGAATAACTTTGCGTCTAGCTCAGCTGCATTTTATTTTATTTTTTTATGTTTTTTATTTTCCTCCAACGTTTCTTCCCAGATGGATGTTAAAAAATCAAATATGGAATAACAAATTAACATTGATTAATTTTACATTTTATTAGTTCATTGTGGTTACTTAGCAGTATTAGTTTATAACTTATTGTAATAATTCAGCTTTCCTTGACACTACAGAGGCTTAGGGATCATGAGATGTTGCGATAACATGAGAGCATTCCAAATGTGGCGCATTGGTAGTACGTAAAAATCAATAGAAAATTAATATTTTCGCCCTGATGTGACGGTCGGAAGACATGGATACAGCAATATTAGTTTATAACTTAGCATCCAAAGCTTTTCTCAGGAACCACTGTACCGACCTTTAATGAAAATTGACTCGAAAATCATACATCAACTAATGTAAAAATCTTAAATCAAGTGATGTATGGTTTCTAAAGATAGTTATACTTTATGTTAGTACTTCAGTACACTAAGTACTGCTTTTAGCAAACTTAGCGTTTCTTAGCGGTTCATCAGCTCCAATCCAAGAACGGAATAAGATATTGCAATTCTGGTTTCACCTTCGTGTTTCACACACGAAAATCTCCAAAATGAGATGTCTCTCGTCTAAAAATTGAGATTTTTTTAAAAGTACACTTTACTTCCCTTTTGGGTACCTAGTCTAAAAATCTTGGCATTTTTTCTGATTTTTATTTGCGTAAAAGTTAGAACCGGGCACCCCAAAAACGCTCTATAAGTTTCACTTCGATGTCTCAAAAATTGTACAAAAAACTTTTGGGACACTTTGTAAATAGAGGGACTGGTAAGGTGTAGGTGTTTTATTGAATTTAATTCATTTCTCTTCTGTAGGTTTACTTTTACGCAGTCATGTATTGATAATGTAAGATGCACTTTGTTCAATAATTATAGATGAGTGTTTTGTGTTGAAGGGCTATATTGTACAGAAATAATAAACCATTGTGTAATACTAGTATTTTGCAGCGTTTTTCTTTTACGAAAACGAACGCTCTTGATTGAATGGGGTGCGATTTTGGAGTCACTGGAACAAGATACAATCATAGCTTTGGGGATTTTCCTTTGAATTTGAAGATGTAATGTAATCGTAATTGACAATGCAAAATGTTCAGATTATTAGCGAATTTTCGTGGAAAATAAAGCTATTGCAGTGGCTCCAAAAAATATCGAAAATTTTCTTTATTGAAATCAGTTTAGTGACACTCTATATTTGTGTGTGTGTGTGTGTGTGTGTGTGTGTGTGTGTGTGTGTGTGTGTGTGTTGACAGGACTGAGATAAAAAATCCGTTCTGGCACCAAAATATCAAGCTTTCCAAATGAAAGGACGAGTTCGTTGGCCACATTAAGTTGCACAAATTGAAAAAAAAATGTGCTAAAAAATCAATAAAACTGGCCAAAAACGGCTAAAAATCGTTAAATGTATATTTTAAAGCAGAATGTTAATTTTAAAAAATGTTCATCAACCATGAAATATGTACATAATTTAATTTAATTAATATTTGCTGAAAATAAAAAACGCAAATAATGTAAAAATCCGAAGTCCGATTTGAATTGCTGAATACCATTTAGAATGATATTTTTGTTTTGCTCTCAAAGTACTCAAATTTCAAAACAATGCAACATCATAAACTACAATATTTTTCGAAAAGTGGCTCATACGATCGTGCTGCATGACTGGAACTTTTTTCTAAATCTTTTTAGGTATGAAGATCCTTATTTTCGGCATTAACGATGAAGTCATTCTTTTTCCAACCCTCATTCTGAAAAAGAATTCGAAATTTAGTTATATGGTTTTGTACATTGTGTATCATATGATTTTTATTCACACCTAACCGATATTCTATATTCCATTCGATAGCTGATGTTGTTTCTATTCAGTTGGATGGTTCTGTTCAAAGTGAAAAATTGGAAAACACCAACGTGACGTGGCACGAGAACAACACGCTGTCCTTCAATCCCAAGAGAACAGTCGTATTTGAGAAAGACCTCAGCGTGGGAGACCCTACAGAAGACATCATCACGGTTGCCAACATCCCACTTTTGGTAAATTGTTGCTGCTCATTATACCTTGATGCTACATGAGTGGCGTATATAAATACATTTTTTAGTGGGTGAGACCAATGTTGTGTTAGGTAATTTGGGTAATTAAGTAGTTATACTCAAAGTTACACGCTAGTTTTTAAGGCCGATCCCAGAGGGTAAATTGCAACTAGATTACTTGTACCAATCAAACCGCTTTCTGCTCACCTAACTTCTGTTAGGTATATCTGGCAAAATTATGCATTACTACAATTCCCATTATTATTTGGCTAAAAATTGATGAAGATGGTAAACACTTATTCTTTGGATTTTGTGGCATGCACATCTCCGTAATAAATATAGAACAACTTGTTTTAAGGATTTTTGAACTATATCTGAACTATAATATAGTTCACAAATCCTTATAACAAGTTGTTTTATTGTTATTGTGACGATGAATGTGCCACAAAATCTAAAGAATAAGCTCACATTAGTTGAATTTGTCTTACAATATTTTTCCTCATTTGGGGAGAGGGGGGGGGGGGCTTATATTTGCCCCTGTACTACATAATTAAATCACTAGTAGCTGGACTTGAAGTACTGCGAATATCTCTTCAAACGGGTATTAATAAGTTTTAGCGAATTTCCGTAAAAAATGAACCAACTGCAATGGCTCCAAAAAATTTAAAATCAATCCGTTTTGAGGCATTCTGAAACGAATTCTAGTATTTAGTGCTTTTTTATATGCATCTATGTATATATATATATATATATATATATATATATGTGTGTGTGTGTATGTATGTGTGTGTGTGTGTGTGTGTGTGTGTGTGTGTGTGTGTGTGTGTGTGTGTGTGTGTGTGTGTGTGTGTGTGTGTGTGTGTGTTCCAGACGATAACGCTCCTTAGGAGTGAGATCAAAACTCCGTTCTTGCGTCAAAAAATCAAGCTTCCCAAATCAAAATATGAGTTTGTTGGCAAGCACTTTTTGAGCTCAATAAATTGCTAGATTTTCAAAAAATGTGTTTAAAAAAAATCATTAAAAACGTTTAAAAATTTTAAACTGTTTTTAGCAGAATTTTAGTCAAGAGACGTGTACCTATTAGCAATAAACAAGAACATAAAAAATATGTGCACAAAATTGTACTCAAATTTAAATGTACCTACTTGAATTTCATGTATACTTGAAGAAAAATAGATAGAAAATACAGTTTCAGGTACGCAGTATGATCGAATTTTAGTGAAATATCATTTTAGATAGATGTTGATATGTTTTGAAATTTGACTACAAAAAAATTGTTAACTGATATTTAAGGCTGAACAGCTCATTCGAATGGAATTCTGCGGAGAAAAATGTTCACTTTTTGTTTTTTTCAGTTTTTATTAATTTAATCGGCTCCGTGCGTTGCTTTATCTCATATTTGTCATATTCGCTTCAGCGCACAAATCCTGGAATTCCCACTCCAGCTGTCCATCGTGGATTTTTTAGGACGTTCCTCCATAGGCAAGGCTTCGTCCATACGTTGAACGGCCTATTATAAAAACGGAAGTTAGTGAAAAAACGTTGTCTATTTCCTCGAAAAATAAAGAGTCACCATGTTAAATCGATTTCGACGGTTAGGCCATCATCACTAACAAACAATAACTTGTTTGTTACTGATAATGGCTTTACCCTTAGAGCTTTAAAATAAACCTTAAAATTCTTAGAGCCTTAAACACTTAATTATAACGTTGCTATATTAATTAGTACATAAATTACTCAATGAAGAGTAGAAGGCAGTGTATGGGATTTTGGTCTCATAGAATTCTAATGAAATATTTCTCACAAGATAGTTTTGATGCCCTGTTGAGAAGTCTCCATCAGCTAAAAAAAATGAAAAATATATATATATATATATATATATATAGTATATATATATATGAAACTTGTTGTTATTGTTTGTTACTGACCGTCGGAATCGATTTAACATTGTAACTCTTTATTTTTCGTGGAAATAGACAATTCACTAACTTCCGTTTTGAAATGGGTTTCCACAACTTCGTCGCGAGTGATTTAGTTCAGCCTATCATAATTGGAAGGTGGAACACCCATCAAGTTGAGAGAGAAATTCACCGAGTACAAATAAGTTGAAAAAAAAATCATGTTCTGTGTGTGTTTTTGATAAATTTTGTCAAATTCTAAGCCGATTTTCGAGATGCTTTTCTTGTTCGATCCTAATTTTAATCTTGTACTGCAACAATCCTCGAAAAGTTTGAATTTGACGGCGAAAAGAAGAAGAGAGGGTAATGCCGAAAAAATGTGTTTTTCATGACAAATTTTGTAGATGCTACTCAGGAATTGCTTATGATTTTTAACCAATTTACGTAATTAGTTTTTTTTCGATCGTATTTAATCCTGAATATCTTGACTTTGTGAACGTTAGAGGAAACATAGAAGGATGTGTAGGAAGGGAAAGTGCTGTGAAGAAAACAGCCCAAGACGTATTCCTGGGTAAATCGTGACACGTAGTACATGATATTTTCGAGTTGGATTGGGCGCGAGGGTTAGGGGAAATAGGAAAAGCTAGAAATGAAATAGAATGGGTGTATTTTTCGAATTCGTTTCCATAATAGTTTACTGCATTTTATATAGTACTCATACTGTACTCATTTGTTTGTTCACATTGCTGGATTTTACTAGATATTCTTAAAATATGTGATTCATAGGCCTATATTATAATGTTCTAAATTCTTAACAATAAATAAGTGTAATTATATGCAGATAGATACACGTATTCCTTTGAAGAGGAAAAGCTGGTGATAATTAATATTTGCTTAACTCAAGTAGTGTACCTGCTACCAAATCTAATGAGTCCACGAGGAGGGGGCTACCGAATATGTGGTAATAGTATTTAAATGCAGCTGGCGAGACTGTTTGATACCCGACCTTGGATGTTTCTAGGCGGTGTGATTCTTACAAAAGTGTTTGAGTACCCAACTAGTTAGAATGATGACAGTCGGATGCCGTGAACGGCAAGGAAGAGTTTTTTGGTTTATTTGTCACCTTGACGTTGGGACGGGGACGAGGGGTCTAAGAATGTGTGGAATTTTACAGGAGGAGAAAGAGATAATGTTGTACATGCTATTATATGCATCTAATGCGAGGCTAAGCATTTCGCTCTCCGTTAAAATATTATATTTGTAGGTGTGTGGTGTTTAAATTATTTACGAAACTCTTCGAGGTACTTCCAAGGTTCGTTAGTAGTCTTCTTCCTAAGGGATGGAAGGAGCTCCTCGTCTCTGATCTACCTCGTCCCGGGATACCTAAAAGATCTACTGCAACATTACCCCCATTAGATCAGATACTTATTAGTAACCATTTCACTCACAAACTGAAGAAGGCTTTCAGGCCAGGGGTGTTAAAGCCCCCTTTCCGAAGTGCCTGAATCTTATAGATGCATAGCAGGGCACTCACAGAGGATATGTTCTGCTGTTTCCGCCTCTTCGCAGCAGAGACGGAATTATACGGTCCTGAGTTTATCGATATTGTAAAGGTGGTACCTTAGTATAAAGAATAGGGCCAGCAGAGACCGACTAGTTTGCGGAGGTCCTTTCGTCTCAATGATAGTAAATCACTTGCTTGTTTCTTTGATAGAATGAGAAACCGATTGGTTTGCCTCTGCCTAGGAGTGATCTGCCAAAAATTCAACCGTTCCTTGTTCTTCCATTTCTGGATGTGTTTAAATATGAAACTCTTTGCTATTCCGAGTTGGGGCTCGGGGCTGATTGGGCAGGACTCTGACCCTCTTTTAGCAAGTTGGTTAGCTCCTCGTTACCCTCTATTCTCTCATGCGTTCCCCATAGCAATGTCGATGTATTGCCCTGGGCCCCAGTCATAAGGGAATTGAGGCTACTCCAAGTCTGCTTTGAAGGTATTGAAAAGGCTTGGCTGCATGAAAATATGTAGAATCGTGCACCTTTGATCAGCTTAAGCCTAATAAATGGTAGTCACTTGTCCGAAGGGATTTGGATAGAGTATAATTGGGGCCGTTAATCCCCACCCAGCGGCACCATTCACGGACCCATCCGTGTACCACACTATTAAACCTGACTCACATTGAGGTAAGCTTGTTCTCCAGATTTAAGGATCATTGTTGATCACCCTGAAGGGTTAGTCAAGGGTTTTTTTCTAACATGACGTCGGGGATCGACACAGTCACTGATCCCATTTTGTTTTTTCAGTAATTCCAACAGATTAAGGCGGCACTGAAACTAACTAGTGGCAGCGTTCTAATGGCTCCCAAGTAGGCTGTCTCCTGCACGTTGATGTGCTGAGGAGTGAGGTCTATAGGAGTACCTCGAACACTGTTGTGGTATAACTTCCTCCTGGTATAACTTATTGCTCCTGTTATGCCGAGGTATGCTAACCTTTGGATTTGGTCAAGCCCTAGCTGCGCTGTAGATTGGCAGGTTTGTGGCCACCTTAATATAAATGGATAAATGTGGCCATGGGTCTGACGATAGTTTTGCAGGCCCATTAAATCATCATGGGGGTAAGTCCCCATGTTTCGCTAAGCATTCTATGATCGAACCACAAAGCACTCCTCCTTCTCAAAGCAGAGTAATTCAAGTTCTTGTTCCATGTTAATTTCTTATCAAGCACCACACTCTATCTCTTGTTAACAACATGATTGCACGCCTATAATAAAAATGTGTTGATAGGCAGTATTTAAATATAATATTTAATCAATTGATTAAAAAAAGTTGTAATGGATTTTACGTGTGCACATAAGTTGAGGCTATTTTTCATCAAGGGACAATGAAATTGATTCACCTATACTTGAATCCGTACTATTTCTGATAAAATCATTCAAATCCGTTACAAAATTTAGAAGTTACGGTTATTAGAGTAATACCATGTTAGCGCATGCGCACAGAAATATATATATATATATATATATATATATATATATATATATATATATATATATATATATATATACGGAAACAATGAAATTCGTGGTAGGATGTCTCCACCCTAATTCGTGTAATCCCTAAGAATTCAATTAAAATAGGATGAAAACCGTGTAAGAGATGCTTGTTAAAACAAGTTTATGTGTGGAAGAGGATAATTTCAAATGCGATGAAATTTCATAATATCGGACAACAAGTTAGTTTAGTTTTGTTCCTCACATGATTTAGCGGACACATAAACAAGCAAGTTGAATTACAGAATCCGAAATTATTCAAGATATTCGAAAACGTAAGGCCCAGGTGGAGATTCGTATTAGAAAGTGTTTTGACTTCTCTAAAAGTTATCACAATACTTCTCAACTTTGATGGACTTGGAAAAATTTTTTTTTTTTAAATCGCTAAAACAGCAGATGCAAGATAAAGTCCCAGTCGTGCAGTATGGCTGTAAACCTACATGCGAATTTTTACGGCATTTTCGTGTGGGTACTTAATTTTGTTTTAAAATTTGAGCACTTACAGAAATTGTGACTATGAAATAATCACTACTTATATAAACCAATAGGTATTAGGATTTTAAACTTTTTTTGCAATTTATATAATTTCTTAGCAGAGTTTAATGACATTCAAATATATCTCCATTATTTAGGCGATGAAATGTTTTTATGAAATATCCAGCGAGTAATGAAAGTGTGAAGCTTTAATTTCCTTCACAGTTTTTCTTTGGAATATTTTGTTGTGCTAAAAAAAATGCACGATAAAACTCGTCGAGAGTCAACAAATTCCACCTTAATTTTGAGTTGCTCAATTGTTTTTTGTAAAGAATGACTTTTCCATTCAATTCTACGGAATGATATCGTATGTATGGAATGGCTCGTGCATAGGTACATAATACCTGTAATACGAACATTTTTGAATTCCAGGAATCGTTTCAGTATGCACCAAAACGAACTTCGTAGAGGAAAAATTTGAGTTTTAAAATTCATAGAGCCTTAAAAACTTAATTGTAACGTTGTTACATTATTATATCAATTAGTACATCAAGTGCTCAATGAAGAGTAAAAGAAGGCAGTGTATTGTTTGGAAAAAGTGCGAATACTATGGAGGACCCTACACTTTTGTTGCGGTATTTGGGTCTCATAGAATTCTTATGAAACAATTCTCATAAGAAGAGATAGTTTTGATTCCCTGATCAGAAGTCTCCATCAGCTAAACAAAATATATATATAGTTATATAAAATAAAAAATAAAATAAATCAATTAAAAAATAAATAAATACTTTAATGAATAAAGTAATATTAATAATGTTAGGTATTTCAGTTATGCTCTATTTAAGCGCTGGATAACTATCGTATACTTGAACTCTTATATATTCCACAATATAAGGGTTTAAACTACATAGGCCTAATTTTTCCCCACAATCTTTGAGGTATCGAAGTGAAACACTCGGAGATCGTTTTTTGGGTGCTAAGTTTAAGAGAGAGAGAAATTAAAAATTTTTGAAGTTAAGTTCCCAATACCAACCCCCCCCCCCCCCCTCCTCTGTTTGAGTAGTATAGCAATTTTTGGATTTTTGTTTGCCTAAGACTAAATATTAGGCAATCCAAAAACACTCTCTAAGTTTCACTTCGGTAACTAAAAACTGTGGAAAAACATTGGGAGAAAAGTGGATTACTATCCATATCATCATATATGACGGTCAATGTATAAGTTTTCCAACGCCTAAATCGAGTATAAATTTACAATTCTGTCAAATTTTTCTTTTTTTGAGCTCACAAAGACTTTCATTAGGGCATCGAAAACTATCTTGTGTGTATAATTTCATAACAATTAGGGAACCCAAATTTTACAGGAAAAGTGCGAGTCCTTTATTGATTAAACAACGAATTTCTCATGTAGATCTTATTTGACAGGGGATCGCTTCGATGATGCACAACTCGTCGGTGGGAATGAGCCTCGCTTTGTCGACGCTCATCAGCTACATGAACGCGCAGCCGCTGCTGACGATGCCCGTGGATTCGTTTCTGTGGGGATACGAGGACCCCCTTGTGAAGCTCGCCAGGAGGACTCTCCCGTCCTGGATCAACTTCGAGAGATTCGGACTTCTGGACCGAGTAATTAACACCCCCCTTCCCTCCTTTCTTGTTAAATTGACGAAAATTGAATTATTATTTTAGCTCTGGACAACTTTTACTACTAGATTAATTCTGGATTACAATCCGCAGTTCTCTTCGAATTGCTCTCAACTCTCATGCTCAACTCTCAACTTAGCTCAAAACTCGCTTACTCTTAAAGTTTGAGAGGGCAGATACTGCTTTGCAATCATGGATAGTGAAGGGGTTCCAAGATGCGGTGGGTGGTTTGCTTGGGTTCAAAACATGAATAGACTTTGGGATCATGGCGAAGGAACCAACTCCAGTCGTATTGAGTTTGATAGGTGTTCAGGTTAAATTTGTTTGATCAGGTGATAAGTTTTATGTTGATCTCTTCAATCGAACGATTCGCAATCTCATCAGCCCTCAACCACAGTGTACCTTGTCACCAGGAACTATGAACTTTGTTGCAACAAAACCAAAAGCACTTAACAAAATCGACATATCAACAACCAGAGAATAAATATTTTTATCTAAGTATATTAAATAAATAATAAAACAAGATGCACTTACCTACGTTAATAAATGAAGATCTACTAATAAAAAAACTAATAAAAGCTAGTTGATACATAGTTCCCATGCAATATCATAGTATACCCAGATATTAATTTTATTATCGCAGTGCTTAAAAAGCACTGTGTTGCTCAGAGCACACATCGTGTAGCTCATAGGGAAGTTACATATAGTATCAACGCAATTCGAAGGTATCAGCAACTTTTTGGAGCTCACCAACAATGAAAGCGGCAGGTTTTTATTTAACGGAACTATTTTTGTTTGTCGGAATGGAGGATATGGGGATATGGGTATTCTTTCTTTTGTACCAAAAGAAAGAATTTGGTCTCCTTATCTCGTGGTCCTAGACTTCATTCCCTCTTTCCCTAATTACATGCTCGAATTTTTGCGTGATGCACGATTTGTCCAAACTTCCCATTTTCGTGAACCTACTTCTTCAAATCGACAAAGGTATTGAATTATGAGTAGGTACTAACATTCAAATATTTATTTGACATTTTTAGTAAGTACTGGCGTAGCGTTCTAGGTTACGTTGCCATTTTAACGAATTTATATTTACAACAGTACAACAGGTACTTTTCCGTTACACGCCCGCTATCTAGATTCGGTTTTACGCCCGCCAAGCACCACTTTTGGCGAAATAAAGATTTTTTGAACAATGTAACGAACTTAGGCCCCCCCAGAGGTGCAATACCTAAATCCGCATTCATAGAGAGAGAGAGAGAGAGGTGTGAGTGTACCATAAGAGACACAACTCGTATTAATAGCACATGTGCTGTGTTCGGAGAAGATAATTTTCCGGTTCCCGGATCCTCATCTATCGCCAACCATAGCAATTCAACAACGTGGGAATGAACGCCTGGCGCCGAAGGGACGGACGCGCAACGCATTCTCTTGGATCTCGCGGGAACTGTCACAACAAATACGACAGAATTATGTGTATACTTAATGTCTGGAAGCTCAAAAGCTCGCATTTCCAAAATCAATTAAAATATCGTAAATCAATATTTTTAGTAAAAATAGATTAGTTGAACAACTAGATCAGAAAGATGTGTAAGTATAGTTTGATGTCTAGAAGATGCTAGTAAGCAAGCTTCTCAAAGATAATAAAAAATATCATAAACCAATCCGTAAATATAGATTTAGAATAGATCAGAATTACATTTAAATATATGTTTGGTGGGCGTGGAACCGAATCTCAGGTGGTGGATGTATAATATGAGAAAATAATAGGATTTTTTGTTCTGCAACAAGTTTTGTAAATCCGTAAATTTGAGATTTTGACTCAAGTTTTGGTTGAATATTACGAGTATAAACTGCAAGCCCAATGCATCAAGTTGATAAATTATAGATAGATAAAAGGACTTTTTTTGCTAAATTTTACTAAAAATAACATTGATTTAAAACGGTTCACCTATCAAGATATGAATTTCCAACCAGCTATGCGATTTATACCCCACCATATAAAACCTTACGAGTTGTATTCAAGTAACTGCTACACCATTCCCGCTTGATTGGCATTCTTTATTTTTACATTATAAAAATTTTACCTATTGTAGATGATGGACGAAGGCGACTATCGGGTGAACATGTTCCTGAACAAAACAGGAGAGATGGACCAATTTTCGATGAACACGATCAACGATTCTCCAGGCCTCAAAACTTGGGGTTACGAGCCTGGCTCTAACAGGTATGTACTACACCCTGCAAGCAATCGGAATACTTCTAAAAACATTTAGGAACAGATGGAACCAAGATGTAATCTAGTATCACACAAAAAATATTCAAATATTTAAATAGGGAGTTTCAGTTATATAGTCAGCACAGACCCTTTCTTACATGTTTCAAGAGACAGAGTGATTTTTCAACGTTTCAACGTTTGAAGTGATTTTTATATAAAACAGAGAGACAATTTGGCGTACTTGCGGAAGCAGAAATTTGGATTTTAGATATACGAACCCTCATCCTTTATTATAGATCCAATTGTGAAAATTCACAACGAATATCTCCAATAAATTGCTTAAAAGCCATCAAGGCAGCGGAAGCATCGTTTTCCTACCTATTGTACGGTTAAACATTTTGCACCATAATCAAATTCGCCTAGAACTTTTTCTAATTTTACGTTACTGAAATCTCCATTGCGAATATATCCGCAGATCATTGCCACAGCTAAAGTGTGGCAATTTGTATAGGATTTCGATGATTTTTTTTTTTTTTTTAGAGATTTTGCAGATTCCCTTGATAAGTTTGTGGTCCTCTTTATAAATCAAGGCTCGAGGGTAATCAGAGTCTTTTGCGAGTGTGTAAATGTTGAATCATTCATCAAAGTGTAAATTGCTCGGCAACCTATTGGTTCGATTCCTCCACAACATCGACAGTGGTTGAGTACTTAACGAGAGAAGGTTCTCTATGAATATCATCATTATCCAGTCCGAAAATCAGTTAAAATCTAGAGCTTCTTCAAATATCATCCGATATAGTGAAATAGTAAAGGATTACCTGGGGGTAGGACCTTGTTAGCCCTATGAAATACTTTGCTCTCGGATCATCTGTTGGTCCAATCAAATCATTAGAGGACGATGTTCATGCTAGAAAGTAAATTCCTTCGTACACGCATAACTTCTACAGTTTTCGTCTGATTTCGATGATAGTTTTAGGGAATCTGCGGGTTAGACTCTCGATAGTCTCCCATCAGTTTCATTAGTCATTAATCAATATTAAATTTCACTCTGCGTATGCTCAAACGTTAATTACATCAAGCATAATTTTCTCACGTTGTCGTCTTTCGATCTGATTCACATTTTGAGGGTAGTTAGAAATACACGAGTTTATCACCTCACATACATTTCATCAAAATCGTGTCGTTAGAGGCCGATGAGCATGCGCCAATGTGAATTACTTGCAACACGCATAACTTCTATAGTTTCAATTCGATTTTATAAATGAAATTTTTAGGGAATCTGCGGGTTAGGCATTAGATGGTCCCTTGTTAGTTTCATTACTTACAAATCAATAGGTGCATTCACTCTGCGCATCTGCAAACGAAAATTCCACCAAGCATAATTTTCTCACGTTCTAGTCGTCCGATCTGCCACAAATTTGGAGGGTAGTTAGGAAAAGCCTAGCTGTTCACCACATATCAATTTCGTCATGATCGTATCATTGGAACTGATGCGCACGAATGTCAAATCCTTGCAACACGTATTACTTCTAGTTTCAATACGATTTTGATGAACTTTTATGGGAATGTCCTGGTTAGGTTAAGGATGATCTTCTATAAATGTCATCACTCAGAAATTGATAGTTTTCATTGCGCATGCCCAAACGTAAAATTCATTTAACGTTATTTTCTTATACCTTATTTTTCCCATTTTACTTGAATTTCAAGGGTAGTTTGGTAATGACAAAGTGATTATCCCGTATGATTTTCATCGCGATCGTATAAGAAGTAGCTACTGCCCATGTGTTAACATCAAATATTTGTAATAAGGATTACATCTACAGTTTTCATTTGATTTCGATCATTATTTCTCGGATTGACTGGTTCATATATTTCAAAATGATCTTCACATCCATGTAACGGGTGCAAGGAAGGTATGTTCCACACCTAACATTGCACAAGTTTTGTTCTAGCGTTAGTCTGCCTAAACGACAAGTTTTATATACATTCCTAAGATAAAATCGGTTGTACAGGACTTATGCATTGAAAATCAATCATCAATCGCAATAATTTTTATCAATGAATCTCTCGTTCTTTGCGTTGTACAGCACGTCCAAATGCAACAACATCCGCGGCACGACGGAGGGATACCTGCTGCCGGCCAACCTCCAGCCCAACTCTTCCTTCATCGTGTTCCGGAGAGCCTTCTGCCGGCCGCTCCCCTTCGTGTTCTCGGGACAGGAGATCACCAAACAGGGTTACCGAGCCTTCAAGTACACTTTCCCCGAGAACATCCTCGACCCAGAGAACCCCGATAACAAGTGTTACTGCAAGGACGGCTGTCTCCCCTTCGGCCTCTCCGATCTCTCCCCCTGCTACTACAGTCAGTATAATCTCCTACAGTGCTGGTGCTGAGGCACCACTAAAAAGCTCCAGTCATGCTGCATGATCGTATGAGCGAATTTTCATAGATTATCTTAATATCTTACGTCACTTTGTTTTGAAAAATTGTTGAACACCAATTTTATGGCAAATAAAGTAGTTCTAAATCATACTCTACGATCCAAAACAGATTTTGGATATTTAGTGATTTTTCACTTTTTTTTTTTTTTTTAAATAGATTTTTCAGCAAGTAATGATGACATTTAAGTTAATTTTTCACCATGATTTTGTGAATTAATTTTGCAATGTTCTAGTTTATTGTTGATAAACTTCTTTTGACTATACAACTCTGCAAAAATATAAATTTAACTATTTTTAGTCACTTTTAGTAATTTTTTTAGCAAATTTTTCAGAAGTTGACCAATTTAATGTGCTCAAAAAGTGTTGGCCAACGAACTAAGCCTTTCGTTTAGAAAGCTTGAGTTTTTGGTGCAAGAACGGAATTTTTATCTCAATTCTAAGTAAAGTTATCGTCTGGAATGATATATATATATATATATACACGTGTGTGTGTTTGGGCTTGACGAGACAACGTTTTACTTATGATGTTCTCCAGAAAGGCATTGTTTGACATTTTGGCATCATATGTCGATCACAAAATAAATTAGTCTCGGAGCTTATTCTGCTGATATGAAAACAGATTTCGCTTGCGCTTGATAGGAACAGTTAGACTTGATTAGAGATATTTTTATTTCTTCACCTCTTGGGAATCCAGTGAATGTTTTCCAGTCCCCTTGTAGGTTGGTGAATGCGAAATCAGCGAAGGATGAGCTCACTTAGATGTGTCTTTCAAGGGGACGCCAGTGACGATAATTGTCACAGCGGGAGTTTGCAGCATCGTTGGTCGATTAGGAAAGAATTCAGACGCTGAGCTCATTTAGCTGATTAGGTTAGATCTTCTTATAGGGATTACACCTATTTCACATGACCCAGAGATGATCGATTCTAATTTCAGCGTCGTCGGTAGATTGCAAATGAAATTGGCCTCAGAGGTGACTCATCATGCATTGGGTGGCTGATCTGGGTGGTTCAACACTTTGTAATAAATACTCATACTCCTCTTGATCTAGAAACGCTCCATTTCAAATGTCATCAGTGTAAGTTAGATAGAAAATGGGAGCCGAGAAAATAATGATTTTTTCATCATTATTGGTATTACCTACACATCACTTTTAGTTCTAACGCCCACTTCAAAATGACGCCATAAATGTCTTTGATCCCCCCCCCCCTCCTCCATTTTCTCTTTTTCTTTTATATCCATGTATTGTTTATTCAAAAAATATTAGAAAAAACGCTAAAACTCCGTAAATTTAAAATTCCAAGATGTGGCACGGAAAACTTTATACTTTAAACTTAAAAGTTTGAACTTTAGAAATTATGATTGAATAATAATTGAGATAAACTTTTATTGGGCACAGAAATGTGCTCCCTAATCGGGTAGCCGTGGAAAAAATTAGGGAAGAATAATTTAAAATCCTTAAACTGTTAAAATTAGTGTTGATAGCCCAATTTTATATTATAGAAAAGTTCGTTTTCCATCATTTAATGCATTTTAATAGTTTTTGTGCTCAAAAACATCTCTTAATAATAAAAATTTGATTTTAATACAAGGATAATATTCTAGAAAATTAGCTAATAATGTTGAACGACTGAAAATTTTAATATTTTTTGGCAGACGGACACAGTGATTTCTCTGGAGGGTTTTACAGATTAAACTATCCTGCCCTTAAATACGAATTTTGTCAGTGTATGACGTCAGCCATTGCCAAATCATCAAAAATCTAGTTTGGTATCGTTTTCACTAGTTTTCGCCATACAGTATCGGCTGAAACCACTTAAAAGCTTTAAAAGTTGTCCTTGACGACGATACGATTTCGTCGTCACTGACGTCATCACTGTCGTCGTCGCTGACGTCTAATCATCAAAAATCTATTTTAGTTTGGTTTTCAACAGTTTCCGTCACATAGAATCGTGAATAAGAAGCGAAGTCGAGTACATTATATTAGACAATCAGTTTTTCAAACCTCGTGAAGAACCTAATCAGCTGACCAGCTAGTTTACCAAAAATTCACTCAAAAGATCGTCCTGTAATACTGGAACGTTGTACAAAACTCCCTTTCATTACCTATTAGAGGCTTAGCGATATGATTATAAGTGTCCTGATTTAATTTCACGATACATTTCATTCGATACAGTTCTTCTTTGTGGCACCCACGCTGTTGGGATAGTTGTGAAAAAGTCATTCATTCGTACCATAACCTCTATCAAATTAGATGGTATAGGTATTTTTTATGAATGTCCCTAAGAGAGTTTAATTTAAGGATTAGAAGGGTGATCCACCTCTAGGCTTTCGAGTTGAAATTTTTTTTTTTAAATTATTATTATTAGTATTTTTTTTTTTTTTTTAAGATAAATAAAAAAAAAATTCTGTTATAATAATGTTCCTGTACCTGAAGTAGTTCCATAACGCACTTACTGTGCGATTTTTGATAATTCAATTTTTCAAATAATAAGCTTTGTATTTTATTTATGTTCTGATATTACAGGCACATCATTAATGAAGCAGTAATAACTCAAAAAATTAGCCTTTTGATCCAAATGTTTTCCTGTAAAATTGGTATTTTTATTAAATTCACCTAACCGGGTTTGTCACGTACACATTTAGATACTACGTTCTTTTGTAACCAACTTCACAAAATGAATCAAGTTTGACAAAAAATAAAATCTACTCCGAAAGAAAGAAAGATAAAAAGGTTTACAGGTTTTTAAATAAATCATTTCTACCGGTGACATTATTAGTTAATTATGGTTAAAAATAGCACAAATTACAAGCTACATTTCAATAAAAATTTAATAAGATGTAGGTAACATAAAATAAGAAAGTGGTTTCGTGAAATAAAATAAACAGGCTACCTTTTTAGACCTGAAACGGACTTTTATAAATTAGGTTTTGGTGTTGGAAGTCGGTATTCAAAAACATCATACCTTACGGTGAGCAGCTCGCACCACCAGATATCAAGATCTAAATCCGCTCATGGGTTACTAGGTGTTTTATAGTTCGTAAATAGTCTTGGCTTTCATCAAAATGAGCTTTCTCTTCAAAGCAGGAACCCTGTTGTTTGAGGAACAATGCTCCTCGAGGGCATGAAGAAGATCGATGATCGTGTTGACAATGTGTGAACCGGTTGTGTGCACTAGATATGTCGGTAATCAAGTATTGTTTATATCGGTTCAGATTGTCATTATTTGGCGGAGTTAAGCTATTAACTAAAATTCCGAGGAAAGAATTCTTTGCAGTAAATTAAATGTTACTTTTCCAACACTAGTCAGAAGACGGTTATGTGAAGTAAAGTTTACTCACATTGTTATTTGCCTTCCGTGCTTGTAGTTGTTCAAATAAGTCAGAATAGGTAATTCTATTGGTGTTGCAAAACACTGTATTCTATTGTGTTGGACTGCCAAACACCAATGTGTGTTGATGAATTACTGTGCAAAAACTGCCCAGCTTTCTATGTTGGCAATGCGGAAACCGCGTTAAATCTGCGAGTGAACTACAATAGACATTTTGTGGTGGTTCAGGACCAGGATCTCCCAGTGGGTCGTCATGCAATCACACATGGCGCTCCATTCAACGACTGCTTCGGGATGAAGGTCCTCCGAAAGATGAAGCCAGGTGAGAATAAGACTAAATTGCACAATAATGTCTTGAGAGCTTATGAGCCACCAGGACTCAATATTAGAAGATGAAAAATCCATCCAGTGCAATACATCCCCACGACCACTCCATAGCTCCAGTTTTTAAGATTTCGTGACAACGTAGAATTTCCCAACACCTACTTTATTGTTACTTCTATGTTTGAAAAAGGTAAATTAGCCGAAATATAAAAAATTTAGTTTGTGAAGTTCCTTTCCGTTTCACTTTTAGCGAATTTTTGAAGAAAATTAAGCTGTTGCTCTCGCCTCAAAATTTGTAGAATGTGAATTTTTTAAAAAATTTTATGCAGAAATCCGTTTCAGGCTATTCTGAATCATATTCTGAAGTTTAACGCATTTTTTTATGTATGTATGTATATTTGTATGTATATATGTATGTATGTATGTATGTATGTATGTATGTATGTATGTGTCATTCCAGACGATAACTGTCCGTAGAATTGTGCTAGAAACTTCAAACAAATTTTAAAATGTTAAGGACACAAAACGAAAGTTCAAGTTCGTTGGCCAGCATGATCGGATTACATCTTCGGGTTGAAATTTTCAAAAATGTAGTCAAAAATTTCAAAATAGCCTGTTTTTGCGATTTGTTGTGCGAAATAATTTTTTCAGCATACTAACATGTATTGTGGTATATTCGGAATCAGCGTAAAATTTCCTATAAGAATATGTATCAAGGTTTCAAAATTTCAAAGTTGAAAAATCAGTCAAAAATCGAAATAATGCCGTTCGTTAGTTGTAAAAATCGGTAATATTTGCATGAAACATTGTCCAAATTCAGATTGTCTTTAAATCTACAAGATTAGTTTAATAATAATAAAGTATGAGTACCTCCTAATTAGTTTTAATAATTTGATTCCATATTTGTCTATCAAAATCATAAACTAAAATTTCTCTACACGATCAATAGCGACTGAAATGTCGAAGATTTCTTCAAAAATTCGCTCATGGGGTCATGCTGCATGACTGGACTTTTTGTTTCTTTTTTCCGACTCAGTGTATTGTGCTCTCGTAGGGCCATTTAAACCACCAGGGCCTAATTAACATCTATATATATATATTAATTGCTATGCAATTCATAGGCCGACCCCCAATAATTTTTCATGTAACGTCCCCTTTTAAAATGTCCCACTATTAGAACCCGCGAGGTCGTGGGTTCGAATCCCAGCCAGGCTTGAAATTTTTTTTTTCTCGTGAGACGAAGGTTGTGGGTTCGAATCCCAGCCAGGCTTGAAAAAAATTTTTTTTTTTCTCGTGAGACGAAGGTTGTGGGTTCGAATCCCAGCCAGGCTTGAAAACTTTTTTATTTATTTTTTTTTTTCTCGTGAGACGAATTGCATAGCAAATTATCCTCGTTTTCTACACAGTAGAAAAGGGAAAAGATCCGGCGAGGCGCAAAGGGCCGAATATATATATATATATATATATATATATATATATATATATATATCCATCACCCTTCTGAAATGCCATCCAAAGATATATATGAAGAAAAGTGTGCGTGGGTCTCTGCGTGTGTTGTGTGTGTCGTTCCAGACGATAACTTTCCTTATGATTGAGATAAAAATCCAATCTTGGCCCGAAAAATCAAGCTTTCCAAATAAAAGGATGAGTTCGTTGGCCAGCACTTCCTCAGCACATTAAATTGCTCAAAATCTAAAACATGTGCTTAAATGTAGTTAAAACGGCTAAATATAGTTAAATTTATGTTTTTAGTAGAATTTTTGTGAAAAATAATTTATTAACAATGTATTAGAAAACTTCAAAATGTATGTACAAAATTATGCCTATAATTGTAAGTACTTAAATTTCATTATTATTTATTTGCTGAAAAATTGATAAAAAGTAGTGGAAGTAAATGCGAAAAATCTATAATCTTTTTTGAATTGTTGGACATTTTTATTAGAACGACTTTTTATGCTATATAACTGGTAGTTAACAATTTATTTGAACTCATAATGCTCAAATTTCAAAACAATGTAACATAATATGGTTTTAATACGATAATTAACGGAAATTCGTTCTTACGATCATGCTGCACGACTGGAACTCTTAAACAATTAGGTATGTATTGTATACCATCTTTCTTACTCTTAGAAGTGCTATTTTTAAGTAGGAAGTACATTTTCAAGAAATGAATCAATAAATTAATAAAACTCATCAAAACGATAGCATTAAAGGGAATGGTAATTTGCATTATGAATGAGGTTCGGTCAAGTAATGTGGTGGTGTTGGATGTAGGAGTGGTTCAAAAAGCTCTCATCACCCTTTGAAATGAATCAAATTTGGATCCCAACTTCTTAAAAAAAATTTTTACGAGTCAAATCGTGTTTCAGATATTCCAGTCGCAATATCTCAACCCCACTTCTACAAAGCTGACACGAGCCTGCTTGATTATGTGGACGGAATGTCTCCGAGCGAAGAAAAACATTCTACCGTATACGCCGTTCAACCCGTGAGTTTGAATTTTCGAGGTTACAATTCTATATTAAAGACGCCTGGATCACCATCTTAGATATCATAGAAAATGGACTTATTTGTTGGATTTAATATTGGATTTTTAATGATGTATGTAGTTCATAGAAGTCGGAATGGTTTACACTTTTACAGATACACTCATCAGGTTGATCGACAGACATACTTACTTATACATACTTTAATGTCTCTCATTTGTGGATTTAAGTTTTCATTATATATGCAGACCACTATTTTGAGAGAGTTTCCAAAAATATATTATTATGGTCAAACTAAATGTTGAGCGCCAACAACAACATACATTCATCATGATTTTCCAAAAAAATACGCAGCCCAACTTGGCCCTCGAATCTCCATTACAGACAGGCGTTGGGACCGACACCTCCCTCTAGCCCTCCCGCTTGCCAGCAAAGGTCATCTCCCTCCAGTCACTAGGGCCTATAAAAGCACGAACCCCCCCTCAGTATTATGCCTACAAAGCTTTGAGTACCGGGCAGTAATACATAATTCAGTACCGCTCCTACAGAGTCGAGAATCCTTACATTGATCCTTGTTCCTTCCATTCCACTTTCCTATCCCAAAGTAGGGAAAAGTACACATATGGAATCCCAAAGTACAACTTGCACACGCTATCGGTTGAGCCTTGACACTTCCGGTAGAACTATGAAACTAAAGCTCAGTAATATGTTTTCAGAGTTCAAATTTTGAATTACAAAAACGTTTAATAAACAACAGAATTCACAAAAAACAAGAAAAAAAAGTAAATGGGTAGGAACCGATCAAACCATGAATGATGATGATGGCACAGATGTACCAATAGTCATCCTTTCTATATTAATTTTTTCTATTGATAGAATTTTCAATTAATTCAAATCCTCCTCTATGTCCATTCTCTATTAGTTTCAACTCTTAATTATACTGCAGATAAAATGGTAATATTTTCATCGGATTTGAGGCGAATCTCAATACGTATACAGTATATTAAGAATGGATGGATTGTGTGGTGGCAACAGTGTTTGCAGGTGCTGTGGCTGATGTGTGACACGTGGTTAATCTGCAGCTGCCAGAACTATAGCAATAAACCACAACCACTAAAGCTGGGCTTCCATAACCACTTTGTGTATTGTTAATTTAATGAGAATTTTTCTTTGTAAGGACGCTGGAGTGCCTCTCTACGTAAAAACTAGAGTCCAGACTAATTTGGTCGTGAAGACGACGAAATACATCCCCAGAGTCAAGAAATTCAATGATCTCGTCATACCGGTTTTCTGGATGCAAGTGGTAAGTACCTAACTTAATTTCTATCTACTGCATTACGTGCTGCATCTATTGCACGTAAAAGGGCTGCAAAGATAGGAAGTATGCCTATCTGGTAAGTTGCAGCAGAGATGATCAATAAAACCACATCCTACAACAAAATAAATATGCAATGTCCAAAACTCATGAATGAAGATTGAAGAATAGCAAGGCGGTATGTGGCTCAAATATTTAAGGCAATTTGAACATATTATATTGCGTGACTAGCTGGTTTACCCCTACCTGAAACAAGATAACTCGATTAATTGAACATAGTGAACTTTCTTGATGATTATAAAATATGTGAACGCATTTTCAATGCAGAAACGATTGGTTGTTTTACATATACATTTCACATTATGTTGATACCGTAAATTGCAAATTTTCGGGGTATGACTTTTATAATCCATGCGCTCTTTAGTGACACCTATCCTCATATACTGCTTAAGATCTATTGAATTCAGACTACAGGTCCTTCGTGATAGGATGTCTCATATTTATAGACCAAAGATGTTTGGCTCGACCAGAAATGAACAAATTGTTATACAAAACCATTTCTGTATTGAAATATTAAGCTTTATAATTGGTCTCGATTAGGCTCCTGTACCTACCAACGAATTCCTCTCGTTGGTATTTTTCTAGTGATGTGATCTAATGAAACAGTGTGTCCTTAATTGTTAAAAATGTGGACTGGTAGAAAGGAGGAAGGCGATTTGAGGTACTTGCGTCCAGATTACAGAATTGACATATTTTGGAGTAACCATAGAACCAATCATAAGGAATGCTGACACGGAATCTTCAGCACTAATAGCAGATATCAAGATCCAGGGGCTCTGAAACAGCGAGATAACGGCGTTTTTCGATATCCGCATTGTATATTATTGCCGACGCCACCTTTCACCGTACCCAAGCCCGGGAAACCACTGCAAGAGCTGCTGCACGCTCAAAACATTTGAAATATGATTGAGGAGCTGAAGATCTTCGCAGCTTATTTACTACGTTAGTGGTCTCTTTTGATGGTGCACATCACACTAAATTTGAATTCAGACATTAACTATTCACACATTAATTTGAAGTCTTTAAAAAAAGAATGGCACACACGTTGGCATGGGACAAACCGTATCCACATGTATTAGGATGGGTAAGTTACAAAATTCAGTTTTCCCTCATCCGTGCTGTCAACACACTTTTTTGAAGTATGAGAGAGAAAATTCGGAGCCTAGGTGTCTAGAACGGAGCCGGAATAGAAGAATCGCGAATATAGAAAGAGCAAAAGCTCCTGAATTGAACTGAATTATTCATTTTTACTCGATTGGAATATTAAAAAAAAAAAAAAGGAATCAACTGTGTTATACAATATGTTTAAATAAAAATTGATGTTATTGAAAAAAAAAAAAAAAAATCATTTGTAATGTATTTTACTAAGAAACCGTTTAGCAAAATTAGGTTGAATTAAGGGAAGATCTTGTTTTTCTTTAGGAACTCGTGGGCCTTCCAAAGTCAGTGACAATACTGATGGACCTGCTGCTGATCATAGGGCCAGCTCTTCAGCACTACGCCATCGCCCTCAGTGCCATCTTCGGTCTTGCCGTAGTCTTTTTCGCCAACCTCCGATACGCTTGGAGGAGCGGTCTCTTTGACAGTAGAAGACGAGCCACGCTCATTAGGTTCGTTTTTTCAGTAAACCTTCTAAATCAATAAGTTTAAAATGGCCAAATCACTGCTTGAGCTCAACAGCTCTTTTTGGCAGGTTGCAAAGTCTCAACGAACTTTTAGCTGGTAATTTGTCTGTATCTCAGTGAGACAAAACACGTACCTATGTGTGTATGTGCTGTACCTACATATAGGTGCGTGAAGTGGAGTTCATTAATGAATTACCTAGAAGGTTCTACGTTTTACACTTTTTTCTGATTCCATAACCTAGCTTGTGATCTTGCAGCCAATATGCAATCTAAAACAAAAACATTGCTAGTCAAATCCTAACGGGTACCTGATAATTTGTTTAAAGGCCTAATAATTTTTTAAATTCAAAAATCAAATTGTTATCCAAATTTGATCACATGTTCAGCTTAATAAACCAATCTAAATGTTATATAAATGTTTGACAGTTTTTATCGATTTTTCAACACATTTCATTGAAATTCAAGTACGATTTTCACCATAATTTTGTGCAAGAATTTTCAAATATTATATTCATAGTTGATCAAATTTGTCTGAGTAATATTCTTCTTAAAACAAAATGTTGGTAACTTTAACAATTTTAAGTTTGTTTGTTGTTGCGATTTTTAGTGTTTTTATTTGAAAAGGCTGCACTTAACCGTGCTCAAAAAGTTCTTTCCAACGAACTCGTTCTTTCTTAAATATGCCTATTCGGATTCAAATATATTTAAGTGGTGCAATTCAAGTATAGTTCCATGAGAAAGATGTCTTCCTTTTTCCACATTCTTCAATTAATTCCATACAAGTATGTACATTTAGTATATTGTTACACATTAGGACGTTAATTTTCAAGTGAAAGATACGAGAAGGTTGATATATGCCTTTCCTGCTTGGCAGTATCAAACTAGATTTAACATTTTATTTCCCCGATACCTATTTCTAAAATGAAGGATAGTTAATTTATTAGTTTAATTTATTTCATTTATTGTTTTTAGTTAGCACACGCACAGGCAACTAATTCTAATTATAACCAGCTGACTGGCTTCCCTAATTCCCCTCTCTTTCGAGTCGAGGCAATCTGAAACAGGTGGACAGGGTTCCCCAAATTGCCACTAGGGTGTGTTGGAGTTGTCTCCAATCTTGTTCCCATGCCAGAAAAGTGACACTGTAACAAGTGGGTCAGGTGTCACACACACAGCCAACTTATTCTACCGATAACCAGCTGACTGACTTCTCCAAATTACTAACATTTGGTCAGTATTTTGATTTTACTCTCTCAACCATCTGCACTATCCGTTTCAGGTTCCAACAGAAACAACGGAGCAACAGCTACCGCATGGTGGAGATGCTGAGACCGAAAGAATCCTCACCCGCCTACACGCCGCTTGCCATGTCCCCCAACTCTCGCCATTACATCTCGAGATGACCCCAGCTTTCGCATTACACCCACCACCACCGATAAAATGTGATTTTTGCTCAAACATGAAGGCGGTCGGCGACCACCCGAACATCAAAAAGACGAATCATATTTCACGCCAGGAAACAATTTGCTCAAGAGTTGTAGAAGCTACGTTTCTGCGTTTGCGTGAGAATACGCCATTTTTCAAGCTCGAATTTGCACTTTTATAATTTCCATTTATTCGTCAGAGAGTAGTTACATACGGGTATTTATATTTTAAGAAACACTTCTTTATTTCCTATTAGGTATGAACTACAATTTCATATCACCAGTACGACACCAGAAATGAATTAGAGTTACCGTGATGAATTTTACAAATGAAAAAGATGGTGCATCGAACATTCCTTTTGGTATGATGAGCATGTATTAATATATTTATAAAATGATACGAGACAATAATAATTTATGGTTTAATTTAGGATATTGAAGAATATTCCGGTGAGAAGGTTAGGCAAAACGTCTTGACCACGTGCCAATTTGACTGTTAGGTTTCCAGTAACAACCGTAAATCATAGACAAAGTAATGTGTAATGCAAGCACTCAAAATTGATGGGGATATTTAATTTACCGTCACTGTATAGACTCTGAGAAGAGAAAACGGGAATAAGTGCCTACACCAGTTCTGTATTCTGCGAATAGCTTAAACGGATCTAATCAAATGTATCAGTGCTGCGGTTCCTGGATTTCGAGTGTACCAGCTTGAGTGCCTGTATTTTAACGTAGAATACGTTTTTATGGAAACCTTGCGCAGAAAATTCTGATCTAACAACGTCGCGAAAAAAATGACACGTACCTACCTACGACATATACATGAAGGCTTGTAATAAAAGCCTTGTGATCTCCAAAGATAATTTCATTGTTATTCAACCTATGAAGCTAAAATTTGAAATTTAGGTTAAAAAATAAATCGGCTGCACCCCTTGACCATACCGAAGAGACCCTAGACCCCCTTTTGCTTTCACCTTGAGCCTTAGGTAAATATTGGAGGAACGTGGAACGCGCTCCATTTCAAATTTCAGCTTAACAGGTTGAATAGCAAAGAACTTTGCTCCGGATCTCACTCATCTGATTTGAGGGGTTTTAGACTTCATGATTCGTTTCTAGATGTCCCAAGGACTCTCTATTTCAAATTTCAGCTTCATAGGTTAAATAGCAAAGAAATTTGATCCGCCGCTACTTTAGTCTCGTTTTTTCCTGACATTTTTCACTTGTTAGTTTCCAGTAAAAGCGTGTTCCACGCAAAAAAAGTGTTCTTTAGGAGCAGGTTTTTTTTCCTGTAGTGATGGGAAAGTATAAGCGATGAAGAGACTTGTAGGCAGTATTATACATCATTACATCAGGGTAGTCCTTTTTTTGAAAACGTTCAATTCGTCTCACTCAGACATAAATATATGTACCTACATTTTTTGTCGATGCCATCCAGAATCCGCAGATGAACACGCGCGCCGAGCTTATATTCCTATTGGATGTGAAACAGAGTGATTTGAGATGGTGATGTAGCTATCTAATTCCTGGCAGTGCGGAACTGCGTGAAAATTTTCCACTATGCGCGGATCTTAGTACCTACAATCTACAAAAACTAAACTAAATCACTAGCGACGAAGTTCTGGAAACCCATTTCAAAGCAGAAGTTAATGAAAAACGTTGTCCATTTCCAAGAAAAATAAAGAGTTGCAATGTTGAAT
Organism: Adelphocoris suturalis; assembly: GCA_030762985.1. Lineage (NCBI taxonomy): Eukaryota > Metazoa > Arthropoda > Insecta > Hemiptera > Miridae > Adelphocoris > Adelphocoris suturalis. Next base: position 78,810,966 of record CM061043.1, read on the forward strand.
CGATTGCGAAGGTTAGGTCATCATCCATAACAAACAATAACTCATTCAACATATGTTAACAAACAACAAATTATTTTTTATTGATTATGATGGTCGAACCGTCGAAATCAATTTAAAAATAGTACCTACCGTAGATTATAATTACTGTGGTCCAGGGTGGTTTTTAAGCTTTTTCAGCCCTCACATCTTCCAGGTTCACGAAAACACTCCTATGGATTTTTTTCTTTTTTCTGAAACTACATCCACCATTGCTGTTTATAGTCGTAGGTAAATGTTTTTAAATTATCGGACGACAAGCTATTAATTTTCAAAGCTGGACTAATGTAACCTCATAAGTTGGAGGTGACTTTGGCCCGCTTACTTTTTTGCCGGTTTTTGCTCTTTAGAACGCTCCTCGTCCATTGTCACCCCTAATATTCCAACCCTATCAACAACCTTTATCAACTTTTTCCCGCTACGGGAGGGAAAACTTACCAGTAGAAAGTAGAAATCTGGCTTTTGGGATCAATAACCTCAATCATTCTGTCAGTGTGGAAAATGACAGCTGGTCTTCCTTGCCAATTTGAACCCACCAGAACGATTTAAAATACACCTTTGTAGGATCATCATCACCCCTTATAGTTATAGTAACCCCTACTTTACGGTAACCACTCGAGAAAATGAGCCTCAAAGGGTATTGCTTACCACAGACTTGAGTGACATCGAACTAAAGCAACATAAGTAGAGGCCTCCTACATCCTGTTTACCTCGCAATGCATTTCCCCACCGGTGAAGTACGTTTGTGCACAAAACGTGTGTGAATGAATGTGAATTTGGCTGCGTCGCACAGTGTGGCCGAGGAGGTAAAACCCCCAACCCTTACATCGCTGAATCTCTCCAAAAAGATTATTATTCCATTCTGTATACTCGGAAGAGCCAATCTCAAAAGTTTTCAGACCAAAAAATGTAGAACCTGCAGGTTCTGGGGAAAAGCCTATATTGCAAGAGCCTATACCTACCTTTAAAAACCGTAGCCGAGTCATTTTGCACTCTAAAAATTGTTGAAACATGTACCTAATACGTTCAGCATAAGCTCAGCTACAAGGAAGCACTTTTTTCCCCACTAAAAAAATTCCCGTCACTGTTTTAGCAAACTTTTAGCTAATGTTCAAGGGAAAACTGAATCATTTTTTGTTCATTCAATTTTTGAATCGGCGACAATTTCTCCTGAGTTCTTCACAGTCTCTAAAAACAACGTCTCAAAATTTCGCGCCCTCGTTCTTCCGCCTTTTTTTCTAGAGATTTTAACTTGAGCGAATAAAATTAGGAAAACTCGTGGATAACGAACTTTAAAAATCGGTATCGGTAAATATCGGTGGTTTTTGGTAGGTTCTTTTTGGATTTTCGCCCTGCTATCTCATAGTAAGCAAGGTAAATTTCTGGTCGGAACTATTGATTCAAATATGAAAGGCCAGTTTTTTTTACCTTACAAGAAACCTATTATTGCATAAGTCGTCAGATGTCATCTGATAGTTGAATAATTATTTCTTATTTAAATGGCAAAAATTTACAATAAATCGAAAATTTATTCATAAAATTACATTTTTACGCCTAATAAAATATTTGAACCTTGAATTAGATCGTGATAAATTTTGACTCATATTCGTTTACAAAATTTTGCTATTAAAAAAAGTACCTTTATTAATCAAATTTATGATCTGAATTCGGCTTAGAGTTCTGGTTTCATGATGAAATTTTGAAGTTTTCCGGACTTATTTCTATAAAAATTCGCTCATAGGATCTTGCTGAATAAGGGAGGATTTTCTAATATATTTTTCCTCTATTTTCCCTTGTATTTTTCGTTCCTGAATTGAATATAACTATTCCCAAATCAATATGATAATCCGCATTCAAAATACGGAGTTTTTTTCCGTTATTTGTTCATTAGGCCACACTGTGCGTCGGTAGGAATTTATTTCTATATGAGTCAAACACTTGAAATGAAATTTAAAATTTTATTATTTTATTGTTTAAAAAATAATTGTAAGGTAGATGAATTATATTCATAATGTTTTTCCACTGTTATGGCATCTCGATTCAACTTCACCAGTGAGTTGACAGTATTTTTCAAGGAGTTGGCCTACAGGCTTCTCAATGTAAGGTGGGCCTTCCTACCGATTTACATAATATTTAATAATCATTGTTGTTTCAGTCCCACAATCGACTTCACCATAAACCTAGGTATTTTCTACCACTACGTTCTCCTTCCTTACTTTGTTTACTGGAAACGTTTCTGTTTAAAATAAATTAGATTTAATGTGCTCTTATTCTTAGCACATCGTTCGTATTGTAATGATTTGATGACTATACCTAAGTTTAGGTGAATGTATATAAGTTAGGCATCAAAAATTTGTTTGAATTGTCCTTGCGATGACATGTCTAGGTTTAAATAATTTAGATTCAGACCTACCTACCAATAGATATGTAGGTAATTCGTAATCTTGCCGTTTTACCTTCTACGTGAAGTCGTCGAATGAGAGTTTAGACAGTTAATGAATGACTGCATCACTGTTATTGTTGTTGTTATTTGTATAATATTTATGAGACTTTTTGTAATTTATTGATATATGCGAGCGTTATTAGTTTATAATTGCCTATTAGAAATGTGAAATTACGGATTCATTGTTGTACCATTGTTGTAAATATAAAACGAATTAGAGTCGAACGAATAATTTGATTATTTATTTGGAATAAAAATATCCCCATTTAGCTATTGATGGTATTATATGCTAAATGAACGCGATGTGTAACCGATGAATCCCCACATAAAGACGTTTCAATAGGCTTCTCATTCCCAAAAGCAGTAAAAACGTTTGCCAATTAGGTGGGCAGTATAGCTTCCTCAAATATTGTAACATGGACGTATAGAATTAGTTGAAGAACGAGGTACTATTCGAGATGATTGGATGCCAGATAGAACAGTATCTAATACTTGTGTAAACGTGCTAAAACGCAAAATAGGGTTATGATTCGTGTTTGCGCATGGGCATGTTGTCTAGAGGTTAACCAGCACATTTTCATAAAAAATCGTCCATTATTCTCGGAGTGACAACCAAAATTAGTTTTTCGCATGCGCGATTCCTAGTTATTATTAAACCAAATGCAATGAAATACAAAAGGGCATCATCCTAGACTAATAATCCCCTGTTTGAACGAAATCGGACGGAAGGGTCATGAAAAATCGACGATATAAGAAATTCACGTGTGCGCATGCACACAGACCACTATTTATCCAACGGCAATGAAATTTATACGGGACCGTCTCGGAACTAATCCACACAATCCCTGCAAACATTATAAAATTAGTCTTGGTCCATTAGTCTCGGAGTTTTGTCTGTGTAATGTAAATCACTTTTAGTTTTGTGCATACGCAACAGTTATTGCTCCACCATTTGTGATATAATTCAAAGAGAATTTTTCTGGGACATATACCCAATTTCTTCCCGATTTTGAACAGAATCTGTACGAAAAAGTTATGAGGAATCGACGTTATAAGAAATTCACGTTTGCGCATGCGCACATTCTACTATTGATCCGACGGCGATGAAAGTTATAGGAGGCCGTCTAGAAGCCAATTCGCACAAAACATGAAAATTTCATCAAAACGGTCTGTATGTCTCAGAGTTTTACTTCCGTCAATCAATATTATCTACTACTAGATGATGAGAAATTGACGTTGAAAGATATTCACGTTTGCGCATGCTTACAGGCTAGTATTGATCCAACGGTAATGAAAAGTTATAGGGAGCCGTCTAGGAGCTAACTCGCACAATTCCTCAAAATTTCATAAAAATTGAACTAAAACTTGGTATAGGTAGTTTAGGACGTGACAAGGATTTACCACATAAATGGAACCACAATTGATCAACAAGCTTCGAAAAGCAAAAAGCGAGTGGACATTTTGATTTTAGAGAACAACACTTTTTTCGACTTCTCGCACGAACACAAAGCTTCCCTAACTTTGGTAGTGAGGAAGCAAAAAGAGTGAGAGAATAAATGCACTGTATTAGGAGACGGCGATGCGACTAGCTTGACCCAAATCGGATGACATCTTGCATTTTGTGACTCGACACCTTTGATACGCAGAGCATCTTTTTGGGGAGATATCACAGATTTTCGTTGGTCTAGAAGAAAAAGGTTGGAATGTACATTCTGATCAAGGTGGAGTCAGTCATTTCATTCGACTTTTGCTGTCCTAAAGAGGCTTCCTAAAATTCATTGGATGATCATTAAAAAAATTAGCTCATAGCTGATTGTGATGGAATCCGTCATTTCGTTCATCTCTTGGTCCTAGAGAGACACTCTATCGAATTTCACATTCAGGGATGAATAGGAGAGAATTTAGCTAACTCAGCTGATTAGGATAGATCCCGTCATTTCATTCGCCTCTTAATCTCCCAGAGAGTCTCCCTATCAAATTTCTACTTCCAAATGTGAGCAGGAGAGCATTTAGCTCACTCTGATGATATTCCCTCCAACCACTTGGTTGTAGCGGCTGTAAAATCCCAAAAGGCACCTATTCACGTAAAATGTAGCCTACGTTTCAAATTTCACCAAAATTAGCTGAGGTAAACATCAGATGAGACGAGAAAAAATCAAGCTAAAAAATATGCATTTTAAACCTCGTTTCAGCTAATATAGAATCAATTTACCAGTACTTACGTCAGGCGACTCAGCGTGCATGGCCCTCCCAGGTTATGCAAAGAAAATTAAGTTTGAGCAGACAGGTTTGGTCGGGAGGGGGCAAATATTGGGCCGAAGTTCTGCTTTGTTTCTTAACTAGGCGTGCCGCTTCTATGTGGTGGCGGCTAGTTAGTTTTTAAAGTCTTGACAATGCGAAAATAGAGTCTCGCTAGATCTTAACTAGTAGGTAGTTAGGATAGAGAATGAACGTTGATATGGATGATCTTTTAAATTACGATCTGTATGAAAAAAAAAAAATTATTGCGCTCACATTTCCAGATGCTGGTTGAAAGGCCCTGATTTAATTATACTCCCAAACATAAGTGGTGATTTGATAGCAGTATGATATAAATTCTGAGCTGGAGAAAAACTAGCGCCAATATTTTGTCCTGACCCTAGTCAGCCCCGACGCCAACGCTCTGATATCATTGAAACATTGCTGTGGATAAATGTTTGGCCACTAGGGTGTGCATAGAAAAAAGAACATATTTATACTGGCATTTTCAACCATTATATAAGGCATGAAACATTTATAGAACGCAGGAATCTGTTAATACAAACATAATTGACAGATAGTTATAGGTACATGCATAAATACCAGAAAATAATTAGGTAACTTGGTAAGCTGAAAAGTGCAATAAGGAAACAACTGCAATTAACTTATTTGTAAATGGTCGACTTTCGCCCGTGCGTTGCACAGGACGTAATTATATTTACTGAAGAGAAAACATTGCAATTATTTAGATATCAACAAGGAACTATAAAGAATCAGTGAGTGAATATATAGAAAATTCATACCAAAGCCAAAATTGCCACATATAACAGAGAAATATTGTGAAAAAATGAACTGAATATCGAATATGGGTTCCATTTGACCCGCGAACGCTACTTCCTAACAGCTACAAATAGGTAAAAATGAGCCGCAGTAACATGAGACCTTCTAATATAATATAAGGGAAAAGAGACCTTATTACAGTAAAATTTTCGTGATTTGGACCGAAAAATTGAGTTTCGGATATTAATCGGCTCAGATTCTCTATCTATCTTTGTGCTCAAATAGACGGATTTTGATTATTTCACATCGATCCTATCGATGAAAACAAAAGAAGACGAGAAGTTGAAATTTGAGAAAAGGGACCTTAACTGCTCCACCCCCATCCACCCATAGTAAGTGTAGTTTTTCTGGTGTTTCGCGTATATTTCTCTTCTTCCAGGATTGCTTCATAATGATTTCTATCTTTCTGAGCGACTTTCAATGGTGGCATTGGAGCTTGGAAAGAGGAAAAAGAGCGAAAGAAGAAATGAGTAACCTTTCAAGAGGTTTCTTTTGGGGTTACTGGTGTATGCTCTCACGTGAATGATTTTGGTTTGTTTATTATTGTTTATTAGGTGTTATTTATCTCAGAGAGCTAACCCAAGATAACAATCTTAAGTACTACTTGTGATTATAAGTTTTGGCATGCCTTCGACGATTTATAAGTAATTACTTCCACAGTTTTTAATTTTTGTTTGATTTCCATAAAGACTAAATTTTTCCAATATTTTTTTTCTTTACTTTCTTAGCCAATTAAAAATGAAAAATGGTCCTTTTGTTTTGATTGTATTAGTGTTTAACGTTTGCTCAAGTGAACTAGAGTACCTATAAGTATACCCTTTAAAATTCAAGTTAAAACAATGGTTAAAAAGCCAGTGGATAACTTTCAAATATTGCAAAATTCCGCGAACCGTTTTCTCAAAACTAGGTCTTTTAAATTTTCTAGTTAAAAAATTCATATCTCATCAACTGAAAGGGATGGAAGCAATATGAAAAAACCGGCTTGTTGAGCAGGTTTTCTACTTTTAGGAAATGCGTGAAACCCGATTTCGACCCGGATTAAAATAAGGTCCCTTTTCCCGTAGACGGTCACATATATTGAAAATTGAATACCTATTGAATATATAGAAAATTTACAAAAGCTAAAAATATGATATATGACTCAGAAATTTTAATAAGAAATGAACTGAATCTCGAATATGGGGTCCCGTGAGCGCTTCTTCCTTACAGTTGCAAATAGGCAAAAGTGAGCCACAATAATATTGTAGCAACATAATGCCCACGAACCCGCACAATAATGCATTGGCGAATTTTAATTGTGATTATTATTGTGAGGACTTTGGTTGAAATAATTTCTTCGTGACAATTATATTATTGTCAGGCTGTATCACATGAAGCACATTTTATCCCTAGAAAAAAAATAAAAATCACAAGATATTTATTACATTGGCCAAAAATGAGCGTTACCCACGTATTCATTTTATATTTTTAATTAAAAATAGATTTGATTCTAAGAAATTTGATACCATACGCACTCACCTACGTTGAGTATTTTTCTTTCTATGATTTTTCAAGTTTTGCACTGGTGACGTCACACTGGAAGGCAGGGGGGTGCTTTGACGTCAGCAGTGTGCGAAACCGAAAAATCCTAGAAAGAAAACTACTTGTCATAGGAGGGTGCGTTTGATGTCAAACTTCTTAGGTTGGAATCTTCTTCCATATAGAAATAGTTGAACTAGGTACCTTTTTCGCACCCATGGGTAACGCTCATTTTACCCTAACAGGCTCGTCATATCCTTTCGACGACTTGCCTGCTCTCTGATTTCAATATTTGTTTGATTAATCCATACTCCAAGACGTAAAATACTACATGCATTTTAATATCCCACATGATTGAGAGTCATAATTCAGTTGTCATAAAACAATAAGTATCTACTAATCGAAAAAAAATTAAATTTCGCATAAGTAACTTAAAAATTGCACGAGAATAAAATCTTTAAGTAGATACTTTTATTTTCTATTGAAGTTGGCCAAGTTAGTTATTATGGAGTTCCTTATCGTAATTAGATAGTTTTTTCATTCAAAACCGAAGCAGTTCAATTTCCTGCTGTTTTAAGTGCTTATTAATAGATTATCTAGCCTATCTTTAACACAGTTACTCAAAACAGTTTACCTAACGTTATTTATTATTATTCACCTCGTGCTATTTTCTCATTAAAGGTTAATTTTTTAAGGTAGGTATTTTTATAGGTATAGATAACTTTACATCACATCGGAAGGTAACTAAACTTGAATACACATCCTTAAAAACTAGATTACAAAGAAGGTAACTATCTTTTTTTTTGCCTAGTTCAGCTTAACCATTCACATACTTGAAATAACTATTTCGTGCGCTCCATTAGTTAGGTAGTACTCATTTATAAGTTAACAAAAAGAGATGACAATGTCAACAATCTAAGGTAGAAGAATCGTTAAATTCGGATTAACAAGAAATTTAAACATAAAGGGGATGTAGGCACACGTCCCAAATTAGTAATCAAGACCCTAAAGAATAAATGACAAGAAAATGTCGAAGTTGCGCATGGCAGTACATTTGAGCGAATATTGTATTAAACAAGACTAGGTTCTAAAAAGTAACGAAGATAATAGATCTCGGAATTAGACGTAAATAAAGGATCGGAAATCGTTATGCCTAACAAATCACCCCACTACCCCCCTATTTTTTTAGCCCCTATTTTCTAGGTACGTGTCTACTTATTCCGAGAATGGTAACTCACAATAAGCTTTCTGCTCTTCCTGAAGGAAAGGATTTATATTACGAGTATTTACGTACACCCATTTGCATCCGACATAAGATGAAACAAACATAAAATCACGATATCGTCACATATCTATGTAGGGTGCTTTCATAGCACCATACAGAAAAGGTAGATAGGAATACAACATTGAAACAATAGAAAGAACGTAAATGTTCGGGTAGGTTCCAGGAGTAAAGTCAAGATGTCGGAAATATTCTTATGGAGTTGGTTACTATGATGGGAGACAGATTCTTTGCCATGGTTCCAAAACGCTAACCCTTATGTTTAGTACCGTATGTGGTTGTGGTGGTACCAAATGTAGTAAGGTCAAAAGAAAGCACATGCCTAATATACTAGCCAACTTGATAAAAATATATATATAAAATAAAATAATAATGTCTACTGTTTACCTACAAAATTCAGTAGGCAGGTAATCTGATACTTTTCTCGAATTTTGAAGCTGCTGCAGAAGTCAAAGTGAGTAAATATTGATATATAAGTAGATAACAAACTGTTACGGCCAAAAAATATTATATTTGATTCTTCGGTAGAGTTCGAACTCATGACCTTAAACTAATAAGGAGACATTTCTTATAGGTGCGACACTCCGATGGGTTGAGCTATGAGGCCAATTTTAATCAAACCTCTTCAACTGTGGGATTTTTCCTCGAACGTAATATTTCCCTGGGGTCAAATACCAGCTGTCTGGGCTGATTTGGGGTCGAAAAACGACAAATTGAAACTGCAGGCCGCTTGCAGAGCTGATGCTCGCTGGAAGAAGTCCAACAGTAGAGCGACGTCATTGTCACGGAGTTTTTTGACTCAAGTGAGTAAGGAAGTGAAAAATGCAACATCAGGAAATGTGATGTTTACAGCTTCTTTTGGTTCGAGGGGAATTAAGTTTATTATTCTTTCGTATTTTTTCGGGTTTTTACTGACGTGAGCCAACTGTTTTAGCCCAAAAACATTTGAAACCTCAACAGACTTCGAACTCGCGTCGTTATTTACTAAGGAGAAAATTTTCCCTAGTTGCAACACTCCAACGGGTTGAGCTATGAGGCCGAATTTAAGCAAACCTCTTCGACTGTGGGATTTTTCCTTGAACAAAACATTACCCGTGTGACGCGGAATGTAAGGTTTGTGATCGTAGCAGTCCGAGCCCTCTTGCTATTGTTTGGTGCTTTTGTGTCCACAACATAACCACCTAACACTAAACAACAGCAGATGGTACCTAATCATAGTAGTATACCTACTTGAAACACCATTACATTCCGCTGGTTACATTTTTCACCACCAGCCTTTTTCAGTAAAAAGTGGAGTGAGTGGAATTTTCGAAAATTATTGAATTATATTTATATCAAATTCATAGAATTTGATATAAATATAATACAATAATCTTCGAATCTGAGCACTTAGAATGCGAAGAAATCGGTGACGATTAATTTTATGACAAATAACTTATACTAACCAGTAATGTGCTATTCAGAAAGAGATTTTTAATTTAAAGTTTTTTTCTTCAGATTTCATCGATTATAATTATCGTACATATTACCTAATGAAATTTAAGTACAATTTTGTGCACAAATTTTCAAGTGTTTTATTTCATAGTTGATAAACTTTATTTGAGTAATAGTCCAGAAAAAATATAAACTTAATCATTTTTAACCGTTTTGCCGTTTGTAGTGTTTTGTTAGCACATTTTTTAGAATTTGACCAATTTAATGTGTGTGTGTTATGTTTGTGTAATGTGTTTAATGCCCTACTAACTTATCCTTTCTTGTAAAATGCTTGATTTTTGGAAAAGGAAAGCATTTTTCGTATCAATCATATGGAGAGTTATAATTTGGAATGACAATATTTGAAAATAAATGATAAATGAAAAGGCGCTAAAATCCATATGACCTTTTCTCAATTTTTTTCAAAACATTTCGAAGCCTTTGCAATAGTTTAATTTTTTTAAACAAAAATTCGCTAAGAGGGAAGACCTGCAGGTCGATATGTTGGTGTTTGTATACCTACAGTGATCTTCCAAGTTCTATTAATCTAGACGTTAGCAAAACATCCTTATCAAAACGAAAAATGTCTATTACGATACTCCACACTACGTACTTTTCCCATTTCATATTTGCGTTTTTTAGGTATAAAACCGTGAAAATATCTGGATTTTGAGATGTTTGACGCCATGTATTTGGACAGACAGTAAATCGCATATCTTGACTTTACACATGGTACGACCAAGCATAAATGATTTAGGAAAATAATTTGCTTACGATTACAAATTTCGCTTTTTCAAACCTCGTGCTAATGAGTTGTATCACATAGGTACAACATATATTCAACAACATATATTCAACAACAGGTAAGTACATATATTCAAATTCATGCGTCTACAAACAATGAAATTTAGATACAATCATACATTAGGTTGTTCGTGCTGACCAAAAAGCCACTTTCAAACTCATCAAGCGTTGGCAGTGATAACGTTCTTCCATCCGTTTTTAACCCACATGAAAGTCGCCAGAAATCATCAGAGGAATTTCAGACTGTTGAATTACAAGTGTCTTACAAGTGGATTGCTGATAGGATGACTTCACCCATACAGAGGTGATACACGAAAGACTTGAAAGTGTCTTGGAAGTTGCCAGGAAAGGGCAGCACGAACAACTTTAGTTGTAAAAAACTAATTTATTAGTTTTAAATGTAAAATCAATCGAATCAACGTTCGCCCAAATAGGTAACTCAATATCAAATAAATGTATGTAACTTCTTATCTCCCCAAAAGAACTTGAGAACGAATATTATTAGTTTTGGCATTCTTTGGTAGACCTTTAATAGTATTAGAGTATTAATAAACTAATCGTACAACTATCGCTACGTCTTCATTGGAGTGGACAACCTCAGCTCTCTGTGTGGAAATGCCCTGGAGGAAACAATGAACAAGTAAAATTAATTAGTTTGTATTGACAAACAAATTACAAAAATATTCCATATTATATGTAATTTATAAGTCTTCTTAGAACATGACCACTCTCCAATAATTGGAGACATCTCAGCTGATTTCATGAATGTCCGTGTTTGCATATTTAAATTTGATACTTATAATTCGATACTGTTTTTCAAACATGTAATAGGCGCAAAATATTCGAGCTGCATTAGGTTTTGGTGTAGGTAGCATGATCTGCTCTCGGGCAAGTAACCAGTATTACTGTTTTTTTTTTTTTTTTTTTTCACAATGGTTCCATTTTCTGATCTACAAAATTCCGGATTACTTCTAATTTAATACGACAAGCGAGCCGAGGTTTTCAATCAGTCGTAATGTTCCCAGTTAGCTCAAGTCCTTTTAGGTCACGGTTTTAATTTACACAATCTGACAAAATATAACTGATCAAATACTGTCGCTAGATGCCGGAGTATGGTGATTTACTATATGTTCAAAAATGCAACATAGATACTGCCATGCCCGAGTTGTTAACAACTTAGTTCTTCCGATAAACAAGATAGGACGCGCTAAGCGGGCAGCACCTAGCAGAAAGGGGAGATTACATACCCTGGAAAGGGAAGATCCCAGTGGGGAATAGGATATAAAAAGGCAGCTGCCTAATCACAAGGTACACATCTCTCTAGCTTTAAAACCAACAAGTCTTCTCTCTCAAAACTCGTTAGACACTCAATAAGTTATTTAGTCATACTTTCTCTTATTGCACTAAGGTATCTTTGTTCCGGCATTTTCTTGTTCATTTATTATTTAGAGTCTTTATTTTTTTACTTAGTTTCCTTATTTAGATTACTCAGCTATGATATTTAAGATCCAGCACTTAGGTCTTCAGCTCTACGAGCTTACCGCCCGCTATTAGTTAGTTAGAGCTATGGTCTAATGACTGGCTATTTGAATTAGGTGAGCTACAGTTCAATGACCTGCTATTAGCGTAGGATGCAACAATAATTCACAGCCAGCCAATTAGGGTTCTCGTACAGTCAGGGTTTAATTATTTCAGATGTCCCACACTCAGACAAACGTCGCAACCTTGAGTCAGTTTCATTTCTTATCGCAAGCAACCTCAGCATATACCGCAGAACATAGAATAGAATAGAAGACGGCGGTGGCACCAGCCCGCCCGACCCGACCCCCACTCTCAGACCCCCTAGTCACCGTTCCGTGGCATATACCTACCCCATAATTACCCCACATTCAAAGTAGCTACATACATAAAGCCAACTGCCACACTAGGCAAGGCTTAGCGACCTTCGAAACTTATTGGTGTTCCGGATTGAGCATGGATCACGCATGCCATGTCCCTGCTGGATAGATTTTATATATATATACCTAAGTTTTTATCCTACACTAGCATTTGAACGGGATAAGTATTGGCGTACCTAGTTCAGGTAGGCATAAATTAAACATAGTGCGCAGAAGTAGTGGAGGCCAACGGAACAGTTGGTAGGTACTATACTAAATCTGTTTCGATCGTGATGAACTCGCTTTCCTACCATATCTCTGAATGGGGTGAATTAGAGCTCGGAAATCAGTGCTTTTCGAGCACGGATACTTCCAAATTCATGAAAGAATAAGGAAGTCCAAATTCATGAAAGAATAAGGAAGTCCAGCAGGTTAATTTAAAAGAATCAGGTGTTAAGGAAGATCAGAAACTCTGCTTTTCATGCGGATTTAACAACGACACATGAATAACACTGAGAATAGATTCTCGGGTATTTATGTTTATGTTAGTTTGCATGTGGTTCAAAAACGCAAGAAGTTCTGCATCGATTGAGCTCAAATTTTGACACGCTAAAATGTACAGACCCTTTCAAAGATGGTTTTTAAATAAATATTTTTCACGTCAGTAACATACCTGCACCTCAAAGAAACAACATTTTTGATGCCTCACATCCAACCAAAAAAATATATCACTCTACAGAATCATAAGGTAGTAACTCAAACAATTTATCGGTTGTTTGATATTAAAAATGCTTGGACTTGAATGGTATTAAGTTGTGCATCAATTGAGATGAATTTTAGTGTGGACCACGCTTTTATTGGTACTGTGTTTCACCCGAGGAAATCAATCTTCTCTGTGTCATTAAGAGAGGTTCCATCCAGATCAGGTAAGTTAGCTAAATTCTCTCCTGTTCACCCTAGAAATTTGAAATTTGATAGGGAGCCTCTCTTGGGCAGGAAGAGACCAATAAACTGAGGCTTTCTCCTGATCAGCTGAGTGAGCAAAATTCTCTCCTCCGCCCCTTAGGACATTTAAATTCGACAAGGAACCTCCCTGAGACAACTTGAGTCGAATGAATTGATGGACTCTACCCTGATCAGCTGAGTAAACTCAATTCAGTGACATACCCGCAACCACGAGAAAACAGTGTTTTCTTTTATGTTTTTAATGCATAAATAACTAATTTTGTTCTTGTTCAACTTGATATGCTGAACATTCTATCGGAGCCCAGCTGGTTTTGGCACAGTATGATTGCAGCTTTAGGAGCCCCTCAAGTGAGCTTATCATAGTGAGCTCTATAGCTAATTTGTTGCCAATTCAACTTGAGGTGCTGAATGTTGGAGCGGAGCTTCGTTTGGTGTGATAGAGTATAAATGCAGCGTGAGGAACCACTCTTCGTCCACGGAGTGAGTTGTGTGGATTACGTTTTTCCTATTCAAGTCAAAATGCTGAACTCTTCAGGGTGTGAGAAACTGTAATTACAACTTGGCTGACCACTCTGATCAGCTAATAAAGCTCTGTAGCTAATGTCGTTCATTTGTGCTGACATTCGGAGCTGAAATAGTGAGCATTGTAGCTAATTTTGTTCCTAGTTAGCTCAAGATGCTGCACTTTTGAACGGGGTCTCTCTGGGTATGGTATAGTATTTTCACAAATGTTAAACCACTGTAATCAACTGAGTGAGTTCTGTAACTAATTGGACTAGCGATGCACCCACAAGCTGGGCAACAGATAATATTGACTTACTAATGCTTTGGCATGTACGGGCTTGCCATAAAATCACTGCGCTTTACAGCATCCATTCAAAAATGTGTATAGGTCAGTTGTGGCTACTGGCGTCGCTCATGCCGATAAAAGGAGGCAATCGAGTTATCTGTACAACATGCTTCCGTTCAGCTTTCTTCCCAGGTGCTAAAGCTGTCTAGTAGGTACCTTTTGCTCAATGCTATCATTTGATGCGATGACTATGCAGCCTTACATAAGCAAGAATATATATTAAAACTCACATGATATCATCAGAAAATGTGACATGACGGGGAGGAAGATCAAAGTCCCTCCCTAAGGAAATAGTGTCACCCTGTCGTTCTTTTCCCGCTCGCCTCAGGAGGATGCAGAAGATGGTCAACAGAGCGCTCTGCAGGAGCAGGAAAAATAGAGCGATCAACGAGGCAGTGAGGAATGTCATGCACAGCATGTCCCCGTTTCCTCTTTCAACGCTATTTTCACCTTTGAACATTAAAAGAACAGAAAACAGCAACTATTAATAAAATTAAACCAGACCAGTTAGAAAATTAATTGAAATATGATAGGTAGGTGTAGATAGACTGCAGATGAGGTAACCTTATAACACAAAAAACAGTGACATTACATAATCATAGAAAACATACAAAAGATAATTATGTAAAAGATGTTATTGTGAAGAGTGTTGCTGTGTATTTCATCAGCATTACTATGTCATATAAGGTAGGGCATGTGTTTCAATATTCTACTTCAGCAAAGTATATCTTGGAAAAGTTGAAATCTAGTCGTTTGTTCTCAGTAACAATTTTTGCCAGTTTACGTATCATTTTTCTTGAATTTGCAAATTGAACATCCAATGCAATTCTGAATAATGTTACCTTCAAGATTAGTATATTTTATATGATTCATGTAGAAAATGTCGTTGAAGAAAAAATTATAAATTGTATCGAGCTCAATGATTTTTCCACCATTCAACGTAGGGTGGCTGAAAGGTGAAGATTCGAATCTTGGAAAAGTTCCACCCAGAAGACCTGTCTATAATCATTAATTATACATTAGGTAAGTTGCTCGCTTCGCTGCAATATATATTGCTCGCTTCGCTCGCAAAGTCTGGCATGTAGGATATGTTGCTCGCTTCGCTCGCAAAGTCTGGCATGTAGAAAATGTTGCTCGCTTCGCTCGCAAAGTTTGGCATTTAGGGGATGTTGCTCGGTTCGCTCGCAAACGGTAGATCTCTAAGGGTAGGCTTAACTTCTGTAGGGGATGCTGCTCGCTTCGCTCGCTTGAGGAAGTTATACTGCCCACCCAACTTGGCAGACGTTTTTTTCAGTTGGGAATTCTTACAAACAAATTAAATCTTATAAAACTACGTGGAACCACGAAAAGTTCATTAGGGGATGTTGCTCGGTTCGCTCGTAAACGGTAGGTCTCTATGGGTAGGTTTAACTTCTGTAGGGGATGCTGCTCGCTTCGCTCACTTGAGGAAGTTATACTGCCCCCGGACCCCCCATTAAATTGCTCGCTTCGCTCGCAAAATGTGGCATGTAGGGAATTTTACTCGCTTTGCTCGCAAACGGTAGATCCCTAAGGGTAGGTTTAACTTCTGTAGGGGATGCTGCTCGCTACGCTCGCTTGAGGAAGTTATACTGACCCAACTTGGCAGACGTTTTTTTCTGTTGGGGAATTCTTACTTACAAATTAAATCTTATAAAACTACGTGGAACCACGAAAAGTTTATTAGGGGATGTTGCTCGCTTCGCTCGCAAGGCCATATTTATTCTGTAGGGGATGCTGCTCGCTTCGCTCATTAGAAGTTATACTGCCCACCCAACTTGGCAGACGTTTTTTTCTGTTGGAAATTCTTACAAACAAATTAATTCTTATAAAACTACGTGGAACCACGAAAAGTTTATTAGGGAATGTTGTACTGCCCACCCAACTTGGCAGACGTTTTTTTCAGTTGGGAATTCTTACAAACAAATTAAATCTTAGAAACTACGTGGAACCACGAAAAGTTTATTAGGGGATGTTGCTCGCTTCGCTCGCAAGGTATACCTGTATATGTGTAGGACAAAGTCCGTATTTATTATTTGAAATGGCTCTCGCTTCGCTCGCAAGGTATTGCGTAAAAGTGCAAATGGGAACCCCCCTGTGAGGGTCCCTTCAGGTAAGCAACGTTGTGTAACGGCGGCCCGTGGTCGATTAAAATGTTAAACGTTTCCCTCGCAATTCCCCTCCCAATTTGACCTACTTTCCGTCACTTTTTTCGATATCCGACTTCGGATTCAGATTCGGCGGGATTGTTTTTCGGCGGACTTTTCGAGAAAACGGGTCCGTACTCTCGCATTTTTTTAACGCCTCGACCCCCCTCCCGCCCTAGTTCGGGTGGGATTAGAAAATTTTAAATTCGCTTATACACCCTATCGGAAAATCCCAAAAAGATCCCCCCACTCGTAGATCCGGCCCACTCAGCCGTTTGGCCGTGCAAGAGCGACAGACGGAGTTTCATTCTTATTAATAACTAGCCGCTCCGGCTCGCTACGCTCGCCTCCACGTCCAGCCGGGGGGCAAGCCCCCCGGACCCCCCATTAAGTTGCTCGCTTCGCTGGCAACGTGTGGCATGTAGGGAATACAGCTCGCTTCGCTCGCAAAGTCTGGCATGTAGGATATGTTGCTCGCTTCGCTCGCAAAGTCTGGCATGTAGAAAAATGGCATTTAGGGGATGTTGCTCGGTTCGCTTAGATCTCTGAAGGTAGGTTTAACTTCTGTAGGGGATGCTGCTCGCTTCGCTCGCAACGGTAGATCTCTAAGGGTAGGCTTAACTTCTGTAGGGGATGCTGCTCGCTTCGCTCTTATACTGCCCACCCAACTTGGCAGACGTTTTTTTCAGTTGGGAATTATTACAAACAAATTAAATCTTATAAAACTACGTGGAACCACGAAAAGTTTATTCGGGGATGTTGCTCGCTTCGCTCGCAAGGTATACCTGTATATGTGTAGGACAAAGTCCGTATTTATTATTTGAAATGGCTCTCGCTTTCGCAAGGTGATAGGCATACCTGCTCGCCTCGCAATGTTGTGACATCGAACCCTTCACGTCAATTCTTGAGCCTTCTCTCGTCCACGGCAGAATCATTTTAATCGCTTTGCTCAATTTGACCGAGTTCTCGTCACTTTTTTCGATATCCGATTTCGGATTCAGATTCGGCGGACCCAAAGCTGTATTTCGCCCGCAAAAACCGTTCCGAAAAACGTACCTTTATGGGGTATATTTTAATCGGAAAAAACCAAGTTTTTCGGCGGACTTTTCGAGAAAACGGGTCCGTAATTTTTTTGCATTTCCCGATACTTTTTTCGCGATCCGATCGCGCCGTCGTCTTCCTCGTAGGAAAACCTACGAAACCCGTATTTTTCCGGAATTGTCAACGGCCGTTTAGAGGGGTAGTGGAAAAAGCGCACATTAATTATTACTTCGACCCCCCTCCCGCCCTACGGCCCATGGTTCGGGTGGGATTAGAAAATTTTAAATTCGCTTATACACCCTATCGGAAAATCCCAAAAAGATCCCCCCACTCGTAGATAAGTAAAAACTTCATTAAATTATATCAGATGATACGAGCGTCGAAAATACAAGGTAATTGTTACTACGTTCCACCAGTTATGATTTGCTCCCATGTTGTTGTTGATCTTGTTCTAGCCCTTAGGGAGAGCAAGTGGATGAACTCACATCGATCCGGGTGATTTGATCCGATTATTTGGGATGATGTTTATAAATGAGACCCAAAATAAAATTAACTGCTACCTTAAAAGTGTTTGAGATCTCGATTTTTCAATGTTTCAGCCCTTAAATACTACCCTTCAGGATTGATCAAAATTGATGTCGATGTTACTGTCACATCCCCGGCCGATGTAGGATTTTTGAGGTATATTTAATAAAATGTGATCAAGTAGTTTTTGAAAAAAGTTTTGGACGGCAGACTGACGGATTTTTTAAATTTTAAATTATTTTTGGACTCTACGCATCTTGTTTTAAATTTGATTTTTAGACTTCACGCTTTTTGAAACGCAAACCAAAAAATTTCGAGGGGGGGGGGGGGGGGTAAAAATGTCTTGGTCTATTACAAAGGTTCATTATTGAAAATAATAAACTAAAAGGGTAGGTTGCTGAAAGGTCAACCTCTATATCCCCTCGTAATGGGGCTCCGAACATGAAAAGGTCAAGTTAGAGCTCAGCACCGAGGCATACCGAGGCATGAACTGATTTGACGGACACTACCGAATGTTAATTACATATCGAGACTAGTTATTCCAGGGGATATTGAGAAAACCCATCCTAACCCCAGTTGACGGTTCTGATGAAAAAAAATGTTTAATTTTAAATTTCTTTAAAATGGATTTTTCAACTTTTAACAACTTAGTGATGCGTTGAAGAAGAGAAAAATACTGTCTTCCATGGGAAAAAAGTAGAATTGTTTGAAAGGCCCAACTTATCTTTATTTGTTTTCCAAGTTCATTCAAACTCGATTTTTGCTATTGAAATTTGCTGCGCAGTTTCTTCATGTTTCAGGTTGTTAAGCTTTGATTGAAACAATGATTTTGGTAACCGTAGAGTCAAATTCGAAATAGTTTTTGTTACTTGACGATGTCCAGTTTTGGGAGTGAATGGAAACACCATTTTGCCTCCTGTTACTATGTAGTTTGGAGGATTATCTACATATTTTCTTACCTGCATGAATTTATCAGGGCAGAAGTGGTTCCAGCAGACTATAGTTTTTTTTAATGACAAAAACAACTCAACTGCTTTTTCAAGTTTTCATCCCCTAAGTATACCGCGCCACCACGATTATTACAAGCAAAAAACGCAACAAATACCCACCGTAAGATGTGAGATGAACAATAATAAACAAACAGCTTCAATTTTTATAGATTTGGTTTCTAATTTTGTTGTTGAGGGCGACTGTGGATGACGATCAGTAATAAATTGTTCACTGCTGTAAGTTCCTACCTACCTATTGGTTTTTCTTTTGTGTAATTGTGCGTCTTTCTTTTAATATATACTTTATTTATTTATTATGATTATAATTTTCACAAGGCATCAATTACAATGAAAGACATAACAACCAGGTTTCTAAGGTACATTGCTCCATAGCGCTCTTAGCGGCGAACCCTGTCAGTTTGGAGGCCCCCATATTGGGCTCTTATGTTACAAGTGGGGGGGAAGGGGTGCTTTAAACCTCTGTTCCTCATTGCCTACCTCCGAAAGAAGCTTGAAGGATTGGGCTGGCAGTTTCATTGGTAGCAGCTGAATGAACGACTATGGACAACTGAAGAGGAACTTCTTCGAGGGAATGGGTCGATCGTTTCCGCCTGGCAGTTGATCCCACACATTGAACCTACAACACATGCAATTATAGCACAGGTACTGTATGTATTTTAATCATTTAGTAAGTGCAACTAAATAGAAACCATCTAGAAAACAGAGACATATTTTTTCGAACTACAGTAAACTTTCTTTTAATTATGCTAGATGGTCATTGACTCATTTAGGGTATTTGATCATTTTACGGCAATTCATAATATTTATAGGCTAAATGTAAAACTACGGAAAACATACGCTACGTATGATTACTACGGAAAACATATCAACATAAAGGTTTTTGAACTACGCATAATAATTAAATAATTTCGAAAAGCTTTCTTGTGACTGAATTATTATTCCAGAGTCAATTTAAGATGTTATCAATAGTTTAAAGCTAGATAACATATTAATGTAAACTGTTGTATTATTTGCAGTACAAGCGTTTCTTGACATCTGTTAGCTATTCCATGTTGTTGAAATTGTGTTCTTTACAAAATAATAATAGGTTTATGTTTTTTACTGTATTACAGGATACCTAACTAATCAAAGAATCAGTATAATTTTAAATTGCGTGAAATTTTGCAATGAAATAGGTCATGTCATGGCTCGAGAATTTTAGAAATAGGTAAAATTTACTATTGAAAACTTTAACGTGGGAATCCTTTCCAAAAACTAGAAAACACTCCTGAGTTGCAAAATTTGTCATAATAGTAGTCATTAGGTACTTGTCATAGTATGTTTGAATTCATCAGCTGAGTGTGTGTATATGTCATTCCAGGCAACACTCCACACATCCTACATAATGTATATTACAATATAGGTTGTTTTTTCGTTTATAGGGCCGTGACACTGATCTTGAAATAGAGAAAGAAAATATATGGCAGATCATTATGGCAGTTTCTTTTGTGCATAGAGATCTGAGGTGTTTAAGAAAACGCTGTGGAAAGCGAAATTTGTATTGGTGAGTAATTAACGAACAGTGTTCATGCAGTTTCCAAAAATTTGAACATCAAAACTAATTGTGCATAGAAAATGCTACAAGAAAACGCTAATCTAAATGTGAGAAAACTATTTTTTATTAGTATGGAAGGTATCGTCTCCCCATCACACCTATGTTTATAATAAATAATAAATCACCGAGAAACCAGTTAGGTACTTCTGTTCCTTTCAGGATAGTAGGCATAATTTTAATAAATCATAGGTACTCCAGCTTTTTTTTTTCCTTTGCCTCCTCACTACCGAAGGTAGAGAAGTTTAGTTTGTGTTTGTGCGTGATAAAGATAAAAATAAAAATGTCCACTTGATTTTGGTATTCTAGAGCTTTCTAATCAAGGTTTATGCCGTATCTGTCTGTGGTAAATTCTCGTCACGCCCAAATTTTCAGGGATTGATTGGGTTAGCTCCTAGACGGTCCTCCATATTGTATTACCGTCAGAACATTGGTAATCTGTGCGCTTACGGAAAGGTGAATTTCTCATCATCTACTGGTCCGATTTTGTTCGAATCGGGGGACTAGTTGAGTATATGTTTCAGAAAAATGCCAAATGAAATATATTGCGATTGACTGAGTAATAACTACCTATTTCACATGAGCCAAACTAAAATTAATTGACAGGCAAAACTCCGATACTAATTTATTGGCCGATTTTTATGAAATTTCCAGGGAAAGTGCGGGTTAGCTCCTAAATAATGTCCTATCAATTGCATTGCTGTTAGAGAAATAGTAGACTGTGCACATGGGCAAAATTTCATTTCCTTTAACGTCAATTTTTATGATCTATCAGTCCGATTCCGTTCAAAAGTGGAGTGTGGTTGGGTAAATGTTCCAGGAAGATGTGTCAAAAATTATGTAGTGATTGGTTAAGTTATACCTAACACTTGCGCAAGAGCAAAACTAATGTTGGTTATCACTCCGAGGCTAATGGAACAATTTTGATGAAATGTTTAAGGATTTTGCGGATTCATCTAGACAATATCTTACCAATTCTATTGCCTACATATATACCTACTTTAGATGGTGATTGCCGTTGGATTAATGGTACGGAATGCGCATACGCGAAAATTAATTACAACTCTATTTCGTATATTATCATGTCTACACATGTATTACCTACTGTCCTATTTTGCAATCAATCATTTCTACTCCTACTTTGTTCTTCCACTAATTCTATACGCCCGTGTTAAATGAGTGAGTATGCTGCTCACCCAATTTTTTTCCCCAAGATTCACCTTGACCAAAACCTACTTTAGTAACCTCCTTTACTCATCTGACGCATCATTGACTCATCTGGTCTAAAATAAAGAAAAAATTGAACTCTCTTTTTTATAGGTAGGTACATTGCGTAAATGTAAAGCGTTGCACACTCCAAACTAAACTTACAGGTTCAACTGGGGTTGTGTAGACAGTCAGATTCCCATAAATGTTTAGCACCGGCGAAAGAGTGAACCTGCAACCAAATGTAAGAACGTGAAACGAAGATGCATGAATACCTCGGTAAGTATGAATTGAGTTGGAATCTATCAGTATTTTAAACGTATTTATTTTCGTTGGTGATGATTTCTCTATTCACTTAATAAGTAGGTGATACATGCCTCATATTATGACATTACGATGATCTCTCCTTTGGAGATGAGTGAGTACCTCGAAAAAATAAGGAACATACTCATACATACCTAATACTACTGTTCCTACTAAATAAGCCAATCAACGATATTTGACAATTATCGGTAGCTTGAACTATTTTTCAGGCTCAAGTTCTGCCATAAGCACAACACCTCCACAATGTGAATAAAACTAACGATATGAACTTAGGTACGTATAACTTAGGTAGGTAAGTACGTATACTGATCAACGACGGATGGATTGACACTCTACCACCATTTTTCTCCACACATTATCCCGATTCATCCCAATAGGTCGAAAAAATCCTATAGATTCATAAGTACGTACACCAGAAATTTATATCAGGTACCTGCCTGAATAATTTCAGTTGTAATTAATATAAGAAACAACAAATTCTTGAAACAGTAGTTTAGGAAGTCACGAGGGAAAACAATTTATATACATACATATATGTCATACATATCGAACAAATTTCACGTAAATTCGAATCTACGATGAATCATAAAGAAGTAGATGTGATTTCAAGCCATAAAGTAATGTAACCTACATACTTTTTACAGAATAATATTATGATTCGAATGTATACATGTTACCGTAAATAACATAATTCGTCAAATTTAGTTTTAACCTGTCAAAACTAATGTAAGCCCGTCTACAACCACTCTCACAGCTTGTCCGTGACGAATCTGCCGAGATGACCTGTCCCCCTATGCACCTACCGTATAAAGCCGAACTCAGCTACTACCAACGAAAGAATAGAATAGAAAGGAATGAGTCAACTGCGTGAACCATGGGAACCAACGATTTCAGTACTTGCAGCATTTTGGTGCATTTCTTCGACTCTCTTCTTCGGTTGTCAGGAGAAAAAGGGTTCCCACTCTCTAACTACTGCTCGGCAAACTCGTCGCGAACAGACAGCTGAGAGATTTTACACAGATCAGTCTTTTACTTAGATCAGTGATCTGGGTGCTCGCTTCGCTCGCATCTCAAAAATCCATAACATCAAATAGTCAATCCTTTTGTAAAAATTTAGAATAGTTGGATATATGGATTAGTACCTTGTTGGGACTAGTTAAAACTAGATTTGAGGAACTCACTGTGTATGTTATCTACTTGACCGTTGATCCAAGAGTATGTAATCTACCTCCGGGGAAGTTTTTCCTGGCTGAAAGGTCGCAATGCCTCTTCAGTATTTCTCTCGGTTCGGTCCGTGCAAGTGTTCTCAACTGCCATCGCCGTTCGTTCGTAACAATGGAACGCTTTATCGACTTCTACAGATTAGTAATTTAGAACGACCGCATGTGCACTGATTTTTTGAAACGTCGTGGTGTTTTGCAAACTAATGACAAATGCTTGAAAGTTAATTCCAATAACGAACAGTGTCAAGGGACCCTTAAGGAATACGTGAAGAACACTTGAAAACGGGATATTGACGGTAATGATGATAATGAAAATTATTTACTTTACTGTCAGAAAAAGGGGTGTCAAAAATTTCAGTCTAATAGAAAACTAAATAATAATCACTTATGTTGACGTGAACGGGAAAGGGAATAGTGGACTAAGTTTGTGCCAAATAATGGAATTAGTGTGGTATTGGTGCAACGGAGTGAAAATGACAGAGCCACTTCACTACCAATCATTCAACGAGAAGTTGAAATTGGATTGACTATCCACGCGGACAGCTAGAAGGCGTACTCCACTCTAAACAACCATGGGTATGATCACGCAGTTGTAAACCTCTCCCTCAATTTTATTGATCCTGAAACTGGAGCGCAAACGCAAGCCATAGAGTCAGCATGGAGGCGAGTAAAAGTGAGGCCAAAGGAGCCTGCAATTTATTGGACCGAAAATCAATTGAAGAGTGGAGGCTTCTAAGAACATCTTCGACCAATTTCGGGAAGACATGAAAGAGTTTTTTGATGTAACAACCTCAACACCGCACAGACGACCTCCTACTTTTATAGACGAGATAACCGACATTTTTTATCAATGGAAAATACACATAAGAATTCCAAAAGCTTTCATCTACTAGTATGGATATTACAGGGTAGATTATTAGGGTAGATAACATACCCTGGGATCGGTCAGTTGTCGTAGATACTCTTTTCAGGTAGATATACATACACAGTGAGTACCAGTTTTGACGAATTCGGGTTTTCACGGTAGCATATATATAATCTGTATATATATATATATATATATATATATATATATATATACACAGATTTATTCCTAGATACTCTTTAATTAGTGTTTCACGCAGACATGAAAACATGAAATTTCCGTGTATCTAGTAGAAATCTCCATTTCGGTAACTCAACCCAAGTACATAAATTGACATATTTCAAACAGTTTTGCCCTGTCTCGACATAATAGAGCTGAATTTAATTGTCGCTTTCATCCTGTAAGGGAAGTACGAGAAAACGTTAATTGTGAGTTTCGGAAGGTCGATCGGTACCTGAAAGACACGAAATTTCCATCCAGAGTGTGCTCAGAAGTGGCGACGAGACCTGGGAAAATAGAAGGGTCCGAGGGGCAGCCGTCTGCGTTGAGAAGCCAGAGGGACTCTCGTCCGTCACCGGATCGGGCAGTCAAGTGATGCACCCTAACGTAAGAAGTATCTGGAAAAATTCATCAAGCTCAGCAAAGTTCTCAGTGAAAACCAAGTATAATAAACATCTTTTGATTTAATTATAAACCGTCTGCACGATAAATACCAACTTAATATTATGATTGTTCCAGAACTTGTGCAGAAATAAAATCATAAGCTAGAGGATGTACAGGGTGCAGTCTATTATTGATACGATTCAGATGAATTTTATATTTATGGCAATCCAAAGGTTTCTTTAACCCTAGAACTACACATCAGTTTTTCGATCCTGCATAATGAGGCGAATAACACCCTATATTTTCAAAATTCACCAAATATTTTTTGCCTCTATTTTTGCGACTGTTGTAGTAGCACTCTATTATTATTAAAAGCTGCAAATTATTACAGAAAGGTTCATTATTTCTGTATTAATAGCCCTTCTACGTAGATCTATGTTCTATGATTATTAAACCGAGTCTGTATAGTGAATTATCTAAACTCAACGCATTGCGCCTCGCAAAAGAGGCAATTAATATTGCACCTCCCAATATTAATATGAACAAACCCCTTTATGACAAAGCCATCTTCCCGCCATGTAGAAGGGTTGCGTGGATTGTGTATTATAGGTTTTGAAACGATGTTTGTTTCTTGCACATAGAATCCTCTATTACAACGAATAAATTTAGTTCAGTGGGCCGATTAAAGCAGAAAACAGCCTCAGAATAACTTTGCTGATATGTGGTCTTCCATACCTCGTAAAATAGTGTTCAAGGTATTCCAAAGGCGCTCTATTTCAAATATCAGCAATGGAGATCGAGTAGGACAGAAATTAGCCTCTGAGGTCCCTCAGCTGATCAGTGCACCTCCGTACCTCGTAATTGTTTCTGGTTGTCACAAAGGAGCCCCATTTCAAATTTCAGCATTGTAGGTTGATTCAGGATGAAGTTAGACTCAAGGATCTCACCTTTGTAACAGATTTGCGTTACGTGATTCCGTAGTGGTCGGGCGAAACGATGACTTTGTCGTCAATATGCCTATTTAAATGCAGGCACCTACCGAGGAAAAATTAATGCAATAAAATAAAACCTCTCCACTTTACGAGTCCCTCTCATTTAAGTAGGTATATCGTCACTGACTTTTTTTTTGTAAACCACAAAAGTTTATTTATAGGCGACAAGTGTGGAGTGGATATGGTTGGTACATCGTATTTGGAGAATTCATCTTGTGGATTTTGTTTTCTTTTAATCTTCACATATATTAATAATGTATAGGGTTCATTGCAAACTTTACAAAAAGAATCAAATTTAAATGTGCATTTCTGCAAGTCGATAGCCTTCAACAGAACAGACATTGGTAGGCACAGTGGTCATTGCAAGCACGTAACTCATACAATTTTTGTCTTCCTGTCTTTACTTCTGTCGTAAACGAATGCCCGGCATAATATTTTAGTAGCTGAGAAGGATATTTGTCAAAATTTCGAGGGGGAAAAAACAGCGAAAAACAGATTTATATAACTCGGGAAGAAGATAAGCGTTAACTGCGGGGTGTAGAACACCCCATATGACTTGACAAAGGACTCAAACTAAAGCTGATGAATTACTGATCGATTTTCAGGTACTGGAGTAGGATAGTAGGGGGTTATTTACATGAGCGGCGCTGAATGCGGAGAGGCAAAATCCAAAGTTC